>CM076584.1:462425822-463127629 GCA_034641835.2 Pinus albicaulis | reverse complement strand
TTCCCACATTGGGAAAAAATTGCCATAAAGAAAGAAAAATACAATAAATCTTAGCTATCATACGACCCTAGACAACTCCCTTGTACAGATGAAATGTTGTGAATTTGTATGGCCTCCTACCATAAATTATACAACTAAATTCTATTGGTTGAATTTACTTGGTAAAATTCTTTCGTTGTTGTTACTATGCCCAAGTTGTATGACCTTATCCACTATTGTATCATATGGTGTCCAAAAATTGTTGGAGTCGATTTCCTTGTTGTGAATCCGTTTCCCTTCTCTCTTCACTTGCACATTGAGAAACATTTGTGTCACTCTATACAATTGAGTCACTATCTCATTCACTATGTCATTTCCCTTCTACCTTGCCTTTATATTTTTTAGTTAATGAATAATTTTGCACACAATCAGTCATTGAGATCAATAGTTGTGATTAAATCCCAATTTCACTAGCGATCAACAATGAATATTTATCTAAATCATTAGTGTAATTAAATTACATGTTATTATATTTTCCATAACATAAAATAAAAATTATCCACTTTAGTTAAATTTTAATAAAGTGAATTACAAAATAGAAAGGACTTTGGATGACTTCACACACCATTGACACAAAACCTATGTAGAAGTTCCTACCCAAGCTATAATCATTAACAACAACATGAGTGGTAACATATTGTATAAAAGGGCCTTGAGTTGGTACATGTAACATCTCTTAGAGGCTTAAGGTCCATGTTAGACCAAGTTTTCACCCTTTTGTTTTACAATTATCACATCTTGTTTAATAAAATATAAAATTTGGTATGTGGGAAGAAAACACATTTAAATTTTCTCCCCCATTAATTTCACATGAAACTTGCAAATGTGTATGCTCAATGATGAGCCCCTCACTTAAGTCATGGGTTGGTGATGCCATGGGGACCTGCCATAAGGATATGGATTGGTTGATGGTATGGACATGCCACAAGGATATGCCATGTTTTTTGATAAAGTTATTTATCTCACATATGAGTTTGTACATTTTATATCAAAACCATATCTTTGGTGTTGTCATGTATCGTTCATATGAGGATGTTCAAAAAGTGAAGGTTATCTCTATTAAAAAATGATCAAACAATTAATAATGAATAAAAGAATATATCACACATATCCATGGTCATATTATTGTTAAAGGTTAATATCAAATCTTAATAATGAATAAAAGAATATATCACACATCCTTATCCATGGTCATATTATTGTTAAAGATTAATATCAAATCATAATTAACTAGATAGTGTGGGTTTTTTAGTATACGATTTTATATATCATAGTTTTGTAAATGCCAATGAATTGTGCCCTTATAAAATAATTTTTCGATGGCCCTTGCATGTAAAGTTGATGCATCTAATATGAAATTCATTTTGGTTTTAGCTAGTGTATTCAAATAGTAACTATTTAGCATTATATTTCCTTGTAATAATTTTCAATATAGTAGCAAGGTTATTGTGTTCACTCTTGGTCACGACTACAATTCTCTTTATGAGTGGATTTTTTTTTCAGAAGCATTGTGATATTTTTTTGGAGTCTTAGTATGTGCATGCAGAACTCAAAGTTTATAAAGATGAAAATATGTGGTTATTGTGAGATAAACTATCTTTCAACATTTATAAATTCTGAATTTCCCTAGCATTTATGAGTAGTAGGAAAGTGATGACTATGGTGTATTCAATCTATGATGATTTTGTAAAAATATCCCCATTGTTAAATTGGAATGTGTCAAGAACTTATAGCCAATATAAGGGATCAATGTATGGGTGAATGATACGTCCTCAAGGATTTCTCAATATCACCCTTTCCTCCCAAACAAACAATAACACACACATGAGATTATTATAGCCATTAATTCTAGGCAATATAATGCATACAAATTAGCTTTCAAATCTAGTCATGAACTACATATATAATCCAATGTATTCAACATACATACATTGTAAACACTAATTCTATGTTTTCTTTACGGCTGATTCACCAAATGAGCTCTAGCAAGACTCCCAAATGCTTCCCTAGTCCATGTACATTAGGTTGAGTCCATTATGTTGATTGGATGATATCTTCAATTCCTTGGAGACAGTTAATTAAAATACTTAAACCAAGCAAAATCTACAAATCATCTCACTCAGGTCTCTAGTATATGATCCTAGCTCTTAAAAGGTTTTTGGATTAGATGCTTAGAAACCTATACATACCTAACCATACCCACTCCACAAATCCAAAAATGTGCATACACACTCAAAAGATATATAAATAAACAACATTTTTTTATCTCATAATAACCATACGCTGAAGTTTATAAATTTTAGAATATAAATACATAATTATAATAGAGCTTATTTCGCTCGTTATATTATGTTTTTATATGCTGAAATAAATCATATTCTTTATGTCATGAAGGTTTACATATTTGTAGTATTTATGTTAACAACTACAACCATCTTCATTTTCCATTATTTGTCTTTTTTGGTGTTGTTGCCTCAAAATATCCAAGGTATTGTAAGGGTAACCTACAGGGATAAATCTAGAATAAGAGACAACTATGATGTATGGTTCATTGTCACCACAACCACTACCTCTTTCTCTTTTGTGGACTCTCGCAACTAGGGAGGCTTCCATTTATATAGGTCACCTAACAATATATCAAGTTCAAGGATCAAGGTGACAAGAAATGCTTATAAATGACAACTCTTTCTAAGGGCAAGGCTCAACAAGTGTAATAGAGAAATTCACATCCTCTAACAAGGCATATCTAGGGCGCAAATGATATAGGGCTTGATAGATAATGATAAAAAAATATCAACCTATAATAAAAAGGACATGAAAAGGCTTCCTCACAAAGAATATTAACAATGAAATGGAACAAGAAACCTTCGACAAGCCCCCAAGTTGAAGCTTAAGGAAAACTAGGGTTTCCTAAGGAAGAATCTACCTAGGGAAAATAATTTAGCCTTAGAATGGATGGATTTGCCACTAAAAAGAGTTTATTTTGATGAATCCAATACTCCTTCTAATGTTGAATCTTTCCACAAGATAAAATGTCGACACTAGGTCAATTTGGGCCTTAACCCTAGCTAACAACTTGACAGAGGGCTAGAAATTAGAATAGGAGAGATAAAATTAGGTTTATGGTAAATTTTGTATGTGATCAACAAAGTGACAAGACCAATGCCTAGTCCTTGGGATGATGGAGTCTATGGGAGTGAAAATTTTCCCAAGTCTTAGCAAGGAGTAAGGGAATTTTAAAGCCGAAGCTCAAAACCCTAACTATTACTTTTGTGAGGGATCAAAGTCACTTGGGAGAGCTAGTTTAAAGGTACACCAAGGGGATTTCCATTCACATTATACTAATGAGTATTGCATACAAATGTTATCATCTAGATTCCATACATTGATTTTCAACAATAACTAGTACAATAGAAACCCTTATAACAAATCATTTCGTATATTAGACACAAGAACAAAAAATTATCAAATCCAAGGTTCGCTTACAAGATATAATGCATGTATAATCCTTTATTGATCCAAAGTAAAATATCAAAAACCAAATAAATAACTCAAAATTCCAAAATACACCATAGATTCACATCTCCACAAGAATTCAAGGAGGCCGAAATTCTCCAAGAAGGTTGAAATAGTCACAAGTGACGATGATCCAATACAAATGAACCTATCTTCTATTTATATGAAGTTTAGGAGTACTAATTAGTCTACAAAGCCCTTAAAAACAACTTTGATGATAAAATGTACGTGGATTACAAGCCAACCCATTAGCTTTATGAAATTATGCCTTATTAGACCGCACGTGTGAGTCGTAAGCTCTCTAGGGTTGACGCCATCCAATGCAAGTGATCCAAACGACATGTCCAAGGGTAATGAGGTGTTCAACATGGTCTAGAAAAATATCAAGTCCATGATTTGAGGGTTGGACCTCAAATTCATCTCGTTGACTCATATGGGCTCCCAAGATCCATCTGGGGTACCACAAAGTGGTATCCATGGGTCTCCGACTACAAAAGTGGCCTCCTCTACTCCAAGTTTCAGGGATTCTTTGGTGCAAAAAACTATCCATAGTCTCTAATGGTAAGGCTATCCTCATATGGGCTCTAAATTAGCTAATGCCCATCAAGTTGGGTTAAGGCCAACTTAGGGGCATGCTAGGTCCAACTGTGGCATTCTGAAGAATCATAAAATCTAGAATGAAGTCAACCAAAATCATATGAGATGGAGGTGCCCTGGGACATGTGTCATCCAATGATACTTCTAGGATGCCTAAGAGTCTCAATGCTTCACTTATTTGTGCCAATATACTTCTCTGACTGGTTTGGGTACCTGTGGAGTAGGTGCCTAAGACTCGGGTTGTTAGACCACTTAACAAGAACAACGTGGATTCTAGTGAATGCAACTAGTCATTCGAGACCAAGATCATTAGTGCATATAAGTGAACCAAAATTGAATATTATGGGCAATTTAATACTTCAAATGAGCATCCCCTTCCAAAATCAGGTCCCTGAACTTGCATAGATGTTTTCTCCCTAGGTAAGGGTGGCTAAAGGTCAACTCTATTAGGTGCTTCCAACCCTTAAGGGGAAGTAATATTTCCTTAGTCCACCCTTCAATTGACAGGTGTGAATAAATAGTAATGATGGTAACAAAGGGGATACGAATTCATGGCCAAGTTCCATGGCCAAAGGGACCAGTTAATGGGTGTGTCCACATCCTAAGTGTATAAAGGTGAGGAGGGAGCATTTTTGGATGCATGAGTTAGCAGGCTGGCCTTTGTTTTTCCACCCCTCCTATGCACCTTTTACTTCTTGATTTTTCTTTGTATTATTACTTATAGGTCGTGTTAGAGCTTGCTTTGTATGATGTAGCAGTTGTATTACCCCTTTAAGATGAGTTAGTTTATTTCTCATTGGGGTTGGTACATGCAATGGTTCTTTTCTTTGATGTAATGGATCAATCAGTGCTCAAGATTCGGGCGATGGACATATGAGTGAGGTAGAGTTCATGCTAGGATTTTGGCCACGTGCTAATCTTTATGTACCTAGCCATATGTTTCCTTTTGATTTTTCTTTCCTCTATTTGTTGTGTCCAACATATGCTCTTTCTGTTTCTTTTAGTTGCATCCAGTTTCAGGGCTAATTTTCTATGCCCTACCCAGGCATGTGGACATATGAGTGCCAAATACCAAAGAACCAATGAAAGTTGAAGCCAAAGAGTGAAGGTGAGATATGGGTTTGTAGTGTAAGATGGAAGCTATTAATTATGATGTATGGGAAGATGGAACTAAGCTATCTCAAACAACACTTCCCAAGTAGTTTCCCTCCTATACCCATAGCGCCTTAAGGGAGGTCCCACCAGATTAGAATCAAATATTAACCCCCCAAGTAAGGAGAGATCACAAGATCACTGTCAAAGTCTATCAATATTTTGGACAACCCCATAATCCATTCTAAATGCCCCAAAACAAACAAGCATAAGCACCCAATTGCAAAATGATAAAAGTACCTTTTAAGCGGCATCCCTCCATTGTCCAAGTGCTAATGCTAGATGGGTGAGAAGTAAATGGTTGATACAAGTGGTGGAGATATATGGCATATCATCAACTAATGGTGGTTGGCAAGGGTTGTTTGGTTGTCTGGATGATCGACTGGTTGTCAAATGTACGAGAAAATTCTTCTCCTATGGAGTTACCCATTTTGGTGGGTAATAGGTCCATCATTTATGGACTATCTTTCCATGTACAAAACACACAAGGAAAGCATATATATTGATAAATTCTCATGAGATTGAATTCATACATTAGGGTTTGTAGTTGTATATTACTCACTACTCATATATGAGAATATACCATCTCCACATACAAGTGAAGACATTTGAGAGAATTATGGCTCTTGCCTCTTGCGAAATTTCCTTTTATAGTGATTTGGAAATTATTTTGGATTAACTTAATTTGGGTTTCTTTCTCATAGTCTTTTTTAAAATTTTATTTTTTTATTCCACTTCTATCTCTATCAAGCACACTTTCAATTTAAGTATGAAGAACCCTCAATTATGGTCTCACACCAAACCACTGAATTCCTAGATATTTACTTGTCATGCTCACTATTTTTAACAACATTAGTGAAGATCCATTTTCATTTTTTTCCTTCAATCTTGCACCTTTAGGGTCTATTCCACATTTTCATACACATTAATTTATCTTTTTTTTTAGTTTCAAAAGCTTGAACCTTTAGTTCATCTAAACTATGTTTTGAGATTTTCACTAGTATTCTCGTCATTATTTCAAATATTCCGTCCTTTCTTTCACCTAAGATATTTTTGGATTAGTTTATTTTTCATTAAATTCAACGCCCAACCCTTTCTACCATGCTTTCCTTCAATGGACTGATCACATGACCTTGCATATGGATGGAATAACTTAGCTCATGTTCTTGTGGAATGTTACCTTAGTTATGCCTCAACAACCACTCTAAACTCAATTGAAACTATGTTCAAGTATCTTAGGCTATTCTTGTAGCTTGATTTTATTTTATTTTATTTAATCTCAATGCTTATATTTCAGCGTGATAAATATGATATAGTTTTTTTTAATATAGTATATATTTAAACAATAAACTAAATATATGAAAAAAAGGTCATTCATGTAACACCTATATTATCTTTTCTTTTCGTTGCAATTCATGGAAATAGTTCTCATGACTAAGATTTCATGTTTCCTTGATTTATTTCATGTAGATGAGCGGAGCAACTCATATGAATCTTTCACTTTTGACTTTGGGTATGTGGGCAGTGCTTATTCGCACATTCTTTTATCATGATGCGGTGAGTGAAATTAATTTTGGAATGAATTATTTGAAACAAATGCATATAAATTATACTTTTGATATTAATATTGCTAATTTATCTAGTGCAAGATAACTACACTTTGGGATTTTCATTGATAATCATAGTGTGCATTTACATTTAAGAGTTCAAAATAACTCATCCAAAATTATGTGTTTTGTTTATATAGGTTGATTGGTTGTATTATGTTGCTTTTGGAATTGTTGTGGTTGGCCTTACCATCTATTCTTTATAGTAATTTCTCAACCTTCAATTTTATCTATATTTTCCAAATTATTCACATTGGTACTCTGCAATGAAAATTATAAAGAAAATAAATCTATTTTTTCACAAAATATTTCATACAATTCTATTATAAGAATTACAAGTAAAAGAGGTTGTATGTTTTCACAATTGATAATGCCTAACCTACAATTTTCATTTTTGCAGTAGTGATAAAGAGAAGGATATATCAAACAATGTGAATGAGATTGATTCACTTGAAAGCATACCATATACACAACTCAATCCAGAGAGAGACATAGAAACATAAACATGATTCATTGAGTAGAAAGGTGCACTATATGTGTTCAAATGTTCAAATTTCCACAAATTGAGATGAGATGCCATATTGTATTGAATTAAGTTACCATTTTTAGTAAATGGTTCAAAACTATTATTAAATAGGTTGTATATGCATACCCAATATTTTTATGCTAGCAACACAAAGGTCACATGATACTATGTAGCTAGGTATTTTACCAAGTCAATTGTACAATAGTTAGCATTATAGTGACTACGACAACTTATAATAGTCCTATTTATATGCATCAAAAATATGCAAGGAAAATTTTAAGAACTTTTATAATGACATTTCCTTTTTGTAAATTTTATATGGTAATATATAAATGTCCAAATTTTATTTATAAAAAAATAAATATACACTTTATAAGTATTCCATTTCTTGTTAAATTGTAGTTGAGGTTCTATGTTTTGGCTTTGTTGTAAGGGCTTAACATAGCAGGATATGACCCCTAGTCTTAATAATAATTATCATGGTATATTAATTTTCTTTTAAATCTAGGTCTAGGTCAGAATTGCCTTTTGGTCTTGAAGTTGACCTAAAACTACTTTTAATTGGCTAAAATCTCATCTTCCTTAGATGTAAAGAAATATTATAACTAAAGACATAAAGGAATATGGTAGGTGTGGAAGTCTACTCTCTAAAGGACCACAAATAGGTTAATTAGGTGGATAGTTTTTGTCTATACCCAATGATGCAGCTATGTAACAACCACAAAATTTAACATGCAACTAATTATATCAAATATGCAATTAATAAAAAACTAATTAGCATAGAATTTTTAGAAAAAACCGAGCATAAACGACTTACCTGTAGCGACGATATTGGTTACATGTAATTTAAGAGTTGAACGTTATTAAATCCTGCTAACCACAAAAATGTTTTGGGGACAACTCTCCACCCAACCGTAGACTCAGCTGCACGTAATCTTTCTATAGCTGGCCACCCCCGAGCCCTCAATCAATGTACTACTGCTAGGGAATCCTTTGTCTCACAATACCTTTCTCCCAAGATAATGGATGAAGTAATGATGAATCTCATCTTCCTTAACGTTTATTAAATAGACCAAACAATGGAAAATGGTCTGCATGCACACATTCCATGTGTCAACATGCAAATTTTATTTCTTTATTTTAAGTTTTACTTAATTTAATATTTCTCTTAATTTAACTATTTCTTCTTTTATTCCATTTTACTTTTTGTTAACTTTATTTATTTTTACTATTTTTATGGTTATGTTAGTTTAACTCTTTCTTATTTTATTCCTTTTTACTTTTGTTAACTTCACTTATTTTATAGTTTACTTTTATATATTTTTTATTTAGAACTCCAGCTTATTACTTACTATTTTATTTATTTATTATTATTGTTCTCTTTATTATTTATTACGTATTATTTATTTACTATTTATTTTAATATTATGTTATATTATTTATTATTATTTTTCTTATTATTATTAGGGGACATTACATACTCCCCCTCTTTAAGGAGCTTTGTCCCGAAGTTAAGTTGAATCGTTTAACATTTTATTTATTTAGTTATTTATTACTTCACGTTTGCCCAACACCCTCTACTGAACTAGTATAACCAACAAGCATCGAAAGTTTCCACAACACCCAAGAAATCTCAAGGAATTCGTGTCCTTTTCCCACTTCCAGAACCGGGCATAAAACTCATCGATTTGTACCATAGCCCAAGGCTGGCCCCAAGGCTTGCGCCCGACTCAGACCTCATCTGCCCCAAGGCAAGCATCTGGTCCTAGTTGTAATGTCCCAAAATTTTCATGAAGAAAATTGGAACATTAATTTTTGCTTATTTCATCTAGGAGGTGAATAAAATGGGTAAAAGGCCCATAAGTAGGAATAATATCCTTCATATTGTGAAAAGGATCATTGGAGCAGCTTATTTTGCACCTTCCAGTGTGAAAAGCGGCAATTTGCATGAGGACAAGGTCAAGTTTGACCAAGTCAACAACGCTGCCTAAAAGGTGTAGCTTGCATGAGAAGACAACGTAGTTTTGGAGGGAGAAAGATTCCTTGTGGATGAAACCCTAATGTGTGGGGTCCATGGCAAAGAGGCATTTTGATACAGGAGAACCTGCAATTACCCAAAATCTCTCCCATTCTCATGCATATAAAAATGCATCTCAATAAATGTCCATATAAGACTCCAAGTCCGGGCAATTTCATAACTTTTGCGGAAGCTTAAAAATTATTCTTTCAAGGAAGATCTCTTCAATTTTAATGCATGGTTATAAAACCATAGTCGAATTCCCTTTACTAAAAAAAATTCCTCCTTTCGCTTATTCCAAGCGAAATCCCTCTCATGCCATACTCGGTCTTATTCAATAAGCCCTTCTTATGACTATTCAATAAATATTCGAACTCAAACTTTATAATCTGCCCAGACACCAAAAGATTTAACAAATCGACTCTCGCTCCATTATTATGTGCGCCCTTGCCTTTTTAAACAAGCTTGACCAAAGTATTCGCACATCAATTTTCGGCTTTCATCAAACTATGGACATTCGTTTATAATCAAACTTCAGTGCTTATCACAATATTGAACTCTCAACCCATAACTTACCTCCTCCGCGTGTTACACCATTTTTTGGTCATCTAACCTACTATCATTAGATGGACCCAAGTACACCACGTAAGACCAATTTTACCCTAAGTAAAATTGCTTTCACTATGTAAAATAACTTAATAAAACACATTTATTAGGTTGTTTATGGTCTAAACAGGAAACCCTAAAAGGAAATATTAAACAAACCTATATTTGTTTGATTTTCCTGGTCATGTTTAACCTAAAACAAAGAAATTAATTAGATAAATCTTTATTTATCTTATTATTTTCTAGGAATAATTATTTAAATCTTATTTAAATAATATTCCTTGTTAAATATGACTAAATCACCCATAAATTATTAAATAAATCATTATTTATTTGATTATCCTTCAACCACTTCCTTAAAATGATAAATAAATCATTTATTTATTTATTATTCACAAATAAAGGGATTTGACCCAAGTCAAATACTTTTTCCCTCCAACAAATATAATAAAATATTCCATAAAAGGTGGATCTAGATTTGGTTAATGTTATTTTAATCATGCACCAAGATTTAGAATGACCCAATATTTTGTTATAAATAGGAGGGTTTTTCCTATCATTCTTCACCTTTTGTTGCCTATTAGATCACTCTGGATCTATACTCTTGGTCTGACTTTGAGCCATTATCATTGTCATATTTTCTATTGTTTGTTGTGTGAGCTCCCTTTGAGTTCTATCTTTGTCTAGGTTTTCTACACCAACAAGAGAGAGAAATGCTAGATCTGAAGTGCTGAGGACTTCCAAGAACCCATCCCATTGAGGAGAATTGGAAACACCTTCTTGTTTTCCTCCCAGGTGCCCTTAATACAAAAAAATCTTTCAAAAATATTGTTCTTGTCTTGTCTATTGGATATATGGAGCAAAACCTTACTTTTACTGCTTAATGTCTCTTTATGCATAGATCTGGATTTTTGAGACTTGTCTCACTGTCTAACCGTAAAAGTTTCAACTTGATCATGCCCATATTTGATGTTAGGGCTATAAGTTATGCGTAGCTAAAGTGGTCTTTTTTCGTACACTTCGACAAAAGATCTATACTAACAATTGGCGACTCCACACGGGTTTTCAATTACGACCGCTGTCGTTTTTCATATTCCTACATATCCAACTACTTCAGACCCTAGGGTTTCTTTTCAGCTTTTTTTTTTTCCTATTTTTACGTTGTTTTTCTCACATAAAACCCTAAAACATTCAAATTTCTAACTTCCGCGTGTTTCTGGCCCTATTGCGTAGGTGACAGACATCAGTCGCAACTGAGACGGAAACTTTTTTGGAAATCTGCCGCCGGGACACCCAGAGCTTCAGGTCGCACTTTTTAGCCCAAAAACTGCGACCTGGACTCCAGGTCGCACTTTTCAGCCCATTATCTGCGACCTGCACAGAAAACAGGTCAGAACCTGCGACCTGCCTGATTTTCTGCTATTTTTCTACAAATTTTCTGGATTTTTCTGAAGCTTCTGTAAGGGTTCTCCAGCCTCTGTCTCAGCCTGTTTAGACCTGTTCCTGATCTTTTTTACTCATCTAAGTGGGAACTAGCCCCTTAGGGCTTTAGTACCCTCCACGTTTTGTGGAAGAGTTTTAACTGTTTCAGGTGTCTGTTTTTTCAGGGTTTCAGCCATCCCTTTTTCAGATCTGATACCTCCTTTTCAGATCCCTCTTAATCAGATCTTCTCCCTTCCAAATCACCTCCTGAAGTTTTTTTTGGATATACCTTTAGGGCCTCCTCCTTGTCCCTTCTGCGTTTTGCTGATTTCCTCCTTTTTTCCAACCACCTTGCCTCTGCCTCTTGGCTGTGTTCTGCACCTCTTTTCAACACATTTCTCCTTTAGATCCCTGTCCCTTTTCGACCCTAGATCTATTGGCCTCTTTGTAGTGTGTTTTGACTAGATTTTTTCCCTCTGTTAGACTAGTTTTGAGAGACCCGCCTTTTTGGGTTAGATTGATGCATTGTTAGCTGTTAATTTTCTGTTTTTTCAGCATTATATATTGTTCTCTGCATATTTATTTTCAGTTATGCAGCACACTTTTTCTCTTGCTCTCAAAACGAAAAGGGTTTAAAAATTAAAATTAACGCACGCCACACACTCACCCTAAGCGAAGAAGAGCCTGGTTTACACCGCCAGGCAAAGACTTTAAAATCAATTGACACTGCACCTATCTGCCCTTGTTTCGACATTGTACTCTCTTGATTCTGCACCTCCCTGCCCTTGTTGGTCGTTCTTCTTCCCCTTGTGCCGTGTTTGTGTTGTCATCATTGCGCCCCCAAGGCGCACCTCCCGGAGACTTCTTGGCCTTCACCCTCAGTTTCCGGTCGGTCGACCTACTCCGCCCCGCCGTCATCGAGTTATTCCTCCTCTGAGTCCGCACTCCGACTCTTCTTCTGATTCATTGGGTTCTCCTTTTACGGCCGGTTCTCCCCCTATCACCTTCACTATGTCTAGACCAGGGCCTAACGCTAGTGGGAACCCCGGCCCTAATGCCGGGACTACTACTAGCGGAACCGCCACAGGAACTACCTCGGTTGCACCCTTGCTCCCTTACATGGCAGGCCTCAGCCTCCCTGATCTCAATCAGTTGATCAACGACCCTATCCGCCACGATGTTGGTTGGCCCGCTATGCCAAATAAACTCCCCTCCGACATCCCTAAGTTCGAAGGCCTTGCTGGAGAAGATCCAACCAATCACGTCCGATCTTTCCACATGTGGTGTTCCTCCAATTCCATTACCGATGATTCCATCCGTCTTTGGTTGTTCCAACGCACGCTTACGGGCGAAGCTTCTAAATGGTATGTTGACCAGGCCACCTCTTCCCATACCACCTTTTTGACCATTGCCCAAGCCTTTTTATCTTATTTCCAGCTCCCTCTCCGATAAGACACTGGTACGGAGCTCTTGTCCTTCCGTCAAACCCTCTTCTAACTCCGCCTTTTCCACTCATGTCCAGGAATGGCGGAGAAGATGAAGCTTATGTCGAGCTGCCACTTTTGAATATCGGGTTTATATGGACTGGTTCCTTCACACTCTCTTACCTCCCATTGGCAAAGATGTCGCCTCCCATTTCCCTCAAACCGAAGAAGCCGCCCTCCAAATAGCCTTGAAGTATGACTTAATCTTTGCTCAGTCTGGTTATGTCTATACCGTCCTTCCTGACCTCCCCAGGCCCAGTGGTGCTAACGCCCCAGGGGCATCTCACTCCGCCGACGGTATCGTTGGATCCCTTTCTCATCCATATGCTCAACCTCCTATGGGCTATGGTCCCCCTCCAGGAGGGGCCAGCACCTCTAGCACTCTTCCCCCTCCAGGTAGCATCTATCCAGGATACGGCATGCCTTATCCTTTTGCCCAACCTCTTGCTTACCTCAATATTGCCCAACCTAACCACTATCCTTATCCGTAGCCTGGTGCTCCATCTCCTCCAGCATATGCACTTCCACCTCCCTTGCCTTCTCCACCCCAGCAACAGCACCTACAGCCCCCTCCAGGGCAAGTATTTGCACAGCAGGGCGCGACTAATCCTCCTTCCTCTCAAAGAAGGCGGAGAGGCAATCAAAATCAATCTGCCCCTGGTACTCGTGGACCCAATCCTCAAGGTACTAACCCTAACACTGCTAACCAGCAACAGGGCACTCAGCCCAAGTCGGACAGGCCTATTCGTACAAATAAGTCTTGTTCGTGTTGCGGTGTTTACGGTCATTACACTCATGATTGTCCCCTCTTACCACAGATGCGGCAGATGTGGGAGTCTCAAGCTACATTGCGAGGACAACATGCCTCCCCTCATGCTCCCCCTAATGTGACCACTACTCAACCGGCTGTGTTTACCGATCCTTTCCCCCAGCAAGGATTCGTGGCTGCCCAACCACCTGACGGACAGGTCACCACTCAACCTTCCCCTTCTGGTTCCTCCGATTACCAGATCCTCATGATGAACTCTGATCCATCCCCAACCGTCGACCTTCACCTTCAAACTCGGTCTCGCCAGTACCCCAAGCCTTCCGCTCAGTCTGCCTCCGAGTCCCCTTCTTCAGGTTCCACCGAGCCTCTTTCGACATCTAATGGTCCCTTGCATATCCCTCAACCCAAAGTTGAGGTTCATACCAAGATTCCTAAAGGACCATTATGTGGAAATGCTGCTCCTGGTCGAGCCGCTCATTCGTATAGCATAGTAGATGATTTGGCGCAGTATCCTGCTGCCATTTCCACATTGGAACTCCTCCAGTCGTGCCCTTCCCAAAAGAAGGCTCTACTATCTCTGCCATGGGCGCTCGTAGACTGTGTCATGACCAAATGATTACGTGATGTTTCATCAATCAGAGACCTTCCTCTTCCTCGCTTCAAGAGCCTTCCAAATCCCGCCAAAGACGCACTTAACATTTCTGTATAAATGATGAGGGGGCATCCACCGTAATGTCCGCTTCGGTTTGGAAGCAACTCGGATCTCCTGAATTAGCCCCTTCCACGATCACCCTTCGAGCGTGGGATGGCCATGCCTCCCAGCCCATTGGCCTCTTCCGTAATTGTCCTATCACTCTTGCGGGCAAGACTGTTTGCGTTGACATCGAAGTCATCGACGCCCCTCTAGATTACAACATTCTCTTGGGGCGAAGCTACACCTATGCCATGTCTGCTGTCCCTTCCGCGGTTTTTCGCAATATGTCTTTTCCTCACAATGGAAAGATAGTCACCATCGACCAGTTGACGTATCATGAACCAAAGTCTCAAACCTCCCCTGAGACGACCATCTCTTCTGTAGCCAATAAGCAAACCGTCGATTCCTTGACCAGTGTCTCTCCCAGCGTCTACAAAGACTCCTCTTTGCTTGGAACTTTCCCTGGTCTTCCTCCTCCCCCTATCTCTGATCCCAACTTATCGAATGTTTGCATGATGCAATCGTCTCGGGTTGCCCTTAAGCGGCCCGCTTCGGCTAGTCAGCAACCTCTGACTCAACCTCGCCCACCACAACCCGCTCCTAGCCCTTCATCTCAGCCAGCCGGACCTCCTCCTTCTGGCCCTTCTCCTACAGCTGGCATCCCTGAACCCCTCTATCCTCCTGGGTCGGTTCCCCCAGGTCTCAACCACCTCGGAGCCGTCCCTCCTGGTCATTATCCCGCTGGTCAGATACCCTTCCTGGCTCCCCCTCCCGGAGTCTATTCCGTCCCCGTCATGGCCACCCTCTCTCTCCCCAACCTGACCCTGGGCATACCCGTCTGGTACCTTGACCCTCCAACCGCTACCCCACCTGGTCACCCCAAACCCTACCTTGCTTTGACACCGGTTCAACCGGTCCCCCTCGCTTCCTCTGTTGCCACTGTGCCCCCAACACCTTCACAGGACCCTTCTCCTGTCGTGACGGCTCCCGGGAAGAAAGGCAAAGCTCGCAAGGGGGCACCCAAAGACAAGGCCACCACGACTGACCCGGCCCGTCCTCCACCCGCAAAGCCTTGCGCCTTGTGTGATGTCGTCGGTCACGCCACCCATGCTTGTCCTGAATTGCCCCGTATTCAACCCATGGTTAAAGTCGCGTTCCCCGAGTCTACGGTCCCTGAAGCCTCCATTCCTTCTTCGTCCGTAACCAAGAACCCCAAGACTCTCCGCACCAACAAACCCTGTGCTCTGTGTGGTGTCCATGGCCATTATTCCCACCATTGTCCTCACCTCACGCATTACCGCGCCTCTTTAGAGGTAGTTTGAGAGTATGAGGTTGAACAAAATCAATCCGCCTCTCCCATACTTGCGCAGTATGCTGTCGGTCAGTCTGAGGATCCACCCGCTCCCATCGACATCCCCCCCCCTGATGTCCAGATGTCCGAGCCTACCACCACCATTTTCTACCTATCATCATCCATGAGACCCTCGGAGAACATTCCCTCGGATTCCTCCCCTGATGGTTCGCTCGACCCCCCTTCAGCAACCACCCTGGGCTCAACATCTTTTGACCATCTATTCATTTGTTCTTCTGTCATCCCCCGTGACGATCCGTATGTGAGCCTTTCTTCTTGTACGGATGGTTTAGGTAGCTTTGCCACGTCATGTGGTTTCCCTTCCTCTCCTCATCCCCTCGTTTCCGGTCAGGATCCCCCCTTGGAATCCTTCTTTTCCCGTGACCTCATCCTTCCCGCCCTTAACCGAGATGACACCACCTGTCTCCATGTCGACCTCCGCAGCCCGAGTCCCCGCCTTATCGCTTATCGCCCTTATATACCACCCTCTAGTTTGTATATGAGTCATAGCCATCCTGCCCATCGCACTCCCTCCCGCAGTTGCCGCTCGATGTCTTCTGTACACTCACGCTGCCGTCATTGTCGCTCCTCCCCTCATTTTTTGTCTTGTAACACTATTCCGCAGGACCTCCCGTCCACACCCTATATCGGTTACGCCGATGGTGCAAGTCGTTACTCCCGGAATCTTGCCTCGGCAGGTTGGGCCATCTTCACCCCCTTGCATGCCCGTGTTCTCTCAAACGGGGTCTGCATTGGTCCTGCCACCAACAATCAGGCCGAATACGATGCAGTGCGGGGTTTTTTAGCCGATGCCCTCTCTCATCGCATCCTCCATCTGCATGTTCGTATAGATTCCCTACTTCTTGTCATGCAACTAAATGGTGTCTTTCGTGTGCATAATCCTGTGCTGTTTAGACGATATTTACGAGTGAAACTCTTGATACGTGAATTTGAAACCATAACTTTCAACCATGTACCTCGAGAACAAAATCACTATGTAGATAGCATTGCAAACCATGTTCTAGATTGGCATTTATCACACGCATTTTATACAAGACAATAACAATCATAATCATTAACAAGATACATATCCATAATATGTGTCGCGAAACATGTGTTTAGAGTCCATCTACTCTGATACATTTGACATGCCCATAGCATGTTACAAAAAATCAAAACTGGGGGCACCACCTGCCCCTACATACACACTAGGGGGCACCACACGCCCCACACCTAATCACTATCTGGCGGATCCCGAGCCAATGGCTTTGCTCCTGCAGCTCGTAGATCACGTATCCCTTGACCGGCCATCGCCATGCGCTGCATGACCCCTCGCCATTCCGAGGGTAGACCAATACATGGCTCTATGTACTGGTCGTCTAAGTCTTGCCACCCGCGCTCTGAAACACCGATCAGCAACCTCTCACATCTACGGTGGATGTCCTCCAGGAGGGTGGCTGCATCCTCATTATGCGCTACCCTCGCTCCACTCGGGCCTGCAGCTCCTAATGCTGCAGGTTGTCCCATATATTCGGCCGGTTTTACCGGAGCTATATCTGCATACCAAAAGTACATGAATCAGTACCCTATCTACTGTTCAATAACTTTAACATGCCCAAAAAAGAATAGTCACTTGTCACTTACCATCGGGCCCCCATACTCGACCAGGCGGAAGTGGCAGGTCCAGATCCCCACAATAACTCATCCCACTATAGGGATAGTCATCTATGTATAACAGCATCTGATCCCAATGGGCAAAGAACTCCGGTCGAAACACCCATCTGACCGCCCCTCCTCCTCCTCTACACAGTAGTCGCCCCCACCGGCGCATCCTGGGCTCTCTCGGGCCCCCATCTGGGAGCTGTATACGAGGTCGTAAGGTCGGGATCTTCTCAAAAAAGGAGCACAATAAAGTCTCATACGAGCAATCGTGGTTCACTTGCCGCTTGCAAAGCGACAACTGTCGTTTTAACGACACCAGCATCATTTGGGCCCACCCATAGTAGGTCCCACTCAACACACTCTCTACAATCATCATCTGCCCCCCAGTGATGTGATGGAACGCCTGGTTGCCCAGGATCCGCAGCACCGCTGCGGCCACTGCACGGGTCTCCAATCTCTCTAGGTCCCCGATCGGTATCCGCGTCCCTTTGACTTGGAGACCCGGTCGACAATGCCGCTCCACAAACTCCATGATGTTCCGCCCCCACGGTAACACTGGCTGCGTATTTCCCACCATCCCAAGTGGCGGGAGACCAGTCAGGAAATACACATCCTGGACTGTCAGTTCGATCCTGTGCCCCTGCACTACAAAGACCTCATGCTCTGAATCCCAATAACTGGTAATCTGGGCCAACAAGGGCTCTCCAACTCTCATCAAAGAGTTCTCCAAAAACTTTAGAACCCAAAACCTGGCCAACACACGACGGACACCCTGATCTGCCTAGATCTCTGCCCGTAATGTACCCAGGTCTCTCTCTCTCCAGTTAACCCGTATATCTGCCATATCTGCACAAAAACATCATCTTTGTCAGCATACAGATAGGGAATACTTTAACCAAACACAAAAACCCAACTCTCAGCCATAAAACAGCACTAAAACCCCCTCATCTTCCAGGTCGCACTTTTCTGCCAAATCCTGGGGCAGGTCGCACCTTTTTGCTCAAAACCTGCTTCCCAGGTCGCAGATTTTGGCCCAAAAAGTGCGACCCGGCCGAAAAGATGCAAGAGGGTCTGTTCCTGAGATTCTGGGCCCTAATCTGAACTTTTAAACCATCAAAATGAAAGAGTAAGGTTAGGCCTCTTACCTGCAACTGACAGATCTCGATTCCAACGGTCGGTTTGTCCGCTACGCTCGCCGCAAGATTTAGGGCCTTCTCTCCTCTTTACCTTCACCACAGCAACACTAGCAAATGAGTGAATTTGGAGGGAAAAATGCCTTATTAAAAGAGAACCCTGGTTTTTCTTTCGCCTGCTACGACCACACGGTAACTCAGTTTGACAAACCGTCCGCACCGTTGGAAAGCTCTGACCAAGCCCTCTAATGGGTATCTGTTAGTTTTTTGTGATTTGCTACTTCACCAGGACACATTTTGTCCAAGAAGGGTCACTTCACTTCCCCCCAAAATCGAATTTCCTCACTTACAACACCTGTACTTGGGGCACCACTTTGCCTCCATACTTGTCTTTGTTCGTGTCGATTTTCATCATGAGATACCTTCTTATACTCATGTTTCATGGTCCCCCATGGGACCTTTACTGTGTGGCAGCACCATCGAGTCGCCCTTGTTTAAAGCATCCAAGTTGAGTCATCATCACATTCATGGAGTCTATCCCGAGTCCCTTTGTACCCCGCTATAGTCCTCCATCCTTCATTGCTTGGTCTCTCTCTTGTGTCGCACATTATGACCGTCAGTCCCACTGTCCCCTATCCCTCATGATACTGTGTCATTCGCTGCCATGTCATTCATGTCCTTTATGCTCTAGCAAGGGAAGTCGTCCATTTGCTACTCAGTCCCCTCCATTCCATCATCATCATTGGTATTAGTCTGTCAGTCACTCTACTATTTTCTCTCGTGCCTTAGTTGAGGATATCTCATTGCCTCACCTACGACGGACCTCCTTCTGTTGACATCAGCTCCTTCATTCTAGAAGACAGGTCTAGAGAGCGATGTACCTTGGTTCTAGCTTCCACTCTTGTTCGGTGCCTCGGATTAGGCAAAGGGATCTCTCATTTCCCTTTGACTTGATTGTTTCTCCACTCCAGCTCCTTTCATCATGATCGAGATCCGTATGCTTGATGGTCCAGTGATGCAGCAGCAACTATTGGTGATGCCCGGGTGTGTGTGAGATGTCTCAGCCCTCATGAGGGGGTGGCCCTGCAGGTAGCCCCCCACATGCCCGGATGACCTCTTCATTGCAGCCTTCGATGCAACTCCATATATTTGATGATGTCGGCCTTAGCCGCTTGCAGCGCCTCTTTGATTTGCATGTATCAGTCAGATTTTGTGAGCCCTTCCCCGCTTGTAGGGGGAATTTGGGTTGTATTTGTATCTCATGTACTCAGATATTATTGTATAAGTCCTGGCTGTTATCCCAGGCACAACATGTATATGGGATCCCTCATTGTATTTCTATCTGGCTCATGTTTATGCCAGCTGTACTTTATGGTTCAGTCCCTTGTTTACTGGACACACTATTCTTTTGTACTTTGTCTCGGCGGGCATAGGTATGCCTCCCCCACCACCTTTAGCATAGGTACCCTCTCATAAAAAGAGACTTGTTGCACCTGCAAGTCTCGTCTCCTCAGGGTCTAGTTCTTCAGCACATTAGTCTACCTTACATTTCTCTCTCTGACTTCCCTTTTGATGTCCGGTGATTGAGTTCTTACAATGTACTTCGGTCATATGATTTGCTCCTAACACTCGCACGCTGGGGGGCAATCTGTTACACCATTTTTTGGTCATCTAACCTACTATCATTAGATGGACCCAAGTACACCATGTAAGACCAATTTTACCCTAAGTAAAATTGCTTTCACTATGTAAAATAACTTAATAAAACACATTTATTAGGTTTTTTATGGTCTAAACAGAAAACCCCAAAAGGAAATATTAAACAAACCTATATTTGTTTGATTTTCCTGGTCATGTTTAACCCAAAACAAAGAAATTAATTAGATAAATCTTTATTTATCTTATTATTTTCTAGGAATAATTATTTAAATCTTATTTAAATAATATTCCTTGTTAAATATGACTAAATCACCTATAAATAATTAAATAAATCATTATTTATTTGATTATCCTTCAACCACTTCCTTAAAATGATAAATAAATCATTTATTTATTTATTATTCACAAATAAAGGGATTTGACTCAAGTCAAATACCTTTTCCCTCCAACAAATATAATAAAATATTCCATAAAATGTGGATCTAGATTTGGTTAATGTTATTTTAGTCATGCACCAAGATCTAGAATGACCCAATATTTTGTTATAAATAGGAGGGTTTTTCCTATCATTCTTCACCTTTTGTTGCCTATTAGATCACTCTGGATCTATACTCTTGGTCTGACTTTGAGCCATTATCATTGTCATATTTTCTATTGTTTGCTGTGTGAGCTCCCTTTGAGTTCTATCTTTGTCTGGGTTTTCTACACCAACAAGAGAGAGAAATGCTAGATTTGAAGTGCTGAGGACTTCCAAGAACCCATCCCATTGAGGAGAATTGGAAACACCTTCTTGTTTTCCTCCCAGGTGCCCTTAATACAAAAATTCTTTCAAAAATATTGTTCTTGTCTTGTCTATTGGATGTATGGAGCAAAACCTTATTTTTACTCCTTAATGTCTCTTTATGCATAGATCTGGTTTTTTGCAGCACTTGTCTTAATCAACTAACTGCAGATCTGAAGATATTGGCAGCCATATTTGATGTTAGGGCTATAAGTTATGCGTAGCTAAAGTGGTCTTTTTTCGTACACTTCGACAAAAGATTCATACTAACACCGCGCATTAGCACCAGCGCTACACCATATGCATTCAATTATATATTTGGCCGGCCAATATTAACCTTCTAACACCTACAAAGACGTATGTGTATGCCAAGACTCACCTTCGTTCCTTCAACGTTCAATTTCAACCAAGCAGAGTGAATTTTTCCATTCACAACATGCTTATCCATCAAGCTACTGTAGATAATTTCAGAAGATATTAGTTCAATAGATGGAGCTTTCATCTAAGTGATGCCGCTTAAGCAACCAGGCTCAACGCAATTTCAGTTCTATTGTAATGGATCTCAATCGAATAAAGTTCGATACCACATTAAACATTTTGCTACAGTGTTTCATCAAACTCTGTGTATATTTTCACAGAGGTGATGCCGCTCTCTCCATCATTTGACTTTTGTGCCAACGAAATTACAATTCCATGCCAGAACTTGTTTCAAACTGATTCAAACCTGATCGAAGCTCCCTTCTTCAGCTTCGAACCCATCTTCACAGAACTGTTCATTCTTCAACGCCTTCTCATCTTCCTGTTGTGGATTGATTTCCACAATTTTTGGTTACCTACACCACGCATCAACTCATAACACACAGTCAGTCTGTGCCTCTCTAACCTGTAGCATACAATTGTCAACACAATTTAACCAGATTTTAATTCAAATTCCAACTCATGTGTCGATTTATTAATCGATTCTCATTGTTGTGCCATTAACAATAAATGTGAACAACGTTCATCATACACTTTTTCATACGCTTCCACACATTGAGCATACAGCTCTTCACGCTGTATATATTCTATATATACAGACCTGACATTAAAACTCAAACCCACACACTTAATCTCTCATTTAGTTCAAACGGATTTACCATTCCAATTAACAACTGCAGTATCGATATTGATAATATCGATTCCTTCACCCATGTGTAGAGTCACATCACAAAGTCTATTAAAATTAAACATATTCATAAAGAATCGAATTCAACAATGTGCATATGGCTCAAAAGCCAAAATCCCCATATATATATATATATATATATATAAACAAACATTTACAAGAACTTTTTGTTCATGGCCAGATATTCAAAATCCATGGCCCTTTCACAATTGCCTGGAGGCTTACAACCTCTCTCTCTATTCTATTCTCTATTCTTTCTGATCTATTTGGCCTTTGAGGCTCATTAATTTATACAAATTGAATTGGACCAATTTAGGTTCAAATCCCTTTAATCACTCAACAAACCCTCAAATATCTCAACAAATCCTACAATCTAGAATTTTATCCCTAGAATCTTTGAAACTAAAATCTAACTTAGGCCTCATAATTAATTCTCAAATATCTCAAGTCTAATTTCTCTCATGTTTTCCAATTATTTGGAAACATTACAAATCCTCACATATAATTAATTAAAAATATAATTTAATCACTTCAAAACCTTATTAGTATTTACATAAAATTAATATTTTCTCAAAAACATGAGACCCCTAGGTTTAATAAAAATACAAAGTATTTTTCCGAGCTAATGCTCCTGCATCACATTCACTTGTATAAGAAGAGGAGGAGGCAGCCATAGAGAGATATCTTGGATCATTTGATTATTTGTCTATTCAGACAAATTGCACACTCCGGCTGTTCAACAGAGTTGCAATGCTGCTTAGCACGAGGGATTCCTGTTTAGGATTTCCTCTCCTTCTTGAGAGGCCTCTTGAAGGATTGCACTTCATCTTCTCCACATCTTGGCTCAAGGCCAAACCATTCTTCAGATACTGTGTTATTTATGCTCAAGTATAATGCAGTGTTGCTGGGGCATTGCAGTGGAGGGTTCCACAACACTTCTCTTTGGCTTATCTTTCAGAGGAGGGAGTTTCTCTTGCTCCGGGAGGTTAGTGAAAGGGATTTCAGAGCTATTTTGCACATCTTGGCACCAAGGCCAACATCTCCCATCATAGACAACGCAGTCCATCCTCAAGACTGCGTTATTTCAGTGCACACTTGCAGTGAGAGGTTGCACCAGCTTCTTGGAGGGCAAGATCTTCAGCGCTGGGATCAGCCTTGCATTGAGAGATCCATTAGAGGAGGTTTGTTTCAGTTTGAGCATCATCTTCAACCATCTCCATGTATTTCTATTATTGAGTTGCAGCTACTGCCCAGCAACTCCGGCATTTCTGCAGATTTGCCATTTTGATGTATATTGTAGCCAATCCTTCCAAGGATTGTGTATTATTGTTGTATTAGTGTTTTCAAGGGTTGAGAGCTTTCTCCCCCTCATTTCTTTGAGCTAATATTGTCATATCATTCTATTCTCATTTTGTATTATGCAGTAACTCCTATAAACTGCGTTATTTTAGCCAAGGCTCTTTTTCATGTAGCAGTGTTTTCCATTATCATGTATATGTCACATTGAGGCTTCCATTGCCTAGCTGGAGTGATTGATTCCTCCACACATTGTATACATTTGCTGCTATATAACATATATCTTGGCTATCTATTTCTTCATGTGTTCACAGCTACAAGAATAATGTTGTCTTTCCATTCTATGTGCTTACATTGTTGCAGTCCCTCACCGGGCATTTTTAGAGGACATCTAAGTGTGTTAGATCTGTTTAACCACCTTAGAAGGATTTCTTTGGAGCCATCTCTTGGATTTCATTCTTAGATACATTGATCTAAGGGATCCAGGTCCTGGTTTCAATTCCTGCTGCCTCCATTTATGGAAAATGCGTTTTCCAGCCATGGATTGCTAGTTGTTCTAGATTTGGAACATTACAGTGGTATCAGAGCAGCTTTCTTGGCTCAGCCTGTGGCTTTCAAGCCCAAGAAAGAAGAAGAAGAAGATGTTGAAGAAGATGAGCTTGATCTCATCTATTTTCAAAACAGAGAAGAGCCTCCCCAAGGAGGGTATGCAGAAAGAAGAGGAAGAGCCCTGCACTTCCTATTCTCATCAAGGAGACAAAGAAATAAGCAGAAGAAAGACTCCATCTTTTGGAGAAGAAAAAGAAAAAGGGGATAAGCTTACCAAGCTTCTTCCTAAGTCTGTATATATGATCCATGTAGAGTATGAGGAGATCCGAAGGAAGTATAGAGAATCTCTTAGAGGGTTTGATTCAAAAGCAAACTCTAGATTGGAGGAGTGTGAGCATACAGCTACACACCATCTTGTACAACACAGTCACATGCCCAGGATTGCCGGAAGAGAGATGGGAAGAAGAGAAGAGGTTGCTAGGAGGGAAACCCTTAGTGATTTCTTGAAGGAGTATGAGTCTCAAACTCAGAAATACCAGGAGCATCTCAGTCTTTCAGATTTTTGCAAGATGAAGGTGAATGGAAAAGAGCAGCAGGATAGATTTCATCTATCTACCTTTGAGGGTTCACCTGTATGTTCAGCCAAAGCTTGGGTGGAGGAGTTAGAGACCTTCTTGCAGCAGCACCACATTCATGGAGATGAAGCTATCAAAGTTGCAGCGCTGCATATGAGAGGTAAGGCTTATGCCTGGTGGATATTTGAATCCTTTTCTTTAAGAAATGTAAACTTTACATCTTATGAAAATTTCACTAAGGCCTTAGTGAAAAGATTTGATAGAGGGATTCATGAGAAACACATGGAGGAGCTGAATCAGAAAACTCAAGTAAAACCCTTGCATGAAAACTTGCACCATACTTTGCCAGAAGAAAGGTTTTCATCTCACACCTTTGAGCAAAGGAGCATGGAGATCTCTTTTTCAAAAAGGGATCCATTCATTGGAGAGTTGCCCATTCATGTTTCAGAGATTGAGGGAAACAACGTTGTTAGATCTGGAGTTGATCTAGCACCTCATGTAGAGGAAAGAGGAGCTCTTGCTCCAAATAGAGGGATGCTTGCATCTTTGCAAGAAAGTCTCCAGGATCTCATGTGTGGATATCAAGGCACAACTCATGTTCTATCTGTGCCATTGTTGAGGAGGTGTGAAACCATGGAGACACAAGGAGGCAGTAGGGAGAAGACCCAGCATCATGAGATGAGGAGTACACATCCCTATTCAGTTCTGGAGGTTGATGCACCTAGGAAGGTGATTGGATTGCGCAGTGGAAGCATGGACAAATTTGTTCATTCATCTATTCAATCATCTCTTGATGATGATGTCTCATTGCATGGAGACACTTTGCCAGGGAGACCACTGGATCAACAGAGAAGGATGGATGCTTCATCAGTTGAGGCACCAATCATTGATTTCAGGAGGTTGGAGACCTGGAGAGAGCTTGATACAGCGCTGGGAGTCTGGGGTAGACTCAAGGAGAGGGAGAGCATTCTCTCAACATCAACATCACCCACTTCCATTTCAGATTCTGCGCTGTGGCAGAAGCAACAGGGGAAGGTTAGCAACCTTCCAACTTGCATCTTTGGCATAGGAGATGTCAGAGAGAAGGATGACCATATGAAAAATGCTCTTCATGAGAGATCATTAGCGCTGTCACTATGGAGGATAGATCCACATTGGAGCTCCCAGCTGTTGGTGGAGTATTCCAAGGATATTTTTACTTGCATGATCTTGGATGGCCAGTTGCACTTGGAGGAGTATTCAGTCAGAGATGGGGTCATCTACTATCATGGTAGGATCTTTTTACCTGGAGCTTCCAAGCTCAAGGTGAAGTTGCTACAAGCAGCTTATGAGGATTTCCTTTTCAGCCCCACTTGTTCTATGAGAGCATATCACACCATCATGGAGGGGTATTTTTGGATGGGCTTTGAGGAGGAGATATATCTGCATATGAGGAGATGCATGGACCAGATGGAGATGGAGGAGAGACATAACTCTTTGGAGGAGTTAGCACAACCACCTCTTTCCACTTTGAGGATGAGAGGGGACTCATTTTTGAGCCACTCCATTTGTATGAGCAGAGAGTATGGTAAGGGTATGCATTGTTGTTTACATGAGCATTCATATGATGTATGTATATATCCCTTAACCATACATGTGCAGGAGGTTGCTCCAAGGAGGAGCATTCTTTCTTTTGGGCTTCATGGTCTAGCTGAGACCATAAGCATGGTTGATGGCCATCCCCTAGGAGGACTTGGGGAAGAGGCATATTATGGAGGACATGTTCATTGTACACCTTACATCATTCACTTCCTCCATACTTATGAGGAGATTGGAGCAATAGGCAAGGGGTTGAGAAGCCACTTATTTCAGCAGTCTATATTGCAGTTGAGGGTCAAGCTGCACTGGTTACACCTGAGGGACCATTGTCCTTCTCATTTGTTGCATATGGCAGCAAGTATGATTCTCATCTTTGCTCCCTATGGCTCTATTGTTTCTGTCTTTATGAGGAGCATACTTGGGAGAGAGACACATTGGGTGAATGTGTCCTTTGAGGGAGAAATTCCTCATACTATTTGCACTACATGTTCTAAGGGGAGCATGGGATATGATATTGTTACCTTAACAACACAGTTGTCACTTTATGAGGTGAACCATATGATGGATATGATGCCATATGATGATGATTTCCAACTCATCATATATGGAGATACTTGGGTCAGCTTGATTTGCAGCGTTGGGGGAGAGATCTTTGGAGGTCTAGTCCTCATCTTGCCACTTGAGGGCAAAATTATTGCAGCCCATGGAAAACCAACACTCTAAACTTATCATAAGTGGAGATATGGACAACGTGGGGTAGGCTACATTGCTTACCATGTGCAGATTTTCATCCCACCTACTTTGCCGGAGCCAAAGGTGGATGACAGCTTTCAGGAGTTGCCTGGTTGGAAGGTGACTCATTTTTCATGGCTCATAGCTTGGAGATGGGGGACCCATATGGGGAAGATATTTCCCATTATATTTTCGATCCCATTCTTCAAAGGGACCTCTAGACATCACTTTGCTATCCTCTTGAGTATTTCACCTTTACATGATGATGGCTTGATAGCTGACTTACACGCTGAGGAGGAGCATTGTGGAGATTTGATTGATGAGATAGCATCACTTTCCTTGGAGGAGATCATCATACAGGGATGCTACGGGGAGAGGAGAAGAAAAGAACTCAGTCTATCCTTGCACTTGCTTGAGGACAAGAAATCTTTGAGAGGGGAGGACTGTAATGTTCCAAAATTTTCATGAAGAAAATTGGAACATTAATTTTTGCTTATTTCATCTAGGAGGTGAATAAAATGGGTAAAAGGCCCATAAGTAGGAATAAGATCCTTCATAATGTGAAAAATATCATTGGAGCAGCTTATTTTGCACCTTCAAGTGTGAAAAGGGGCAATTTGCATGAGGACAAGGTCAAGTTTGACCAAGTCAATAGTGCTGCCTAAGAGGTGTAGCTTGCATGAGAAGACAACGCAGTTTTGGAGGGAGAAAGATTCCTTGTGGATGAAACCCTAATGTGTGGGGTCCATGGCAAAGAGGCATTCACTTTTATAAGAAGAGGAGGAGGCAACCATAGAGAGATATCTTGGATCATTTGATTATTTGTCTATTCAGACAAATTGCACACTCCGGCTGTTCAACAGAGTTGCAGTGCTGCTTAGCACGAGGGATTCCTGTTTAGGATTTCCTCTCCTTCTTGAGAGGCCTCTTGAAGGATTGCACTTCATATTCTCCACATCTTGGCTCAAGGCCAAATCCATTCTTCAGATACTGCGCTATTTATGCTCAAGTATAATGCAGTGTTGCTGGGGCATTGCAGTGGAGGGTTCCACAACACTTCTCTTTGGCTTATCTTTCAGAGGAGGGAGTTTCTCTTGCTCCGGGAGGTTAGTGAAAGGGATTTCAGAGCTATTTTTCACATCTTGGCACCAAGGCCAACATCTCCCATCATAGACAGCACAGTCCATCCTCAAGACTGTGTTATTTCAGTGCACACTTGCAGTGAGAGGTTGCACCAGCTTCTTGGAGGGAAAGATCTTCAGTGTCGGGATCAGCCTTGCATTGAGAGATCCATTGGAGGAGGTTTGTTTCAGTTTGAGCATCATCTTCAGCCATCTCCATGTATTTCTATTATTGAGTTGCAGCTGCTGCCCAACAACTCCGGCATTTCTGCAGATTTTCCATTTTGATGTATATTGTAGCCAATCCTTCCAAGGATTGTGTATTATTGTTGTATTAGTGTTTTCAGGGGTTGAGAGCTTGCTCCCCCTTATTTCTTTGAGTTGATAGTGTCATATCATTCTATTCTCATTTTTTATTATGCAGTAACTCCTATAAACTGCGTTATTTTAGCCAAGGCTCTCTTTCATGTAGCAGTGTTTTCCATTATCATGTATATGTCACATTGAGGCTTCCATTGCCTAGCTGGAGTGATTGATTCCTCCACAAATTGTATACATTTGCTGCTATATAACATATATGCTGGCTATCTATTTCTTCATGTGTTCACAGCTACAAGAATAACGTTGTCTTTCCATTCTATGTGCTTACATTGTTGCAGTCCCTCACCGGGCATTTTCTGAGGACATCTAAGTGTGATAGATCTATTTAACCACCTTAGAAGGATTTCTTTGGAGCCATCTCTTGGATTTCATTCTTAGATACATTGATCTAAGGGATCCAGGTCCTGGTTTCAATTCCTGCTGCCTCCATTTCTGGAAAATGCGTTTTCCAGCCATGGATTGCTAGTTGTTCTAGATTTGGAACATTACACTAGTACTCAATGACTCTGGGCATCTCGCAAGGCTGGCCCACTCCCTCCACCCTCACTAAGGTGCACAACCCTAGGCATCGAATTCTTTACACCCCTTCCAGAATTCGACATCCCAATCCAATACCAGGCACTTAGCCTACAATATCAGGCACTTTGCCTCCTCAAGATGGTCCCATAGCCCTTCAAGAGCTATACAAGACAAAGGAACCACTGGCATAGGTAGCGTTGATTGAGTTTGTCCCTAGCCCATATGGTGTTATATATTATTCTCCCTCGTAGGTATGGGCTCCTACAAGATCATCAAATAAACCAGCCCTCTCAGCCCATTCGTGGATTTCCTGTCAATTACCACATCTCAACATGCAACCAATGCATTAGTTATTACATAGTATCATATAAAATAATCCACATGCCAACTCTTGCATGTCATCATGATAACATAACATCATTTTTAATCACTACATTTTGAATAGTAAATAACTGCATGCTCATGCATGTCACAAAATTTGTATGCGATTACCACATAAAATACCCTCATAAGTTATAACATCACATATCAACATCAAAGACATATCATGACATCACATAATCAACTAACCACATGCCAATATAACCTCAAATCATAACATCATAATCCCCATGCATATCATATTGATCATGAGCATACAACATCATTTTCATAACAACTATATAAATAAGAATCACATGTGCATCATTATCCTCATACCATCATATCATGAAACCTCATCCCAACATCATAAATATGAGAATCATCTCAATACACATAAAATATAGAGAAATATTACACTATAATCATTCTTATCATGAATCAAGTTCATTTCTTTATATAAACAATGAATATCAACTATGCAATAATATTTTTCAACATCTCTCTAGGATCCATGCTATCTCACCAATCTTATTAGTGCCATGTTTTCATCAGGGTACTGATTAATTTTCGATAATCATTCCCACTTTTTCCACAAGTAAGTTGACCATTTACACCATAGGTATGCTCATTTTAAGTACATCATTAAATTTTAAATGAGCCTCATCATCTTCAGAATCTCCTATCATGTATTCTCCTTTCCTCAAGGAAATTTTAGTGAAATTCATTGTTAAGATATTACCGATTGTACAATCATTCTTTAAATCATCAATATCGAATTAAAATTCCATGGTCACTATTCATATTATGCTTATCCAACGACACACATACACTTGGTCATCCTTGTTTAATTCTTTTGTCTTGCTTAATCCACCTACATGAGGGCTTGTTGAACCCTAGGGATTTATCCATCACTTGGGTAATTTTCATTGTTCATCCTAAAAAGATCTTCTTATCTCATCAAGTTCCCACTTGATCTCTTTTATTATAGATTTACCCTTATTCTAGTTGGGATTCATCTTGTTAATTTGTGCATAATTCTTCTCATGACATTGTTATAGAGTTTCTATTGAAATTAATTCTTACACTTCACGCTAAGAATTTTCTCATTAACTTCATAATTTATTCCTTTTCCAAAAGGTACACAATCGTTATGCTTGATCATCCAAACCTTAAAAAATTTAGATTCATATAACTTATCAACTACACCAACTGTGAGTGATGACATGCAATAGATCAACACCATGAGAAAAGTTGGTATATCTATAATCAATTGATGAAATCAAGTCCTAATTAACCAATGATAAAATTCACTTAATTCAATAAGGGACACCATATTATTAGTTATTCTAATGTCAACAAGGTAGAGAGAATTATTCCTGGGTCAAATGTAAGTCTAGTCTATTAGTGTTAACACCATTAATGGCTAGATCAAAGAAGCCCAAACGGTAAATAAAATTGACATCCTAACTTAATAGACAAATATAACTTATGTAAGAAATCATTAATTTTAATTAAAACTAAAAGATTAGGTTTCCAAAAATAAAAATGTGATTTTTTGAATGAAAAACCATGGTTGAAAGAATAACATCCCATCATTACTTTTCCTCATCCTTCATAAGTTAGACTATGCAGATCAAAACCACAATTTAATTTTCATTCATCCACCACAATTTAATTTTCATTCATCCAAATCCATTTATTACATAACTTAATAATAACCACTAACTATGACGTACTCTAAATTTTTCCAAAACCAACTAGAATACGAAATTTAAAACAAATATTTATAATATTTCACTAATACCTATATAAATAATAAACAATTAGTTATATCCATCTATCTCTAAATGAATGTATTAAAAGTAATATTCTTAGATTTAATATAATTAACAACACCATATATTTAATGAATATATCTACTTAAGTCATAGTGTGAAATCTCTAACTTTTCAAGCATGTGAATACCCAAAAAATGATTTGGTTATTTATAATTACTTTCAAAACCTCGTCACCAACCAGGACATTAAGAGATTAAGTATTAAAAGTTAAAGATATTGCTATCCAGAAAATTTATATACAAATAAATATTAAAATTATATAATCTACGTGACATGTTTATTCTTAACTGCTTTATAATCTAAATAATGTAATGTAATATAATAAGTGATATTAATATAGTTATTCACACATCATATAACATATTTTGATTTGACTTATTCGTTATTCCTCCTTTATTTTAACCTATAAATTATTTATTTTTTATGTGTTTAAAATACCATTAACCAACCTTTACTTTTCCATACTTTTAATTAATAAAAATTTTGGTATACCTTTATAAATGTGTGTAAAAATATAATATACTTTAAAGGGGAGAAAATTGAATATCTTTCTATGGCTATGTATTTTTGCTTAGTTAAAAAGAAATAGATAACTTATAAATTTAAATTTATAATTAGTCATCCAAAGTGACTTAGAAAGATCGGATATTAAATCTCCTAACAAACTTTTCATATGTACAAACACATTCACCCTGGAATCCTAAACACGACCCCTAGGGTTTTAGAAAAACTTTCAAAGGTACATTAATTGTGCTTCCCAAATATATCCATGGGAGAATTTTGGGTTGAAAAACAAAATAAAAAGACTCTATTTTTAAGCATGCTTTAATTTCCCTAAGTAACTATGAATTATAGAAAAACCATGAGTATGAAAGCTTTCTTCCCCGCCATATCCAAATTGGAGAGAATTTGCACCGTGATTGGGGTTCTAATTTCGAGTAAAAGGCCAATTGACTATTAATGGTCCATAAGATAAGATTCCCCTAATAAAACCGAATCGTGTTTCCACTCTACTAATGTATCCAATCCAAACCCAAGCCCTCATGACTGATTTTTTTTGGTCCCCAGAAACCCTAAATTAATTAATTTGAGAATTAAGTATAAATCTCGACACTACTGAATAAAAAAACACACCAATACATATATCTAATTGGAGTTCAATTGACATATAATAAGAAGTCACTAGTGATCACAAAAGCTGATGGAAATTGGTTGGAGTAATAGGCTGGTGGGTCGGATTCAAACCTTGCGCCCTGCCCCCCTTTATCAACGTGATTGTCCGTTCTCGGGTTGGATGTCACATATTATTTAAGGAGTCGTCTAACGAGCCGGAGGAATTGCCCGGACGGTCAAAATTGGTCGGAATCCGGGCCAAAAAAATTAAAAAAATCTTGCAGAAACAGTGTTTGAATCTTGATTTTGACATTGGAAATGGATTCAGCATCATCAAAAACCTGTAGGACACCTAAAATATTAAACTTTGATAGTTATAACATGGATTTAGAAAAATTCCTGCCGGATTTTCTGAAAATCTTATCGGAATTTTCATGATTTTCAGGGCGATTCCTCTGGCTAGTTAGACTACGACATTATTTAATGCACTTGACCGTTGGTGGGTTCAATACCTTTCACAATCCGTTTTATCCACGTTGGTTTCAGAGAAAGGGTAATATTTCATTGAGATTTTCTCCATAAATATAAGAGAAATGATTTTTTTTCAAAAAAAATTATCATAAATTTAATAATTATATTAAAAAAATAATATTTACAATGAAAACAATTTTAGCATATCGGAAAATATTTTTTAGTGACATTTTTGGGCAATATACCCCAAGAAACAAGCTAAACTAAACATCCAGAGGTAATCTTTCATGGAAATTTTCTCTAAATCTAATAATTATGATCATGGAAAAAATATTTGCAATAATTAATCCTAAAATTTAATAATTATATAAAACTATTTACCAATGAAAATCTAATAATTATGATCATGGAAAAAATATTTGCAATAATTAATCCTAAAATTTAATAATTATATAAAACTATTTACCAATGAAACATATTACCATATGTGCATGCATCCATGTAAACAAGAGATATGTGTAATTATTGGAAGTTCCTATCGAATTATTTGAAATAAAATTATAATAGTATTTAGCTAGTAGGTATAATTTTTATTTTTTAGAGGTTGTATGTATAATTTTTATTTTTAGAGGTGGTACACATGTGAGTAAAAAGTGACACTAAAATAATATTGAAGTTTATTTAATAATTGATGTAAATAGCAATTCAATTATTATATATATATTCACATCATTAGAAGTAAAATTATTGATAAATTTAACTAAATAATTTTTTTTTTCAATTTTTACTTTAAGGCCACTTAGAGTTGAAACTCGCTCTGATACCATATGTAACAACCTCAAAATTTAACATGTAATTAATTACATCAAATATGCAATTAATAATCAACACAAAATCTTTTCAACTAACTAGCATAGAATTTTCAGAAAAACCCGAGCAGAAACAACTTACCTGTAGCAACGATATTGCTTACTTGTAATTTGAGAGTTGAACCCTATTAAATCCTGCTAACCGCAACAAAGTTTTGGGGATGACTCTCCACCCAACCGTAGGCTCAACTGCACGTAATATTTCTACAATTGGCCACCCCCGAACCCTCAATCAATGTACTACAACCAGAGAATCATTTGTCTCACAATACCTTTCTCCTAAGAGAATGGATGAAGGAATGATTAATCTCATCTTCCTCAATGCCTATTAAATAGACCAAACAATGAAAATGGTCTGCATGCACACATTCCATGTGTCAATATGCAACTTTTATTTCTATATTTTAAGTTTTACTTAATTTAATATTTCTCTTAATTTAACTCTTTCTTATTTTGTTCTATTTTACTTTTTGTTAAATTTATATTTTTTACTATTTTTATGGTTCTCTTAATTTAACTCTTTCTTATTTTATTCCTTTCTACATTGGTTAACTTCACTTATTTTATAGTTTACTTTTATATAATTTTATTTGGAATTCAAGTTTATTATTTACTAATTTATTTATTTATTATTATTGTTGTCTTTATTATTTATTATTTATTTACTATTTATTTTAATATTATTATTATTATTATTATTATTAGGGGACATTACAAGTACCATGTTGGGAATCATAATACTTAGAATTTTTCATGTTAAAAAAAAAGTCTACTTACTTTTTATTTAAATTTTTCTTAATCCATTTTAAGATTCCAAATTTTACAACTTAATTTAAGATAAAAAATTCTTGAAAATTTAAAAACTATTTGAAAATGCGAGATAAGTGGTGGATAAAATGTTAATCCCATTTAAATAAATATATATACTAATTGTGTACCACAACATCAATACCTTTGAAGGGTTCGTTGATATTTTATGCAATTATATATATATATATATATATATATATATATATATATATATATATATATATATATCATGAGAGAGAGAGAGAGAGAGAGAGAGAGAGAGAGAGAGAGAGAGTTGCATTGAAGTTGTTATTTTATAGATTGTTTGATATGTAATCGTAATATATTAGATTTTATAGTTATTGTTAATATTCATGTAATTTTCATTTTATGTTTTTAAATTTTGTGTTTATTAGGTTGATTCACTTAGTCTAAATGAATATTTTAAGGTGAAGTTTTCCATGAGGTTTTTAGTTCTAGTTTAATTGTGGTTCAAATTCCAGTGAGACCAACTCAATTACCCATTGCTATTGTGCCTAGTGGTTAGTCAACCTCCATTTAGATATTATGAGGAAGAGAGAAAATCCTATGAAGTTTTCATTAAAAGAAAAAAATATTGAATTGAGATATAAATGAATTATTATTAGATTTTTTACAACATTTCCCTCCTTTTGAATATATTTTAATGTTTTTATCTCCTTGTCAATATGATTTTAAATATATTAAAGGCAGTATGGGGCGACTTAACATTTGGGTGGATGACTATCTTTGATTAAAGTGTCCATAAAAACGATTAGAATTTGTAGCATGTTGGTCAAAAGAAAAATGTTGTAAATGAGCCTTTAAAGTGATTATAGAATGAAATAGGAAGATGTGGTATTGACATAGATATTGAAACCTTTATTTGATCATTTTATGCCTTCAATGAGACCAAATTATTTGATTATTTGATTAATATGAGGTAAAATGTTTATTCATAATGGTAAATTAAGATATTTAATGGTGTGAATAATTGACTCAATGTTATCAGAATCAAACCGACCATCAAATTGATCGTCCCTAAAATCAGGAATTGGACCTGAACCAAAGAACATGGAAAAAAAATGGTCGCCCAAAAAATGCATAAGTGCACAAATTTTGGAAAAAAACATATGTGTTCATGTGCATCCATAAGAATCAAAACCATTATAAAAAAATAGCAAATAAGGTGTACATGACGAAAATAGACCAAGTGCAATCCATATTTGAACCAAAAATGCATCAAGAAAGAGGCTAACTAGACTCTAGAGGCCAAAAAGAATCATGCTACAACAAATACCTACATATCATCAAAATATTTTCTTATATTTTGATTATCATTGTCAATATCACTATCTTAGCATTAAAATAAGATAGAAAAATATTAACATGTCAAATCGAGATTTTGTTTAAATGATTGGTGCATTTTAATTGGGGTTGTGATAGAGGAGTTCAACAATCAATGCCACCAACATTGAGGTAAATAAAGGTATTAGTGTTCTTAATTAAATGCTAGTTACAAAGCCTCGTACATGAACAAATCCAATGGAAACATTGCAACTCCCAATCCAATTTTTTGCCACTTGTCGGATTGATTAGGGCCTCAAAATGGTCAGATCATCTAGTTCAACTAGTTCTGGTCCAATTTTGATAACACTGAAGTGAACTGAAACACTAACAGAAATAATAATTTCGAGGTACCAAAACCAAAATACAAAGACTTTAGACCAAAATATTTAGAGAAAATGTGTCATGATCAACAAGGTTAGATGCGTTGGGAGAAATGCAACGAAGATCCCCTTAAAGCAAGATGAGATAATAATATATATGATGAATGATACATATGGAATCTAATTGAGGTATAGGAAGTGCTACGCCTATTTCAATAAGTGTACCTATATATATTTTTCAACATCTCAAACACCATTATAAGCCCAAAGCCATGAGTCAAAATTCATGTAAACCATGTGAGGTCTTGTAGGCATCCTAGACCTTTTGTCATGTTGAGTCAATTTGTTTTTGGTTGCACCATGGTTGATCCCTTTAAATTCATCTAAGGTCCCTTTCATCCTGGATAAAATTGGATGGCCATGGATGAGCTTATTTGAGGACTCATGGTTTTATAGGAGCCTAATTTTGTAGGGGTGATCATCGGTGTATGGGCTAGTCCAACCAGTGTCAAGGTGCACCCATGTCTTTCCACATGGTTATGAGTTTAAAGAGTTTGTAGGTGGCCTTGGATTTGGTTTCATATCCCTCATATGTTTCTCAAACATGGCAATCCCATAGTCAACGACATTTTCATGCTTCCCAAGGAATTTTACGTTTCCCAAAGAAAAGTGGTCCCAAAAGTCAAAAAGTTAACATGGTGTTAGATTACAAAGCTTAGTGAGAGAATGCCATGCCACATATAAATTTTCCATTTTGATAATGCATTCTAAATTTATGGCTAGTCAAAGTTGGTAAACAACATGTGTTATATATATTTTTAGGGTAAAAATAGGGGGAGCGTTGGGCATATTTTCACATGCATTGCATCAAAAGTGGTATACTCATTAATATGAACAAAAGCGACGTTTCATATTTTCCAAATTCTCAAGGGCATTAGAGATAATCCACTTGGTCATGATGATGTGGTAAGACAAGATTCTAGGTGGCATAATAGGGGAAAATATTGATAGACTTTGATATGTAATATGTCAAAATTGGTCTATAGAAAAAGAGGAACAAAAACCCATGCCTTAGTTTCTCCAAATTCCCAAGGGTGTTAGAGATACGACATATGACATGATGACATGGAAAGTAGCAATGATGTGGAAACACATGGCATAAATTGGTCATATGAATCATGAATCAAATGAAATTAGGTTGAGTTACAACAAACCCAAGTGGAAAAATTAGCAAATTTAGCTACGCATTAGAGATTTAGAAAAAAGGCTATCAAGTTCAAGTTACTATGCATGAAAAAGTAAATTCAAAGGATGACATAATTGTTCGAGGTCAACTAGTGGAGTGTTGTAGCACTAAAAGTTACTATTCTTCATAATGTTGACTTTTGGGTGCTTTGCTAGTGGAATGTTGAGTTTCTTGGGTTGTGAAGTCAATTCGACCCCTTAGTGGGAAAAGTCATGAATTTAATGTAATATTTTATTGAAAATTACTAAGTCTCCAACATGTGGATGAATAGTTAATATTATTTCTAGATAGAGTCAAATTAATCGTTAGATAGTTATTATCTAGCCATTAGAAATAACTTTTTTAAAATACTAACCTCTTCTCTAGTAAGTGTTGTTGATTGTAAGATCATTTGATGTCATAATATAAAGAACCCAGTTTGCAAAAAATATTCTCTTATGTATTGAGTATTGAGTTTATTCTTTTATTCTATTCTTTCTTGATTTTTTTCCTTTATCACTGTGATTTTATGATTTTTTTTTGTAGATACACTTCTTCAATTACAAAATCAAGGTAGAGATCCATTGAGGGAGAAATAGTCATGTGGAAGGGAAGACTTCTATCTTTCCATTTTCCAGTCACTAAGAATACACTTTTCCAAGTGTTCATCAAAGCCCTTTAGAGGGGATCTACATCTGGAATTATGGGCTATTAGTGCCATTATTTATACTTTGGTTGGGACATCTCAAATGAGCAAGTCCTCCTAGTGAGTTAGAATTTCTATGGACAAGTTCAAGGATAAGAGAGTGGGATAGTTTCACCTCCAACTCCTCACTCTTTAGTTTCAAAAGGGAAATATCGACAAAGGAAGGGTTGTGATTGCAAATATACGAACTGATAAAGGTAAAAGACAAAGGTAAAGCCTCACTTTCCAAAACTCTATAACTTCAAAAAATCCAAAACATTTTCAATTTATTTTTATTTACTAGCTTGCTGAAATTTTCATATCTTTCTAGCTAGTAAAACACTTGGAGAAAGATCTTAATTTTATAATTTAATCAAGGGAAAAATATATTTGCTTCTTGAGTTTGTTAATCACATTTCACACTAGTATATCTAGTTTCTTTGTGCATATTTTTAGGAATATATTGCTATAACAAACTTCTAGATTGTAGATTTCACCAAAAAAATGTTCAACGAGGCCTATTTCCTAAAGTAATTATTTTATTTTTTCCTTGTTTTAGCTCAGATATGATTTAATAGGATTTCATCTTAAATTGGTAGCTTATAATTGTTTATTTTAGCCCCTAAAATTTTAGTTATAAGCTGAAATAAATTTCTAAGTTGTGTACCTAGGGGTTTTTTACCCCAAGCCCTCCAAAAGTAAATTTATAGCTTATTGAAAATTCAATTTTGGAGTGGAACCAAGGCTTTGATTTGGTTTAAATTGACCAATATTTAGTATTTATGCCTTTCCGCCCCTATATCCAATATCTAGAAGCGTTCTGACATGTTTGGGTGGATTTTCAAAGGGTTGGCTTGTTTATTTATGTATTTTCTATAGAAACTATAGAACTATAAATAACATGGCAACAAAAATTTTTGAACAAAGACCTTGTTGAGTGTATAATCATAGAGACACTTAATATTGGTTAGGATATTTTTAATACACCAAAATTGACTACTTATATGTTATATTTAACGCAATTTTGAGGGTCTTGACTTGACGTTAATATATTAATTGCATATTTTGTAGAATTGCCAAACAGAAAAGAAAAATCAACAATAGCGTTAATGAAATATTTTTTTGGAAGCTTTTTATGGTTTTTCGTAAAAAAAAAGAGAAAAATTTGGATGAGAGACATGAAAATTAGTTCCAATATCTTATTAGGGCATGGAGTCAAGTCAAATCAAGTGACAAAATGAGAGTAAGAAGAAAACCCTCTTATGTTGGGCACTTGGTGTGTGTGGATTAAGGGAAGAGGCTAGAACCTGATTGAAATTAATCCCTTGAATAGTCAAGGAAAATTATGAAGCCATTTCCCCAGTAGGAAGGATCCCTCCATGTGAAAAGTTTCCAACCACAAAATTGACTATGAAGTGGCATAAAAACCCTCACTAAGGAACTTTAGAGTATGGCATGTTGCCACAAAATCTAGCAGGCCTTGGAGAGGGAAACCATACAAGGTATGAACTAGACCAAGAAGCAACAATGGGGTAGTGGCTCACTATCACCACAACCAAAACCCCATTCTCTTTACATATTTTCACCAATGGTAGGAGTTCCTGTAGAAAATATCTAACAAAACTATAATATCATTTAGAAATTATATCAATGGATTCAATCCGATCATGTAATGTACTAAAACAATATACTGAATGATTCTACAATATTTTCGGAATATAAAACACGATCGCTCAATCACATGCAAGTAAGAGAAATGAAATCATCAACCATACAACACAAGATGTATCTAGGAAAGCACCTGATCAAAAACCCTTTATCATATATTGTAAATAGTCAAAGAACCATGAAACAATACAATGCTTTCTCACATTGAGAAAATCCTACACTATCCTGACTGTCTCACTCTGATCCTGCTCAAAACTATCGAACAATTCTTAGGCAAAATTGACCAACATTTAGCCAATTCTCATCCCCTCCTTAGCCCAGCCTTGCTCACACAATATCTAGGAAATTAATCCCTATTAAATAGGACAATCAACCTTCCTTGACTGCGCAATCCCTATGGAGCCTTCCTCTGCTTTTATAACTGCACCTAGGCAGTTCACAAAAAATACAACTAATCCTTTGTCTCAATTGGGTCTCCACCAGAATTGAAATGCATGCAACTATAAATAGTGAATCATCAGTTACTTGGTAGATCGCTATGTGTAAATTAAATCAATTTTAATTCACTTTACCTTCCACTAGCTCATCAAGTAGTTAGAACTAGTTAAACTGATTTTAACTCAATTAATGTGAGTTAACTGATCCCACTCACACTACACTAGTGCTACAACTGCAACTGGACCCTGTTAATAATATAATCACTCTACATGCCTATCATTTGACCCTCAACTCGAAATTATTGAGCTAACTAAGTTTATCACACTTAGTTAACTATGAAAAGTTGTTATTAGATAATATTACAATTTATTTAAAATTTTGTTGCACACTAATGTGTCACTATGATCCATCATTGTGTGAACTTGATCCAACACTAATGTGTGTGAATTTTCATGTTGTTTATGGATGCCAATTTCACTATTTCTTGTTTCATATTTCAACACTCCGTCTCAACAAGAAAAGAATCAATCTGTCTCGATCTGGTACCTTTGGAATGTTCTGCAAGCAACACTGCTCTAGTGTTGTTCGCACATGCAACTCTCTTGAAATTGAATAGCCTCCAACAATTGAATCAATATAATGCATCTGTCATCGAAGTCTTCTGACTACTGCTAGCTACTGCACATGTCTACTGGACTCCCAACTAACATCTACATCCATGCACTTTGCACTGCTACCAACTCTGGTCCGTGCTCCAGTATCCGACACCTGTCACTCTAATTTTTGTCCTCCTAACATTTGACTGCATCAATCTAACTGATCCTTACTATTACTGCTATACTGTGGGATCCTCGTAGCCAGGTTCGATGCATGAAACACACCATCTCAATGGACCCTACCCAAATTTATTTTTGGGATTAATTATGCACACCGCCCCACCTCACACCTCGAGGTATAGCTACATGTACTCCCTCTTCCCATCTGGATCAAAATTTCCACCTCCTAGAAGTCTCTGCTTGAGTGGACGCTTCCACTCAATCTCCTCTCTGCTTCTCCAATTATGGCTGCTCCACAAACTTTTGAGACTGCTTCTAAGGCTGCATGTTGAGAGATGATTGCTCCCTCTAAACCACCAAGTCATCAACCATTTCTTTTCTCCTCAAATCCTTGCATGCATCCTCAACCTCGAGATCATACAAGTTCTTGACTCTTGAACCAATCTGCTTCACCTGTCCCGTGGCTATGTGTTTAAGGAACACATTTCCTTTTCTAAACATCACCTCATAACCACGATCTTCCAATACCTCTATAGAGACAAGATTCTTCCTTATGCCTGGAACATACAAAAAATCTTCTATTTTGAGAGGGGAGCCAAACTCTCTCTGAAAGGTAACTGTACTTATGTCGGTAGCGCTATACCTCCCGTCATCTCCAACCTTTATGCAATGTTGGAGGTCCTTCTCCTCCAAGTCACTAAAGAGATCTCTATTCCCCGTCATATGGAACGAGGCACCACTGTGTAGATACCGCATGCAATGAGAGTAAAATCAAACTCGAACTGTGAAGCCAATGCTTCACTCGCTGCAGCTGCAACCTAATTCTTTCTTGCCTTCTTTTGTGGAGAATTCGAAGCATAGTGCCCATGCTCATGACAGTGAAAACATCTGATCTTGGACAATACTTTCTTTCCTTCTTTTCCTTGGGACTTCTTTCACTTGGCTTTCTTTCCTTTTCTGACTCACGCACATGGTAATTGTCCCGTCGTAGAAATTTTTTCTAAAAAAGAGTTGATTTTAAATCGACGATATCTCCCTCATCCGAGCTCTGATTCGACCGATTTGTTTTTTCAATTTGGGTATTTTTTCACAAGGAATCCAAATATGCTATTTTTTTTAGAAAATATTGCATCAAGATTTTTATATATTCTCTACAAACTTGCTGCCCAAACAATTCCTGCTCTAATACCATGTAGAAAATCTCTAACATAGCTATAATACCATGTAGAAATTATATCAATGGATTCAATCTGATCATGTAATGTACTAAAACAAGATACTTAATCCTTCTACAATATTTTTGGAATATAAAACATGATCGCTCAATCACATGCAAGTAAGAGAGAGGAAATTATCAACCACACAACACAAGATGTATCTGGGGAAAGCACTTGCTCAAAACCCCTTTATCATATATTGTACATAGTAAAAGAATCATGAAACAATACAATGCTTTCTCACACTGAGAAAATCTTGCACTATCCTGACTGTCTCACTCTAATCCTGCTAAAAAATGTCTAGCAATTCTTAGGAAAAATTGACCAACACTTAGCCAGTTCTCAGCCCCTCCTTAGCCTAGCCCTGCTCACGCAATATCTAGGCAATTAATCCCTATTAAATAGGATAATAAACCTTCCTTGACTGTGCAATCCCTATGGAGCCTTCCTCTGCTTTTATTACTGCACCTGGGAAGTTCGCAAAAAATACAACTAATAGTTTACTTGCCTTAAAAATTTGTCTCAACTAGGTCTCCACCAAAATTGACATGCATGCAACTATAAATAGTGAATCATCAGTTACTTGGTAGATCAATACTTGTGAATTAAATCTATTTTAATTCACTTGAACTTCGACTAGCTCATCAAACAGTTAGAACTGGTTAAACTGATTTTAACTCAATTAATGTGAGTTAACTAATCCCATTCACACTACACTAGTGCTACAATTGCAACTGGACCCTGTTAATAATAGAATCACTCTACATGCCTATCCTTTGACCCTCAACTCGAAATTCTTGAGATAACTAAGTCTATCACACTTAGTTAACTATTACAAGTTGTTATGAGATAAGATTACAATTTATTTTCCAATTTATTTAAAAATTGGTTGCACACTAGTGTGTTGCTAGGATCCATCAATGTGTGCCCTGTGATCCCACACTACTGTGTGTGAATTTTCATGTTGTTTCTGGATGCCAATTTCATAGTTTCTTGTTGCAAATTTCAATAGTTCCGGTAGAAAAGAGATGACTTATAATTGATATTCTAGGGTTATTGTGTGAAATGATCTAAATAGGAACTCTTCAAGAAAGAAACAATTTATTCTCAAGGCTTAACAAAGAAGTAATTCACTTTCTATGAAGAGACCTAGAAATAAGGACAAAAGACCAAGGGTTTGATAAATTTGATGAGTGTTAGAGTAACTCAAGGTCAAGGCTAAGAGAAAAGGTTTCTTATTATGTATATTAGCTATGCCTAGGATCATAAAACCTTCAAGGAAGTCCTTAAGTTTAGGGAGGAAAAACTAAGGTTTCCCTCCTAGGGGAAGATAATTTATGGACGAAATTGCAGTGGATGTCCACCAAAATGATAGGTTTTGTGGAAAACCCTATCATGTCAATGTTTAGGCTCTTCAACCACAAAAATACTTCTTCCCTTGAATTTTGCACTAATCCATAAATCTCTACCTTATCCTTGAAAGGATTGAAATTAAGAGAAATTGAAAAATGGATAAAATTGTGTTATCATCACCAACCAAATGGACCATTCCCTTGTTCCTTGGGAATGCATTATATTAGCCAAAGAGATTCTAGGGAGGTTAAAATTTTGATGTTCTATCAAGAACAATTCCACCAATTACCTATGTAATGGAAGATGGATTTTTCATGGGAGAGCTACCAAAGAGTTTACCACAAAGGACAATCATTTAAACATTATGAATGAGCAATGCATGCAATAAATCATCTAGATTAGCATTCAATAAATATTCAAAAAATTAGGGCACAATTTCAATTATTAGAATCAACTAAATTCCAAACATTAGACATGTAAGAGATGAATCTTCAACATCTAGCTACAATTACGAGATAATACACAAATAATCCATTCCATTCATCCAAAGAATTGTCCAAAGATAGACAAATAAACTCCAAATGTCAAAGTGCATTAGGATTACTCCAAAGTCTCCATAAAATAAAAGTGTGAATTGTTGAAGAGATTTGAAATTATAAGTGTGATGATGATGGGAGATCACAAATGAATGATCTCTAATATATATGTGTGCTACTAACTCCTATCTTATCCCAAAAGCCCCTCAAATTATAAAATAATGGGCAAGATGCAAGCAAGGTCACATGACAACCTTGTAGCTAATGTGAAACATAATGAAATATTCAACAAGAGGGCCGAAATGTTGACATCATGCTACCATAGGCCCTTCTAGGGCTTTCATTGAGCTCCTCTGGTGCCAAGACAAGTGTAGAGGGCTTCTAAAATCAAGGTCTATTGGTTGGCCCCTGAATCTCTCTACAAATCATTTTGTGGGCCCCAAATGTAGGTTTGGGGCACAAAATTGGGTCTCATGGGTCTCCAAGTGTTGAATAAGATTGATTCTGATCCTACGTTGAGGGATTTGAAGATGGTATTAGTACTCCCATGTCTCAAGGTGTGAGACAAACCTCATCTAGGCCCTGAATCAACTGCCAAAACTTGTATTACTGTTAAGATGGATGGGGACATGTTGGTCTAGGTGCATAATCCCATGAACAATATTGGGAAAAGTGTAGAATATTTGTAGGTGTTGAAGGTGTTGATGGATATAAGTGATGTTATAGAACTATTTGAATTCGCATGGCTCTCAATGCATCACTTGCGGGTGTCAATATGTCCCTCTAGAGGACTTGGACCCCAGTTAAGTTTCTAATACCTATAGATGGAACCACCCAATAATTACACACATGATCCGGATTTATGCAAGAATGCAACAGAATAAACATATAACCATAAATACAGAGATGCAGCGGAAATAACACTTCATTTCATTAATATCAAAGAACTGAAATTTGCTTACAGACAGAATGGAAATAAAACTAGCTAGGGCACTGGTAGCTATCTCTGAGAAGAGATGTGGCGGCTACAGGCCTCTGAACTGAGTTGCAATGAGGCTCGAGGGCCTATTTATTATTGAGAAACAATGGAGAACCCTCAACATCCCAAAAACCTAACCCTAGGAGATGAAGCGCCAAAACTATGGGCCCCGTTTGGGTAAATTGGTGTTTCAACTTCCCAGGGACGTAACTTTGGCATACTATCTCCTTTTGACGCACATGATACATCATTAGAAAGCTCTATCCGAGGACTACAAATTTCGCCACGAATATCATTCCAAAATGGAATGATATTTTCTGGAGGCGTGATGCCCAAAAAACATCGTTTAGGGCCTCAACACGGCTCCGGAAGTTCAAGACCCGAAAAAACTGCTAAAAATAGTAAGTTATGCCGAAATTGAAAAAAATGAAAGAGACAATGGCGGGGGCCCAAGTGGAATAGGCGGGTGGCCACGGATCATTCCTCCCCCCTTAGGAAGCAATGGTCCCCATTGCGTTAAGTTCCTCCATGAGATGAGGAAATTTCTGCTGAACTTGGTCCCTGGTGAACCACTTTCCTTGGTGGAGGAGTTGGCCAGCTTTGACAACCCGATACAGTTGGATCCTCTGTTGGCGAGTGTTCTTAATTTGCATGTCCATGATACAATCTGTGGTGGCCTGTTCCATGCAATCTGGGTTTAACTCTGTTGGTGTGAGTTGTTCTGCAATGTCCGAAGTGTCCAGTAGAGGTGGGAAGTAAGGACGAAGGCGATCCACATTGAAGATTGGGTGCAGACCAAGGAATGGTGGAATACTAAGCTCAAAAGCATTGTTCCCTACAGCCTTGGTGATGGTGTACAACCCGTATCGGAGCGGGCGAAGCTTGCGGTGAGGTCCAGTGAGGCGCTCCTTCTGCAAATGCAGCCATACTTTGTCGCCCACCTGGAAGTTGTGTGGCACCCGGTGTTGATCATGGCGCTGCTTGTACTTCGCATTGGCTCTGTCCAATATATCATGAACCCGTTGGCGGATGTGTTGAATGCGCTCGATGAAGCTACTTGCTTTGTCAACTTCAGACTGGACGTGCGCTGAATCGGCCTGAGCAGCTGCAAATGGCATGGCTACGTCAATGGGACATAGTGGCCGGAATCCCAAGCCCACCTGAAAGGGGCTATGGCCAATTGAACTGTGGAGAGCCCGGTTATAACTATGTTGTACATAAGGGAGGCTCTTGTCCCATGTGCGTGGATGCTTTGAATTGTACATGCGCAGAATGTGTACAATCATTCTGTTGACGACCTCTGTCTGGCCATCTGTTTGGGGATGGAAAGCTGTGGACTTGGTGAGCTTGGTATCCAACATCGACCAGAGGCTGGACCAAAATGTGCTGAGGAACCTGCTATCTCGATCTGATATGATAGACCGTGGGATCCCAAAGTGCACCCACACTCGTTCAAAGAAGAGTTTAGCAGTGGCTTCTGCTGTGATATTCTTCTTACAGGCCGCCATGATGGCCATCTTCGAGAATCCGTCAACGACCACGAAAACACAGTCATTTCCATTCTTAGTAGAAGGCAGGCCCGACATGTAATCCATGGAGATGGATTCCCACGGTCGACTAGGGGTAGGTAGTGGAGTATATAGGCCTTGCTTCTTGATGGTCGGTTTGGCAATGGCACAAGCAATGCAGGATCTGATGTGCTTCTCGACATCCTTTCGAAGGTTCGGCCAATAGAAATACTTCTGTAGTATTGCTACTGTTTTCTCGACCCCGAAATGCCCAGCGACTCGACCGTAGTGTGCTTCCCATATCATCTTGGCACGCTCGCTTGAAGGAACACAAAGGTGTCCCAGGTGACATAAAAGTGCATCTTGGAGGTGAAAATTTGGAACTTGCGTGCCCCCAAGAGTGCCTTGTAAGTGTGGCCGAATTCTGGGTCACTCTCATAGAGAAGCGGCCAATCAGAAGTCTCGTGCCCACAAGAGTTGAGCACGGTGGTGAGCGCCACGATCGGTGGTCGGCTGAGGCAGTCCGCAACATTATTGGTGCTACCCTTCTTGTACTTGATGTTCAAATGAAACTGTTGCAGATATGTGGACCACTTCTGATGGCGATCATTCTGCAACTTCCCTTGTGTCTGTATGAACTGCAGGGGCCGGTGGTCTGTGTGGATGATTGTTTCCTTCCCCAAAATGTAATGCTTCCATTGTCGACAGGCTTTCACAATGGAATACATTTCTTTGTCATAGGTGGGATACTTGCGAACTGTCTCAGACAATGTCTCACTGTGATATGCCACTGGATGTCCCTGTTGAGTAAGAAATGCCCCAATAGCATATTCCGAGGCATCTGTCTCGATCTCAAATGGCTGCTGCAAGTCTGGTAATGTGAGCACTGGGGCAGAATAGAGGCGATTTTTCAATTCTGTGAATGCCTTCTGTTGAGGTTCCGACCAAAAGAATTTTTCTCTCGCTCCTCCCTTGGTGACTTAACTCAAGGGCCAAGTGATATGAGAGAATCCCAACACGAATCTACGGTAGAAATTAGCAATACCCAGAAAGCTGCGAAGCTCTGTTATAGTGGTTGGGGCTGGCCAATCCCGAATGACTTGGATCTTGGCTGGATCCACATGCACCCCCCTTTCATCAATAATGTATCCCAGATATTGAACCCGGGTCATGCCAAACATGCACTTCTCCAAATTGGCACACAACTTGTGTTGCCGCAGTGTTTGGAGGACTTGTCGGATGTGATGAAGGTGCTCTTCCCAAGTCTTGCTGAAGATCAGAATGTCATCCAAGTACACCACTACGAATGAGTTGGTGAATGGCCGCAAGATGTCATCCATCATCCTCATGAAGGTTGCGGGAGCATTCGTCAACCCGAAAGGCATGACCAACCATTCAAAAAGGCCTTCCTTGGCTTTGAAGGCAGTCTTCCACACATCAGAGGGTTCAATTGGTACCTGGTGATACCCAGACTTCAGGTCGATCTTACTGAAATATTTTTCACCTTGGAGTTGGTCCAGAAGGTCATCAATCCTTGGGATTGGGTACCTATTCCGGACAGTGATCTTGTTCAGCGCCCGATAGTCAATACAGAGTCTCCACGTCCCATCCTTCTTCTGTACCAACACGATCGGACTCCCACAGGGTGATGAACTTGGTCTGATGTGACCTTTCTGCAACAACTCTTGAATCTGCCTCTTGATTTCATCATTTTCCAGAACATAGCGCCGATAGATCGGTCCATTGGGTAGCGGCGCACCTGGGGTCAGATCAATCGGGTGCTTGACCTGACAGTGCAGAGGAACCCCTGTGGGCGAGGTGAAGATGTCCCCGTACTCCTCCACAACCTTATCCATTTGTTGTTGTCATGCAGAGGGGCCCTGTCTGGAGGTCGTGGCCACAGTTTTCTTCTTGCCCTGGGGGCGGATCATCAGGAAAACGAATTTCCTGGTTTGGGAAATGAGCTTACTACATTGTTTTGCAGTAACCAAAGAGATAGTCGTAGGAGGTGGTACTTCTGGTATCCTGTACAACTTATTTCCCAAAGTAATAATAACAGCACGAGGTCGAGACTCATACACAGCATGACGCTTCCACAAGTATGGTTGTCCTAATAATACATCAGAAACATCAATAGGAGCAACGTCACATAATACCTCATCCGCGAAGGGCTTGATGCTATAGGGAAGGTGGCACTGCTGGCTGACGCGGAGATCTTGTCCTTGGTGAAGCCACCCGATGGTGTATGGATGTGGGTGAGTTGTGGTCGGCAAGCCCAACCGCTTCACGGCGTCTACTGAAATGAGGTTCTTTTGGCTCCCATTGTCGACAATGAACTGTACAGGGGAGCCCTTTACCCACATCTGGGAGTGGAAGAGACGTTCCTCCTCCTCCGGATCTTCCGGTTCCTCCTTCTGGACCTTTGTAGTGGCAACAGTGGCGTTGGGCTCCGCATCAATAATCTGTTTCCCTTTTTCATTCCCCTTTTCAGGTTCTGATTCGGAGTCGGAGCATGCATCTGACTCAGAAGCCCTCATCTCGGCCACTAGAGACTGCTTGGCCCGACACTCACTTGTGTTGTGAGTGGAGCTCTTATGGAACTCACACCACTTTCCCGTGTCCTTCTTTGGCTTTGTGGTGTTGTTCTTTTCTTGTGGCTTTGACGAGTTGTCTTTAGCCGCCATGCCTTGGCTCTGTCCTTTGTTCTGCAGTTTGGAAGCACCTTTCCCTTGCTTTTGATTCGCAGATCCAAAGTCTCGCTTCTTCTGTTTGAATTTCTGCTCAATCTTGGCAGCATACCGGTATGCCGTACCAAGCGAGAAGATGTCGAGGAACTCCATTTCCTCCTGAATGTATCTGTGCAGACAGCTACGATACTTTAGCACCAAATGTTTCTCTGAATCTTTGATACCCAACTTTGTGCGCAGGGTATGGAACAGATTCGTCAGCTCATGCACATCTTGATCCCTTTGTTGTCGTAGCATGGTCCATTGTATGTACTTGTCCTCATAGCTCCCCATGGGATAGTACTGTTCCTTGACGGCGTCTCGGAAAGAATTCCAAGTTGGTACGGCCGAGAATAGAGAGGGTTCTGTCTGGTCCTTGTTCTCACAGTAGGTTTCCCACCAGTCCTTAACATGGGGGGTAGCTTTGAGGAGTGCAAAAATAATCTTCTCCCGGTCTGAAAAGTCATGAACAGAGAAATATCCTTCTAATAGATTCAACCATCTATCTACGGTATCTGCATCTATTTGACCCCCAAATATGGGAGTGTCAAAATTTACTTGTACCTTAAAAGGAGTCACCTCCAGAGTGGCTGCTCGATGCAGATGTGCCGTCGGTGGGTAGCCATTGAAGGATCCGAGCAAAGTTATCCATCATCGCATTCCTTTGTTTTTCGAGGGCCTCCTCGAGCAATATTTTGATAGGATCTCCTACTCCCTCATCTTTCTTTTCGTCCCCCATGGGCATCCGTCGAGGTTTGCGAGGCTGATCTTGCAAAGGTTCCACCAAATCGAGCCCTAGCTCCTTATACCCCGACCTCGTTGGGGACATGCAAAGAAGGATCGAGAAAAAGCAGACCGCTCTGATACCACTGATCCGGATTTATGCAGGAACGCAACATAATAAACATATAACCATAAATACAGAGATGCAGTGGAAATAACACTTCATTTCATTAATATCAAAGAACTGAAATTTGCTTACAGACAGAATGGAAATAAAACTAGCTAGGGCGCTGGTAGCTATCTCTGAGAAGAGATGTGGTGGCTACAGGCCTCTGAACTGAGTTACAATGAAGCTCGAGGGCCTATTTATTATTGAGAAACAATGGAGAACCCTAAACATCCCAAAAACCTAACCCTAGGAGATGAAGCGCCAAAACTATGGGCCCCGTTTGGGTAAACTGGTGTTTCAACTTCCCAGGGACGTAACTTTGGCATACTATCTCCGTTTGACGCACATGATACATCATTAGAAAGCTCTATCCGAGGACTACAACTTTCGGGACGAATTTGATGATCAAATTCATTGGTAAAATGATACCCAAAAAACGTCGTTTAGGGCCTCAAAACGGCTCCGGAAGTTCAGGACCCAAAAAACTACTAAAAATAGTAAGTTATGCCAAAACTGAAAAACTGAAAGAGACAATGGTGGGGGCCCAAGTGGAATAGGCGGGCGGCCACCAATATCCACCTGGATCAACACAATATCCAATGATGCAACTTTTACCATCAAGTACATTAATCATTATTTCATATAAGTGAACCAAGCTTGAAAGGAATGGGAAAAATAACACTTCATATTAGGACTCTCTTCCAAAATTGGGGCCTTGGTCATGTAATGGTGTTATGTCCTTAGGTAGGAGTGGTTAATAAATAATCGTATTAGGTGTTCCCCAACCCCCCCAAAGGGAAGTGACATGTCCTTGGTTCACCCTTCAATCAATAGGTGTCACGTGAATAATGCTTAAATGGAGGGGAAAAGGCTCCATGACCAAGTGCGATGGTTAAAGAAAACATCTATGATGGAGTACTTCATTCTGGGTGTATATATGTGAGGAGGGAGCAATCATGGATGCATGAGTTACCTCAGCCTTTTTTTTTCCACCCCTCTATATTTCCTTTTACATTTTCTTGATTTTTATTTGTATTACTGCTTATGGATCGAGGAATGAGAGCTTACTTTGTATGATGTATAACAGTTATCATCCCCTTTGCGATGGGTAATTTCATTTCCCATAAGGGATTGCGAGATGCAAGGGTTCCTTGTCTTCTATAAGATAGGGAAACATTGGCCCATTGACCAGGTGATGACCATATGATAGAGGTAGAGCTCATGCTTGGATTTTTCCCACATGCTAATTTGTAATTCTTAGCCATATTTTGAATTTTTATTTTCCTTTTGTTTCTTGTGGCCATTATATGATTTTTATTTTATTTTAGTTACATCAACTTCCCAAGTTGCAGTTCCAGTTCCTACCCAAGTACTATGGATTCCAAATCCTAATGAACCAATGGTCACTTGAACTTGAAGAAGGGAGGTGGAACAACGGATTTTAATGTAAGATGGCAAGTGCTAAGCATGGAATAAGGATAAATGAGGCTACACTATCTCAATTATGGTTTCCAAAGTAGTTCCCCTTCCTAAAGCCATGGGTCATTAGGGGAGGTGGCACTAGACTAGGATTGAAAATTAACCCCCCATTTAAGGTGAGGGATTAAGACTTCGGTCAAGACCCTTCTTTCTTCCAAGTAACCACATAATCCATGTAAAAATTTCCCAATACAAACAAGCATAAGCACCTGAATGAAAAATGAATAAAGTACCTTTTTATTAGAAGCACAACTTCAAACATGTGCTCTTGACATATGGGTGAGGAAACATATGAATGATGCAGGTGGTGGAGACATGAATGACACGTCACATTGGCTACAAGGTGGCTACCAGGGGATGTTGGCTTTCGACTGGAAGATACGAATAGGAGAAAATTTTCTCCTAGGGGTCACCCACTTTTGGTGGGTAAGATGGCCTATAAAGAAAACTTAAAACTTACTCCAAACCAATAAAGGATAGCATGTGAGAAGAGCCTCTATATGCCTCCTTCGAAGTGACAAATTTTTCCTTAAAATGGATTAATTTTTAAATCCTCGTGGTAGTCTTGAACAATTACAATAATATATTTAATGATGTACTAATTTTAAAATAACAAAAAAGAAAAACATCTAATTCAAAAACATTCACCACATAGATAAGCCCTTAACACTAAAATTCCTCCAATAAAGATATTTCTATTAAGGTCCAATGAGAATATTTCTCTGACAATCCAACCATAAATTCAAATGAGGAATATCTCCTCCATTCATAGAGTGATATCTACTCCCTTTACAATAAAATAGCATTATTTAATTTAATTCCTTTGAGATAGCCTAAGAAAACTAAATCCAATTAACTCCTAAAATTAAGTTAAATAATACAACATAAAAATAAAGTGGTCAAGCACATGTACAATGATTTGATGAGTAAGTTCCCTATAAAAGAAGGTCGATCCTACCAATCAAGAGAAGAAATGGTCCAAGTTGTGACACAAATTCTCTAATTGTCCAAAAGTGATGTAGATGGTACACTAAATGAGAGGAACAAAACCCACGTTTTAGATTTTTCTAATCCTCAAGGGCATTAGAAATCATCCACTTAGAAGTGATGATGTGGCAGGAAAGGTTTTTAGGAGGCTTAGCAAGGGTAAATATTGATATAATTTGACGTGTAATATGTAAAAAAATGGTCCATGGAATTTATAGGAACAAAAACCTTCTCTTGATTTCTCCAAATTTCAAATGGTGTTTGAGCTCTAACATAGGGTAGGATGATTTGGTAGGCAAGTGATTGTGTGGAAAAATAAGGCAAGACATGAATATTTTGAGAGATACCCAACTCAGATCCAATATTGTTTCATCATAATATGTTGTCAAAAATTCTCTAAAAGTCTAGGGAATTGGAGATATGGCTTCCATGTGCCTACGTCAAATTACTAAGGCAAAATTCAAGTAAAAAATAGTCCTTGGTGAAGTCAACTAGCCTTTAGAGGGTCTAACAAGCCATTGTATACCTAGTGGACCAATTAGTCAAGAGCAATGGACTAATAAAGTAGCCAATAAAATATGAAATTCTCCTCTAAGGGACTTCTTGATACAAAATCTAGTAGGCCTTGGAGAGGGTAACCCTACAAGACTAACACTAGACCAAGTGAGAACAATGGGGTGATGACCCACTATCATCACAACCAAAACCCCCTACTATTTACAGATTTTCACCAATGGGAGGAGTATATATATATGTGTGATAAGGTCACCTAATGGGCATTCTAAGGTTAGGGGACAAGGTGACACAATGAGGCTGTCTACAAGAAAGCCCCAATTTAGCTTCAAATATCTAATAGGAGGAAAATCACTTTCTTGATAGAGGCCTATTTGATGAGACACAAAACCTATGGTTTGATTGATAATTTTAATGTTGGTGTAACCAAAACTCAAGGCTAGGAGAAAAGGTTTCCAAAAATGTATATTGGCAAGTCCAAGGATCATGAAATCTTTAAATATGACCATAAGTTGTAGCAAGTCTAAACTAAGGTCCCCCCTTAGGGAAAACAACCAGGGAAAGAAAATGTATCAAAAATATTGAAGTTTATACCCACCAAAAGTATATATTTTATGGAAATTGAAATCCCCTTCATGTTTAGGCTCTCCAATACCACAAACTCACCTTGTCGAGAGACAAGCACCAAGCCCTAGTTAGCAATCTTGGCCTTGAAGGCGTCGAATTGGAGAAAGATAATTTATGGATAAAAGTGAAGTATCATCACAAAAAAATGGATTATTCCCTTGTCCCTTGTGAATATGGAGTCTATGATATGATAAATCAACTAAAAATTTTCCAAGGAGGCTGAAAATTTGCTGCCCTAGCAACAAAACTCAAAGATTCACCTATGCAATGGACAATGTATTTTTCATGGGAGGGCTATGAAGAATTCATCAATAGGAAATACATTCACATGTTATGTATGAGTAATGCATGCAATAGATCATCTAGATAGCATTTAATATATCTTCAACAAATTAGGGCACCATTTGCATAACCTAGAATCAACATTATTTCATACATTAGACTTGAAATAAAATACTTATTTAAAAATTATGTACACTTAAAAGATAAAATGCAAATATTACATAAATAAGTTCAAAGAATGGCTCCAGATATAATCAAACCAACTCCAAATATCAAAATTCATTCATATATCCCTAATCCTCCACAAGAAAGAAGGGTGAATTCAACTAGAGAGGTTGAAAATCCCAAGTGTGTGATGATGAATGATAAAAAATATCCTCCCTCTATTTATAAGAGGGACACAAATTTCTATTTTAGCTTACAATGCCCCTAAATTTATAAAATAATGTGCCATAACATGCTAGGTCACAAGCCGGCATAGTAGCTAATGAAATAAAGTCAATATAACCCACACATGTGAGCCAAAATAGTGAAATTGTTGACGTCATGTATGTGTGATCCCTCCTATGGCTAGCGTTGAGGGCTAAGGGTTCCATATTGTGTTTAGAGGCCTTATAAAATCATATCCTGGGGGTTTGCCCCTAGGTCACTGTCAATATCCCTTTGTGGACCCTAATTTTCATCTCGGGGCACAAAAGTGGTATCATAGGTATCCAAGTGGTTGAAATACTTGTCTCTGCTCAATATTGAGGGCTCTCAAGGCGGTGTTGGCCCTTCCATATCTTAAGGTGTGAGACCATCCTCCTCAGGGCCCTATATTCATCTACCAACCCTCATGAAGTGCTTATCCGACTAAGGGCATGCCTGGTTTAGGTGCATCATCCCATAAAATTCATCAATGTAGGTAAAAGTGTTGGAATGTTGTGGGAGTTGGAGGTACCCATGGAAATTTGTGATGCTATAATGTATCTCAAACACCCATATCTCTAAATTCCTCAACTATGGGTGTCAATATGCTTGTGATAACCCCAAGTAGTTACAATTATGTATGCAATATAAACTTATAAAATAATAAATAAAATGGGTTTAGTAATGGGACACATATTCTACAGGGATGGGGTGATTACTCACTAAAAATATTATTAATGAAGAAAAAATTCAAATAAGGAATTTGAAAGGTCAAGGGAATTTGAAAAGTCAATAAGAGGAAAAATAAGAAAAAGAAAAGAAAAGGTAGATCATAGGAGTTGCAATAGATATGGAGACAAATTTGAATTACCAAGAGAGGCTAAATATCATAAAGGAATGAAATTTTCGGTTAGCAAAGGATATGGAAGAAATAAACAGGTGAGGAATTGATTGCCTCTTGAGTCCTTGGTGGGTTGGAGGGTGGAGATGGTGTTTCTCAAGAAATGCCAAAAAGATGGGGTGGAGGAATTGATGCTAAAAAATTCCAAGGGGGGTCTCTGGAAGCTTCTTTGTTGTATTTTGATTTTACTATGGGTTCTAGAATCCCTTATTTAGGTGGAACCACAATGCTATGTTTTAAAGGGTGGATACCACTAGTCTCTAGAATCCCTCTGTGTTTTGTTAGTTTTAATTCAGCTAGTGGGTGAAGGTGGTTGGATCTCTGGAGTCATTTCAGTTGATGGAAATGTTTAATATTTGAAGCAAAAGATCCATCAACCACTATAATATGGCTCGGGGGTGATAGCTGCAAGTGAGACTTGGCTACAGTTGTCTATGGTTGGGTGGAGAGTCATAGTCTCAGACTCAGTTGCCCATTAGTTTTGAGATAAGTATCTCTTATGTTCTCAAGAAACCAATATATATATATTCATTGTTGGTTTGAAAAATGATGTTTATAGATGGCATGGTTCATGATTCCATTGTCCATATGATTGAACAATGTTGTGGTTATCACTTTGTACAAGGTATTGGAACAATGTGTGGATATAATGGTTATGTTAATGCAATAAGTAGCATGGAATCTTTGTCATTATAGTGAAACAATTTTGATTAATTACAATTTTGTACATGCTAACTGTATATAAATTTCTTATTACTAGCCACATGAAGATGTGAAATGCGTGAGATGCATGCTCATATACTAACATATTGGATGCAGGGTATTTTACTATGATAGTGTTGGGTTTTACTGACAGAGATGAGTGCTCAACAATGTTAATGAATATTCTGGAAATCACTTGTAATCTTATATTGAATGCATGTTTAGTTTGTTTTATGAGTATTGGAAAATTTATTGCATGATATTGGGTACATTATTAATTGAAGGGAAGGAAGTCTTGCTTACATTCCCTATGGTTGCATTTTGTCATGCATGAACCAAGAAAATCATTTTTCTTCTCTATTAATGAGTTGTTATAGTTCTCTGTAATTTTGCAAAGGATGCACTTGAAAATGGCATTAAATTACTATTATGCCTATGATTGAATGTTTCCTAAGTTTATTTATAAATTCCTTATGAATTTGTTGCCCATCGGGTGCTGGAAGTATTGGAGGAATAGCTTGCAAAGTTAGAAAACAAATTTCTCTATCAAAGCACTAGAAAAACTAGAAAAAATCAAGTTAGAGGTTAATTTTTGCATTGCAAGTCAACCAGGTTAAAAGTTGGGAGATTGGATTGAAAGGTCCGACCTCCGGCAAGCCAACCTAGCTCTCTACGCTCGCAGTTCAAGAGGTCAGGGTAGTATGAAGGTCTGGGGATTTGGGGTTGGACTCGCTCGAACCATTGCATTGTAGTGTCAAGATGGGGAGAATCGACCCAAACCTAGGTCGTAGGTCAGGTGTTGGGCTTGGTCGCTTGAAATTTTAAAATGTGTTTGGAACGAGGGTCGACCCCGACCTTCATCAATGTTTGTTCCTACCATGTGGGATGCCATATGGGTGTGGCAGGTGCCACGTGGGTGCATCGGGTGCCACGTGGGTCCATCACATGGGTGCATCAGGTAACACTTCAGTGTCATGAGGATGTGGTGAGGTGTAATTGGCCAATATTTAAAGGGCCATAACGTTTGATCTATAAGTGAGATTGAGGTGAAATTTATATTTTTGGAATCTTATTGACGAGATGAATGAAATGATGTTGTTTACTTGAAATTCTGGAAAAGTAAAAAAAAGTAAAAAATTGTATCTCATGTTCCCATAATTGTGCCTCTTTGGTAAATTAATTGAATTAATTTACTTCATTAATTGTCAACCTAGGGTCGTTTACTTGTGAAATGTATGTGCACTATATATGCGAGGATTCCTATTAAAATGAGTGTGTGATGTCTAATAATCCATTACTGTGAAAAGACTATTTTGAAAGAGTAGCTTTTAAACTAGAAGAAGGTTATAAGTGGAAAATTAGAAATCTAGAAAATTTCTCTATGCTACATCAAATCTGAATGCTAACTATAGAATTGAAATTATATGCTGTGGAAACAACTCTGAACGCTAACTACGAATTTGAAATTACATGCTGCAGGAATAACTCTGAATACTAACTACGAAATGGAAATTACATGTTGCGGAAAACCAGAGATAACCTACAAGAAACAATCTACTTAGAAACTAACGACAAGAAATTTAACCAATGATGATCTAACTAACAACATAGACTCAAAGTGATTTAAGAAATTAATCTAGAGTGAGAGTATTGAATCTAAATAAAAAAAAATAGTCTTAACTAATCTAATTGGTAGAAATCGAAAATGAAAGTTACACCATGAAAGCTTATTCAAAATCCTATTTCTAAATGTTTATAATGAAATGAAACCAATCTTAGACTATATTTTTGTATTTTTGATTTATGATTACTCTATGAACTAAAATAAAATAAACATCTACAGGAAATATTATTATGAAACAATTAATCTATGATATAACTATAAGCAAAGTAAATGGATGAAATGTATAAATTTATGTGAAAAAAACCTCGCATTTAACAGGGGGCCCTCCTGCAAATGCAAGTCTTCTATGATCTACACTTCAATTCGTTAATGCATCATCTCCATGAGTAAAAAAAAGTCTTCAAGTCTTCATTGAACAGAACAAAGATTACAACAATAGAGTTTTGAAAAATTCAGAAAAATAACCTCCTCCCTCCTTTGCTTCAAGGGAGTGTTTATATAGGGGTTACTATGTAACTTCATGGGGATTCATATGGCTAAATATCATAACTGAATGAACACCTATTTTCCATGAATTTTATGAAACATGGTCCATTCAAACCTCTCTAGGCTTGATTGGGTGTTTATTGACACATGGATGCATTATTTGCTCACGCAACTTGCAAAATAGGGATCCAAAGAACCTGAAATATCTCTCAAATGGTAATGAATTCAAGAAAATACACGTTGAAAACCTAATTGGACCCGTTTTGAACAAAACCCAGGTTTTCGTTTCCCAAAATTTGTTTTCATTTGCTTAGAAAACACATTTTAAGTTGACTGGTCAAAACTACTGCATTGTTTCCTTTATTTGATGCTGGATGTCCACACGTGCGAGCTGGGTGGAATTTGACCAATAAAAATCCATATTGAAGTTTCCAGAAACTAAGTCCAAGTGTCGTATTTCCTTTTAGAGTGGTGTTACTACCTCAACCATGGAGATAGCTATGAAAACTTGACAAAAATGCAGAAACTTGAACTTGCTAAACTGTCATTAGTAAAACCATGCAAAATTCTTCTTAATTCATTAAAAGTAATGGAAATAATAATAATAAACCATGTAAACATGTAAGCGGGAATTTGGTGGATTTATGAAGAAATATGGTTAAAAATTATGACAATGAGTGAATGGACTGATGCGAAAATGGATAGTTTCATCAACAAAATTATGACAAATTGGAGGCCCAACATTCCCCCACACTTGTGATTTTGCATGTCCTCATTCAAATAAACTAGGCATTTTGAAAAATTTGCAAGTTATCCAAAATTAATTGTCTGACATCATCTGTTAATATTGACTCATTTTTTGTTATTTCATTCTTTAAATAAAGTTCCTTCCCTTTTGGTACTTCAAAACATATGGAATTTATCTAAGTAAGAAGTTTTTTCTGTGAATCACAATCTTGGAACCATTTCTAAGTTCAACATAAGTCCTGTAAATCCTTTTTAAAACCATTGCTAGAATGATTTATCTATTGCCATTGATTCCATATCTCGTCTTTAGCTTATTTATACTTGAATATTGTAATAACAACCTGATGCCTTTATGTTCTATCTATGAAATTATTCCTTTATGAACTCTAGGTTGTTTGGGCATTCTCCTTGTGGTAAAACCTATCAAAAACAACTTTTACACCTTGATTTTCATGTCATATGCTCATCAAAATTTCTCATGGAATAGGATTATTTTATGGGAACATGAAACTTTGCTGCATAAAATAGATAAATCTACTCAGAAAAACAAATGTATACTCATGGAGCATCCTAGCAGCAAATACGACTATGAACATAGTTGGAAATGATGATAAATTGAAGTTTGTAATAAATTTTTTTCTGCTGCATCCATGCATATTGGTTTAAAATAAAATTCAGTGATCAATTTGTGTAAAACTTACTTAGGCCTTCCTCAAAAGAATTGATCCACTGGTCAAAACACTCCTTTGCAGCAACCAAGCTTATTTTAATAGCCTCAACAAATGTGTAATGATTTTCATGTGCATTATGTTGTCCAATTAATGAAATCAAGTTGCCCCAATTGGAATCATTAACGTTCTTACCATTTATGGTGTCAAAGAATAATTGTACCCCTTCATATCTGAGCATAAATAGTTGCATGGACAAAATAATTTTTACAACCCTTCCTTTATAGCCTTTCCCCCACTTTATTTCTCTGTTGTCATAAAAAATATGTTATTTCAAAGGTGTCGAAGGTTCCACATGTGCTTGGTGCTTCATGAGTTGGACTGCTTGTCAATATGAATTCATTCAATTTTCACAATAGCAAAAAGACAAATTTTATACTAGGGAATGGTGAGAGTTTTAAAATTTTGACCATAAAACAATCTCATGGAGAGAAAGGCACTTCTAATGAGGAATGAATCATAGCATGTGGGATTGGTTTTTAAAGTGTATGAAAAATCCTAATGGAAGATATTGGGACTACATGTTTACAATAGCTTTCTCATCAAAATTTCTAGAATTTTTAATAATTAAAAAGTTTAAAGCTATATTTACCTCAAGTTTACCTCTTGGATCAAATACTCTGCTCCATGATGTTGCCCTGTTTTACCCTTCATGCTGCCCAATGTTGCCACGAACTCATTTTAAGGAAAAATTGAGTGCTTCAAAAGGGGAATGGTGTAATTTTACCCTTTTAACCGCCACATGCTTTCAAAATTCCATTTTGATGAAGAAAATGATATTATGTGCAAAAATACCAAATTCTGTCCTAATTTGTGCACAACGATAAAAATTAAAAATCTTCCTTAAAAGCCTGCTGAAAAGTCCTAGAAAATTGCACTTTTTTTATAATTATGTCCACGTTTTGCTCAAATTACCGTATTCTGATAAAACCCAAAAGCTCAGAATTTTTTATTTATGCTCCAATATCTTACAATATTTGTGCAAAAACTGCCTCTTGAACAAGCTGCTACAACAAAAACACGTCGTTACAACAATAGCTGCAGAAACTGCAACTTTCCGTAGTTGTTGCAAAAAATGTCAATTTTTTCAAAAAGTTATTTTCTCTGAGTTTGAACTGCTGATTTGGATTGTGTACCGTATGTTGAAGTAGAAACCATGAAAAATAATGCATATTGATTGAAATAGGCCCAATTTTATTGCTTTGTTTGAAAATGAAATGAATGAAAAAAATTTGTAATGGTGACATCATACTGTTGTTGAATGACAAAAAGATGAACATGTTGCTACAAGAAACCAATAAAATGTATTGCTGCAAGTTGTTGTTGATTCCATAAAGCCATATAGTCTTCATCAAAACCAAAATTCATGGTACAATTCTTACCATGTGAATGAATATGTCAAAGTCGAGCATGGAAAGAAATCATTGGATTACTGATTAATGATGAAAATCGTTAACCAATGTGAGACAAATCACCGATAATGTAAATGAGTGTCAAGGTACCTAAGTGCATTGTGATAGGGACGAATGAATGTGTCGACGTCAAGTCACCTGCAAGATATGAAAATCAAGATAAATTGTTGTATTCCCATTGTTGTCAATGAGAAGGCTTTCCATTGATGTATGCAAGTTCCGAGGCACTCCAAATAATATCTTATCTTGATCCTAGATAAGGTGTTAAGGTCGATGGGACACGATCTGTTGGAAGGTGGGCCTTAAGGAATCCCACATCAGCTAACTCGAGCATAGAACCAAAAATGATTTGAAGAACCATGATAAAATATTGAAACCATCATAAAATTACAGAACTTATTGTGAACTGTGCTCTCCAGTTGCCCTGTTTTCAAGAAAAGATGATGTCCAATTGCACCAACAAGCTGGTTTTCACAATAGGACTTATTTTTCTCTTTAATTTTTATTTTTTATATGTGTCTTACACTATTTGAAAAGGAAATCTTGTTCAAGTATATGAATACTTCCAATGGAACCATGTGTGTAACAATATCATATATAAACTCATATGCAGGTTTGAAATATACTCTTTGATATGTAGCAGTATATAAAAGACCAACTGCCTTGATTGAGATGATGTCAAAAGATACTGAAGAATGGAGTACTTGGATCCGATGACTGCCTTGAACCAAGATTCAATGTAATCTTGTCTTACTTGGCTTCCTGCTATCATGCCATGCAAGTCTTCATAAATGTGATCTCCATTCATATAATCTGGTGATAGGCATGCAAGCAACTTTTCGATCTCAGGTTCCAACAACTGCTCTTTATCAATAGGCATCCATGATACTTGGATCCTATCTGAATCTTCTTCTTCTGGTTTTTGTTCTTCAATTGCAGCTAGTGAATCATTTTGTAATACTTCAACATTTTAAGTGGATTGAGGTGTTTAATTGTTGGGGATCTGAAATGGTTGTGCATGTAGTGGAGTGGGAATGGATATTTGGGGTGTTTGTGTGGATGGTAATGGGAAAGGTTGAATTGAGGTTAAATGAGGGTGAAACTGATGTTGTGGTGGAGGTGAATGGTATGGATAACATTGATATTGGTATTGAGGATAATGAGGAAAATATTGAGAATATGGTGGATTTCCTCTGTAAGGCCCTTGCCAACCTTGTTTCACAAATCTCTTGAAATGACAATTGAGAGACATCTCCTTTTCCCACTAGGTTAAGAAGATCAATCCATTCATCCCTTATATTATTTAGTAGGAGAGTTTTTAATGTGTGATCCTAAATTATGGAATTTAGATCTTTTGGTTTTATAAGTAAATCTTTCCACTAAATCTTCTAGGCTTTCATCATATTTTTGTTCATCTTAAATACTTATTCTAAGGTCATGGTGTATGCAATAATCTTTATATTTTTCCAAAAATACTCTTTCCATATCATCCCATGTCCTTATATAATTTTTTCCTAAATTCATGAACCATTTAAGATTTATATCCTTCAATGTTTCCTAAAACAAATTCAATTTTTGAATGTGTAATGAATAGCCATAAGATCTAAAAATTATTTCAAATTCAAAAAGAAAGGTTTCTGGGTCTTCTGATCTCATACCTTTGAAGTTAGGAAGTATGGATGGATGGATGTTCTTCATATGAGCATTGGTATTAGTTTCTTGAATGGGAAATCCAAAAAGATCTTCCTCATTGTCATCATCTCCATTCATTTCTTCAACCTCTTTATTTCACCACTTCTTCTTCTTGCAAAAATAAGAATTCATGATGTGGATGTGTGGCTCTTACTACACCATGTGATTTAGGAAGGGTGGTAGGTGATTAAGTCTTTTTGATTTTTTTTAAATGAAAATAAAAATATTCCTATATACACTTCCCTGACAATGACGCCAAAATGTTTGGTAAATTAATTGACTTAATTTACATCATTAATTGTCAACCCAGGGACGTGTACTTGTGAAGTGTATGTGCACTATATATGATAAGATTCCTATTAACATGAGTGGATTCTGTCTAATAATTCATTACCGTGAAAAGACTATTTTGAAAGAGTAGCTTTTAAACTAGAAGAAGGTTATAAACAAAAAATAAAAAATCTAGAAAATTGCTCTATGCTACATCAAATCTAAATGCTAACTACATAATTGAAATTATATGTTGCAAAAACAACTCTGAATGCTAACTACGAAATTGAAATTACATGTTGTATAAATAACTCGGAATGATAACTACGAAATGGAAATTACATGCTACGGAAAACCAAAGATAACCTACAGGAAACAATTTACAGAAATTTATTTAGAAACTAAATACAAGAAATTTAACCAGCGATGATCTAACTAATAACAAAGACTCAAATTGATTTAAGAAATGAATCTAAAGTGAGAGTATTGAATCTAAATAAAAAAAAATAGTCTTAACTAATCTAATTGACAGAAATCGAAAATGAAAGTTACACCATGAAAACTTATCCAAAATCTCGTTTCTAAATGGTTATAATGAAATGAAACCAATTTTAGACTATCTTTTTGTATTTTTTATTTATGAGTACTCTGTGAACTAAAATAAAATAAACATCTACATGAAATATAATTACGAAACAATTAACCAATGAGATAACTGTAAGCAAAGTAAATGGATGAAATTTATAAATCTATGTGAACAAAACCTTGCATTCAACAAGGGGGCTCCTACAAATGCAAGTCTTCTATGATATACAATTCAATTCGTTAGTGCATCATCTTCATTTAATATAACAAAGATTACAACAATAGAGTTTTGAAACAATTCAGAAAAATAACTTCCATCGTCCTTTTCTTTAATGGAGTGTTTTTATAGGGGTTACAATGTAATTTCATGGAGATTCATATGGCTAAAGATCATAATTGAATGGAAACCTAGTTGCCACGAATTTGATGAAGCATATTCCATTCCAACCTCTCTAGGCTTGATTGGGCGTTTATTGACACATGGATGCACTGTTTTCTTACGCAACCTGCAAAATAGGGCTCCAAAGAACCTGGAATATCTCCCAAATGGTAACGAATTTGAGAAAACAACTCATTGACAACTTAATTGGGCTAGTGCTAAAGAAAAATCATGTTTTTGTTTCCTGAATTTCATTTTCACTTGGTCAGAAAACACATTTTAAGTTGACTAGTCAAAACTAATGTGTTTTTCCCTTGATTTGATGGTGGAGGTCCACACATGCGATTTGGGTAGAATTTTACCAATAAAAATCCATATTGGAGCTTCTAGAAACCAAGTCCAAGTGTCGGATTTCCTTCTAGAGTGGTGCTACTACTTAAACCATGGAGATAGCTACAGAAACTTGACGAAACTGCAGAAACTTGAACTTGCTAAACTGTCAATAGTAAAAGCATGAAAAATTATTCTTAATTCATTAAAAATAATGGAAATAATAATAATAATAAACCATGTAAACATTTATGCGGGAATTTGGTGCATTTATGAAGAAATATGGTTAAAAATATGACAATGGGTGAATGGAATGATGCAAAAATGGATGGTCTCATGAACAACATTATGAAAAATTGGAGGTCCAACAATACCTTTGGAGTTGGGTTAGTAGAGTAGACACTCCTTCTGACTTTTGTTGGGTTTGGGGTTAGGATGGGGGTGTTTATAGGTGGCACTAGAGCATCCAGGTTTAGCACTTAGATTAGATGGGCTCTCCCGTGAGCAAAAGAATAACCTGTTTTATTGATTATGTGAATGATTGAATGCATGCATGCATGATTGATAGGTTTTACTATTATTGAGGTACTAAGTTGGTGTTGACATAAATATATTGTTGGCAATGCATGCATGTATATATTGGTGTTAAAATGGTTGTTTGTTACAGTTGGCCTTATTATGAAAACTTTGCAAAATCATGTTCATGTCAAGATTGATTGTTATTTATTTACCATATATATAACAATTGCATGTGAATGAAAACATATCACAAGCAGCAAAAAGATAGTGAAAGATAAGAAATGATGATAAGAATAGTACAATACAACTCTGATCAGTCACAACATGGGTATGAAGTAGTAAGGATGAATGAATAAGAAATATCAACTGGTCAAGGGGGAGGGGTAAACTCCCCTAATTGTATGGGTACCTTAAGAAGCCTGAAGGCTAAGATCTGAAGTTGCAAATTAGATAATGAAAGTTTAATCAAGGCTCAAGAAAAGTAAGTTAAGGTAAATGCAGTCATACTACAAAGCCTCTTAGAGTTGCAGAGACAAACACAACACTCTTTGGGTTCATAAGAGAAAACAAATGGGGCAGATGATGGTATGTCTAGGAATAGGCACAAAGGTGAAAGTGAGGACACTGTGAGAGGATATGCACCATTGAGAACACCAAAAAGAGAAACTAGCACTCATGGTTATCACTTTGGTGGACACTCTAGCTCTGCTACCATGATATATCACCATCATTATCATCATTATCATCATCAAGGAGAGAAAGGTACTATATGCCTAAAGAATTCAAGAATCCAAACCAACTACATTTGAGGAGAAATGAATCAATATAAAGATGTAGAAACATGGTTACCTGGCATGAAGAATTTATTTAGAATCCATCATTATTCCAAGAACATGAAAGCAAAAGTGGCCACCAATATTTTGAAAGGAAAATCAAACATGTCATGGGAAGATTTAGAGAATGTAAAAATCATAATTTAAGAGGGATTGACATGGGGCGCGTTTGAGAGATTATTCAGAGATAAAAATATAACGGAAAGATATTATGACAACAAGGCAAAGGAGATTTGTGATCTGAAAATGGGATAGCCGACAGATGAAAAATATATTACGAAATTTCTAGAAATTTTGAGATATGTGTCATATATCAAGGAAGATAAGGAAAAATTTCAATGATTTATCAATGGGTTTCTGATGCAGGAGCATCAAGCTTAAATTTTATTATTCGTTTATGTAATTTAGGGGGTGAGGTATTTTAATTATTTTGCTCAAATTTAATAAATTAGGAGAGAAAGTATAAATGTGAGAATTATTGTAAATATTCTTTAAAATAATTAAGGATATGAGTGGAATGGAATTAGGTAGATAATCTAGGGATTAGGAATTCCATAACGGGACTTAGTTGAGTCAAAAATAAGATAAATCTAAATTGGATTTTAGTTGAGATTTGTGTGGAGGAATTTATGGAGTGGAATAAATTCATATTTATGTATAAATAGGAAGATTGTGTGAGGATGAAAACCAGGTGAGGAAGTGAGGAATACAGAGAGAGTGAGGAATGGGTTGAGAGCTTTGTGTAAAGGGCTGAGAGCCGAAAGGCCATTCGTTGTAATATTTGGCCGAAGATTTCTTGTGTTATTGTACATCAGTATATTTATGTTTTTATAGCTCTCTTTCCTGTATGTATATTTTAAATTGTAAATTGTTTTCTTAACGAAGAATTGGACGAGTGTTTCAAAATGAAGGAAAACACCCTGGTTTATATGCCAGATCGGATTTAACCCCGTATCCTGGCATCATTTGGTATCGAAGCCCAATGTGGTCTTAGTCTTGAATCTCTCAAGAGGGATGAGAGAGTGAATCTATTTCTGCTGCGATTTGATGAAGTTTTGGTTCTGCATGCCATTGCAAACATCCACGCTCAAGCTCTCTACTATTTTGTTCATGAGGAAGGCAAAGTTATGAATCTGAATCAGTGAAAAGTGCAAAAAGGTATGCATAGTTCTGAATGCTAAATATGTCAAGCTGAAATGGTATTTTTGCCTGAAGTTGAGAATGATGTGAATTTTTATGCATATTCACGCTGCTTGGAGTTGAGATTTGTGTGAATGAAAAGAGTGTGGTGTCGTTAAAGACGTGCTTAATCTCTAACAATCCGAAAAATCAAGCGTTCAATTAGAGGTGTAGTTTTTTATTTGAACGCAGGCGAGGAGAAGATGTTTCATTGAGGAGATGTGATATGCAGCCAGTGTGAATGGGATTCCACACTGCGTGAGTAGTTGCAATTATTAACAGCTAGCTATGAAGAGCTGTATTAACACCTACAGTATAGTGCGTCCAGGGTATTGAAGTACCGGTTTGTGGACGCAGGCGTTGGAGGCGTTGGAACCATGCCGTGCATCCAAGGTGGAGAATCCACTATGCAACAACATTGACACCATGCAGACAATGCGTTGATGCTAGTAGTGGTGTAAGCCCACTTGCACTGTTATAACGCAGAAGTGCGTTTGTTAAATTTCTAGAGTGAGCGGCGATTATAGCAAACAAGAGAATGCCATAACGCATGTGAAGCTTTGGGTACGTTGACTCATGTTGGAAGTGACTTAAACATTATAGAGAAATGCGGTTCTGAATTCACAGCGAAGCTGGGAACCCACGTTTGCAATCAGTTGAAAATATGCAGTTTTAACTTGATGGAATTGAAGACAAGGCTCAGCAGGAAGAATAACTTGAAGTGGAACTATGTTCTATTCGGAACTAGCAAACCGTGAGATTGATGGTGCAGAAGAAACTATAAGTTGAATGAAAAACCGTGGAGAAATGTACAACATAAATTGTAATTCGGTGAATAGACATTAGTAGTTTACTTGAAATGTTTTCAACAAGGAGCTGCGTTGAAGAGTTGAAGCAGAATCATAAGAAATGGTGAATGGCACTTTGAGTCAATGGAACCGTGAAGATGGTTTCTGCATAGGAAAGGAACAGAGGCTGAGAACAGTCGAAAGAGGGGAGTGCTCATGCAATTGAAAGCGAATTGCATCGAAGACTGCTGGCTCGTGGATTCCCTCCCATTCGACTGTGATTGATGCAACAGGTATTTTTCTTGAAGCACAAGACATTCAGTCAGTGTCACTGCCCAAATACATGGTTGGTGTGAAGGAGGGAAATATTTCTCTAAATTAGCGAACAACAATTGATGTCGCTAGCAGAATTGGCAGATGAATGAAAATATCTGTTAATGAGCATTCGCAGGATCTCAGGGTTGCCATTACAACGCTTTCTCTTCTCCTTTTTCCTGTCCAGAGACCGATGGGATAAGGAGTTTTCCAAATTGGAGACAGGAATAAAGAGTAGCGCATTGTCAATGCAACAAACACAAGAAGGGAACGGTGATCCATTAAAAGAAGCATGTACTGTATAGAGTTGAGATGGACGGTTCACATCCATTCTGAGTTTTAAATCTTCGTGAAGTATACAGTCTATGGTGAAAAGGTAAACTGTAGGTTCGTATATATTCATGTTTGTTGGCATTTTTGTATTATTAACCCAAAGTCAAATACATGGACACGAATTTCCATAAGGTGAATATTTTCTAAGCTAAAAAATATAAAGAAATAATCCGATGAATGACTATAGCAGCAAATGGTTGAAACGTGATTTTGGAGAAAGTATATGCAATGCAGATTATATGCGTTTGGTTTGTAATGTGTGGGTGATTTATTATGATTAATATGGAAAGTTCCAAAGCTTCCGCGTATGAGGTTACTTCAATTTGGGGTTTTAATTGAAAATGCATTTTATATGCATAGAAGTGGGTAAACACAGCCAAGGCTGCATCAATTTTTTAATAGTTCTATTTGAAGATTAATTTTTTTTAATTAAATGAGAATTTCAGAGAATGCATGTTTGATGGAGAAATTAAAATGAAATCATACTTTGAATCTGAAAGATTGTAGCACATAGAGATACAGTACAGATGAGAGATGGAATAAGATCACACAAAGATCTTGAAGGTGAGATAATATGTTTTATTTTAACTCTGGTTTGAAGATGATATTTGCAAAATTGAGGTTGCAAATAGTTGAAGAAAATCTCAACAAAAAAAGATCACAGTTTTAAAAGTAGTTATGAAGGAGACTAGTAATAGTTTCTTAATGAAAGCAAAGTGTGGAGCAGAACCTTGAAGAATTCCAACAGAGGTTGGATAAAAAGGACAGTTGTGTTCTTAAAAAGTGCAGATGAGATGAAGCCTAGAAGGAGCAGAGAGGAATGCTCAAGAGGTTCCAGAGAATAGAGAACCAGTGCTTGCCAAAAGACCAAGTCCAGAGAAAAGGATTGGTGAGGTAAGTGGCAACAGGGAGGACTTTTTGTTGCAGAGGCTTTAGTAAAACTCGTAATGAGTGAGTGAGGAACTCATGAAGATAGAGACAAAGATGACTACTGAAGGTCATTGCAGAGGTTCTAAGGAGGACCATAGTAGAAGAAAGGAGAAGGAAGATGCCAAGGCAAATGGCATGAGAATGATTCAGGAGAAGATTGATAGAGAGAGAGAGAGTTGAGATAAAATTCCATCTTGAGTTATTCATGGAAATGTTACAAAGAAGTAAAGCAGACCAGAGATATGGATGGAGTATGAAAAGGAAAGTCAAATGGCATAGATTGCAAGTGAAGTGGGAGCATAGAGTGAATGCTCAATTGAAGGAAGAATTACTTAGTTTAAATGAGTATGTAAAGGGAGATTTGATATGTGAGCCAGAATATGGTTCATTTCTTTCTGAAAGTAATGGTGTGATAGAAGAAAAATCTACAAAGGAACTGAATCAAATGAAGGATTTAGAGCAGCGAGGAGATATTATGACTGAAGCATCAAGTGGGACCACAAGATCTATTGTTTTTAAAACTAATGATTTGTGTGTGATTGTAAGTACATCACATGATGTTGAACAAACTTTGAAGTTTGTTAAGGAGGAGAAGTTGAATCTTAAATTTGTTCAGAATGATGCTGAGATAGCAAGATCTCAAAAACAAAAGGAGACAGAGGGGTCTCATGGGAATAAACAGAAGAGTATTGAAGCAGAGGAAGAAGGGCCATCTGATGATTGGTCAACATCAAGTGAAGGTATGGAAAGTTGTGTAAAGTTTCCAAGTTCTACCCCAATCGAGATTTTTGAGCTATATATAAATTTAGATCTTCAAAGAAGAAAGTTAGAAAAGCAGAGGATCTATGATCATGGTGAGTTGCTGAAAGAGAAAGACAAAGAAATTGTCTTGAATAATAATCAGGAAGCAAAGGATAAGGATGTAGGAATGATTCAGCAAATCAAAGAAGTTCATTATTGTGAAACAGAACAGGGAGACATTCTTGAAACAGATGATATGGAGGAGGGACTAGCTGATAGTCTCATAGAGGATTTAAATCAACATACTGATGTGCTGATGGAAGAGGAAATTTCAGAGCAACACACTGAAATGTTTCCAGAGGATAAAGAGACACTGAGACCTTATGTTTTTTATTTCAATGATTGTTTTGTGAGTACATGTTTTATTGCAGATGCTGGAGGAAATTCAACACAAGTGAAAGAAAATGAAGAATTTTCTGTGGAAATATGTAATCCATGGAACCGAGAGATTAGATTGACGGAAACTATGCTGAATAATCAGGATTCAAGGCATGAAGAGGAATCTCAATTTCAATATTGGGAAATGAAGAATGTGAAGGTGCAAGACAACAGTAAACAAGAGGGCGAGGATGAAAGGGTGGCAGTAAGTATAAAAGTTCAGCAATCAAGAGGTGAAATTAAACAATAGAAAAAAGATCTATTGGACAGAGAAATTGAACTGATAAGGAGGATAATGACGAAAGTATCCCAGAAGAAGAAAACTGCAGTAAAACAAAGAAGCATCAGCAAGAGAAAGACAACAGAAGACTGTGAAATCATAGCCAGTGGGGCAATGCAACATAAAGTGTGGAGACCTGGAAAAAAACAACAAACAAAAGCAGCAACAAATGGGAAATTGTAGAACAAGGTATGGGATCTAGGAAGACAAAGATCTGAAACAAATGATCAGGAGATCATGCTTATTTTCAACCTTAGGAGTTTGATGCAGGAGCATCAAGCTTAAATTTTATTATTCATTTATGTAATTTATGGGGTGAGGTATTTTAATTATTTTATTATTTATTTTGCTCATTTTTTATAAATTAGGAGAGAAAATATAAATTTGAGGATTATTGTAAATATTCCTTAAAATAATTAAGGATATGAGTGGAATGGAATTAGGTAGATAATATAGGGATTAGGAATTCCATAATGGGACTTAGTTGAGATTTGTGTGGAGGAATTTAAGGAGTGGAATAAATTCATATTTATGTATAAATAGGAAGATTGTGTGAGGATGAAAACCAGGTGAGGAAGTGAGGAATACAGAGAGAGTGAGGAATGGGTTGAGAGCTTTGTGTAAAGGGCCGAGAGACGAAAGGCCATTCATTGTAATATTTGGCCGAAGATTTCGTGTTATTGTACATCAGTATATTTATGTTTTTATAGCTCTCTTTCTTGTATGTATATTTTAAATTGCAAATTGTTTTCTTAATGAAGAATTAGATGAGTGTTTCAAAATGAAGGAAACACCCTGGTTTCTATGCCAAATCGGATTTAACCCCATATCCTGGCATCAACTTCCCATGTCATTTAAAGACTGCATAGAGTTTTATGAACCATAAACTATGTAGGATGCCATAAAGAAATTAAAGCATTGTTATGAACAAGAAAAGTGCAGACCTAATTTTAACAATGATCGGAGAACAAGGAACTGTTAGTGTTAGTATTTGCATACTTCCACCAGGGATCAAAACACATTTTGCATGTGCATCATAGGTTTCCCACTCTAAATAAATTTTCAATCATTCCATTAGGTCATGATATAAATTTGTTCCACTGGTGGTTGTCCTTGTCAATAAAACTTCACTCTCCCTCATAGATTCACGTTGCTGACTCATTATCATGTCTCCTTGAGCATAACAACACTTATGGAAATTCTCTTTTCACTAGGAAGTCTTTTAAATCAAATCTTATTCATGAAATTCAGTTATAAAGAAGTACCATTAGGTCATTAGGTTTTTTATTCTTCAAGGTCACTCCTCCATTTCAGATGAGGTCAGCAAATATATGAGAGGGACTAAATAAGAAATTTTGTTTTCCTATGTAGAAGATCATCATGATGTAATTATCATATTTTCAAAGTTGTAAATTTTGAGTTTAATGATTTTTATATAAAAATGTCATTTTGATATAAAATTCAATATGTAATTTATTTATATTTTTCCAAATGTAATTTTATGAATCTCATATATAATAAAGTCATCCCAAGCTGTCAATGCAATCATTTTTGCCCTAAATGGAGAAAAGAAAGCCAAACTCCATGACTTGATCAAACTGCAAAATGCCAAAAAGTCAGAAAGTTGAAGAGTATCAGTGCTAAAGTCCAAAGGGAGAAGTGAACATAGGGAAAGTGGGTTATTAAAACTAAAATTACAATCCCTAAAGATATAAAGCTTTTCAAAATCTTCAAAAAATTCATTTGCCTCTATTCATCCATCAGGAGTTTCCAGCAGAGGAGAAAATTTCAGAGTTTTTGAGCATTTTGAGAAAAAGCCACTGGTCGCTGTGCGTTTTCCCTAGGCATTGTGCATTTTCTTGGACGTTGCATGTTCAACCCAGGTGTTCCGCATTTGATCGATCATCTGAAGAGAAAAAAGAAACGGGCTTGCGCGTTTACCTCTGGACGCTGCGCGTTCCTCTAGGACGCTGCAGGTTTGAACGGAGAGGGTTTCTCAAGGTTCTATCACTCCCTACAAGCTCAATTTTTTGCACAAAATTCTTCATATCTCCTTCAAAACAGTAAGTTAATCCTATCAAGCCTTCTCACTGAAGTGTCTCATGATTTAATGCAAATTTGAAGTGTTTATTGCTATGAAACCCTAGTTTTCATTTCCTTTTTCCATTTTCATTCAAATTTCCCATACTCATGTCCCTAAACACATATCAGTCAAATCTATAAGATCCTAGGGTTTTCTTAGACCTAGGTTATCATTTACATTATCACTTCCTCTAATTGTCACAGCTTCTCCTTTCAAATCCATATTCCCTTCATCTCATTGCATTTACCCTAGGGTTTCCAAAGCCTTCAACTCCACAATGTATGAAGAAGAAAACAAAAATGTCAGTTAGGAGAAAACAAAGAAAAGGACATATAAGAAAGGAGGGAAAATCATCAGATATGAACCAGCAAACACAAAAGAACTCATGGCTTCTCCACTTGCTGTGTCATGTTTTAAACATGTTGGTTGATTTGAATTTTGTGAGAGGGTGCAAAGGGTCCAATATCACCCTATGCTAACAAGGTTATTCATCTCAGGTCTTCATGATAGGAAGGTCACTCTTGCTGGGGTTACTTTTACCATGTCTACTAATGGCATTGCAGCTGCTACAGGGATCCCTAATGTGGGAGAGAAATGGTTTAAACAAGGAAACCTTGATCATAGCTACTATGAACCATATCTTAAACCTAGATACAAGGATGAAAAAAAGACCATATTCCCTTTCTCTCATCTTCTTGACTGATATCTCCCTATGATGAAAATCATCATGAAATACTTCACCTGTGAGGGGAGGTTTTCTCGATTCTATTCATATCATATCCGGATTCTTATGCATTTCACTAGAGTCAGAATGCTTCACATACCCTATTTCCTCTCCCGCGACATTGACAAGATGGCATACATTGCACAAAAGAGGGATAATAATCATCAAATGCAAAGTCTCTTTCACCACTCCCTAATAAAAATTATAGTCATGCATCAACTTGAGAAAAAGAACATTCCATGGGACACATTCTTAGCAAATCAAATTTTCACTACCCCACCTAGTCAGCATGATCAGAACATCCCCTCATCATCTCATCCTCCTATATCCACTCCTCAATATCATCCTACTGCTCATTCATCATCACCAAGTCAGTTTCATTCACCTCATGTTGATCCCTTCTTCTTCATGTTTCTATAACCCTTCATCATCATCACATCATGATTCCGAGTCATCAAGCAGTGAGGAGGATATTGAGGCAACTTCGGATAATTTGACTGATGTTGAGCCATTTCCAATGACTTATTAGAGAGGCTACATGCATGTGTTTTCTTCACTTGGAGTGAAACGGGCCACGCCTTCTTCATCAACAAAACAGGTGGACAAAGGCAAGGAAACAACTAAAGAGCCAATCATGATGAATAGGAGGACAAACATGAAACAGAGCATGAATTTCAGCTGATTGACCTAGATGAGGTAGATGAGGACAAAATCACCAATGCAACAATCAAAGGCAAAGAAGATAATATTAGTGAACTTCAAGCTAATCTTGAGAGAGAAAGATATGTGATTGATTTTCTTGAGCAAGAAAATCAGCAAGTGAAAACTAAGCAAATCATCAATGAGGTAAAGACCATCAAAGAAAAAAGAGAGGCAAAAAAGGCCAAGGCCTTGCTATAGGAGACCTTGGAATTATTTGGTGGAATTGATGATGAGGAGGATCAACCTCCAAGATAGAAACCAAAGACTATAGGACTGAAGAGAGCTTTAGCTCAGGAAAGACAGAGAGAAGCTGAGTTGGTAGAGTAGCTAACACTAAGTGAGCTGCTTGCCCTAGAGATTAGATAGGACAGGGAATCATTGCTTGATAGAGCCAATATAAATTTGGAGAGGTTGCTAGAGAAGGCCAACAAGGACAATAACTTGTTGAGGACAAGGGTCAAACTTCATGCACGGAAAGAGAGAATTGCATTGGCCAAGCTCAAAAGAGCAAATGCTAAGATTGAAAGTTTGACTAAGCAAGGGGAGAAAGAGAGGTTAGATATACTTGCTGAGGAATCTCTTCATGCCTCAAGCACTTGAAAAACAAGTACCCTCACTATTTAGATAAAATTTTGGCACACTTGTCACTTCAGTTCATTTCTGGTTTTTTGAGTCTTTTTGCACGCAGAAATTCTGCCAAAGGCGCATCGACCTGGATGTTGCGCTCTTTTTTGGTGAATCCAAATGACAAATTGTTAGGTCCCTATATTAATAGTATAGTCCCTTATTGTTGTTAGTGTAACCCCCTTATTTTTATTATTGTACCCTTGTAACCCCCATTTTGTTATTATTGTGCCCTTAAATTACTATTGTTAGGTCGGCTAGGATTACATTGTGGCCCACTAGGATTACATTATGGCCCCATGGACTCCTATATATAGAAAGGAGGTTTTGTAAATTGTATCATCCAAGAATTGTTCATTTATGTAATGTATTGGAGGTTTCCCCCTCGAAGTGGCTTATTTCTAAGGCGTTGATATCTCTTTTGCTTCTATTTTTGGAGTTGGTTACACAACATTTGGTATCAGAGGTTTGGATTCTAGGGTTTCGCTGCCCCAAACAGGTCATCGTGGAATTTTCGCTATAACGTTTTTTCTATGAAGTTTCAGAAGCTGAAATTTTTAGGGTGCGAAACTGACATCCTAAGGAAGATTGTCTAAAAATATTTGAGCTTGGTTCGCAATATTTTCGGAGATATCATCTGTGGAAGTTAGGTCTTTTTTCAAGCTCCTAAACAGGTCATCGTGGCATTTGCGCTATATATTTTTTTCTACAAAGGTTCAGAATCTGAAATTCATATGATGCGAAGCTGAAATCCTGAGGAAATTTGTCAAAAAATTTCATAGCTTTGTTTGCAATATGTTTGGAGATATGATCTGTGGAAGGTAGTGCTTTTTCAGGCTCCTGAATTTCATCTCAAAGAGGTGATCGTGGGAAAAGTTCAATAACTCTCTCTCTGGGCATTGGATTTGAGTACCGTAAAAAGTGGTCACAAGTACACAGACTGTAGTTTCTTGGCTATCAATTTCAGAGACAAAGGACAAAACAGTGACACGTGAAAAGTTGTACAAGTTCGCTCTACCGAACCAGTCCATAATTAGGTCATTGGGGGAGATTGGACACAACTTTGTCTTGGATAATCCAAATCAGGTCAGACCTGTGGCATTCAAAAGATAATTCAGAGAGCTACATTGGTACTGAAAATAAAATATTGAAGTGATGCAATCACAAATATAATCCAGTTTCAATATCGAGCTCCTCAAAATCAAGAAAAAGGTGTGTATTTTTTTCTGAATTGCATAAGTCTTGTTTGAAGAATCAATTTGAATTGATTCCAAGGGCATATTGTAGAATAGATATCAGTATTGGGTTATAAAATATTCCCTGTAAAAATAATTCAACACCAATTAAGCCTTCAGAAGGCTCTACTATGACTCATGAAGATGAAGAATTGCAACATGATCTATCAAAATTACAAGAGCAAGTGCAACAAATTTCACCCTCGCAAAGAGCAACAAAAAATGAAATGGAAGTTTTGAAGAAAGGCATGGAAGCTAAGATGGATGGCGTGGAAGCTAATATGGATGGCATGGAAGCTGGCGTGGAAGCTAAGATGAAAAACATGAAGAATGATCTAAAAACAGACATTGAAGGTTTGACAAAGTTGATACAAGAAATGTTTACTAATGGTGAAAAGATAGTAGAAGAACCTCATGATGAGAACAAAATCAATGTTAATCGTGATTTCATAAACTCTAATGTTGGCGGGAAGAACCACCATATTCCAAAAATGGATATGAGGAAGTTTGATGGAAAGGATCCTGTAACATGGATATTGCAAATGGAGCAATATTTTGATCTCCATAACGTGCAAAACACACAAAAGGTACGCATTGCAACTTTACATTTAGAACAAAATACATTTGTATGGTATCGATGGCTTTGCTCTCGTAAAAAAATTGTCACCTGGTCAATTTTTACGGAGGAAATGATAGCACATTATGAGGATACAAAGAGCAACACCTTCTTTAGCCAATTGATAAATCTCAAACAAAAGGGTTTAGTGGGGCAACACATTGAGGAATTCCAAAAATTGAATATAAGGGTAACTGATATTCCAGAGGAACACATGATCGATCTCTTCATAGGCACTTTAAAGGATAATATCCAACATGAAGTTCGCGTTTTGGAACCAGATTCATTGGAGAAGGCATTCAGGTTGGCAAGAAAAGTTGAATGTAAAATAATGGTGACAAGGAAGCCTACCACTTAATTCTATAAAGAAGGAAGTGTTGCTACGCCTAGATTTCCACAACCTACAAGGTTGACACCAAAAAAATTGGAAGAAAAAAGAGCAAAAGGGCTTTGCTACAGTTGTGATAGAAAATACACTAAAGGTCATAAGTGTGCTGAGAAGAAATTATTTTACATAGACTGTGAAGAAGAAGAAGAAAATGAACAAGAAGAGGATATACACCAGGAACCACCCCTAGAAGAGGAAGAAATGAATCCGACCATATCGTGTAATGCACTGGCAGGAATTACCACTCCTCAAACTCTCAAGATAGCAAGACAAATCAAGAAGAAAAAGGTAATAGTGTTGATTGATTCAGGTAGCACCCATAATTTTATTCATTGTAAGGTAGCCAAGGAATTAAATTGTTTCTTATACCCAACACCAAAATGTCAAGTGATGGTTGCAAATGGAGGAACTATAAATTGCTCTGGAAAATGCCATAATATCAAGCTAACCATGGGGGAATATGTATTGACTAGTCCAATGTTTTCCATTCCTATGGGAGGTGCTGATGTTGTACTAGGAGTACAATGGTTACAATCTTTGGGGATGGTAGCTTTTAATTTTCAAGAAATTTTCTTGAAATTTTTTTCAGAAGGAAAGGAAGTCGAATTACGGGGTATTGAAGGGAAGTCGTGAAGGATAATAAGCTCTAATGTCATGACAAAGCTTCTAAAGAAATAACAACGAGGCGTAATTACACAATTATGCTCACTAGAAGTTCCGACATCAAAATCATCTATTTCTGCAGATCTCCAACAAGTCTTGGACAATCATTCCAAGGTGTTTGAAACTCCCAAAGGACTCCCACCTATTCGTGATCATGATCATGCTATTCATTTGATTCCAGTAAGTGTTCCTCCAAACATCAGGCCTTATAGACATCCTTACGTCCAAAAGAGCGAAATTGAACGTATGATTGCAGAAATGTTAGAGGCGGGTATAATTCAACCTAGTCAAAGTTCTTTCTCTTCTCCTGTAGTATTGGTACACAAGAAGGATGGATCATGGCGAATGTTTCTGGATTATAGGGAGCTCAATAAGCTCACCATTAAAGACAAATTTCCCATTCCTGTGATTGATGAATTATTGGATGAATTACATGGAGCAATTTATTTTACCAAGTTGGATCTTCGTTCAGGATATCATCAAATTAGAATGAAGACTCAAGATATTCCAAAAACATCATTTCGAACTCATGAGGGTCATTATGAATTTTTGGTCATGCCTTTTGGCCTTACCAATGCACCTTCTACATTTCAAGGGTCGATGAATTCCATTTTCAAACCCTTCCTTAGAAAATTTGTGCTAGTATTTTTTGATGATATACTAATCTACAGCAGGTCTTGGAAGGATCACGTTGAACATGTTGACAGGGTGCTCAAACTATTGCAGGAGAAACAATTATATGCAAAAAAATCCAAATGTTTCTTTGGAGTACAAGAGGTGGAATATCTGGGTCATATTGTATCTCACGAGGGTGTTAAAGTAGACCCCAACAAAATTAAAGCCATTAAGGAATGGAAATTCCCCACAACCATAAAGCAGTTGCGAGGATTTCTCAGGTTAACAGGGTATTATCGCAAGTTTGTGAAGAATTATGGGAGAATAGCAGCACCTCTAACAACATTATTGAAGAAAGATGCATTTTCATGGACTCCTGAAGCAACTAAGGCCTTTGAACATCTTAAAGAAGCAATGTGCCTAGCACCGGTCCTAGCTACGCCAGACTTGACAAAAACCTTTATTGTGGAATGTGATGCCTCAGGAAATGGAATTGGTGCAGTTTTAATGCAGGAAGGAAGACCCATTGCTTTTGAAAGTCGTCCAATCAAAGGAAAGTATTTACAAAAACCTATTTATGAGAAGGAAATGTTAGCAATACTGCATGCACTAAAGAAATGGAGAACTTACCTAATGGGAAGACACTTCAAGGTAAAAACTGATCATGATAGTTGTTAACACTTTTTGGAACAAAGACTATCTTCAGAAGAGCAGCAAAAATGGGTCACAAAGATGTTGGGTTATGACTTTGAAATAATCTACAAAAAAGGAAAGCTTAATGTTGTTGCAGACGCACTCTCAAGAAAGAATGAAGAGGTGGAAGCATTGCTTTGTGCCATTTCTATTATCCAACCAGATTGGATAACTGAAGCAAGAGATGAATGGAAGAAGGACAAAGATCGCTTATATCTTTGTAATAATTCCCAACTAAAACAAAAGATTCTTCTGGAATTGCACACTTCTCCTTTAGGAGGACACTCAGGATTTTTAAAAACTTACCACAGGGTGAAGAAAGAATTTTTTTGGGATGGCCTTAAATCGGATATTCAAAAGTTTGTGGCGGAATGTTTGGTTTGCCAGCAGAATAAAGTGGAGACAATTAAGACCCCGGGACTTCTACAACCTTTATCCATTCCAAGTCAGCGTTGGGAGGAGATTTCAATGGATTTTATCACAGGTTTACCTAAGTCTGAAGGAAAGAATGTCACCATGGTGGTAGTTGATAGACTTACCAAGTATGCACACTTTTGTGCATTATCTCATCCATTTAAAGCAAGTACAGTTGCTACTACATTTATGGACAAAATTCAAAAGCTACATGGAAGCCTAAGGGTTATTGTGAGCGAAAGAGATCCCATTTTTACTGGAAATTTTTGGACGGAGTTATTTTCTTGTTTGGGTACTCAATTAGCTCATAGCTCATCTTATCATCCTCAATCTGATGGTCAAACCGAGATAGTAAATAAATGTTTGGAAGGATATCTTCGTTGTTTTGTATCTGATAAACAAACACAATGGGTCAAGTGGTTACCTCTTGCTGAATGGTGGTACAACACTTCCTTCCATACTGCAGCAAAAATGACCCCATTTATGGCACTTTATGGATATCATCCACCATCCATCACATCATATTTAAGGAAAAATTCGAAGGTTCAAGCAGTGGAAGATCACATCGAGCATCAACAAGAAGTTCTCCAACTCTTAAAGGATAACCTGAATTTGGCACAAAATCGAATGAAACAACAGGCAGATCAACATTGCAGCGAGAGAAGTTTTGATGTAGGATATTGGGTATTTTTATGGATACAACCATACAAACAAATGTCCCTCAAGCAAGCTAAGAAGGATAACAAATTATCGCCAAAGTACTATGGTCCTTACAAGGTGTTGCAAAAGATTGGTACTATGGCATACAAATTGGAGCTTCCTGCTTCTTCGCGAGTACATCCAGTTTTCCATGTTTCATGCTTAAAGAAGGTTATAGGTGAAAATCTTCCAGTTCAAACAATATTGCCAGAACTTGATGAGGAAGGAAAATCATATTGGAACCTGAAGCGGTCATGGAAACAAGAACTCGACAGCTACGAAATCGATCAATTTCAGAGTATCTCATCAAGTGGAAGAACTTACCCACTAAAGATTCTACATGGGAGGATGAGAATTTTATACAGAAGCACCCAGAGCTACTCAAGCGTTGAGGACAACACTTTTTGAAGGAGAGGGGCATGTTAGGTCCCTATATTACTAGTATAGTCCCTTATTGTTATTAGTGTAACCCCCTTATTGTTATTATTGTACCCTTGTAACCCCCATTTTGTCATTATTGTGCCCTTAAATTATTATTGTTAGGTCGGCTAGGATTACATTGTGGCCCACTAGGATTACATTATGGCCACATGGACTCCTATATATAGAAAGGAGGTTTTGTAAATTGTATCATCCAAGAATTTTTCATTTATGTAATGTATTGGAGGTTTCCCCCTCGAAGTGGCTTATTTCTAAGGCGTTGATATCTCTTTTCTTCTATTTTTGGAGTTGGTTACACAAAATAAATGGACACCACCATCATGTTCATAATGATGAGAAAATCATCCCTAGGAATTTTTAGAAGATTTAGAGGAGAACTGGTCCCTCACAAATGCAAAAAATACCAAATTTTCATGTTTCTTCCTCCTTTTTGACTTGGTCGCTGCACATTTAGCAGTCTTGGGAGATTGACCTTTTGATAGGGTAAATGAGCCCCATTTTGAAACTTGGAGGTATATTTGGAAACAAGACTCAAAGCGTTTTCCAATGAGCTATCATGGAGATTATTTGGACACCGGGAAGGCACTCAAAACAAGCCTTGAATAGAGGCCATGTTTTCTTCTTGGGCGCTGCGTGTTTGACAAGGAAAATGCTTTTTTCACAGTCTTCAGAAAATTTTGAAATTTCACTCCAGTTTTACTTTTACTTTGGAAAATGAAGAAATTAATGATGTAAATAGTCATGATGAATTTAAATGTCATGTTTTTACTTTTATCTAAGGTAGATACATTAGGTGAGTCCTCTAGAGGTCAAATGAATCAGTTTCCTCTCTTTTAGAGGCAAATTGTTGGGTCTTCCTAGTCTTCAGTTTCTTGTTTAGCATTTGGTGTAATTGATTCCCATATCATGGATTCGACTCCCTAAGGCTAGGGAGAGTGGTTTTGAGGTTTATATCTTCTTTCTCTTTCTCATTTGTAAGAGTTGGACTCAGTTGGATGTTTGGATTTTGAAGAAACATGCTTTTGTATCAGTTCTGAGCAGGAAATTAATCAAATTTGCAGTTATTTTTATGGGATCCATGCGGTACAGTATTTAGTTTTAGTTTCTTCTTTTGTGCTTAGTTGTTAGAATGTTTTTTTTATTTCATTCATCATTTCATAACTTCTAAGTGAATGTATGCAAGTTAGATAAGAAAAATCCATTCTTAGATGCTCTGTTTTGGGTAGACATTCACAGTCTGTTAAATTTCTTCAGTTTAGAGAGAACCCATGATTTCACCATGCTCTTTCTAGCCCCTCACCTGTCTTGATCATCCCACCATCGAAACCCTAAAGTGATAAACATTGTACCTACCTTGCCCCATAGAACACCCTGCAAATTTTGACCTAATTTCCTTGTCCTGGTTGTTTAACTCCTTCTAATCCTACACAACCCTATACTATCAAAATCAAAACTCTTAGCTACTATACCTAGCCTAATATCTTATTTCCGCAGTCATCTTGGATGTGATCCTTACAGAGAGAGCCCCCTCCTTTCCTAGTAGGGCTAGCTACTTGGCTAAGTGTGGTTTGTGGTTACCTCAGAATTGTCTTCTTCAACGTGAGGTTCAATTCGATTGATAAAATTTTGGTGACCATAATGGGGAAGAAAAGTGAGATCAAATCTACCCCAGTAAGTTTTCATTTAAATTATTAAACTTGTGGATGATAATTTTAGAGTTTATTCAAAGGCTGAATTGAAAAATTTGTAAAGTGAAATTGATTTTCAAAATTGGACATAGTAGCTTCCCAAAGATACACTAGATCCAATCCCGATCTGAATCCTCCCACCATTATTAGTGATCCTCAAAACATAGGAATAAAATCCAAAACTGTTGTGGATACATCTAGTTCAGCAAGAAATAAATCAAAGAAATTTCGATTCCCAGAGTTAATTCATTCCCTTGAAAGTTAGAAAACTTGAAAGGTATTGAATTTGATATAAATTTTGAACAAAGCTTATTCCGGAGCAAATGTTTGAGTTGGGTTGATGAAACTGTTGTTGATTCCTCCATTTCCTTTCACAGTCCTGTTGAAGATCTGTTTTCACATTCTCAATCAGGATCACAATCACAGCCACAATCAGGGTCACAAATTTTACAAGTTCTTAATGATATGCAGAACTATTCATGGCAAATAAATGCTTGGGTAATAAAAAAACCTCAGATCCCAGCTTCTTCTACCATCATGTCATCTACTATTCACACTACTTAATCAATGACCAATCCTCCCTTGATTACATCAAGCATCCAAAACCCTGTTATAAATCCTCCACCTCCAATCATCATGGCTGCAAGATATGCCCCCCTTGTTCTCCCTCAGAACCCGAGTGCTATGCCCCATGATTACCAAATCAAAATCCCTTTGTTCAACAATACTCAGCCTATGACAGCCCAAAAGCACGTAGATAAGGTGAATGACTTCTTTGATCTTCATGATATTGATATCGAGGATGTGAAGATGAGGCTGTTTGCACAAAGTCTGGGAGGGGAAGTAAGAAAATGGTTCAGGGCTCTACCAACAGCCACTATTGACCAATGACACTTTAGAAGTTTTGCATCGACATTTTGTAGAAATATGGGAAGAAAAGAAAAATCCCCTTCAAATTATGTCCGAATATGATAACATCAAAAGAAATGTTGGCGAGACTGTGCAAGATTATTGTGTGAGATTTGATGCAATGTACAATGCTCTTCCTGCACATATCAAACCACTGGAAGGTTTGGATTTAGTCAAATTTCTGGATGGATTTGATACTGATATGGAATATCAGTTGTGTGAACGTGATCCTACCACTTTAGCAGATATGCAAAAGAATTTTGTAAGTGTGGAAGCAAATTTGCTAGCCAAAAGAGAAAGGATGAGATCTGAAAAGAGAGTGACCATCAATGAGGAGACATATACTTCTGATGCTAAAATGGATTCATTAATTTGAACCATGGAAAGATTGGTTGATTGATTTTCTATCTCAGATAAACCTGAAACAAAGATCCGAAACCCAAATTTCAGAGGGCAGCAACAGCCTCAGTTTAGAATCAAGCAAAGAGAGCAGACAACACCCGACCAAAAAATACAACAACAACAGATTTGGACCCCGTTGCAACAAAATTATGTTCAATGAGTGGAAGAGGAAGAAGATGAAGATCCGGTGGTTGAAACAAATCATTTCTTTACAGTAGATGGTCTACCCATGTTTCTGACTAAATATGAAGAGTACACTGAAAATTTGGATATTCCAAAGGATGAAGACTATATCTTAGTAAATGATAATGATTTGGAAACTGAATCCGATGATTACCAGCGTGGGTATTTTTATTGCCTAAATCTACCTCAGGCTGAAAAAGGCAGAGTTCAGGGTAACATCAAACCACGCTCAGTCTGGTATCTAGCCCTACCAGAATAAGAGAGGGCTCTCTCCGGGTCAATCTCAGCGAAAAGTAATCAATAGGGCTTGAGATGACTGAAATGAAAGATAATTTTAGGCTAGGTATATAAGTGAAGGAGTTTTATTATTTTTTCGGGGTTTTATGTTGGATCAAGGGAAAGGCAGTTTTGGGTGCGGGGTTTAGGCCTAGTTTTTGCAGAGTTCTAATTGGGGCAAGGTAGGCAATAGTTATGATGCTTTAAATTTAGTGGATGGATGGATCAGACTAGTGAGGAGCTGAAGAGGGAAAGAGGGTCTCAAGAGTCCTCCTCAAACAGATGAAAACATGAAAAACTAAACAAAGATGAAGGCAGAGCAAAGCAACCAATGAATTCTACCTTTATAACTTGTTTGTTCAATTTAAGAAGAAAGAAGAATGAAAATGGTACACATAAACATCATTGAACTTAAAAATACATGAAGAAAAACACCATCAAAACAAAGAGCCACAAGGATCCCAAAGAGGGCTTCAAACCCTGGCCTATTCCTTTGCCAAAATTGCAGAATGAATGTACAATGAAGTGTTATGCAATCCCAAATGTCCAACCCTGAAAATGATTGAGAAAATACATCATATAGACAAGCCTAACCCATTCCCATGCCTCTAGGGGTCGAGCTCATAATTCTAGGAGCTGTTTCAACCATATCTAAACTAGGAACTAGAAAATAGGCCATGAAACAACTTGCCTCTATATGCTAGGAAACTGATCCATTCACTCACATTTCACCTTTTAGTGAATGAATCTTCTAGAACAAGTAAAAATGTGCCAAAATTACATCATGGACATGAAATTACATCAAATTAGATCAATAGTTACATGAAAAAGTGAAACTGGCCAAAACTAGGCGAAATTCTGAGCTGTGGAGTGAAAAATAGGCCAAAATCCTCTATGCGCCGCGCCCAAAATCTCTATGCATAGCAAAATTTTGGAGCTATTTTTGAGGCACTTCCCGAAGTCAAAATTGAGCTCATGATAGCTTGTTGGAAAGCTCGACCTGTCTAATTTCCAACCCAAGCGGAATTTCTAGATTTGGTGTCCATTTTCCCCTTCAAAAGTTCAATCTCCCAATACTGGTTCCTGTGTGTGCAAAAAATGGCAGAAAGGCCATTTTCAAGGTGTTTTTGACCCTTTAAGCCACCCAGAACTTGATGAAATCCTTAGGCCATTCCTGAGAATGCATAAATTTTCATAAAAAATCCATAAATACCAAGTTCTCCCTCTGAAGAGCTACCAATCATAAGCGCGCGCAAGGTGGCGCTACGCGTCGGGCAGAAAAACCTGTTTTGCGACCAAAAAATTCAAAAATGACAAAATTTTCTCCAAATTCCTTGAAATTTGGACTGAAGATCCCTCATCACGTACTATGCTCAGCCAAAGAGGCTTTGGCCAAGATTTGGAGCCTATCATGTTTTTGACGACGTTTCAGTGCCCTCCTTAGCCTCGCTTTTAGGATCTTGATTTTCGCTTTGCAAACATGTGTGCGTGCCCAATAGTGATTCTTCATGTGCCTGAGCATATTTTTCTCCTTGTTTGCCTTCTCCAACAGCTTCTTGAGATGAATGTTGACTCTCTCAAGCCACGTCTCTCTATCGGCCTCAATCTCTCGCTCAAGAGGTGTCATCTCGGATGGGCTTCTTCGGGCAGCTTGCCGGTTTTCATGGATGTTTTGCAACTCCATGAGTGTCTGCTGATCCTCCAGTTGCTTGTTGCACTGATCCAGATAGTTTATGATCCATTGAGCTCTCTGCAACTTGTCATTCAATGTGTCGATCTCAGTTTTCTGCTCCTGAATGATCTCCCTTAGTTTTGAGTTTGGAGAGCTCATGTCCACATCAATCAATGTAAAGTCAGTATCCTGAACTCCTGAAGGGCCTTCCTCCTGCATAGGCCTCTTTCCTCTGTCCTGTACCTGTACCTGTGCTGATGACGATGGCAACGAGACCCCTTCCACCCCGGGTGGAGGTAGTACTCGTCGGGCTGCTGCAAATAATGCTCTCGTTCCTCTCTGATAAGTAACAAATACTGGCACACTGATAGGCTCTGTCTCGGGACCTTCAAACTGATGTGAAGGCTCACTTGCATCATGAAAAATCTCTGGAGGAGGCTAAGGGGCTGTGAAGAAGTCACGGGAAATGAAATCTTCCCATGTAATGCCCTGCAATCCAAGCTGATGTACCACAATCTTCTTGATGAGCGCATAATGATAAATGTTGTTGTACTGCTGCTCGGGAGTCTTCTTCTGTACAAGAGTAGTCATCCTCTATATGTTTCGGCACATGAAATATGGTATGTTCATCATCCTTACTCTCGTGAAATGCATCAATAGTCTGATGTGGTATGCATAGAGGTGTGAGAATCGACCCTCACAACTGAAGTACGTGATAATGAGTCTCATCAATGGTGCATAAGATTCCTTCAAGAACCGGAATGGGAATACCCTACTGAGCTGCCTCACATAGCCAGGCCTGATGTATGGCTCGTAATGTACTCTTTCCACCTACTGTCTCTTGTTCCACTCCTCACCTACATTAGGTATTCCTGTTTCCTGAGAAATGGTTTTTGGTATCAAGGTGAAATTTACACCAGCGAGAGTAATATGACCATCACGCAAATGCAAAACAAACAACCCGCCTAACTCCTGATGATGCTGAGTCTGAGAAATCCTCTCACAATACTGATAGCATGATTGCTCTCGGAAACAAGCCATGGAAAGTGGGCAGGCCTCCAACTGAGTCAAAGAGGTGGGTTCTTCTCTCACATGTTTACCTCCTTTACGAGGCCTTCTCGGTGCATGAAACTCTGTGGTAGAATCACTGTTTTTCTCATATGATGAATATGTGTCCGTCATGGTGTTGCAATGTGTATGACAAGTGTATGTTTATTTTGTTGAAAATGATAAATGAGGACTTGGTGTCTTTGTCTCCAAGTGCCAAATGTGTGCCAATGGGAAATGAGGGACTGTGAGGAATATGGAACAGTGGGGAAAAGTGGAGTTTGTTAAGTGAAATTAAGGTGTGCTAACAGTCACTTGCCTGTTGGGAATTGGGGATTTTGGGAATTTATAAGTTAAATGAGAGAGGGAGAGTGATAAGGAATAGTAGAGTTTAGGGATAGGGAAAATGTGAACAAGGGATATAAATGGTTTTGGGATGGAGGGGAATAGGGGAGGGACTGTGATAATTGCAAAGTAGTGAAGGGAGTAAACCAATGGGGAATGAAATGTTTGGCACAAAATTGTTTTTAAACCACCAATTTTAAAACCATAAGGAGCAACTTTAATAGGAGGATAGGGTTTATGTTTTGATATTATGATTTCTCCAACCAATCTTTGAAATAACACCAAACACCAGCAACAACACTTACTTGAGCAAATGGGAGCGGAAAATTTGAAGTTTCGTTGGAGGCAGTGATAAAAATTGGATGTCAGCCCTGTGCATCACGCGCAAACCCAGTGCGCCGCGACCAGTATGTGCGCCGCACAGGTTAAAAAAAAACACAGGAAGGGGCGGCTCTATGCGCCGCGACTGCTATGTGTGTCGCGCCTTCTCCCAATGCGTCGCTCATTGATCTTCAACACACAGTCCAGCTTTAACACATGATTTCGCCTCTTCACAATTGAACTCGATTTCTCTGATGTCTTCTTGAGTGCAAATGAATTGATAAATGTGGGAAATATCTTATATAGTCATGGATTTGATTTTTGTTTCTTACAAACCCACCTTTGTAATGTTTCAATTTTTGCACTTTCACATTTTTAATACAAACTCTGTTTTGCTTGTTTCCACTTGATTTTTTGACTAAAATGATGAAAATCTTGTCTATTTTTTGCAGGGATGGCTGGCATGTTTTGGAAAAGGCGACCAGGGCTGCGCCTGAAGATTTTAACAACTGAAAAACTTGGAAAATATACATGGCATTTATTACAAAGGACAAAATGGCGATTTTCTTCAAAAAAGAGTTTTGAAGGAAAGTCACGATCAAGCAATATGACAAGAAATATTTGAAATGAAAACTTATTTTGAACCTCCCTCTGGCCTGCTGGCATTATTGGACACCTTGAGGACTGAATTCGCGAAACCCTAGACCTAGTGACTGAAATGACTCTTTGCCCATCAAAAGGCCAAACATTGACTGTAAAATGATTTTGATGAACTTCGATGAACAGACCTGAGCCAGTAGGTACAAAACACGAGGGACATGAGCAACAAGACCCTTCCGTCAGAAGACCGATGCTCCTAATGGAATTCACATGACTGAGCTAAATGAGACACCTAAAATGAAATGCAAAAAAAGAGATTTTTGATCTCTGACGGAGGGATGAACAGACCGACTCTAACAGGTATATGAATGCTTTGAGTGCACAACAGAAACAATATTCTTTAAGGAGTAGAGATGTACCTTTCAATCCTATTCAGAAAATAAAAGAGGTCCAGTAAGAAAATGATCTTCCAAATAATCATAGAAAGGGTAAAGAGCATGCGGATCAAAATCATAGCAACATCAACCAACCATCAACAAGCTCAGCTACTAAAGAGAAAGACACTCAGAAAAAGGAGAATGTAACAAAAGGTCAAAATGATAGAAGAGATATTGTCACCAAAGAGGTAGATAAAGTCACAAATTTTAATTTAGAAAATGAAATAGCTAAATTGAAAGTGTCCATTCCTTTGACAGAATTAGTAAAGAATAGTTACAATAAACATCAGGTGTCTAAAATGTTGCTAGTTGATCCTTTGTCCGATATGGTTAATGTTGAAGATGACCACCCTGAGCTCATTTTCGGTCCAGCTATAGATGTTCAATTAGAAGAGAGTGAAATTACCCCCTTTTATTTAAGCCTTAGACTACATGAGTACATACTTCATAATGCTATGCTTGATTTCGGGGCTTCTCACAATTTAATGCCAAAGGCTATTATGGAAAATATGGGCATGGATATCACCCGACCGTATCATGATTTGTATTCATTTGATTCTGGTAGAGTTCACTACATTGGTCTCATTAAAGATTTAGTGGTTTCCTTAGACCAAATCCCAGCCAAGAATGTCTTAATGGATTTGGTGGTGGCTGATATACCGCCTCAATTTGGCATGCTACTATCTAGATCATGTAGAGCCAAACTCAAAGGTACTTTACAACTTGACTTCTCCTATGCTACTATTCTTGTTTCTGGGAAATTGAGGAAATTTTACCAGGAAAAGAAAATGAAGTATATGATAACTAGTAAGGAGAAGCCCATAAATCATCCAATACAGGTTGTACATATAGATCTAGAAACTTTGATTTTGTATAATGATTGTATTTTCAATGATGTAAGTAATCAGCTAGTCAAGGTAGATGATGTACCAGAAGTTTCAGAGAGTTTTAGAGTAGTTCTTGATAAAGAAAAAGAAATGGTGACTTCTTCTGAACAGCCTTTAGAAGAATAGAAAATCAGGACATAACAGAAAAATTAGGTGACCGACAAAAGTAAATTAGAACCAATAGTTAAGTTTCAGCATCTAGAAGACCAAGATGGCCTTTGGAGCATGGATTTCGATGGTGCTTTGGGTAAGGAAGGTGCAAGTATTGGTATTTGGATCTAAAGTCCTGTTTGTAAGTTAGGTGGAATTCCAAGTAATGTTAGAGAATGCTCTTATAAATTGGCTTTTGATTGTTCTAGCAATGAAGCGGAGTATGAAGCATTGATCACAGGTCTCAAAATTTTGAAGAAACTGGGTGCAAAAATAATTTCTGTTTATGGTGATTATGAGCTTGTCATAAAGTAGGTGAAAGGAGAATATCAAGAAAAGCATCCGCTAATGAGAGCTTATAGGAACGCAGTATTCGATATCTTAAAAATGTTTCCCGAATATACATTAATAGTGGTACCAAGAAGTCAAAATATCATTGCAGATTCGCTTGCTATGGTAGCAAGTAATCTCAAAATTCCAATGAACTCAAGTAATAAATTTGAAATTCATGTCAAACATAGACCTAGTGTTCCTAATAACTTAAGGTACTTGCAAGTTTTTTGGGATGACAAAGAAATTAATAGCTTTTTGCATAATGAAGGAAAGTTCAAAGATGCTTTTATTGATGATGTTTGTGATTCTGATGATCAAAACATAGAGGCCAGTCAAATGAATATTTTGTAGTTGAAAGATAATATTATTCCTAGAGGTCTCATACCTTTAGAAGAACTGTTTGATCAGGATGATGTGGCAAGAAAACCAACATTGACTCCTACATAAAAGAGTGTGGAAGACATAAACACTAGAACAACAGATAAGTACAAGATGGTTAAGCTGTCTAATACATTATCTTCCGAGGCAAAAGATAAGTACATCAAATTGTTATCTGATTTTTCTGATATTTTCGCATGGGATTATGCAGATTTGAAGGTCTATGACAAAAATATTATTCAGCACACTATTCCCATCAAGTCGGATCAAAAACCTTTCAGACAGAAGTTGAGAAGGATAAATCCAATATTTTTTCCATCCATTGAGAAAGAGGTAAATCGATTGTATATATCTGGTATCATTGTTCCAATTAGATTTTCTGATTGGATTTCAAATTTGGTTCCGGTAAGGAAAAATACCTGAGAGATAAGGTTGTGCATTGATTTCCGGAATTTGAATAAAGTGTATTTAAAGGATAATTACCTGCTTCCTAAGATGGACCATGTTCTACAAAGGGTAGTTTGAGCATCACGAATGTCGCTGCTTGATGGTTATTCAGGTTATAATCAAATTTTGGTACATGAAGAAGACCAAGGTAAAACTACTTTCACAACACCGTTGGGGACCTTTCAGTATGTCAAAATTCCATTTGGACTCAAGAATGCAGGGGCTAATTTTCAACGGGCGATGGATATAGCCTTTGCTAATGAGAAAGATGTTTTCTTAGTGGTGTATTTAGATGATTTGACAGTGTTTTCTAGTTCTGATGATGAGCATTTACACCATCTGAGAATTGTTTTTCAGAAATGCAGGGAGTTCGGAATTTCTCTGAATCCGAAAAAGAGTCTTTTTGCCATGGAGGAAGGAAAAATTCTCGGTCACATAATTCCCAAAGATGGAATTCGCATTGATCCTTCCGGAGTAGAAGCAATTCAACAAATAGATTTTCCGCGTAATAAAAAGGAGATACAAGCTTTCGATGGTAAGATGATTTTCTTACGCAGATTTGTTCCTAATTTGGCTGAGCATTTGCGTGATTTGACTAATATGTTGAAAAATGATAGCAGTGTAAAATGGACCAATGATGCTATGAAGTATTTCAACTTGGTAAAGCTTGCTTTAACTACAAATCCTGTTTTGGCTAGTCCAAATTATACTAGTGATTTTATAATATTTTCATTTGCATCTGAGCACACCTTGGCTGCGGTTTTGATGCAAAAGAAGGATCAAGTTAAACAACCCATTACCTTCTTTAGTCGAGCCATTATAGATGTTGCTCTTTGCTATAATATTATTGAGAAGAAAGCTTTGGCCTTAATGAAATCCTTCAAGGATTTCCAGGTCTATATTCTACATTCACACACTATAGCTTATGTTCCAGATGCAGCTGTAAAAGAAGTTCTCACGCAGGCCGATCTGGAAGGAAGGAGAGGTAAATGGATAGCAACAATACTAGAGTATGATCTCGAGATCAAGCCCACCAAGATGATCAAGGGACAGGGGTTAGCCAAACTTATGGCTGAATCCAACTTGCATTCTCTAGACATAAACCTTATTGTAGCAATATCAGATGATGAAGAAGATGGCGCTCTAATATAGGTATTATAAATGTTTCTCACTTCACCATGGTATTCATATATAGTGTATGTTCTTTAGCACTTATGTCCTCCTCCTGGAATGTCAAAAATTAAGGGTAGGTCTTTGAAATTAAAAGCTGCTAAATACTGCATTCTAGGTAGTTCCCTTTATTGGAAATATCCAGGAGGTGTTCTTTTAATTTGTCTGGTTAAAGATTAAGCTAAATAGGTAATGGATGACTTACATAGGGGAGATCATGGAGGCCACTTGTTTTGGAAAAAAATAGCTAATAAAGTGTTGAGAGCAGGGTATTATTGGCTGACTCTATTTTCAGATTTGTAAAAAACAGTCACAAACTATAATGAATGTCAATTTTTTCAGGGAAAAAGGAAACTCCTTCCTTTTCCGCTGAAGCCTATTGTATTAAATGCTCCTTTTCAACAGTGGGGACTTGATTTTATAGTGGAAATTCATCCCACGCCATCAGCACAGCATATATGGATTCTAACAGCCACTGTCTACTTCACCAAGTGGATCGAAGCTATTCCTACAAGGCAAGATATGAACACGGTAATTATTCAGTTTTTAGAATCCAATATTTTGTCTCATTTTTGTTGTCCTCACAATATTATTACAGATAATGTATCAAAATTCAAGTCAAAGAATATGATTGATTTTTTTCACAAGTATAATATCAGGTTGGGCCATTCAACCACATACTATCCGCAGGGCAATGGATTAGCTGAGTCCTCTAATAAATCCTTGGTTAATATCATTAAGAAAATGGTGGAGGAGAACAAGAAAAATTGGCATAGGAAGCTTACCAATTCTTTGTGGGAAAACCGAGTGAGCACCAAGAAGTCTATAGGTATGCCACCCTTTGAATTGGTTTATGGTACAGATACAGTGTTTCCTATATCACTTGCAGTCCCAGTTATGAGATTATTGCAGGAAGCAGGTAGTGAGGAAGATGATATTCAACGTTGAATCAATCAAATGATTCACCTTCAACAAACAAAGGAGGAAGTTTCTCATACTACTTGTACACTTTAGGAGAAAATAAAAAAGATTTATGATCATAAAACCAAGGCAGATAAGTTTTAGCTGGAAGATGTAGTGCTGCGATGGGATGTAAGAAATGAAGAGAAATTAAAGCACATGAAGTTTGAAAATCTATGGAAAGGACCCTACAAGATCTTAACTTATCGAGGACAAAATGCCTATTTGCTGAAAGATATGAATGGACAAGAATGTTTAGGAGGACCGGTCAATGGTAGGCTCTTGAAACCTTACTATTTCTAATGCAAATTCTGAAAGAATGTTCCACTTTCATTATAAATACCAGTTTATATTATCTGCAAGTTTTGGAGCGAAAAATCATTTAGGCTTGGGGCCCAAAGTGAAGGCTATAAAGCTTGTTGATTTTCTGTTATTTTCAAAGTTTTTGAGTCAGTTTTGAGCTAGTTTTGAGTTGGTTTCAGAGTCAATTTTCGAGTCAGTTCTCAGTCACTTTAATTGGTTTTTGAGTCAGTTTTATAGTCTGCAGTCTTTTAAATTGTTTGACCATATTGGCCCAAAGATTAGGCACTTGGTCTACGGTGTTCTTGACACCTCCAAGGAGCTGCCATCCCCAATAAGGCCAATGTTAGTGTCAGTATTTACATACTTCCACTAGGGATCAAAACACATTTTTCATGTGCATATTAGGTGTCCCACTCTATAGAAATTTTCAATCATTCCATTAGGTCATGATATAAAATTGTTCCATTGGTGGTTGTCCTTGTCAATAAAACTTCACTCTCCCTTAGAGATTCACATTGATGACTCATTCTCATGTCTCCTTGAGCATAACAACACCTATGGAATGATCTTTTCACCAAGTAGTCTTTTAAATCAAATCTCATTCATGAAAGTCAGGTCTAAAGAAGTACCATTAGGTCATTATGTTTTTTATTTTTCAAGGTCACTCCTCCATTTCACATGAGGTCAAAAAATATATGAAAGGGACTAAGTAAGAAATTTTGTTTTCCTATGTAGAAGATCATCATGATGTAATTATCATATTTTCAAAGTTGTAATTTTTGAGTTTAATGATTTTTATATCAAAATGTCATTTTGATATAAATCAATATGTAATTTATTTATATTTTTCCAAATGTAATTTTAAGAATCTCATATGTAATAAATTCATCCCAAGCTATCAATGCAATCATTTTCAGCCTAAATGGAGCAAAGAAAGCCAAACTCCATGACTTGATCAAATTGAAAAATGCCAAAAAGTTAGAAAGTTGAAGAGTATCAGTGCTAAAGTCCAAAGGGAAAAGTGAACATAGGGAAAGTGGGTTATTCAAACTAAAATTACAATCCCTAAAGATATAAAGCTTTTAAAAATCTTCAAACAAATCATTTTCCTCTATTCATCCATCAAGGGTTTCCAGCAGAGGAGAAAATTTCAGAGTTTTGAGCATTTTGAGAAAAAGCCACTAGTCGTTGCGCATTTTCCCTAAGCGCCACGGGTTTTCCTAGATGTTGCGTGTTCAGCCCAGGTGCTGCGCATTTGACCGATCATTTTCAGAGCAAAAAGCAACAGACGTTGCGCGTTTACCTCCAGACGCTCTGCATTTTCCTGGACGTTGCGCGTTCCTCCAGGACGCTGCACATTTGAAATGAGAGGGTTTCTCAAGGTTCTATCACTCCCAGCAAGCTCAGTTTTTGCACAAAATTCTTCATAGCTCCTTCAAAATAGTAAGTTGACCCTATCAAGCCTTCTCACTAAAGTGTCTCATGATTTAATGCAAATTTGAAGTGTTTATTGCTATGAAACCCTAGTTTTCATTTCCTTTTGCCATTTTCATTCATATTTCCCATACTCATGTCCATAAACACATATCAGTCAAAGCTATAAGATCCTAGTGTTTTCTTAGACCTAGGTTATCATTTACATTATCACTTCTTCCATTTGTCACAACTTCTCCTTTCAAATCCATATTCCCTTCATCTCATTCCATTTACCCTAGGGTTTCCAAAGCCTTCAAGTCCGCAATGTCTGAAGAAGAAAACATAAATTTTAGTGAGGATCAAACAAAGAAAAAGACATATAATAAAGGAGGGAAAATCATCGTATATGAACCAGCAAACACAAAAGAACTCATGGCTTCTCCACTTACTGTGTCATGTTTTAAACATGTTGGTTGCTTTGAATTTTGTGAGAGGGTGCAAAGGGTCCAATATCACCATATGTTAACAACGCTATTGATCTCAGGTCTTCATGATAGGCAGGTCACTCTTGCTAGGGTTACTTTTACCATGTCTACTAATGCCATTGTAGCTGCTACAGGGATCCCTAATGTGGGAGAGAAATGGTTTAAACAAGGAAACCTTGATCATAGCTACTATGAACCATATCTTAAACCTAGATACACAGATGAAAAAGACAATTTTCCCTTTATCTCATCTTCTTGACCGATATGTCCCTATGATGCAAATCATCATGAAATACTTCACCTGTGAGGGGAGGTTTCTTGACTCTATTCATATCATATCCTACTTCTTATGCATTTCACTAGAGTCAGAATGCTTCACATTCCCTATTTCCTCTCCCACAACATTGACAAGATGACATACATTGCACAAAAGAGGGACTATAATCATCAAATGCAGAGTCTCTTTCACCAGTTCCTAATCAAAATGATAGTCATGCATCAGCTTGAGAAAAAGAACATTCCATGGGACACATTCATAGCAAATGAAATTTTCACTACCCCACCTAGTCAACATGATCAGAATATCCCCTCATCATCTCATCCTCCTATATCCACTCCTCCATCCCAGCCTGCTGCTGCTCATACATCATCACCAATTCAGTTTCATTCACCTCATGTTGATCCTTATTCTTCACCTTTTGATAACCCTTCATCATCATCACATCATGATTCTGAGTCATCAAGTAGTGAGGCAACTTGGGCTAATTTAACTGATGTTGAGCCATTTCCCAAGACTTATCAGAGAGGCTACATGTATGTGTTTGCTTCACTTGGAGTGAAAGGGGCCATGCCTTCTTCATCAACAAAACAGGTGGAAAAAGTCAAGGAAAAGGCTAAAGAGCCAATCATGATGAACATGAGGACAAAAATGAAACAGAGCATGGATTTCAGCTGATTGACCTAGATAAGGAAGATGAGGACAAAATCACCAGTGCAACAATCAAAGGCAAAGAAGAAAATATTAGTGAACTTCAAGCTAATCTTGAGAGAGAAAAATATGTGATTGATTTTCTTGAGCAAGAAAATCAGCATTTGAAAACTAAGCAAATCATCAATGAGGTAAAGACCATCAAAGCAAAAAGAGAGGAAGAAAAGGCCAAGGCCTTGTTGAAGGAGACCTTGGAAAGATTTGGTGAAATTGATGATGAGGAGGATCAGCCTCCAAGATAGAAACCAAAGACTATAGGACTGAAGAGAGCTTTAGCTTAGGAAAGACAGAGAGAATTTGAGTTGGCAAAGCAGCTCACACCAAGTGAACTGCTTGCCCTAAATATTAGCAAGGACAGGGAATCATGGCTTGATATATCCAATCTAAATTTGGAGTTGTTTCTAGAGAAGGCCAACAAGGACAATAACTTGTTGAGGACAAGGGTCAAACTTCATGCACGGAAAGAGAAAATTGCATTGGCCAAGCTCAAAAGAGCCAACGCTAAGATTGAATGTTTGACTAAGAAAGGGGAGAAATAGAGGTTAGATATACTTGCTGAGGTGTCTCTTCATGCCTCAAGCACTTGATAAACAAGTACCCTCACTATTTTGATAAAATTTTGGCACACTTGGCACTTCAGTTCATTTCTGGTTTTTTGAGTCTTTTTGCACGCAGAAATTCTGCCAAAGGCACAACGACCTGGATGCTGCGCTCTTTTTTGGGGCCTCCAAATGAAAAATGGCCACCACCATCATGATAATAATGATGAGGAAATCAACCCTAGTAAGTTTCAAAATATTTTGAGGAGAATTGGTCCCTTAAAAATGCAAAAATATACCACATTTGCATGTTTCTGCCTCTTTTTTGACCTGGTTATTGCACGTTTACTAGTCTTGGGAGATTGAATTTTTGATAGGACAAATGAGCACCATTTTAGAAAATGGAGATAGCTTTGGAAACTAGACTCAGAGAGATTTCCAATGAGCTTTCATGGAGCTGATTTGGACACCAGTAAGGCACTCAAAACTAGCCTTTAATAAAGGCCACTTTTTCTTCCTATGCACTACGTGTTTGACAAGGAAAATGCAATTTTCACAGTCTTCAGCAAATTTTGAAGTGTCACTCCAGTTTTAATTTTACTTTGGAAAATGAAGAAATTAATGATGCAAATGGTCATGATGAATGTAAATGTCATGTTTTTACTTTTATCTAAGGTATATACATTAGGTGAGTCCTCTAGAGGTCAAATGAATCAGTTTCCTCTCTTTTAGATGCAAATTGTTGGGTTTTCCTAGTCTTCAGTTTCTTGTTTAGCATTTGGTGTAATTGATTCCCATCTCAAGGATTCGACTCCCTAAGGCTAGGGAGAGTGGTTTTTATGTGTATATATTATTTCTCTTTCTCATTTGTAAGGGTTGGACTCAGTTGGATGTTTGGGTTTTGAAGAAACACACTTTTGTATCAGTTTTGAGCAGGAAATTAATCAAATTTGCAGCTATTTTTATGGGATCCATGTGGTACAGTGTTTAGTTTCAGTTTCTTCTTTTGTGCTTAGTTGTTAGAATTTTTTTTATTTATTTCATTCATCATTTCATAACTTCTAAGAGAATTTATGCAAGTTATATAAGAAAAATCCATTCTTAGATGCTCTATTTTGGGTAGACATTCACAGTCTGTTAAATTTATTCAATTTAGAAAGAACCCATGATTGCACCATTCTCTTTCTAGCCCCTCACCTGTCTTGATCATCCCACAATCGAAACCCTAAAGTGCTAAAAATTGTACCTACCTTGCCCCATAGAACACCCTGCAAATTTTGACCTAATTTCCTTGTCCTAACTGTTTGACTCCTTCTGATCCAGCACAACCGTATACAATCAAAATAAAAACTCTCAGCTACTATACCTAAACTAATATCTTCTTTCCACAGTCATCTTGGTTGTGATCTTTATGAAGAGAGCCCTCTCCTTGCCTAGTAGGGCTAGCTACTTGGCTAAGCATGGTTTGTGGTTACCTCATAATTTCCTTCTTCAGCCTGAGGTTCAATCCGAGTGATAACATTTTGGCGATCATAATGGGGCAGAAAAGTGAGATAAGATAAACCCCAGTAAGTTTTCATTGAAATTCTTAAACTTGTGGATGATAAGTTTTGATTTTATTCAAAGGTTGAATTGAAAAATTTCTAAAGTGAAAATTGGTTTTCAAAATTGGACATACTGGCTTCCCGAAGATACACTAGATCTAATACCAATCTGAATCCTCCCACTGTTGTTAGTGATCCTCAGAACATAGAAAGAAAATCCAAAACTGTTGTGGAGACATCTAGTTCAGCCAGAAATCAATCAGAGAACGTTCTATTCCTAGAGCTAATTCATTCCCTGGAAAGTTAGAAAACTTGCAAGATATTGAATTTGATATAAATTTTGAACAAAGGTTATTATGGAGAAAATATTTGAGTTAGGTTGACGAAACTATTGTTGATTCCTCCATTTCCTTTCACAGTGCTGTTGAAGATTTGTTTTCACATTCTCAATCAGGATCACAATCATCGTCATAATTAGGGTCATAACTTTTACAAGTTCTTAATGATCTGCAAAACTATTCTTCGCAAATAAATTCTTGGGTAATAAACAGACCTCAGATCCTAGGTTCTTCTACCATCACTTCATCTACTGTTCACACTACTCAATCAGTGACCAATCCTCCCTTGATTACATCAAACATCCAAAACCCTGCTGTAAATCCTCCAACTCCAATCATCATGGCTGCAAGATATGCCCCCTTTGTTCTCCCTTATAACTCGGGTGCTATGCCCCAGGATTACCAAACAAAAAGCACTTTGTTCGACAATACTCAGCCTAGGAAAACCCAAAATCATGTAGATAAGATGAATGACTTCTTTGATCTTCATGAAATTGATATCGAGGATGTGAATATGAGGCTGTTTGCATAAGGTTTGGGAAGGTAAGTAAGAAAATGGTTCAGAGCTCTACCAGCAGCCACTATTGACACTTTAGAAGTTTTGCATCGACAGTTTGTAGAAAGATGGGAAGAAAAGAAAAATCCCCTTTAAATTATTTTTGAATATGAGAACATCAAAAGAAATGTTGGCGAGATTGTGCAAGAATATTGTGTAAGATTTAATGCAGTGTACAATGCTCTTCCTGCATATATCAGACCACCGGAAGGTTTGGATTTAGTCAAATTTCTGGATGGATTTGATACTGATATGGTATATTAGCTGCATGAATGTGATCCTACAACTTTAGCAGCTATGCAAAAGAATGTTGTAAGTGTGGAAGCGAATATGGTAGCCAAAAGAGCAAGGATGAGATCTGAAAAGAGAGTAACCATCAAGGAGGAGACATCTACTTCTGATGCTAAAATGGATTCATTACTCCGAACTATGGAAAGAATGGTTGATCGATTTTCTATATCAGATAGACCTGAAACACAGATCCGGAACCCAAATTTCAGAGGATAGTAGCAGCTTCAGTTTAGATTCAAGCAAAGAGAGTAGAAAGCACCTGACCAAATAGTACAAAAACAACAGATTCAGACCCCATTGCAGCAGAAAGACCCCATTGCAGCAGAATTATGTTGAAGGAGTGGAAGAGGAAGAAGATGAAGATCTGATGGTTGAAACAAATCATTTCTTTACAGCAAATGGTATGCCCATGTTTCCGACTGAAGATGAAGAGGATATTGAAAATTTGGATATTCCAAAAGATGAAGACTATATCTTGGAAAATGATGATGATTTGGAAAATGAATCTGATGATTACCAGCGTGGGTATATGAATGTTGTGAGTGCACATCAGAAACAATGTTCTTTAAGGAGCAGATATGTACTTGTCAATCCTATTCAGAAAATAAAAGAGGTCCAGTCAAAGAATGTTCTTCCAAATAATCAAAGAAAGGGTAAAGAGCATGCGGATCATAATCATAGCAACATCAGCCAGCCATTAACAAGCTCAGCTACTAAAGAGAAAGACACTCAGAAAAAGGAGAATGTAACAAAAGATCAAAATGATAGAAGATATATTGTCACCAAAGAGGTAGATAAAGTCACAACTTTTAATTTAGAAAATGAAATAGCTAAATTGAAAGTGTCCATTCCTTTGACAGAATTAGTAAAGAATAGTCGCTATTAACATCAGGTGTCTAAATTGTTGCTAGTTGATCCATTGTCCGATATGGTTAAAGTTGAAGATGACAACCCTGAGCTCATTTTCGGTCCAGCTATAGATGGTCAGTTAGAAGAGAGTGAAGTTTCCCCCTTTTATTTAAGCCTTAGACTACATGATTACATATTTCATAATGCTACGCTTGATTCTGGGGCTTCTCACAATTTAATGCCAAAGGCTATTATGGAAAATTTGGGCATGGATATCACCCGACCGTATCATGATTTGTATTTGTTTGATTCTGGTAGAGTTCACTGCATTGGTCTCATTAAAGATTTGGTGGTTTCCTTAGACCAAATCCCAGCCATGAATGTCTTAATGGATGTGGTGGTGGCTGATATACCGCCTCGATTCGACATGCTGCTGTCTAGATCATGGGGAGCCAAACTCAAAGGTACTTTACAACTTGACTTCTATTATGCTACTATTCCTTTTTTCGGGAAATTGAGGAAATTGTACCGGGAAAATAAAATGAAGTATATGATAACTAGTAAGGAGAAGCCCATAAATAATCCAATACAGGTTATATATACAGATCTAGAATCTTTTATTTTGTATAATGATGGTATTTTGAATGATGTAAGTAATCATCTAGTCAAGGTAGATGATGTACCAGAAGTTTGAGAGAGTTTTAAAGAAGTTCTTGATAAAGAAAAGAAATGGTGACTTCTTCTGAACAACCTTTATAATAATAGAAAATCAGTACAGAATAAAAAAATGAGGTGACCAGAAAAAGTAAATCAGAACCAATAGTTAAGTATCAGCATTTAGAAGACGAATGTGGCCTTTGGAGCATGGATTTCGATGGTGCTTTGGGTAAGGAAGGTGCAGGTATTGGTATTTGGATCCGAAGTCCTGTTTGTAAGTTAGGTGGAATTCCAAGTAATGTTAGAGAATTCTCTTATAAATTGGCTTTTGAATGTTCTAACAATGAAGCGGAGTATGAAGCAATGATCACAGGTCTCAAAATTTTGAAGAAACTTGGTGCAAAAATAATTTATGGTTATGGTTATTTTGAGCTTGACATAAAGCAGGTGAAAGGAGAATATCAAGAAAATCATCTGCGAATGAGAGCTTATAGGAAAGCAGTCTTGGATATCTTAAAAATATTTCCTGAATACACATTAACAGCAGTACCAAGAAGTCAAAATATCATTGTAGATTCGCTTGCTATGGTAGCAAGTAATCTCAAAATTCCGATGAACTCAAGTAATAAATTTGAAATTCATGTCAAACATATACCTAATGTTCCTGCTAAATTAAGGTACTGGCAAGTTTTTTGGGATGAGAAAGAAATTAATAGCTTTTTGCAGAATGAAGGAAAGTTCAAAGATTCTTTTATTGATGATGTTTGTGATTCTGATGATCAAAACATAGAGGCCAATTAGATGAATATTTTGCAGCTGAAAGATAATATTATTCCTAGAGCTCTCATACCTTTAGAAGAACTGTTTGATCAGGATGATGTGGTGAGAAAACCAAAATTGACTCCTACAAAAAATGGTGTGGAAGACGTAAACATCAGAACAACCGATAAGCCCAAGATGGTTAAGTTTTCTAAGACATTATCTCCCGAGGAATAAGATAAGTACATCAAATTGTTATCTGAATTTTATGATATTTTTGCATGGGATTATGCATATTTGAAGGTCTATGACAAAAATATTATTCAACACACTATTCCCATCAAGCCGGATCAAAAAACTTTTAGACAGAAGTTGAGAAGGATAAATCCAAGACTGTTTCCATCCATTGAGAAAGAGGTAAATCGATTGTATAAATTTGGTATCATTGTTTCAATTAGATTTTCTGATTGGATTTCAAATTAAATTGTTTTACCGTATTGGCCCAAAGATTATTACATATAATGCAGATTATTACAGATAATGCAGCAGCATTCAAGTCAAAGAAGATGATTGAGTTTTGTCACAAGTATAATATCAGGTTGGGCCATTCAACTGCATATTATCCGCAGGGCAATGGATTATCTGAGTCCTCTAATAAATCCTTGGTTAATATCATTAAGAAAATGTTGGAGGAGAACAAGAAAAATTGGCATAGGAAGCTCACCAATGCTTTTTGGGAAGACCGAGTGAGCACCAAGAAGTCTATAGGTATGTCACCCTTTGAATTGGTTTATGGTACAGATACAGTGTTTCCTACATCACTTGCAGTCCCAGTTATGAGATTATTGAAGGAAGCAGGTAGTGAGGAAGATGATATTAAATGTCGAATCAATCAAATGATTCACCTTCAGCAAGCAAGGGAGGAAGTTTCTTAGAATACTTCTACACTTTAGAAGAAAATAAAAAATATTTATGATTGCAAAACCAAAGCAGATAAGTTTCAGCTAGAAGATGTAGTGTTGCGATGGGATGCAAGAAATTAAGAGAAAGGAAAGCACGAGAAGTTTGAAAATCTATGGAAAGGACCCTACAAGATCTTAGCTTATTGAGGACAAAATGCCTACTTGCTGAAAGAGATGAATAGACAAGAATGTTCAGGAGGATCGATCAATGGTAGGCTCTTGAAACATTACTATTTTTGATGCAACTTCTAAAAGAATGTTCCACTTTCATTGCAAATACCAGTTTGTATAATGTGCAAGGTTTGGAGAGGAAAATCATTTAGGCCTGGGGCCTGAAGTGAAGGCTATAAAGCTTGTTGATTCTCTGTTATTTTCATATTTTTTGAGTTAGTTTCAAAGTCAGATTTGAGTTAGTTTCAGAGTCATTTTTTGAGTGATTTCTTAGTCACTTTAATTGGTTTTTGAGTCAGTTTTATAGTCTGCAGTCTTTTAAATTGTTTGATCGTATTGGCCCAAAGATTAGGCACTTGGTCTACGGTTTTCTTGAAACCCCCAAGGAGATGCCATCCCCAATAAGGCCAATGTTAGCGTCAGTATTTTCATACTTCCACCAGGGATCAAAACACATTTTTCATGTGCATATTAGGTGTCCCACTCTAAAGAAATTTTCAATCATTCCATTAGGTCATGATGTAAAATTATTCCATTGGTGGTTGTCCTTGTCAATAAAACTTCACTTTCCCTCAGAGATTCACATTTCTAACTCATTCTCATGCCTCCTTGAGCATAACAACACCTATGGAAATTATCTTTTCACCAGGAATTCTTTTAAATCAAATCTCATTCATGAAAGTCAGGTCTAAAGAAGTACCATTAGGTCATTAGGTTTTTTTATTTTTCAAGGTCACTCCTCCATTTTAGATGAGGTCAGCAAATATATGAGAGGGACTAAAGAAGAAATTTTGTTTTCCTATGTAGAAGATCATCATGATGTAATTATCATATTTTCAAAGTTGTAATTTTTGAGTTTAATGATTTTTATATCAAAATGTCATTTTGATATAAAATTCAATATGTAATTTATATATATTTTGTCAAATGTAATTTTATGAATCGCATATGTAATAAATTCATCCCAAGCTTTCAATGCAATCATTTCCGACCTAAATGGAGCAAAGAAAGTCAAACTCCATGACTTGATCAAACTGCAAAATGCCAAAAAGTCAGAAAGTTGAAGAGTATCAATGCTAAAGTCCAAAGGGAAAATTAAGCATAGGGAAAGTGGGTTATTAAAACTAAAATTACAATCCCTAAAGATATAAAGCTTTTCAAAATCTTCAAACAAATCATTTTCCTCTATTCATCCATCAGGAGTTTCCAACATAGGAGAAAATTTTAGAGTTTTGGAGCATTTTGAGAAAAAGCCACTAGTTGCTATGTGTTTGCCCTAGGCGCTGCGCGTTTGCCCGGACACTGCACGTTCAGCCCAGGTGCTACACATTTGACCGATCATCTGTAGAGAAAAAAGCAACGGACCCTGCGCATTTACCACCGGACGCTGCACGTTTGAAAGGAGAGGGTTTCTAAAGGTTCTATCACTCCCAACAAGCTCAGTTTTTTGCAAACAATTATTCATAGCTCTTTGAAGACAGTAAGTTAACCCTATCAAACCTTCGCACTGAAGTGTCTCATGATTTAATGCAAATTTGAAGTGTTTATTGCTATGAAACCCTAGTTTTCATTTCCTTTTTCCATTTTCATTCATATTTCCCATACTCATGTCCTTGAACACATATCAGTCAAAGCTATAAGATCCTAGGGTTTTCTTAGACCTAGGTTATCATTTACATTATCACTTCCTCCATTTGTCACAACTTCTCCTTTCAAATCCATATTCCCTTCATCTCATTCCATTTACCCTAGGGTTTCCAAAGCCTTAAGTCCACAATGTCTAAAGAAGAAAACAAAAATGTCAGTGAGGAGAAAACAAAGAAAAATACATATAACAAAGGAGGGAAAATCATCAGATATGAACCAGCAAACACAAAAGAACTCATGGCTTCTCCACTTACTGTGTCATGTTTTAAACAAGATGGTTGCCTTGAATTTTGTGAGAGGGTGCAAAGGGTCCAATATCACCCTATGTTAAAAAGGCTATTCATCTCAGGTCTTCATGATATGTAGGTCACTCTTGCTGCGGTTACATTTACCATGTCTACTACTACCATTGCAGTTGCTACAGGGATCCCTAATGTGGGAGAGAAACGGTTTAAACAAGGAAACCTTGATCATAGCTACTCTGAACCATATCTTAAACCTAAATACAAGGATGAAAAAAGGACCATTTTATCTTTCTCTCATATTCTTGACCGATATGTCCCTATGATGAAAATCATCATGAAATACTTCACCTGTGAGGGGAGCTTTTCTTGACTCTATTCATATCATATCCGACTTCTTATGCATTTCACTAGAGTCAGAATGCTTCACATACCTATTTCCTCTCCCGCAGCATTGACAAGATGGCATACATTACATCAAAGTGGGATTATAATCATCAAATTCAAAGTCTCTTTCACCACTCCCTAATCAAAATGATAGTCATGCATCAGCTTGAGCAAAAGAACATTCCATGGGACACATTCATAGCAAATGAAATTTTCACTACCCCACCTAGTCAGCATGATCAGAATATCCCCTCAACATCTCATCCTCCTATATCCACTCCTCCATCTCATCCTGCTGCTCATACATCATCACCAAGTCATTTTCATTCACCTCATGTTGATCCTTCTTCTTCACCTTTCTATAACCCTTCATCATCATCACATCATGATTCCGATTCATCAAGCAGTGAGGAGGATATTGAGGCAACTTGGGCTAATTTGACTGATGTTGACCCATTCCCCAAGAATTATTAGAGAGGCTACAGGCATGTGTTTTCTTCACTTGGAGTGAAAGGGGCCATGCCTTCTTCATCAACAAAACAGGTGGACAAAGGCAAGGAAAAGGCTAAAGAGCCAATCATGATGAACATGAGGACAAACATGAAATAGAGCATGAATTTCAACTGATTGACCTAGATGAGGAAGATGAGGACAAAATCACCAATGCAGCAATCAAAGGCAAAGAATAAAATATTAGTGAACTTCAAGCTAATATTGAGAGAGAAAAATATGTGATTGATTTTCTTGAGCAAGAAAATCAACATCTGAAAACTAAGAAAATCATCAATGAGGTAAAGATCATCAAATCACAAAGAGAGGCAGAAAAGGCCAAGGCCTTGCTGGAGGATACCTTGGAAATATTTGGTAAAATTGATGTTGAGGAGGATCAGCCTCCAAGACAGAAACCAAAGACTATAGGACTAAAGAGAGCTTTAGCTCGGGAAAGACAGAGAGAAGCTGAGTTGGTAGATCAACTCACACCAAGTGAGTTGCTTGCCCTAGAGATTAGCAAGGACAAGGAATCATGGCTTGATAGAGCCAATCTAAATTTGGAGAGGTTTCTATAGAAGGACAACAAGGACAATAACTTGTTGAGGACAAGGGTCAAACTCCATGCACGGAAAGAGAAAATTTCATTGGCCAAGCTCAAAAGAGCCAATGCTAAGATTGAAGGTTTGACTAAATAAGGGTAGAAAGAGAGGTTAAATATAATTTCTAAGGCTTCTCTTCATGCCTCAAGCACTTGATAAGGAATTACCCTCACTATTTTGATAAAATTTTGGCACACTTGGAACTTCAGTTCTTTTCTGGTTTTTTGAGTCTTTTTACACACATAAATTCCACGAAAAGGCACATTGACCTGGACGTTGCGCTCTTTTTTGGGGCCTCCAAATTTCAAATGGCCACCACTATCATGTTCATAATGATGAGGACATTAACCCTAGCAAGTTTCAGAAGATTTGGAGGAGAAGTGGTCCCTCAAAAATGCAAAAAAAATACAAAATTTTCATGTTTCTGCCTCCTTTTTGACCTGGTCGCTGTGCGTTTACCATTCTTGGGAGATTGAATTTTTGACAGAGAAAATGAGCACCATTTTGAAAACTGGAGGTAGATTTGGAAACTATACTTAGAGATATTTCCTAGGAGCTATGATGGAGTTGATTTGGACACCGGGAAGGCACTCAAAACTAGCCTTGAACAGAGGCCATTATTTCTTCCTGGGCACTGCGCGTATGATAAGGAAAATGCATTTTTCACAGTATTCAACAAATTTTGAAGTTTAGCTCCAGTTTTACTTTTACTTTTGAAAATGAAGAAATTAATGATGTAAATGGTCATGACGAATGTAAATGTCATGTTTTTACTTTTATCTAAGGTAGATACATTAGGTGAGTCCTCTAGAGGTCAAATGAATCTGTTTCCTCTCTTTTAGAGGCAAATTTTTGGGTCTTCCTAGTCTTCAATTTCTTGTTTAGCATTTGATGTAACTGATTCCCATCTCATGGATTCGACTCCCTGAGGCTAGGGAGAGTGGTTTTGAGGTGTATAAATTCTGAGTAGAAAATTAATCAAATTTGGAGCTATTTTTATGGGATCCATGTGGTACAGTGTTTATTTTCAGTTTCTTCTTTTGTGCTCGGTTGTTAGAATGTTTTGTTTATTTCATTCATCATTTCATAACTTCTAAGTGAATGTATGCAAGTTAGATAAGAAGAATCCATTCTTAGATGCTCTGTTTTGGGTAGACATTCATAGTATGTTAAATTTCATCAGTTTAGAAAGAACCCATGATTGCACCATGCTCTTTATAGCCCCTCACCTGTCTTGATCATCCCACCATGGAAACCATAAAGTGCTAAACATTGTACCTATCTTTCCCCATAGAAAACCCCCCGAATTTTGACCTAATTTCCTTGTCCTGACTGTTGACTCCTTCTGATCCAGCACAACCCTATACAATCAAAATAAAAAACCTAAGATACTATACCTAGCCTAATATATTCTATCCGCAAGTCATCTTGGTTGTGATCCTTACGGAGAGATCCCTCTCCTTGCCTAGTAGGGCTAGCTACTTGGCTAAGCATGGTTTGTGGTTACCTCGAAATTTCCTTCTTCAACCTGAGGTTCAATCCGAGTGATAACATTTTAGCAACCATACTGGGGAAGAAAAGTGAGATCATATCAACCCCAGTAAGTTTTCATTGAAATTCTTAAACTTGTGGATCATAAGTTAAGAGTTTATTCAAAGGTTGAATTGAAAAATTTGTAAAGTGAAAATTGGTTTTCAAAATTGGACATACTGGCTTTCTAAGGATACACTAGATCCAATCCTGATCCAAATACTCCCACCATTGTTAGTGATCCTCAGAACATAGGAAGAAAATACAAAAATTTTGTGGAGACATCTAGTTCAGCCGGAAATAAATCAGAGAAAATTTCTATTCCCAGAGCTAATTCATTCCCTGGAAAGTTAGAAAAGTTGCAAGATATTGAATTTGTTATAAATTTTGAATGAATATTATTCCGGAGAAAATATTTGAGTTGGGTTTATGAAACTGTTGTTGATTCCTCCATTTCCTTTCAAAGTCTTGTTGAATATCTTTTTTCACATTCTCAATCAGGATCACAATCAGGGTCACGACTTTTACAATTTCTTAATGATCTGCAAAACTATTCTTCGCAAATAAATGCTTAGGTAATAAACAGACCTCAGATCCCAAATTATTCTACCATCACTTCATCCACTGTTTACACTACTCAATCAGTGACCAATCCTCCCTTGATTACATCAAGCATCCAAAACCCTGTTATAAATCCTCCACCTCAAATCATCATGGCTGCAAGATATGCCCCCCTTGTTCTCCCTCAGAACTCGGGTGCTATGCCCCAAGATTACCAAACCAAAATCCCTTTGTTTGACAATACTCAGCCTATGATAGCCCAAAAGTACATAGATAAGATGAATGACTTCTTTGATCTTCATGAAATTGATATCGAGGATGTGAAGATGAGGTTGTTTGCAAAAGTATGGGAGGGGAATTAAGAAAATGGTTCAAAGCTCTACCAGCAGCCACTATTGACACTTTAGAAGTTTTTCATCGACAGTTTGTAGAAAGATGGGAAGAAAATAAAAATCCCCTTTAAATTCTTTCTGAATATGAGAACATCAAAAGAAATATTGGCGAGTCTGTGCAAGATTATTGTGTGAGATTTAATGCAGTGTAAAATGCTCTTCCTACACATATCAAACCACCGGAAGGTTTGGCTTTAGTCAAATTTCTGGATGGATTTGATACTGATATGGAATATCAACTATGTGAACGTGATCCTACAACTTTAGCAGATATGCAAAAGAATGATTTAAGTGTGGAAGTGAATTTGCTAGCCAAAAGAGCAAGGATGAGATCTGAAATACAGTGACCATCAAGGAGGAGACATCTACTTCTGATGCTAAAATGGATTCATTACTCCAAACTATGGAAAGAATGTTTGATCGATTGTCTATCTCAGATAGACCTGAAACACAGATCCATAACCCAAATTTCAGAGGGTAGTAGCAGCCTCAATTTAGAATCAAGAAAAGAGAGCAGAAAGCACCCAACCAAACAGTACAACAACAACAGATTCAGACACCATTGCAGCATAATTATGTTCAAGGAGTGGAAGAGGAAGAAGATGAAGATCCGGTGATCGAAACAAATCATTTCTTTACAGCAAATGGTCTGCCCATGTTTTTGACTAAATATGAAGAGTGTTGGGTCAATTTGTTGTTGTAAACTAATGCAAATATTTATTATCAATCCGGATTAGTGGAACTTAGAAGCATCCCCAAAGTATATGGGTTTCAGTTGTGATCAATTCATAAGATGGTTTATTTTTGATTAGGGAAATGCATATACAAATATAAATCTAACTTAAATGATTTCTAAATTCTAGACAATAGATTAAGATACATGAAATAATAATTGAAGAGGCTCTTCACTAAAAGAGGTCCTGGTTGTCCTTCATCATTTATTTCATTTATCATCAATGTTATTGTGAAAACATGAATTTAACTAAACAATAGATTAAGATACATGAAGTAATAACTGAAGAGTCTCTTCACTAAAAGAGGTCATGGTTGTCCTTCATCATTTATTTCATTTATCATTAATGCTATTGTGAAAACAAGAATTCAGAAAAGTAGGAAAGATGAATCTTAGTTTTGAACTCTTAATCAGATAGAAGAAGTATTTAACTTAAATATTGGTTTGTCTCTTCGTAGGTAGAATAGACACAAGATTAAGATCCATCAACAGTCAAAGCATGTAAAGGCATGTAAAGATGAATTCTAACTAAAAATATTGATTAGATAGAAAGATTGCTTAACTTAAAAAAATGTTTTTCCTTTCATATGAAGGTTAAGAATGATCATCAGGTTCATCAATACTTGAAAATAAACAAATTAAACAAAAGCAAACTATTTCAGAAATTGCAGCTACGAAATAAACTAAGAAGTGCACTTAGCTATGAAGGGTGGTGCCCTCCACCCTTGCCTCACACACTGAAGGTAAATTTAAATACTTAAGACTTAAATCAATCAACTAGCATGTAAAAACATCAAAATATGATAGAACAGATCTTCAATTATGTCTCCAAGTCTCAGAAATAATAATAATAAGTCATACAAGTTCCATATCAAATCCTTCAAAGTTTGAGGCTTAAATAGATAGAATATCTAACAAACTCATCTAAAATGTCTCAAGTATTCATAACTATCCTTATCGTATCATATCAAGTCGAATTCATCTATCATATCCATCATAATCTAGAAAATCCCACAAAATGAGAGTTTTGACCTAGTTTGTAGGGATCCTCCATAAAGACTGGTCATGTTTGACCGCCTTTGACTGGGCCTATTAAAGCTCAATCTGGCTGTGCCAACATGTGTACTCTTACTCCTAGTTCCCGAGCTTTCTAGAAACATATCCAACTCAAGCCCAAGTGTCCTGCACATATGCAAACCATAATTCTATTACGGGAATTTCTATTGATGTCCAAAAATGCACTTAAATTCAAATTTTTACAAAAAACATCTAATAATTGAAAAACATAAATTAAATACCTGTATATGCATCTTTGGGTTAATATGAAGTGGATGTGATGGTATATATATATATAATATGGAAAAATAAGATGTATTTCCTAAACAAAAAGAGATAAAAAATGAGGGCCAACAAAGAGTATATTAAAAATTTGGATATTCCAAAAGATGAAGACTATATCTTGGCAAATGATGATGATTTGGAAACTGAATTTGATGATTACTAGCATGGGTATATGAATGCTTTGAGTGCACAACAGAAACAATATTCTTTAAGGAGCAGATATGTACCTATCAATCCTATTCAGAAAAGAAAAGAGGTCCAGTCAAAGAATGATCTTCCAAATAATTAGAGAAGGGGTAAAGAGCATGCAGATCAGAATCATAGCAACATCAAAAATCTCAGCTACTAAAGACAAATACACTCAGAAAAATGAGAATGTAACAAAAGATCAAAATGATAGAAGAGATACTATCACCAAAGAGGTAGATAAAGTCACAACTTTTAATTTAGAAAATGAAATAGCTAAATTTAAAGTGTCCATTCCTTTGACATAATTAGTAAATAATAGTCATCATGAACATCAGGTGTCTAAAATGTTGCTATTTGATCCTTTGTCTGATCTGGTTAATGTTGAAGATGACCATCCTGAGCTTATTTTCAGTCTAGCTATAGATGGTGAGTTAGAAAAGGGTGAAGTCCCCCCCTTTTATTTAAGCCTTAGACTACATGAGTACATACTTCATAATGTTATGCTTGATTCCAAGGCTTCTCATAATTTAATTCCAAAGGATATTATGAAAAAATATGGGCATGGATATCACCCCACTGTATCATGATTTGTATTCGTTTGATTCTGGTAGAGTTCGATGCATTGGTCTCATTAAAGATTTAGTGGTTTCCTTAGACCAAATCCTAGCCAAGAATGTCTTAATGGATGTGGTGGTGGCTGATATACCACCTCGATTCGGCATGCTGCTATCTAGATCATGGGGAGCCAAAATCAAAGGTACTTTACAACTTGACTTCTATTATGCTACTATTCCTGTTTTCGGGCAATTGAGGAAATTGTATCAGGAAAAGAAAATGAAGTATATGATAAATAGTAAGGAGAAGCCCATAAATCATCCAATACAGGTTGTACATACAGATCTAGAATCTTTTATTTTGTATAATGATGGTATTTTTAATGATGTAAGTAATCAGCTAGTCAAGGTAGATGATGTACCAGAAGTTTCAAAGAGTTTTAGAGCAGTTCTTGATAAAGAAAAAGAAATGGTGACTTCTTCCGAACAACCTTTAGAAGAATAGAAAATCAGTACAGAACATAAAAATGAGGTGACCGGCAAAAGTAAATCAGAACCAACAGTTAAGTTTTAGCATCTAGAAGACGAAGGTGGCCTTTGGAGCATGGATTTCGATGGTGCTTTGGGTAAGGAAGGTGAAGGTATTGGTATTTGGATCCGAAGTCCTATTTGTAAGTCAAGTGGAATTACAAGTAATGTTATAGAATTCTCTTATAAATTGGCTTTTGAATGTTCTAACAACAAAGTGGAGAATGAAGCATTGATCACAGGTCTCAAAATTTTGAAGAAACTTGGTGCATAAAGAATTTATGTTTATGGTGATTCTGAATTTTTCATAAAGCAGGTGAAAGGAGAATATCAAGAAAATCATCTGCGAATGAGAGATTATAGGAATGCAGTCTTGGATATCTTAAAAATGTTTCCTGAATATACATTAATAGCGGTACCAAGAAGTCAAAATATCATTGCAGATTTGCTTGCTACGGTAGCAAGTAATCTCAAAATTCCGATGAACTCAAGTAATAAATTTGAAATTCATGTCAAACATAGACCTAGTGTTCTTGATAACTTAAGGTACTGGCAATTTTTTTGGGATGACAAAGAAATTAATAGCTTTTTTCAGAATTAAGGAAAGTTCAAAGATGCTTTTATTGATGATGTTTGTGATTTTGATGATCAAAACATAGAGGCCAATCAGATGAATATTTTGCAGTTGAAAGATATATTATTCCTAGAGGTCTCATACCTTTAGAAGAACTATTTGATCAGGATGATGTGGCGAGAAAACCAACATTGACTCCTACAGAAAAGGGTGTGGAAGACGTAAACATTAGAACAAGAGATAAGCCCAAGATGGTTAAGTTGTCTAAGACATTATCTCCCGAGGAAAAAGATAAGTACATCACATTGTTATCTGATTTTTCTGATATTTTCGCATGGGATTATGCAGATTTGAAGGTCTATGACAAAAATATTATTCAGCACACTATTCTCATCAAGTCGAATAAAAAACCTTTCAGACATAAGTTCAGAAGGATAAATCCAAGACTGTTGTCATCCATCAAAAAAGAGGTAAATTGATTGTATAAATCTGGTACCATTGTTCCAATTAGATTTTCTGATTGGATTTCAAATTTGGTTCCGGTAAGGAAAAATATTGGGGAGATAAGGTTGTGCATTGATTTCCGAAATTTTAATAAAGTGTCGTTAAAGGATAATTACTCGCTTCCTAAGATGGACCATGTTCTGCAAAGGGTAGTTGGAGCATCACGGATGTCGCTGCTTGATGGTTATTTAGGTTATAATCATATTTTGGTACATGAAGAAGACCAGGGTAAAACTGCTTTCACAACACCATGGGGGACCTTTCAGTATGTCAAAATGCCATTTGGACTCAGGAATGCAGGGGCTACTTTTCAACGAGAGATGGATAGCCTTTGCTAATGAGAAAGATGTTTTCTTAGTGGTGCATTTAGATGATTTAACAATGTTTTCTGGTTCTGGTGATCAGCATTTACACCATCTGAGAATTGTTTTTCAGAAATTCAGGGAGTTCAGAATTTCTCTGAATCCAAAAAAGAATTTTTTTGCCATGGAGAAAGGAAAAATTATCGGTCACATAATTTCCAAAGATGGCATTCACATTGATCCTTCTAGAGTATAAGAAATTTAGTAAATAGATTTTCTACGTAATAAAAAGGAGATACAAGATTTCAATGGTAATATGAATTTCTTATGCAGATTTGTTCCTAATTGGGCTGAGCATTTGCGTGATTTGACTAATATGTTGAAAAAGGACAGCAGTGTCAAATGGACCAATGATGCTATGAAGTCTTTCAACTTGGTAAAGCTTGCTTTAACTACAACTCCCGTTTTGCTTAGTTCGGATTATACTAGTGATTTCATAATATTTTCATTTGCATCTGAGCACACCTTGGCTGTGGTTTTGATGCAAAATAAGGATCAAGTTGAACAACCCATTTCTTTCTTTATTTGAGCCATTAGAGATGCTGCTCTTCTATATAATATTATTGAGAAGCAAGCTTTGGCCTTAATCAAAGACTTGAAGGATTTCTGGGTTTATATTCTACATTCACACACTATAGCTTATGTTCCAAATGCAGCTGTAAAAGAAGTTCTCACGCAGACCAATTCGGAAGGAAGGAGAGGTAAATGGATAGCAACAATGCTAGAGTATGATCTCGAGATCAAGCCCACCAAGATGATCAAAGGACAGGGGTTAGCCAAACTTATGGCTGAATCCAACTTGCATGCTCTAGACATAAACCTTATTGCAACAATGTCATATGATGAAGAAGATGGCACTCTAATACAGGTATCATAAATGTTTCTAAATTAACCATGGTATTCAAATATAGTGTATGTTCTTCAACACTTATGTCCTCCTCCTCGAATGTCAAAAAGTAAGGGTAGGTCTTTGAAATTAAAATCTGCTAAATATTGCATTCTAGGTAGTGCCCTTTATTGGAAAGATCTAGGAGGTGTTCTTTTAAATTTTCAAGTTGAAGATGAAGCTAAACATGTAATGGATGAATTCCATAGGAGAGATTGTGGAGGCCACTTGTTTTGGAAAACAACAGCTAATAAGTGTTGAGATCAGGGTATTATTGGCTAACTCTATTTTCAGATTTGTACAAAACAATCACAAACTATCATGAATGTCAAGTTTTTCTAGGAAAAAGGAAACTCCTTCCTCTTCCACTGAAGCCTATTGTAGTAAATGCTCCTTTTCAACAGTGGGGACTTGATTTTATAGGGGAAATTCATCCCACATCATCATCACAACATAGATGGATTCTAACAGCCACTGACTACGTCACCAAGTGGATCGAGGCTATTCCTACAAGGCAAGCTACGAACATGGTAATTATTCAGTTTTTAGAATCCAATATTTTGTCTCGTTTTGGTTGTCCTCACAAGATTATTACAGATAATGAAGGAAAATTCAAGTCAAAGAAGATGATTGGGTTTTGTCACAAGTATAATATTTCGTTGGGCCATTCAACAACATATTATCCGCAGGATAATGGATTAGCCGAGTCCTCTAATAAATCCTTGGTTAATATTATTAAGAAAATGTTGGAGGAGAACAAGAAAAATTGGCATAGGAAGATTAAAAATGCTTTGTGGGTAGACCGAGTGAGAACCAAGAATTCTATAGGTATGCCACCCTTTGAATTGGTTTATGGTACAGATACAATGTTTCCTACATCACTTGCAGTCCCAGTTATGAGATTATTGCAGGAAGCAGGTAGTGAGGAAGATGATATTCAACGTCGAATCAATCAAATGATTCAACTTCAACAAACAAGGGAGGAAGTTTCTCATACTACTTCTACACTTCAGGAGAAAATCGAAAATATTTATGATCGCAAAACCAAGGCAGATAAGTTTCAGTTGGAAGATGTAGTGCTGCGATGGGATGCAAGAAATGAAGAGAAAGGAAAGCACGGGAAGTTTGAAAATATATGGAAAGGAACCTACAATATCTTAGCTTATCAAGGACAACATGCCTATTTCCTAAAAGAGATGAATGGACAAGAATGTTCAAAAGGACCGGTCAATGGTAGGATCTTGAAACATTACTATTTCTGATGCAACTTCTGAAAGAATGTTCCAATTTCATTGTAAATACCAGTTTGTATTATGTGCAAGGTTTGGAGCAGAAAATCATTTAGGCTTGGGGCCCAAAGTGAAGGCTATAAAGCTTGTTGATTTTCTGTTATTTTTAGAGTTTTTGAGTCAGTTTTGAGTTAGTTTCAAAGTCAGTTTTGAGTTAGTTTCAGAGTCATTTTTCAAGTCGGTTCTTAGTTACTTTGATTGGTTTTTGACTCAGTTTTATAGTCTGCAGTATTTTAAATTGTTTGACTATATTGGCCCAAATATTAGGCACTTGGTCTATAGTGTTCTTGACACCTCCAAGGAGCTTCCATCCCCAATAAGGAAAATGTTAGTGTCAGTATTTGCATACTTCCACCAGGGATCAAAACACATTTTTCATGTGCATCTTAGGTGTCCCACTCTAAAGAAATTTTCAATCATTCCATTAGGTCATGATATAAAAGTATTCCACTGGTGGTTGTCCTTGTCAATAAAAATTCACTCTCCCTCAAAGATTCACATTGCAGACTCATTCTCATGTCTCCTTGAGCATAAAAACACCTCTGGAAATGCTCTTTTCACAAGGAAGTCTTTTAAATCAAATCTCATTAGTGAAAGTTAGGTCTAAAGAGGTACCATTAGGTCATTAGGTTTTTTATTTTTCAAGGTCACTCCTCCATTTCAGATGAGGTCAGAAAATATATGAGAGGGACTAAATAAGAAATTTTGTTTTCCTATGTACAATATCATCATGATTTAATTATCATATTTTCAAAGTTATAATTTTTGAGTTTAATGATTTTTATATCAAAATGTCATTTTGATATAAAATTCAATATGTAATTTATTTATATTTTTCCAAATCTAATTTTATGAATCTCATATGCAATAAATTCATCCCAAGCTATCAATTCAATCATTGCTGGCCTAAATGGAGCAAAGAAAGCCAAACTCCATGAGTTGATCAAACTGCAAAATGCCAAAAAGTCAGAAAGTCGAAGAGTATCAGTGCTAAAGTCTAAAGGGAAAAGTCAACATAGGGAAAGTGGGTTATTCAAATTAAAATTACAATCCCTAAAGATATAAATCTTTTCAAAATCTTCAAACAAATAATTTGCCTCTATTCATCCATCAGGAGTTTCTAGAAAAGGAGAAAATTTCAGAGTTTTTGAGCATTTTGAGAAAAATCCACTAGTCGCTATGCGTTTTCCCTGGGCGTTGCGTGTTTTCCTGGACGTTGCACGTTCAGCCCAGGTGTTTCACGTTTGAACTATCATCTGCAGAGAAAAAAGCAACAAACGTTGCGCATTTACCTTCGGATGTTGCGTGCTTTCCCAGACGTTGCGCGTTCCTCCAAGACGCTGCGCATTTGAACGAAGAGGGTTTCTCAAGGTTCTATCACTACCAGAAAGCTCAATTTTTTGCAAAAACATCTTCATAGCTCCTTCAAAATAGTAAGTTAACCCAAACAAGCCTTCTCACTAAAGTGTCTCATGTTTTAATGAAAATTTGAAGTGCTTATTGCTATGAAACCCTAGTTTTCATTTCCTTTTTCCATTTTCATTCATATTTCCCATACTCATGTCCCTAAACACATATCAGTCAAAGTTATAAGATCCTAGGGTTTTCTTAGACCTAGGTTATCATTTACATTATCACTTCCTCCATTTTTCACAGCTTCTCCTTTCAAATCCATATTACCTTCATCTCATTCCATTTACCCCAGGGTTTCCAAAGCCTTCAAGTACACAATGTCTTAAGAAGAAAATAGAAATGTCAGTGAGGAGAAAACAAAGAAAAATACATATAATAAAGGAGGGAAAATCATCAGATATGAACCAGCAAACACAAAAGAACTCATGGCTTCTCCACTTACTGTGTCATGTTTTAAACATGTTGGTTTCTTTGAATTTTGTGAGAGGGTGCAAAGGGATCCAATATCACCCTATGTTAACAAGGCTATTCATCTCAGGTCTTCATGATAGGCAGGTCACTCTTGTTGGGGTTACTTTTGACATGTCTACTAATTCCATTGTAGCTGCTACAAGGATCCCTAATGTGGGAGAGAAATGGTTTAAACAAGGAAACCTTGATCATAGCTACTATGAACCATATCTTAAACCTAGATACAAGAATGAAAAAAAGACCATTTTCCCTTTCTCTCATCTTCTTGACTGATATGTCCCTATGATGAAAATCATCATGAAATACTTCACCTGTGGGGGGAGGTTTTCTCGACTCTATTCCTATCATATCCGACTTCTTATGCATTTCACTAGAGTCAGAATGATTCACATACCCTATTTCCTCTCACGCAACATTGACAAGATGGCATACATTGCACAAAAGAGGGATTATAATCATCAAATGTAGAGTCTCTTTCACCACTTCCTAATCAAAATTATAGTCATGCATCATCTTGAGAAAAATAACATTCCATGGGACACATTCATAGCAAATGAAATTTTCACTACCCCACCTAGTCAGCATGATCAGAATATCCCCTCATCATCTCATCCTCCTATATCCACTCCTCCATCTCAACCTGCTACTCATACATCATCACCAAGTCAGTTTCATTCACCTCATGTTGATCCTTCTTCTTCATCATTCTATAACCCTTCATCATCATCACATCATCATTCCGAGTCATCAAGTAGTGAGGAGGATATTGAGGCAACTTGTGCTAATTTGACTGATGTTGAGCCATTTCCCAAGACTTATCAGAGAGGCTACATGCATTTGTTTTCTTCACTTGGAGTGAAAGGGGCCATTCCTTCTTCACCAAAAAAATAGGTGGACAAAGGCAAGGAAAAGGCTAAAGATCCAATCATTGATGAATAGGAGGAAAAACATGAAACAGAGCATGAATTTTAACTGATTGACCTAGATGAGGAAGATGAGGAAAAAATCACCATTGCAGCAATCAAAGGCAAAGAAGCAAAGACAGAAATCAAAGGCAAATAAGCAAAGATTAGTGAACTTCAAGCTAATCTTGAGAGAGAAAAATATGTGATTGATTTTCTTGAGCAATAAAATCAATAGCTGAAAACTAAGCAAATCATTAATGAGGTAAAGACCATCAAAGCACAAAGAGAGGAAGAAAAGGCCAAGGCCTTACTAGAGGACACCTTGGAAAGATTTGGTGATATTGATGATGAGGAGGATCAACCTCCAAGACAGAAACCAAATACTATAGGACTAAAGAGAGCTTTAGCTCAGGAAAGACAGAGAGAAGTTGAGTTAGTAGAGTAGCTCACACCAAGTGAGCTACTTGCTCTAGAGATTAGAAAGGACAGGGAATCATGGCTCGATAGAGCCAATATACATTTGGAGAGGTTGCTAGAGAAGGACAACAAAAAAAATAACTTGTTGAGGACAAGGGTCAAACTTCATGCACAGAAAGAGAGAATTGCATTGGCCAAGCTCAAAAGAGCCAATGCTAAGATTGAAATTTTGACTAAGCAAGGGGAGAAAAATAGGTTAGATATACTTGTTGAGGTGTCTCTTCATGCCTCAAGCACTTGATGAACAAGTAGTCTCATTATTTTGATAAAACTTTGGCACACTTGGAACTTTAGTTCATTTCTTGTTTTTTGAGTCTTTTTGCACGCAGAAATTCTACCAAGGCGCAACGACCTGGAAACTGTGCTCTTTTTTGGGGCCTCCAAATGAAAAATTTCCGCCACCATCATGTTCATAATGATGAGGAAATCAACCCTAGCAAGTTTCATAAGATTTGGAGGAGAACTGGTCCCTCAAAAATGCAAAAAACTACAAAATTTTCATGTTTCTGCCTCCTTTTTGACTTGGTAGCTGCACATTTACCAGTCTTGGGAGATTGAATTTTTGACAGGTAAAATGAGCACCATTTTGAAAAATTGAGGTAGATTTGAACACTAGACTCAGAGAACTTTCCAATGAGCTATCATAAAGCTGATTTGGACACCGGGAAGGCACTTAAAACTAGCCTTGAACATAGGCCACGTTTTCTTCCTGGGCGCTGCGTGTTTGACAAGGAAAATGCATTTTTCACAGTCTTCAACAAATTTTGAAGTTTCTCTCCAGTTTTACTTTTACTTTGGAAAATGAAGAAATTACTGATGTAAATGGTTATGATGAATGTAAATGTCATTTTTTTACTTTTATCTAAGGTAGATACATTAGGTGAGTCTTCTAGAGGTCAAATGAATCAGTTTCCTCTCTTTTAGGGGCAAATTGTTGGGTCTTCCTAGTCTTCAGTTTCTTATTTAGCATTTGGTGTAACTGATTCCCATCTCATGGATGCGACTCCCTGAGGCTAGGGAGAGTGGTTTTGAGGTCTATATCTTCTTTCTCTTTCTCATTTGTAAGGGTTCGACTCAGTTGGATGTTTGGCTTTTGAAGAAACACACTTTTGTATCAGTTATGAGCAGGAAATTAATCAAATTTGCAGCTATTTTTATGGGATCCATGTGGTACAATGTTTAGTTTCAGTTTCTTCTTTTGTGCTAAGTTGTTAGAATGTTTTGTTTATTTCATTCATCATTTCATAACTTCTAAGTGCATGTATGCAAGTTAGATAAGCAGAATCCATTCTTAGATGCTCTATTTTGGGTAGATATTCACAGTCTGTTAAATTTCTTCAATTTAGAAAGAACCCATGATTGCACCATGTTCTTTCTAGCCCCTCACATATCTTGATCATCCCACCATCAAAACCCTAAAGTGCTAAACATTGTACTTACCTTGCCCCATAGAACACCCAGCAAATTTTGACCTAATTTCCTTGTCTTGATTGTTTGACTCCTTCTGATCCAACACAACCCTATACAATAAAAATCAAAACTTTGAGCTACTATACCTAGCCTAATATCTTATTTCCACATTCATCTTGGCTGTGATCCTTACAGAGAGAGCCCTCTCATTTCCTAGTATGGCTAGCTACTTGGCTAAGCATGGTTTGTGGTTACCTCAGAATTTCCTTCTTCAGCCTGAGGTTTAATCCAAGTGATAACAGGAACAACAATAAGGATAAGAAGAAACGACCCAAGAAAACCATGGACAGGAAGGAAGGAATGCATTCAGTTAGTAAAAATCAATTTTAACATAAATATAGTCCAACTACCAAAGGTAGTGCACATCAAGAAGGAGAACAATGAAGTTTTGAAAATAAAGAGCAGTTGAAATGCTAAAATTGTGGGGAAAATCACTCAAAGAGGGATTTCCCATACAAGAAAAATGCAGGTCCAAAAATTTATAGCACTAAAAAAGCTCTAACTGTATGGGATGTGGCATACAGTCTGCCCAGACTCTTTGCAGTTGTGGATAATTTCCAAGCAAACCAACAGACATACATTATTGAGATGGAAGGTAAGTTTTGTAATCAAATTATTTTAATTTTAATTGATCCTTCTTCAAATTATAGTTATATCAGTCTAGAGCTGGCAGAAAATTGTAAGTTCGCCAAAGAATTACACTTAGAATCTTGGTTAGTTCAACTAGTAATGATAACAAAAAGAAGAATTAGTTATTGGGTAAATTGTTTGCATGTGAGCTCAATGATATGGAAACAACAACGCAATTAAATTTGCTGCCATTTGGTGCATACAAAATGATATTATGTATGGATTGGTTGTACATGCATAGAAATAAAGTTGACTGATATGAAAAGGAAATTGAATGCCTGGATGATGTTGGAAAAAGAAAAATATTGCAGGGTAAGTGAAAGAAAACTTCAGTGATGTTATGTAGGATTTACGACTGCGGACAAAAGTATCTCCCCTAGGTATGGTGGTATAAATTAGAACAACAGAGAGATAAGGAACCCAATGTTTTCCTTAAAGTAAATAGATGAAGGGATGAAGCCTACCTGGAATCCATCACATGCTTCACTCCTTTAGCTTGAATGCTCCAATCCTAGCTCTGATTTCCAAAATTAGAACCTGCACAGTCAGAAAACACAAGCCAAGAAACTACGAGATCTATTAAACATCATCTAATCACTTTATTCAATAGATCAACATAGTATTGAAATACATGAAATAAAAACATCATATATAGGAAAAAAGAGAATTGTTTTCATTAATATAACTGTAGTGAGTTACAACCAAAAATAAGTGTTGATCTTGTAGAAGAGCTCCTCCAATTTGACTTGTCCTTTCCTTGTCAAAAAGTGTACCTCCAATCATCCTAAATGCATGAAATGATGTCTCACAACAACAACATAATGGTAGAATCACTCTCCAAAATCCAACCCCTTGCATATGGAAGGCTGCAAATATATATATAGTGGGGTAAGTTGGGAGTTCTTATCCTTTTACCAATCTAGGGATTGAGATCCACTTTTGATGGGAGGATGAGATCTAAGGATAAGGGATGGAAACTCCAAGGAAGTATAGGATAGGATCTGAATTTTTTATCTAAGGTAATTGGTTACAACAGATCCTAGAAGCTTATAGAAATGGAAGCTTCGGGATTCTCTCTATTTTTCCTGAATTTCTAGAACCAACGCAAGTGCAAAGGGGAGCAACTTGTAGGTGATCAACACATGCCACAATGGAGAAACCTATAGGTGAATGTAATCCAACAAGAAGCCAGGGACAATTGGTCCTAAAAATGGCTTAGATGATGCAGTTTCAGACATAAACTCTGGGGAATGAAAGAGGCATGTTGAGGGATTTGTGAAATTATGATGGCAAGGGGGGGAAGGATATTGATTGATCCCATTAGGAGGAATATTGACCATATGTGAAAAAATGGCCTATAACAGATTCCCCCCTAAAGCGCAAAGTCAGAAATGATGACTGATGACTGAAGTGCTTTAATTTGTGAAAGTTGGAATCAAGAAAAAGTGGTGAGATTCATATGTTACAATACATTTAAATCATGACATCTTTTGGTGAGGGAGTCATACCCATACTTATCACATAAGCTAACATCACATGTACAATGATAAAAAGACACGTCCAAAAATGAAAACTAGTGGACCCATGACTAGATGATTGTCTGTATGATCATGGCCATCATACATTGTGATCTATGTACAACTCTTGAAATCGTAGCCCAGATGGATGAAACTAGATCCAGGGTCTTGTATCTCGTTCACATGACAAAAACAACATATGAGTCTAACCACATGAATCAATGAGATGAGGTCAAACATGGTAGACACCATATGATTAATGACCGATGATTTAAGTCGTTAACAGACACGAGAGAAACCACCGCTGATGTTAATCGCTCTCAAATTACTATAGTACAATATGGATGGTGTGAGTAAGTGAGTTGATGTTGAAGACCACACAGATTATTTCTGTCAAAGGTCAATGATGTAAACATGTCGTCGAGAGTGAGGAAACTTGCAATTGATGTATTCAAGCACTAAGGTACCAAAGGATTGTTTCTAAGTCAACTTCCTGGATAATGTTCTTATGTTGATAGGAATCAACCCGTTTCAGGAGGGCCTAGATGTATCCCCCATCAACGACATGAAATGGGTATCATGATTGAGACAGAATGATGCTGATATGAAACTGAATCAGGAAAGGAAAACATGGAATCAAGTCTTAAGAGTATTGTAATGGATATCAATTGAACTAATTCTGTTATACACACTGACCATACTGAATGGAGTTGGAAGCATTGACCCAAAACCGAAAGGGAGGCTCTGAAAAATTTATTATGAACTAAAAGATAAGAAAACTACCCAACCCAACAACCATGAAGATGAAGTGGAAGAGTGTCATGTTCAAGAGCGACTCGCTACCATTAGAAAATGGAGTACCAACATGTTTTCCAAATTTCTCCAACCATACTGGTCAGTACCTCTTTATTTTTTAACAAGATTGAGGAGGATAACATGTGCTTGATCTGTAAGTTCATCCTTTGAATGAATCCATTTTATTATATTTAACGAACCTTGAGAAGGAGTGGTTCAACCTTGTCATGTTCAACAAGTCCATCGTTGTTTGATGTTTTAACAAGTCCATCTAAGGTAAAACTCGATATATTTTTCATGTTTAGAGAGTTTGAAAAAGAGGAAAAAAAGAAAACTACATATGTCCCTTTTTGTAGATAGTCTCTCGAGTCCGAAAAGTTAGAAAACAATAATCAAGATAACCTCTTAGCCATGTTCGACTAAGGTATTCATTTTTCGTAAATAGTGTATCTCACTTCGGAAAATGGTTAAATTTATACTGAGTAGATGTCTTTTAATTTACTTTAACAAGTTTTAAAATACAAGTGCTCGACGATCTTTTCATATTTTGGGAGTCTGAAAAGAGTTGAAACAGGACTCCAATGGGTTCCTTTTTCATAGGTTTATAGAGCCCGAAAAAGAGATAAAAATATACTCTTTGGTCAAAATAACATTTTTGAAGTATGATAAAAACCATTAACAATTGTCGATCTGCTCAAAACATGAAAAAAGGGATTAAACATACATGTTTCATAGTAAAAATGAAACATATATAAATCAAAACATTAAATATGAATAAAATAATGCAAAGACCATAAATACTCAAAAATGACTATTCATTTTCACCATTTCACATTTACCTTCAACGGTGAGAATTCTGAGCACTTTGTCCCTCAATCTTCTACAACTGATTGCAGCCAATACAATGGACCATTTAGAGTATTGTCACTTCTAGGTGTAGAATATCCAAGATGTGTAGAACTCAAAGGGAGCTCAATAAGCAAAAAGAAAATAAAAATAATCAAAGTGTGGCAATGATAAGCAGATCAAAATCCAACCATGATAAAAGGATCAAAGGTAAGAAGTGAATGGAAAACCCTCTTATTTCTAACAAAATATTGAGATATCCTTGATAATGGTGCATAATAAAATATTATTAACCAAGATCTAGATCTAACTTCTTGGAATATTTTATTATATTTTGTTGGAGGGAAAATGAATTTAAATTGGTTAAATCCCTTTATTTAGAAATAATAAACAAATAAAATATTTATTTATCATTTCAAGGATGGGATCAAGGAATCATTTAAAAAGTAATGATTTATTTTATTATTCCTAAATTATTTAGTCAAATTTAACAAGGAATATTAATTAAATAATGATTTAATTAATTATTCCTAGAGAATAATAAGATAAAGAATGATTTATCTAATTATTTCTCATTAATTGGGTTAAATATGATGAGGAGTATTATTAAATAGAGGTTTAATTAATTATTCCTAGAGGAAAATCAAATAAATAAGGATTTATTTAATTATTCCTCATGCGGTTTTCTATTTGGACCATAAATAACTTAATAAACTATGGTTTATTAAATTATTTCTTAGTGAAAGCAATTTTACTATGGTAAAATTAGCATTACATGGTGTATTTCGATCCATCTAATTATACATGGTTAGATGAACAAAAATTGGTGTAACAACAAGCGCAGGGGTTTCGACGCCCTGCGCGTATGTTTCATCAACCTACATCGCAGATGGGGTAGGTTTCGTAGCTATCATACTTGGCGGAATCAAATGTGCTAGCCCTTGTTGGTGCAACATCTCAAAGAAACACGGGTTAATCTCAACCATAAACTTTAGAAAATAAAATGATAATACTATGCACAAATCACTTGGAAAGAAAAGGGAACTAGCGCGACCCTTCTTGTTATATTTATAGCATTGGCACGGCTTAAACAGTCTCATGTGCATTGATGTAGCCTCATAAGTGCTAAAACAACTCCAAATCTGGCATAATCTCCTCATTAAATGCATTTCATCGCTCCTCCAAATGGTAATAAAGTTGTCTTATCCATATTTACTGTTCCAATGGCTAGTTTTTGGCACCTCTACGACTACTACATCCTTCGAATGCAGCCTCTGCGCAGTTGTCGCACCTGCCTATGCATATGCCTTCCTTGTCACACAGATTCACTGTTCCAATGTTTGATAGACTTCTTTATGGTCGTGCGCCCTCTCACAACTGGCTGGGGCGCTAAGACATTCCTCCGGCCATAGAGTCATTTGGTGCACGTAGGGAGAGGGTCATCCCTATATGGCTTCAACTGAATTCCATTCACATATCCAGGAAGAATTTCACCCCTTAAGGTAACCAGTCGCACCGCACCTCCTTCCGTAATCTCCTTGACAACATAAGGTCCAAGCCAATGCATTTTAAACTTCCCTAGGTGGCATGCAAACTTGCTACCATATAGAAAAACTAGATCATCCTCCTTGAAAACCTTTTTTCTAATCTGCCTATCATGCCAAGCTTTTTTACACGCCTTTTTCACCTCTTGATGAAAACCAAAAATGAATCTATCTTCCTCTAGTGAAACTAGCTGCGATAGTCGCTCTTCCATACTATCTTGATCAGCCATGTTAGTGGATGTTTCAATGTACAGACTAGGGACAATGTACTCCATTGGCATAACAACTTCCTATCCAAATACCAACCTGAATGGGGTTTGCCCATTTAATTTCTTGCATGCAGTTCGATATTCCCAAAGAAAACAGGTACGCACACATCCCAATCATTCTGATTAGAAGTACAGACCTTTGTGAGTGCATTCTCCAAAATCTTATTAAAGGCCTCTACCATGCCATTTTCTTATGGATCATATGGCGTACTCTTCTTATGGTGCATCTTAAACTTAATTGTCAATGCTTGGATAGTCTATTCACAAGGTGTGTACCCTGGTCACTCATCAAGATTTTAGGACACCCAAGCCTTGTCAATATATGCTCAAAAATTAATTTCACAGTTGTCTCCGTGTTGCAATCCTTCACAAGCTTAGCTTCGGCCCATAGAGTGACCAGAAACTGAATTAGGGGCAAAAATTTGCTAAAAATTCAAAGTTCTTAGAATCGCTCCAAACCAAAATGACTGGATAGGTTTCATCACTAGGAATCCGGTGCAATTCGTTTCATCTAAAACCAACTCCGTATGAGGAATATAGAGCCTGTGGTTTTTTTTCCTAAACAATTATTTTTTTTGCAGAAATGGAAAAATGATGACATGGCAGCCTAGTCAGCAAAAAATAATATTCTTGGAATATTCTTTCAATTCTCCCAATGACACTATTACAAGTTTCGAATGGTGGTTGTCTCGAATTTCTGGTTTGTTGGCACAATTTGGTTGGTTTTTGGAGAACCAATGGGATGTTGACACATGGATAGCCCGGAGGCTGGCAAATGCCCCCACAAAGGCATAAATATTGTTAAGTATTGGTCTAATTTCATTTTAAATGGTATGGAAAAATCGTATACAGGTGGAAGGGCAGAGGTCAGGCTCGACCCTGTGACCTCCCCCACACTACGCGCAAGTCTTACCATTGGATCACCATTTGATTCTTAATATATATGTGTTCCAACATATATTTGAGTTTGAATAAGGTCTCCGGTGGGGGTTAAGAGGGTTAGCCCTCAGTCCAAGGGATCACATGGCTATGACCGTGGTGGAGCTCCAATGTCTAATGGCGGGATTAACCATTAACCCATGATTAAATTCCCATAACCATGTTTTAATTTGTGCTAATCATTTTGTTAAATCAAATTTGGATAAGCGCTCAATTAGAGCCTAAGCTCCAGTTTAAATCGCACTTATCTTTAATTAATCTCCAGTTAAGCCTTAAGTGCGTATTAACACTAATTGGTAAGGTCCACCATTTTCAATGGAACTCCCAAATGTGGTGGAGTTAACTAGAGTTGCTCCAATTTTGGAGGAGCTTTTCTACGAAAAATTGAAGAAGCCGTAACTTTGGCATATTTCGACCAAATTAGGCTCAAGAAGAGCCAATCCTAGATTATTTGGATGCTATAAGAATTATGGTGCAGGTTGCAGAGGTAGAGGAGCACTTTTGTAAGTGATTTTTCCACTTTGAAGATTAAAGAAGCCCAGGGCCACTAGGAGAGGAGGCCATGTCTAGATCACCTGAAGACCATTTGCAGAGAAAGAAGAGGCTACCTAAGGGTTTTTGGATCTTATGAATCAAATGGATTAGGTTGCAAAGCTATTGGAGCATTGTAGGTGCATATAATCAAATAATTGAACATTAATCCAAAGAGGGCCAAGCCATTGAAGCAGGTCCATGAAGATGTAGCCCAGGAGGGGTGAACTCCATTATCAGCTATGTGTTATGTGTTTGCTGAGCATTATTTCTCTGTAATTGACTTGTTTTTATGTGTTTTTAAAAGATAGTTTGCTTAATTAATTTCTCATAAAAGACACACAAACTTGACACACAAACCTCTCATAACTTGATAATTGAGACGATCCTTAAGCACACCTTTATAATATTGATGAGGAAGCTAGCACAAAAAAACTAGTTTTTCCAAATGTAGATAAGGTTGGTATGAGAGCACAGTTTAGCTCATTTTAGCCCTAAGATGGTTTTCCAAGGTTAGCTAGAAAATTAGCTATTGGTTTTGTATTTGTGCAAGGAGAATTTAACCGTGTGCAAGTTTATGTGTGTAAGCTGAAGAGAGGATAAGGTCAAGATTGAGGACCCAACTCTCAAATCACAACAAATAAGATTTTTATGCATTAAAAGTGTGATGGCAGCTTCATCAAGTTATTTTTCTAATCCATCTTCCTTAGCAAGGCTCTTTTATGAAGAGTTGTTGCAGAAGCTCTTCATCATGAGAGATATGGTGCAAGAGATGTTTGAATATAGGAAGGAGAGTAGTAGAATTCAAGAGCATTTGATGGTCATGAAGGAGGAGAATCAAGAGCTTCTTGAAAAGATGCATGAGATGGAGATTCAACTCCATGATTCCAAGGAAACCCTAGCTAAGTATGTGCATGAAAAAGAGGTATGCAATTCAAGTTTTCTTCTATTTCCTCTCAAAATGAATGTGTAGGTGTTTTCGAAAGACACACTATAGGAATAGGGTCCAAATTATTGATGAAGATGGACTATGAAGGTAAAGGATTGGGAAAACATACACAGGGCATAGTTGAGCCAATCGTTGTTGAGGAAAGGTCTAGGTATTTGGGTCTTGGTTATGGAAAACATGATGGAGAATGATCCAAAGCCATGAAGGCACATGAAGTTGTTCCAAGAAGGACTTTCATTACTTTTTCATTACCTCAAGCTTGTGAAGTTTTTGTTCATGAGGAATGCAAAATTTTTGCACCCGCTTTGAAAGAATATGATCATAAGCATGCAACTAAGGGAAATGGCAAACAATAGGATGTTGAAATCTCTAAAGTCATTGAAGCCATTGTTGGTATTCCAAAGAGAGACACTACCTCATCAAATTAACTTCCTCAAGAAGACCACAAAGATGAATGTACAAGGTATAAATATGCCTTTAATCAAGTTTCTTTTGATTATGAAACATGGAAAATCCTTACATAAGATTTGGAGAAAATTTACATGTTCCTTTTGTGGTTTGAATAACCATACTATTTCAATGTGTTGGAAGAAGATATACATACACAGGAAATTTTCAAAACAAAGGAGACAGAAAGCCAAAGGTCCATTGGATAATGAAAACCATGTTGAAAAGAAGATGCAATTATTTTTCACTCATTGCCATAAGCAGGGTCATCTTGTAGACAAGTGTTGGACTTTGTATCCAACAAGTCATCCACGACATTTGGAGAAGGTGGAGAGAGATCTTGACAAGAATGGAAAAGAGGATTCCATAATTTATGTGGGCTAGTATGATTCACATGATGAGGTGTAGCTGAAAGAAGCGCCATTGAAGTGGTCTGGAAAGAGATGGTTAGATTTCTTAACCAATTAACAGCTTGCATTTATTTTGATGATTGATGCAAATCTTGCCTCATTGATGCATTTATTTTCCAATTGAATGCAATTACTTTTATCTAGAATGCATGTTGCATGTTTACTCCAGGAAGGTGTTTGAAAGTGGAGTATGTTTACCAAATTTGCTAGAACAATATACCAAAGGTCGAATTGGGTCTAAATTTGGTCATTTCATCTCTTTAAGTACTCGTACATACCAATGGGATTCTTGTACTTGTGCTTGTACTTACAAGAGAGTTGAGCATTGTATACATGCATGAGAGTTTTTGTGTGTGAACAATGGAATTTTTTATAGTTTCATTGTGCTTGAACATGCATGAGTGATTGCCTTGTGTTGGTCGATTGCTTTTTTAACATGTATGTTCTCAACTTGAGAGTGTTGATCATTTGCACATGAATGAGTGTCGACATGTGTTGGTTGATTGATTTTTACATGTATGTCATATCAACTTGGAAGAGTTGATTTTTGTATCCAATGATGAAAGGGAGATGTTGACTAATTGTTTCATGAGATGAGAAATTGTTGTTGTTTTGAGAAAAGAATCGTCAAGTTGTTGTACATTCTTTTGTTTGGCTTGAGAGCCAGTTGTTTGAAGAGGCATGTTTTGTCGACTTGTGTTTGGTCGATGAGTTTGTACACCAAGATGTAATAATGCATGGCGATGTTCACAGGATGTGACATTTGTTTCTTTGAAGGAGCACAAGGAAGAGGTCGTCAAGTTCTATTTTTTGCATGATGTGCTTTCAAGATTAATGGTTGTTCTTGTGACAAGATGTCTCGGGATTTTGGGAGGTCCACTCTTGAGCGAGAGGCTCATGATTAGCCTTCATTTTCAAATCATGGAATGAGTAGCACGTCAATAGTGGAGGATGATGGAATCAAGAAGCAAAAAGTGGATAGGATGCCAAAAAATTTTGCAGCCAAAACAACATCCATTGTAGACCATTTGATGTGTTGATGCCAAGAAGCGAAAGAGATGGTGAATGCATTCTTCTAGATGTGGAATTTGGAACCCTGGAGGTAAAAATAATGGTCATTTATTTTCCAGTGATTACTGATATTGGAACTCATTTTTGTAGTTCACTCAGATGGGCTTAATGTGGAAAAATGGTTTCCAAGGAGAAGCTTGCATCAAATGCATGTTTATACAAAGGAGGAACATGATTCGCACTCGGAAGGCCATCAGTCAATTTTCCAAGCACTGAGGAATTGTTTTGGTACAACACGATGTTTAATTAGTCACCAAGCAGCCAACAAGTGTTGGATTGGGTCAACAGCAAAAGGAGGACATTAGTTGAAGTGCCAAGCCATTTGTAAGGCAAGGCATGTTAGTGAACCCAAGTGGATGTCATGGAGATTTTTCCAAGTAGAATAAAGTTGATAGAACTTGGGAAAGAGAATATTATTCATCTCTCATCATATTACCAACTTTTGTGGGTCCAAAAGCCTGTCAATGGGAAGGAGTGATCAGAAACTAAATTGGGGGCAAAAATTTGCTAAAAATTCAAAGTGCTTATAATCACTCCAAACCAGAATGACCAGATAGGTCTCATCACCAGGAATCCAATGCAATTATTTTCATAGAAAACCGAATCCGTATGAGGAAGATAGAGCATGTTGTTCATTTTCCAAAACAAATAAAAAGTTTGTAGAAATGATTGAATGATGACATGGAAGCCTAGTCTGAAAAAAAGTATTCTTGGAATATTCCTTCAATTTTCCCAATGACACTATGACAAGTGTCTAATGGTGGTTGGCCTAAATTTCTGGTTCGTTGGCACAATTTGGTTGGTTTTTGGAGAAACTATGGGATGCTAACACATGGCTAGCCCGGAGGCCACCACATGCCCCCCAAAGGCCAAAATATTGATAAGTATTGGTCGAATTTCATTTTAAATGGTATGGAAAAATTGTATATAGGTGGAAGGGTAGAGTTTGGGCTTGGCCCCATGACCTCCCCCACACTACACATAGGTCTTACCATTAGACCACCACTTGATTCTTAAAATATATGCATTCCAACATATATTTGAGTTTGACTAAGGTCTTCGGCGGGGCTTAAGAGGTCCAGCCCCAAAGGGCCAGCCCTCAGTCCACAAGACCACATGCCTATGACCGTAGCGGAGCTCCAAAGTCTAATGGCGGGATTAACCATTAACCCAGGTTTAAATGCCCATAAACATGTTTTAATACACTAATCCTTTTTTTTTAATTGGATTTGGATAAGCTCTCAATTAGCACCTAAGCTCCAATTTAAACCACGCTTATATTTAACTAATCTCTAGTTAAGCCTTAATTGCAGATTAGCACTAATTGGCAGAGTCTACCATTTTCGGTGGAACTCCCAAATGTGGTAGAGTTAATTAGGAGCCAGGGCCACCAGGAGAGGAGGCCATGTCTAGATCACCTGAAGACCATTTGCAGAGCAAGAAGAGGCTACCTAGGAGTTTTTGGGTCTGCTAAATCCAATGGAGAAAGTTGCAAAGCCATTGGATCAATGTAGGTGCATGTAATCAGAGAATTGACCAGTAATCCAGAGAGGGCCAAGACATTGAAGCAAGTCCATGGAGATGTAGCTCAGGAGGGGTGAACTCCATTATCAACTCTATGTTATGTGTTTGTTGAGTAGTATTTCTCTGCAATTTACTTGTTGTTATGTGTTTTTAAAAGATAATTTACTTAATGAATTTCTCATAAAATACACATAAACTCTCTCATAACTTGCTAATTGACACTATCCTTAAGCACACCTTTATTATACTCATGAGGAAGCTAGCATAGAAAAACTAGTTTTTCCATATTTAGATCACTGAGTCAAATAATCTGTTGCAGTAATGACATAGCGTGAGCTAGTCTTCTTTTTGGGAGGGTTGATCGGTCCTACAAATTCAGTGGCCCACATATCAAAAGCATGCAAAGTCACTTGTGGTTGCAGTGGAATTTCATCTTGGCGCGATGGCTTCCCTATCATCTGACACACATCACAAGCACAACAATACTCCTTTGCATCATTATGTACCGTAGGCCACCACAACGAAGTCCTCAAAATTTTCTGCGTAGTGGGTTTTCCTGCATAGTCACCCCCTGCAACCCCCGCATGTGCTTCAACTAGGATGCTTTGTCTTTTAAACTCTGGAATATAGCGTCTAAATATCTCATCAATACCCATCTTATACAAATATCCAGCAATCAAGGTAAATTCAGTTGTGCGCAAGACCAGTTCTTTCTTCTACTTGACTGTATACTTCATAGGCGCACTACCAATGGTCAAAAAGTGAATAATATCTACGAAGTCATCATCGACAACTTTGATGGAAAATAGTTGCTCATCTGGTAATCCGTATTCCAAACTCATTTTCTCCTCTCCACTTTCGATGCATGAGAGGTGGTCTGGACCAATATTCAATCTCCCTAGTTTCACAATTACTTCAAAGTCATACTCCTGAAATAATAAAAGCCATCTGCAGATCTCCCCCCCCCCCAACACAGGCTCATTGACAAGGTAATTCAAAGAAGAGTGATCCATAAACATCTTAAAATAACCTCCTAGTAGATAGTGACAAAAATTTTGTAGCGCACAGACCATAGTTAATCCTTCACTTTCCGTTGTGGAGTAGTTGCGTTCAACACTTGAAAATTTCTTTCTAGCAAATGCAATTGGGTGATCAATATATCTAGCTCCTGGCTGCGCGAGTACAATGCCTAGTGTGATACACAAAGCATCTAAATGCACATGAAATTCCTTTGTCCAGTCTGGGAATACAAATATAGGTGCAATTACAATTTTCTCCTTAAGTAACTCAAAACTCTTCTAAAAATATTCATCCCAGCAAAAATAGGCATCTTTCTTTAGCAGCTTCTCCATTGGTGCAGTACTCATCGCGTAGCCTTGAATAAAATTTCTGTAGTACTTAGTATGCCCCAAGATTGAGCGTAGTTGTTATACGTTTGCTGGAACCTCTAGGTTAACAATAACAACAATCTTAGTTGGGTCCATCATCAATCCCTGCTGACACACAATATGACCCAGAAAAATCCCAAAGGGGATGCAAAATATGCATTTATTCAGTTTAAGTGAGATTTGATGCTTCTAGAAAGTATCAAACATTAAGCGTAGATTTGAAACATGCTTATTCACTAGGGCAAAGACAGTACAATCATCAAAATACACTTCTAATAGTTTATGTATGTATTCCTTAATGAGGCAACCTCCATGCGCGAGAATATGGCTGGCGCATTCTTCAGACCGAATGGCATGACTGTGTATTGGAATGATCCCCATTCCATCACAAAGTTGTCTTACTTCTGTCTTCAGGTGCGATTCTTATTTGGTGGTATCCAAAAAAACCATCAGTGAACGAGTAGGCCTCCTTCCCTCCAACATTGTCCAATATTTTATCAGAAAATGGAGTTGGAAAAGGGTCATGCACACAGGGATCATATAAATTGCACAAATCCACATAGATCATATTTTCACCTTTTGTCTTCTTTTCTTGGACCACCATAGGGTTGACCCAAACTGATTCTTCGACTGGTTCAATGATCCCTGTGGAAACCATCTTCTCGAGATCTTCTTTTAACTGTTGCTTGTATTTAGGATTTAACCTGTAAGGACGCTGCTTGACATGTCACACGTCTTGTTTCAGTGTGATATTCATTACACCCAGATCCCCAACAATACCTTTCAACTTGTATAACTTTGTGGGAAATAACTCATGATATTCAACAAGCAGCTCCACAACCTTAGCTACTGTATCTTCGTCCTAGTAACCCCAATTTTGGCAATCTTAGGTTGCTCTTTCGTTTCGATGTTGACTTGCCTAATATTCATGGGTTTAGTCACATATAGCACTACAAGCAACAGTCCAACAAATTTGCGCTATCCTTCAGACTCTGGGATATTGATTTTCCTTGGGTCTTCTTCATTATCTTCAATAGTCACATTCTGACAGTCAACTATTTCCTTCATCTGCGCATCCCATGCTAGTAGGATTCACGCTTTTGGTTTCTTGGTGGTATGAAAGACCACATCCTAGATCGTTTGTAAGGCAGTACTGATGCATGAGAATCCACTCTCAAAACTGTACGTTAACACAAAGCTTTCCCATAGTGCAATTCATTCCATTGTGTCTCTTCACAGCTCAACCTGAGGTACTAGTTCATAGGAATCTGACTTAAAGTATGGACGAATGTATGTACCCAACCTGGTTGTAGCTCTTCCCCCCAAGCTTCAGTCCACCTAGCTAAATGTAGGTGCAGATATTATTTTCCTGCATAGGTCTCTTCCAACTGGGTATTGGGATGTCCAAAACGTTGTTGCATCATATGGGTACATTCTTCCCAATTCGCCAAGTTGTCCTTATGTGTCTCCCACCAACGTGCTAGAGTTGAGTGAAGAGCTAAGTCAAGCGCATGGAACCACTGTGTTTCTGGAACAAATTTTTCGAACTCATCTAAGAAACAAGTGACACTTCCCATATCATCATAATAAGTTAGTTCTCGTACCTCATAGGATATGCAACATAGAAATCGCGTGAATCGGTTGCAGCGCAGTGTTGAGACTTCATGTAATCGTTTCTTCCAATTCTCCAATTCCTCATCTGAGTCGAAATGGCACGAACTATCTCGATCCCAGCTAAGCCATCCATATGTTGTGGGATTGATCCAATCTTCATCTCGCACAGTTAGTTTGTAGATATGATTCACATCCTCTTATGTGCACACCGGTTCTATATATCTTTCTCCTTCTGCCAGATCTAATGGGACTACAACCCTTGTCCCATTATTTTAAAATACCATACTTATGCACTTCATATCGATGATAGTGTCCATGTTAATAGCCCAATATAGACCCAACAGTGCGGCGTATGGATCTGTATCACCAACAATTTGAATAACTTCAAAATCAGACAGTTCTTTAACTCCTTCGATATCAATTATGGCCCCAGAAAGCCTACCCATTGGGATAGTATTTTGTTGATTCACCATGCGCAGCTGTATCAAAGACCATTCCATCTTAGGTTCTCCCATTTTCTGCCAAGTCTGATTGGGAATCACATTTGCGTCAGAGCCCAAATCTAAATTACCTGGTCCATTTAAAATTCTCCTATCTGAGCATCAGGCGCATCTCTCAGCCAATTCTTCTCTTGTTCTTGTAGATCTTATTAAGAACCTTTTTCTCTATCCGGGGTTGTTATTTTTCAGTGCATTTTTTAATCAAATCTTTAAGGTTCTCCATGACCTTCTTAGTGCACAAAATCTTGATACAAGCCTAAAAAAATAGTTTCATCTCTACAGATTCAGTACCTTCGTCAGCATCCATGGCAAGTTTACTTGCTACTTTGGATGTGTTAGGATTCGTAAAGTCATTTTCCACAACAAAGGTTTCCTTTTCGCTCTGTAGGTTGAATCCTTCCTTTTTCTCAGGACCTCTTCAGACCCAAGCATCAGTGACAGGTCTCTTATCTTCAACTTTATCTTCTCGAGTTGTGATGCCACTTCTTGTTACAATATTTATGCTAGGGTCTTCATTGTGCGGTTCCACTCTCATCATTAAACATTCTTTGTATGTGTCAATGGTTTCTTCTCCTACAATTTTTCAAATAGTGTAGGGAAATCTTCAATAACATGATCAAATTTCCTACAATACCTACAAGATTTCTGTGTTGGTTTCAGGCAGTCACGTGCATAATGACCGACTTCTCCACAGTTATAACAAATGAGCTATCCTTTTCCATGACCAACTCCTCCACCCCTTCCTCGTCCTCTACCTTGGACTCAGCCACACCCAGACGGAGATGCAGGGGGACGTGGTTCTCTTCCTTTTTCCTGTATCCTATATAAATCATCTCAGTCAATCATTAAATAAAAGTTACGATGGTTCTGCTCGTCATGTGCCACAGATCATAAAAACTTGCAGTAAGTTTGCTTGAGCTCTAGAACATATTTACCGAACCTAGGGCAGAAGTTTTTCGCGTGCAGACCAGTTACTTGAAAAATTTCACACCATAATTTGGGGGTTCCACTAGGGCCTTCTACTCTCTTAAGAGGACTTGGTTCCTTGACTATTAGATAGTCATTATATACGAGACATTGATCTTTGTGATTCCCTTCAACTTTACAACGTATACACCATAAATCTGCGCATACACCCTTCTCTTTCTCTTAGCGCAAACTTTGTATCTCTAAGTGCAGTGCAACAAGTTGGCTTTGGATCTGCTGAGCCCCGACCTGCTTAGCTGGTACAGGTGAGGCTTCTAAATTCATTGCAATATCTATAACTTCATCCTATGTTTCAATTTTTTATTGGTTTAAATACTGGCGCAGATGCAGTAGCAGCATAGCAATGAACCACTCTTTGTTTTGTGTGTCATTGATAGTAAACCCTACGTATATGATGGTGCACTTCAATATTTGATCTACCTCCCATACATATTTATTTACTTCTTGGCGGATTTCCTTTAATTTTGTCAGGCACTAAGAGTAGGATTTCATCTTTTTTAACTGCTCCTTCAATGTGGTCTTCAGCTCGTCAATCGTGGAATTAATATTGATTTCCATATACCTCATGTACCAATCCAGCGCACGTTCTTGAAATGTAGTAGCCAGACGCACTCTCTTAATATTATCAATAGTTATCTGTTGTGTTGTCCATACAGCATCTGCGACGAACCAAAACTGATCAACATCTTCATTTCCAATGCCTTTGAAATTATGCAACTTGATAGAGGAAGCCATGTCGTCTACTGGAGGTGGAGTTGGAGGTAGAGTGGATGGCTTGTTAGAGTGAAACAAATTTGGAAGTGGAGTGGATGGGATCTGAACTGTGGTCAACAACCCAAAATTAGCCTAATCATGCAATTCCTCTTATTCTGAGTGTGCAGATTCACTAGAGCTTTAGTTTCGGATTCCTTGTCGCTATCGGATTTACCTTTGAGGGGGCTATAAACAAAACCCTCTTCTAGATATACTCTGTAATTTCTTCCGCTGCGCGTGGTCGGGAATATTCGGGACATTCACTCAATATGATTGCATAGAATACCCTTTTCACATAAAAGAATTTTAATCCACAATTTCAATGAGTGTAGGAACTTACCTCTACGGCCTTTGAAAAAACTTCTTTCAGCTTCAAAATATGATACAAAATTATCAATAAAAAATTGAGTCACAAACCCACTTAGAACACTATCAATCTAATAATCTACTGTGCGGGTAATATTGTTGCTATATTTCTCTAATTGTTGCACCAATGCTAGGGTCCACTTGGTGATCACGTCATCCTTTGCACAGGTCTAAAATTAATTCCTCTAAAATAACCACTCGTGTAACTTGGTTGAAAAGGAAGCAAAGAAAATTTCGTGAACCTCTGTGTAGATATACATTTTCTTCCAATCCTCAATAGATAATTTAGGGTTTCGGTTCTCTTGGATTGCAAATTTGCGTAACCTCTTATCGAGACAATATTGTATTTTGTTCTATGTCGGATGCCACTGTTGAATCTTTAATTAAACTGAGAGGGGGGGGGGGGGGTGAATCAGTTTAATACATACATTAACCTTTTAAAATTTTCACCAAAGTTATTTACAGCTTAATATGTGAACAATCTTATTTGCAGCCAATATTAATTTATTGTGACACCATACTTATGTTGAAAGCAACAAGAAATTAAGCAGATTGAAATAATCACATCAACACATAAGAAGCACACATAGAGATAGCAGATGTAAGTGGAAACCCATAAAGGGAGAAAACCACATCTTATTATTGTTGTGATGCAAAGGCAAGCTCCAACTCCCTCTCACCACTGTTTTCTGCAGGCACCAACCTACTGGAGGCTCTATCCTCAATTCTGCAAGCTACAACTTGCAAGGAAGCACCAACTCCCTTCAATTTTCTGCAGGCACCAACCTACAGGAGGCTCCAACCTCAGTCAGCTACAACTGACAGCTATCAAGCTGCAACTTGATAGGGAAGCTCCAACTTCCTCAATTTATCAAACTGAATCTTTACTGATTTACCTCAGATATCAGCTCTGTTCTGTAATTTCTCTTTCTGCTCTTCTTTTCTTAATCTTCTCTTCCTCACTCTTATGTACTCTTCCTTCTCTATATTTACACTCTCTTACCTCTCTTTGCATATCAAGATGATATATTTATAGATTTCCTCACATGACTGTTTGTATTCTACTTGGAATTCGAAATGGACAGTCATGTCTCTTTGCCTTCTGCCTTCTCACTCCTTTTATCTGCTTATTCAGAAAATATAACTGTAGGTATCAATTTAACATTATAGTGGGAATTTGTTCTCTCTCGGAGACTTGCCAATGCATCACAAACAATAAAAACAATTAAAACATTGACATTCGAATTACAATGTGAATTCTAGCTCACTCATTCACCCTCTTGATTAGCTGCGCATTTGTCTTTTCTTTGACTGTGTTTGTCTTTTCTGTCTTCTGTTGTGGTGTAATTGCTGCATATGTGTAACTGAGCCTTTTAAATAAATAAAATGTAATTGCTGACTTTAAAATCAGGACAATTCCAATCCTTTTCATGCCACGAGTGTCTTGTTGATGTGGAACAATCCGCAAGCAGAACGGACATATATCACAGTCGTTGTATATTAATAATCGCCCTCCCATTAAGCTGAGGCATATACATAAAACCCACGGACCTCACGGCACATCGCAACAATGATTTATATATATATATAACAGTGCCCTGTAATTTCAACTCTCGGCCTTCTTTTAATAAGTTTAACTTATAAACAGCCCTTTTAATACAACCTAAATCAACTCTCGGCGCATATTATAACCTGTTTAAACATATAAAATTGCCCTTTCTTCAATTTATTATGATAATTAAACTCCTTGCAAATGTTTCCGATTGCAATTAATCACAATCGCAATTTCCATGTGAATGTACCGATGTCTCAATGCTCCGATGCTCCGATTTCGATTATTCACTGTTATGACGAAACTTCAAATATGTATCAGTCGCGGTTTATAAACCCATCGGGTCCGGTCTTCAATCGCAATCGCAACCTTGTTAGTTGTATGTGATCCGCTGCTTCTCTTTAACTCCGATGCCATTGACTAGTGCCGATGCGATTGTCCACTGTTCACGGAACTCAAAACATATATCAATCGTGATTTATAACCCATCGAATCCAGAACTCAATCGCAATCGCAACTTTCTGTTGTGATGTTCCGATGCTCCACTTTATATTCTCCGATGTGATTAGATTGTTCCGGTGCGATCAGTCACTGTTCACTGGAACTCAAGGTATATACACATTATAGTTTATGTACCCGTCGGGTCCAGGCGCTCAATCGCAATCGCAATTCTTGTATGCATGTTTTGCTGCTCTTACAATCTCCGATGCGATTGGGGAGGGGTCCCACCTTATAAAACTTCGTTTTGTGCGCTCCATAATATATACCATGGACCTTTGTTTATATGCTCCGGGCTTCATCGCACTTGCAAATTATCTGTTTCTTTGAGTTTCGAGACTTATCAATTGTGGTTTATAGACCCATCGGGTCCGGACTCACATCGCAATCACAACTTTTCTGTTGGTTACATGTTCCGCTGCCCTTGCGATCTCCGATTGCGATTGGTGAGGGGTCCCACCTTATAAAACTTTTTTTTATGCGCTCCACTTATATAACATAATGTATGTGCCTTGGACCTTTGCAACATATGTAATGCGCGACATTTATGTGTATTGTGATGGATATATATATATGTATCCTCCATCGGGGTAGGCGATTCCCAGAATTTATGTGCCTTGCCGCTTGGAGTTAAGCGATTCCCAGAATACGTTTTGTGTATATATATAGATATTTATATAGATATGCTTTGCCGCTGGAGTTAATCGATTCCCAGAATATGGTTCTGTATTATATGTGTAACGCCCGGCTTGGGGTATGATTCTCGGAATTATATAACAGCTCTGCTCTGCCTCTGTTGCTCCTGTCGCTCTGCCTCTACCTCTGTCTCTGCTGCTTCTGTCGCTCTGCTTCTACCTCTACTGTTGTGATAACGGCTCTGCCACTGTTATATTTGCTTCCTCTGCCTCCATTTGCTTCTTTGTTGCCTCCATTGTATTCACTGCTTCCTTTGTTTGTCTTTTCTTCAGCACTGCCTCCTTTGCCTATCTCTGCTTCAGTGCTGCCTCCTTTGCCATCAATGACAACATTTCCAACAGTCTCCCCCTTTGGCATTGATGGCAACATACTTCCTCTGCTTGCCTTTTAAAAGCCCCTTTTTGTTTTTCCTCCCCCTTTGACATCAATGGCAAAGGGTTGCTCATTTCCTAGTTTTCTTTCTGCATTTCCTCTCTCTGAGTTATGTTTAGGCCCTCTTCTGTTGACTTTGTACCATGCTGCTCCAGATTGATGTACAAGACTTGTTGAGAGAACACTTTGAGGATTATAGAACTTGAATATACGTTTTATCTCTGTCTGATATAGTGAGCCGATATATTTCTGTTGAAGAAGATTGTAGATTGAATATGTCTTTTCCTTCAATACTCATCTGCAGTACCACACCTGTTCAATTATGATAATGATGCCAATATATCTTTTATCGCTGTGATTCATCTGTAGTGCCTGTTGTTTGTAATCTGTGCTAGATTGCAGACAAGGATGGTGCACTTAACGACTGAAAGGTCCTTGTTGCTGTTGTAAACAATGAATCAAACCAGAGCTTACAGCTCATTGTAAGAATGGGCAATATCTTTCAATATTAGAAGCCAACTGACTTTCCTTTTTTTTTTTTTCTGTAATATGTTTTCAAAACAAACCTTTCAATGTTTTGGTCAGTTTTACTTGTCAACTGTGCAGTTTTATTTAGATGGTAAACACAATTATTCCTTTATTCTTAAGATATTATGACTGTTCTATCAGAGTGAATTTCCGCAAAAGCATATTCATGATGTTTGATTGAAAACTCTACAAGCAGCTTTCGCATAGTTTTGTAACTGATATTAAGAAAAATGGCCTTTTTCATGATGAATGTTGATAATACTAAGATTATGCTGATATTGTTGATAATGCTGATAATACTGATAATGCTGATCCTGTGGACCTGTTTTATGCTTCCCTTGCTTGCTGTTTTCCTTTAGGAATGATATGTTCGTTTCTGTTCTCCCCCTGAGGCTGTGCTTTCTCTTCATATTAGAGAGTAGTAACTACAGATACTACCCCTAGTCTGTCTCTCAAGTATTCGAATGGTTCTCTGGCAAGTGGTTTAGTGAATATATCTGCTCTTTGTTCTTTTGTTGGTACATAGTCCAGTTTAACTATCTTCTGAGCCACTTGTTCTCGGAGAAAATGATACTTGATTGGTATATGTTTAGTTTTTGAATGAAGCACATGATTTTTAGATATACTTATAGCACTTGTATTATCACATTTGATTGAGATAGGTTCATCAATGCTTACTTTCATGTCTTGAAGAGTTTGCTTCATCCACATGATTTGTGTACAACATGTTGTTGCTGCTATATATTCTGCTTCTGCTGTAGACAGGGAGATAGATGTTTGTTTCTTGCTTAACCATGCCACCAGACTTTCTCCTAGATAGAATGCACCTCCACTTGTACTCTTTCTGTCATCCACACAGCTAGCCCAATTTGCATCTGTGTATGCTGTTAGAGTGAAGCTTTTGTCTTTAGGATACCAAAGCCCATACTGTGTCGTTCCTTGCAGATATCTGAATATTCTTTTGACTGTAAGAAGATGATTTTGTTTAGGTGCTGCTTGATATCTAGCCACTAGTCCTACTGCTAGCATGATGTCTGGTCTTGAAGCTGTCAAATACAGCAGCTTCCTATCATGGATCTGTAGATTTTTTGATCTACATTTATAGACCCATCATCAGCACACAGCTTGCATCCCGTGATCATGGGGGTTGTCACAGGTTTGCAGTCCTCCATTTTGAATTTTTTCAGCATTTATTTTAAGTATTTTTCCTGAGAGATGAATGTGCCTGTGTTCTTTTGCTGAATTTGCAGTCCCAAGTAGAAGCTGAGTTCTCCAATCATCGACATTTCAAACTCAGTTTTCATCTCATTAGCAAACCCTTTTGCTAGTTCATCTTTGTTGCTTCCAAACATAATGTCATCAACATATACAACAACAATCAGAAGTTCATTTTCATGGGCTTTTATGTATAGATTGTTGTCTACTCCACCTCTCTTAAAACCTTGTTTTTGCAAATATTTATCCAGCCTTGAGTACCAAGCACGAGGAGCCTGTTTTAGTCCATATAGGGCCTTCTTCAGTCTGCACACATAGTTTTCTTTGTCTGTCAATGAGAAGCCTTCTGGTTGTTCCATGTAGACTTCTTCTTCTAAGTCTCCATTCAAAAATGCAGATTTTACATCCATTTGATATACTTTGAAGTTTTGGTAGCATGCAAATTCCAGAAACATTCTGATAGCTTCCATTCTGGCTACAGGGGAAAATGTTTCATCGTAGTCAAGTCCTTCAATTTGTGAGTATCCTTTGCAGACAAGTCTGGCTTTATTCCTGATTACCTGTCCTTTTTCATTCATTTTATTTTTGAATACCCATTTTGAGCCTATGACATTTTTCTCAGCGGGTCTAGGCACTAATTCCCAGGTATTATTTTTCTCAATTTGGTCCAATTCTTCATTCATAGAATTCACCCAAGACTTGTCCTTGCTGGCTTCTTCAAATTTATTTGGCTCTATTTGTGACAACATGGCTATGTATACCTCTTCTGTTTGTTCTGTTAACTTCCTTCTTGTCTGGACCCCTGCTTTCTTGTCTCCTATGATCTGAGCTTCAGGATGATTCTTCTAAGTGTATCTTGAGGGGGTTTTCGAGCTCAGCTCTGCATATTCTGTTGTCTTGCTTGTTTCATCATCATTCTGGTCGTCCTCTTCATGGTTGTCTAATGGACTGCAGCAGTCTGTATTTCTTGTATTGTTTGGAAGTTCTTCATCAAATCTCACATCAATACATTCAACTATTTTCCAAAGAGTCTTGTTGTAGCACCTGTACCCTTTACTTTTGGATGCATACCCTAGAAATATCTCTTCATCAGCTCTTGCATCAAATTTTCCAAGATTTTCATCATTATTCTTTATGTAACACTTGCTACCAAAGATCCTGAAATGTTTGATTGAAGCTAGCTTTCCATGCCACAGTTCGTAGGGTGTCTTGTCACTGTTTGGTCTTAAGTGAGCTTTGTTAAGGATATGTACTGTTGTGTGCACTGCTTCTTCCCAGAAGGTTTGAGAAATATTATTCTCTTGCATCATGGCTCTGGCAATTTGTTGAACAGATTTGTTTTGTCTTTCTGCAACTCCATTCTGCTGAGGTGTTCCTGCAATAGTAAATTGTTGTTTTATGCCATATTCATTACATAGATCTGCAAAGTCATAATCTGTGAATTCACCTCCTCTGTCTGATCTGATGCATTTTAGTTTGCATCCTGTCTGATTTTCTGCTAATGCTTTGAATATTTTGAATTTTTCCAGAGCTTCCAATTTATTCTTGAGAAAGGCAACCCATGTCATTCTGGAGAAATCATCTATTATCAGCATAAAGTAGGATTCTCCACTTGGTGTTTTCGTTCTTGCAGGTCCACACAAATCCATGTGCACAAGCTGGAGTGGTCTTTTTGTTGATAACTCCTCTTTGGCCTTAAAGGATGTGCGGGTCTGTTTACCCAATTGACAAGATTTGCATATGATATTAGAAGGCCTCTTTATTTCTGGCATGTCTCTGACAGCTTTCTTCTTGCTTAGTCTGATGATGTGATCGAAGCTGAGATGTCCCAATCTTTTATGCCATAACCATGACTCCTCAAGTTTGCTAAGATGGCATGCTTCATCTCCCTCTTTCACGATGTAAACATTGCTCTCTGTTCGAACTCCTTTGAGCAGAGTCTTACCTATGGTGCTTGATCTGACTTCACAATCTTGTGCTCTAAAAAGAACTTCACACCCTTTGTCACACATCTGACTAACACTCAGTAAATTTTCTTTCAGCCCATCAAAAAATAGTACATCTTGGGCTTTTCCTCTGCCATTGTCTATGTTGACTGAGCCTTTTCCCTTGATCTTTCCTGATTTATCATTGCCAAAAGTAACATTTCCAGATTTCCTTTCATCAAGAGTTATAAACTTGCTTTTATCCCCAGTCATGTGTTTTGAGCAGCCACTGTCCAGGTACCACTGAATTTTCAGGTCTTGAGCAGTTAGAGCTAAGTCACACTTATTCTCCTTCTTTATCCATTGGAGGCATCCTTTTGTTTGGTATCTTTTGTGAGTTGATGAATCACATCCTTTCAAAGAACATTTGGAAGGTATATGTCCAACTTGATTGCATATACAACATTTGATCATAGTTTTTGCAGAATTGTGAGTATGAACAAAATTTCTTTGATTCATAAACCTCCTTGAGGTGTTGAACATCAATATTTGTCCATACTTTCTACATTCAGTAATTTTATGGCCAAATTCCTTACAATAAAAGCAATAACCATAGAAATTATTTGCATACCTGATGTAAGGTTGTTTTCTCCATTTGTTTGTTTGAGACAGTCTCTTCACTGTTTGCATCTTTTGCGGGTTTGAATTGCTCCTCCTTGCATGAAAATATGCAGCAATGTGTCCCAGCTTATGGCAGACATAACAGGTGGCATTCTTCATAAGAGGGAAGAATCTCCTCTAATGGCTTCCAAATTTTACATACTCAGGGGCATATGATTCTTTTTCTGACATCTTAGTATTTATTATATTATTTTTTACTAGAGATTCCTTCTGATTTCTGTCATCCTTATTACATTTTTCTTCTTTTGTAGGAATTGTCTGGGCTTCTTCATCAGTCTTCTTGGCTTTTACAAAAATTATATTTTTGTTTTCCTTTTCTTTGCCTTTACTCGATTCTCCTTCATAGCCTATTCCTGTTTTTATTATTGGGGATCTTTGAGCAACCATGATTTCATTCAACTTACTAGAGCTTGTTGTTTGAGAAGAGTTTATAACCACTGTCCTTTGAGCATTTTCTAGTTTCTTCCTGAGACATACTACTTCTTCTTCCAGTTTCTCTTGTTCTCTGGTTTTATCCTTGATTTGCTGAAGTAACATGTCTTCTATCTTCTTCGCTTCTTCAAGCTCTACCTTTAGCTGCATGAGGACTTCTAAGTTTTGTTCTTATCTTACATACGTAAGAAGAATGTCCTTTTGTTTTCTGCATTTCAGTTTGAGTCTGTAAATCTCTTCCAGAGCACTTCTTAGCTCCCCCTCAAGGTCGACTTCCCCTTCTTCTTCTTCATCTTCTAGCAGGAGACCTTCAAGTTCTTCTATGGCCATCAATAAGAATTCGGGGGTTCCTTCTTCACTTGAGGATTCATCTGAATCTTCAGATGTACTGTTGTCTTGTTGAGCGTAGAAGGATTTTCTGCTGAACTTCTTTCCTTTCTGCCAGTTCTTTGATTTATTTCTCTCTGGCTCTTGAGGCTGATTCCTTACTTTCTTGTGAGGACACTTAGCATCATAGTGTCCAACTCTTCCATAGTTAAAGAATTTGAAAAGAAGTTTACCTTTTTATTTACCTGAGCCTCTATCCAATTTCTTGACAAAATTTGCCTCTTCTTCGTCCGAGAATGAGCACATGTCTCCCTCTTCTTCTTTATTCTTTTCTGTTTTAAAAGATGCTTCCCTCGTACTTGGCTTCTTCTGTGGGAGCCTCATTTCATAGGCTGTTAGATTTCCAAGTAACTGGTTCATGGTCAAGGTCTCCCAATTAGCTGTTTCTTCTATTGCAGACACCTTTGGATTAAATCTGGATGGAAGAGATCTTAGAATCTTTTGTATAATTATACTTTCTGGCATTCTTTCTCCAAGAGCTTTCATATTGTTAATAATTTCTGCAGCTTTTAGGAAGAAACTGGCAATGTCTTCATCGTCATTCATTCTTAAGTTCTCAAACTGGGCTCTATAGACTTGAAGTTTGGCAGTCTTTACTTTCTTGTCTCCCTCATGTATGTTCTCAAGAGTATCCCATATTTCTTTGGCTGAGTCTTTGTGCATTACTTTAATAAACTATGCTTCACACAATCCATTCAGGATGGCATTCATGGCTTTTGCGTTAGCCACAAAATCTTGTTTTGTTTCTTTCTCTGTGTCAGTTGTCTTTGGGGCATATCCTAATTCCACAGCACCCCAGACTTCTATTCCTAGAGACATTATGTACGCCCTCATTCTGATTTTCCAGAAGGCATAATTTTCACCAGTGAAAAAAGGGGCTTTATTGGTTGAGTATCCTTCTTTACTAGCCATCTTGGGAACCTAGGATCTCCTTTCAGTTGTTAGACTTGCACAAAGGAACCCGCTCTGATACCAATTGTAGAATATTTAATTAAACTGAGAGGGGGGGGGGGTGAATCAGTTTAATGCATACATTAGCCTTTTAAAATTTTCACCAAAGTTATTTATAGCTTAATATGTGAACAATCTTATTTGCAGCCAATATTAATTTATTGTGACACCATACTTATGTTGAAAGCAGCAAGCAATTAAGCAGATTGAAATAATCACATCAACACATAAGAAGCACACATAGAGACAGCATATGTAAGTGGAAACCCATAAAGGGAGAAAACCACATCTTATTATTGTTGTGATGCAAAGGCAAGCTCCAACTCCCTCTCACCATTTTTTTCTGCAGGCACCAACCTACAGGAGGCTCTATCCTCAATTCTGCAAGCTACAACTTGCAAGGAAGCACCAACTCCCTTCAATTTTCTGCAGGCACCAACCTACAGGAGGCTCCAACCTCAGTCAGCTACAACTGACAGCTATCAAGCTGCAACTTGATAGGGAAGCTCCAAATTCCTCAATTTATCAAACTGAATCTTTGCTGATTTACCTCAGATATCAGCTCTGTTATGTAATTTCTCTTTCTGCTCTTCTTTTCTTAATCTTCTCTTCCTCACTCTTCTGTACTCTGCCTTCTCTATATTTACACTCTCTTACCTCTCTTTGCATATCAAGATGATATTATTTATAGATTTCCTCACATGACTGTTTGTATTCTACTTGGAATTCGAAATGGGCAGTCATGTCTCTTTGCCTTCTGCCTTCTCACTCCTTTTATCTGCTTATTCAGAAAATATAACTGTAGGTATCAATTTAACATTATAGTGGGAATTTGTTCTCTCTCGGAGACTTGCCAATGCATCACAAACAATAAAAACAATTAAAACATTTACATTTGAATTACAATGTGAATTCTAGCTCACTCATTCACCCTCTTGATTAGCTGCGCATTTGTCTTTTCTTTGACTGTGTTTGTCTTTTCTGTCCTCTGTTGTGGTGTAATTGCTGCATATGTGTAACTGAGCCTTTTAAATAAATAAAATGTAATTGCTGACTTTAAAATCAGGACAATTCCAATCCTTTTCATGCCACGAGTGTCTTGTTGATGTGGAACAATCCGCAAGCAGAACGGACATATATCACAGTCGTTGTATATTAATAATCGCCCTCCCGTTAAGCTGAGGCATATATATAAAACCCACGGACCTCACGGCACATCGCGATTTATATATATATATATATATATATATATATATATATATATATATATATATATATATATATATATATATATATATATATATAACAGATCTGTAATTTCAACTCTGACCTTCTTTTAATAAGTTTAACTTATAACTGACAGCACAATACAACCTAAATCAACTCTCGGCACATATTATAACCTGTTTAAACATATAAAATTGCCCTTTTTTCAATGTATTATGATAATTAAACTCCTTGCAAATGTTTCCGATTGCAATTAATCGCAATCGCAATTTCCATGTGAATGTACCGATGTCTCAATGCTTCGATGCTCCGATTCCGATTATTCACTGTTATGACGAAACTTCAAATATGTATCAGTCGCGGTTTATAAACCCATCGGGTTCGGTCTTCAATCGCAATCGCAACCTTGTTAGTTGTATGTGATCCGATGCTTCTCTTTAACTCCGATGCGATTGACTAGTGCCGATGCGATTGTCCACTGTTCACGGAACTCAAAACATATATCAATCGTGATTTATAACCCATCGGATCTGAAACTCAATCGCAATCGCAACTTTCTGTTGTGATGTTCTGATGCTCCACTTTATATTCTCTGATGCGATTAGATTGTTCCGATGCGATCAGTCATTGTTCACCGAAACTCAAGGTATATACACATTATAGTTTATGTACCCGTCGGGTCTGGGCTCTCAATCGCAATCGCAATTCTTGTATGCACGTTCCGCTGCTCTTACAATCTCCGATGCGATTGGGGAGGGGTCCCACCTTATAAAACTTCGTTTTGTGCGCTCCATAATATATACCGACCTTTGGTTATATGCTCTGGGCTTCATCGCACTTGCAAATTCTCTGTTTCTTTGAGTTTCGAGACTTATCAATTGCGGTTTATAGACCCATCGGGTCTGGACTCACATCGCAATCGCAACTTTTCTGTTGGTTACATGTTCCGCTGCCCTTGCGATCTCCGATTGCGATTGGGGAGGGGTCCCACCTTATAAAACTTTGTTTTATGCGCTCCACTTATATAACATAATGTATGTGCCCTGGACCTTTGCAACATATGTAATGCGCGGAATTTATATGTATTGTGATGGATATATATATATATGTATCCTCCATCGGGGTAGGCGATTCCCAGAATTTATGTGCCTTGCCGCTTGGGGTTAAGCGATTCCCGGAATACGTTTTGTGTATATATATAGATATTTATATAGATATGCTTTGCCGCTGGAGTTAATCGATTCCCGGAATATGGTTCTGTATTATATGTGTAACACCCGGCTTGGGGTATGATTCTCGGAATTATATAACGGCTCTGCCTCTGCCTCTGTTGCTCCTGTCGCTCTGCCTCTGCCTCTGTCTCTGCTGCTTCTGTCGCTCTGCCTCTACCTCTACTGCTGTGATAATAGCTCTACCACTGTTATATTCGCTTCCTCTGCCTCCATTTGCTTCTTTGCTGCCTCCATTGTATTCGCTGCTTCCTTTGTCTGTCTTTGCTTCAGCGCTGCCTCCTTTGCCTGTCTCTGCTTCAGTGCTGCATCCTTTGCCGTCAATGACAACATTTCCAATAGCCACAACATCAAATATCTCTCAAAATATCCCAGTCTAGGGAATGAAACCATTTTTTGGCTTAAGGGGTCTTGACCGAGGTTTAGAGTATTCTGCGCAACCAACAAAATCCTCCAACTACTGGCCCTTTCAACAATGATCTGCTTGTGTAGACCAAAGTACCCAAAGCAGTATGGGGGGTGCTGGAACCAGGTTTCCGCACCCTGAGAGAGTGTTTGATGTGTGGTTTACCCTTACCAAATGCTTATTTATCTACGCGGAACTTCCCAATAAACCAAGTCTAAGCACGGATAAAACCCTTAACAAATATGAATTAATAGATTGGTGTCACATGCTATAATTCAATCATATGTAACCCTTCACAAAAACCATATCTACTTCCATATAAACCCTTAAACAAAACAGAACCTGGATGTGGGTGACATTGGATGCATGTATGGAAACATTCCCTCCCATGTTCGAGATGATGAAGATCTGCAACGCAGGCCTTCACTTGAAGTGGATCCTCCTCTCTGCAATAATTCTCATGAGATGACAGAGGTAAGGCATCAAGAAGATACGCAAAGCCAGCAACCACCCTGGGTGGTACCTCTCAGCTGCAATTATTTGAATGAGCTCCTGGATGGATATGATGCTCTGCCATAACTCGAATCACATACTTCCACATGAAAATTGTCGCAGCATGCATCTTCGAGCGTGTCATAATAATACACAGCATCTGCGCTTGTGCCACATGCCTACAAAAGGGGAGGCACTTCCACATAGTATTATTCAAAGTTTGCTCCTTCTGGCTTCCCTATTTCAATTTCAGCCCTCCTGCGCGCCCCGCCTGCTGCGCAACCTCCCCCCAGAGCCGCACTGCGAATAAACCTCCCGATCACGCACCTCACCTCGGCTCCCTTTGCCTTGTTAGCTTCTCCAGACTGTGTGCTCTCATCACCAAGCTCCCCTAGTTGCACAACCTCCACATGCGCACCACCCTGCCCAACAGCACCACGTTGCGCATTCTCTGTCTCTGGTCTGAGCCTCTTCTCCATACCTCTCAGCCCCCCATCTACCCTCTGCTTCACTATTCCTGTAGAAATTATATGCACTAAGCATGCATATGTCCTTGATTCACCTGATCTCACACTAGTTAACTTTATGAAAAATATTGAATCAATTCCACTTGTTAATCTTTTGCGGAAAAATTAATTGCACACACATGTGAAGCATAAACAAAAATATTCAATCGCACATAACACAGTTTTTAACCGGGAAAGCCTGAAGCTGAAAACCCCCACTATATATTATGTAACATGGAGATCATATGACAATCTCATACAAGCATACAAAGCTTATCACAAGCTCTCAGTACAGTACAATCGTCATACACTAATCAGGACCAATCTTGCAAATCCATGCACCGATCTTTGCCTTCTGCTAGCCTGCCTCCACTGTGCAATCTCTACTGAAGAATAGCTCTGAATGAATTCGAATTACCCTTGCCTTGACTACACGATCCTCATTGGAAACTCCAATGTATATGTAGATGCAATCAATGCATCACTATAGTCACAACAGATAGTCTATATTGCCCTTTCACCTATCTCTCCACTGGTCTCCACTGAAACTACCATGCACTGTAGTTAACTGTTGTATTGTTCAGTTGATTAATGAGTTATTATTTGTGAATTAATTAACTAATTAATTCACTCCACTCTCACTAGTGTATCAATCAGTTAGACTAGATACAACTAGCTCAACTGAGTCTAACTGAGTTAAACGAAATACAACTCCATAACTACTTCTTCCAACTGTGTCATAACTCTACCACTTGAGTTCCAACTGAGTCCTCCATGCATTAGCTCCAGTAAACCCTTAGGAATAGCGTAATTCCTGCTGTCAATTGATGTGCCACATACGTACCTTTGAACTAAAGTGCTCCAAGAGAATAAGTTATTGTTTAGATTGATTATTATTAGAGCTAATAATAATCGACATGCATCTATTTTTAGATTGACGATCTATAAATAGAATTCGCCCAATATTCTAAAAATAGAATTTCATATATTTTTCCAACTTGATCAACCATCCACAAATAGCATCTTGCAACCAAAACATGATCATCATGTCTAAAAATAGACTTGCACCAAAAATAGCCTACGGGCCCACTTAGTGAAGGTGACTGATTTTCACTAAGCTCATCATCTTGTTGAATCTCAACACTCCCTCTCAACAAGATAGGGATTATCCTTCACCTCGATCCTACCTCTATGGTATTCTAATTTTCTCCTGGTGAGCGCCTTCGTCAAAATGTCTACATCCTGATCTTCCATAGGAATGTACTGAAGCAACATGATCTTCCACTGCACACAATCTCTGATATGATGATACCGAATATCAATATGTTTAGATCTATCATGAAACATAGGATTAATCAAGAGTTTAATGCAACTCTGATTATCACAATGTATCACTGTAGGATCTAAATGTGAACCAAACAAACTGACCAGGATCTTCCTCATCCAGATAGCCTCATATGCGAGCAAACTTCTTGCCATGTAATCTGTAGGCGGGCGGAGTGCCACGGATCTTTGTTTCTTGTTGTACCAAGAAACTACGAAGTAGATCTAATGCGAAAATCCCCCCTTTGATGTGCCCTTTACGTACATTTGGGATTTCTTTCCAATCTGCATTCGTGAAGCCATGCAATTTCACCTTATCAGGTTTATCATGGAGTAATCATACTCGGATATTGCCCCTGAGATATATCGGGACATGCTTGCACCGCCTTCCAAAGAGCTTGGTAGGCTTAACCATCACTTGTGAAAGCTGGTTCACCGCATAGCATATGTCCGATCTTGTATTAACTAAATACATGAGAAAACCCACCAACTATCGATAAATAGTGGCATCCACTACCTCTGTCGATGTAGAATCCTCTTTCTTCCAATTTCTTGGAAGAGGAGTGTCGATAGGCTTGCAACCTTGCATGTGAAACTTCTTCAGTATCTCCCGGGCATACTTGCCTTGAGACACAAACAGTTCACCTTCCCGCTGCCATATTTCCAATCCAAGGAAATAATGAAGGAGGCCCAAATCCTTCATCTCAAACTCCTTTGCAAGATCTGCCTTGCATGAGTGTATCAATTGCTCATCACCTATTAGTATTAAATCATCAACATAAAGTACAATGATTAAAATCTTACCCTCCACCACAATTTGGTACAGGGTTGCATCCGCCTCACTCTTGGTGAAGCCAAGTTCAGTGAAATAGTTGTCGATCCGAGTGTACCAAGCATGGGGTGCTTGTTTCAGCCCATACAACGCTCTTTTGAGCCTGCACACATGCGACTCGCTACTGAAGATCTCAAATCCTTCAGGCTGCTCAATGTACACCTCTTCCTCAATGATCCCATTAAGGAATGCAGTCTTCACATCCATCTGATGAATGTGCCAACCCATCTACGCTGAGAGAGAAAGGATGGTCCGTATGGAAGAATACCTTGCGACAGATGTAAATGTTTCTTCATATTCAATCCCCTCGATCTATGAGAAGCCCCGGGTAAAAAATCTTGCCTTATACTTCTCGACACTCCCATCAACAACTTGCTTTACCTTGTAGATCCATCTTGATCCTACAACTGATTTTCCCACCAGCCTTGGAACAATCTCCCAAGCATTGTTTCTGACAATGGAGTCATACTCCTTCGCCATGGCATCTACCCATGTGGGCTCCTGCACTTCTTCTTCGAAAGAAGATGGCTCTGTCACGATACACTTGCTCATAAGAGCCATGTATCTAGTATATCAGTCAGGTGACTGTCTCTATCTGTGTTGTGATGTAGGGACTCCTACATTCTGTGCTGCATCAAGCTTCAGTCTCTCAGCTTCTGTGGTACGCTTTTTGCCTCGTCTGATGTTTGGTTCTGCATGAGTGGACTCCTCCACTCCATGAATCTCCTCCTGTGTCTGATCCACGTCCAGAGGCTCATCTTTGGGAACAAGAAGTTCCTCCTCCACATGCAAGTGTAGCTCCCTCTCAAGCGACAACTTCATGGCTTTCACCTCATTGAATTTTATATCTCGTCACGCAACAGTCATCCGACTATCTGGAAAATACACACGATAGTTATGGGGTGTTTCTGTGTACCCCACAAATATCCCAACTTCTGCAATCGGCTCCAGCTTCTTCCTGGCATCCTTCGTCACATGAATGTAAACAGGTGAGCCAAAAATCTTCAAATGAGAAATATCAGGCTTCTTACCAGTAAAAGCTTCTTCGGGTGTACTCATCCCAAGTACTCTATGAGGACAATGGTTTTGCACATAAACTGCAGTGTTGCATGCTTCCGCCCACAAGTGCATCAGTAGGCCTTGGTCATGCAACATCGCTCGTGCAGCACACACGATCGTTCTGTTCTTTCTCTCCACGACCCCATTCTGTTGTGGAATATGAGGCGCTATGAGTTCTCTTCGAATTCCTTCTTTGCTACATAAGTCTTTGAATTCACCCGAGATGTATTCACCACCATTATCACTCTGTAGAGCTTTCACTTGCTTCCTCGACTCCTTCTCCACCAATGCCTTGAACTCACAGAACTTTGAGAACGCTTCACTCTTCTTCTCCATGAAGAAGATCTAGCATCTACGAGAATAATCATCAACAAATATCACATAATACATGTGTTTTTCTATTGAAGCAACCGAGAATGGTCCACACACGTCTGTGTGAATTCTCTGCAGGATCACCGTAGCACGGTTCTCCTTCTCATAAAAGGTGGTCTTCACAAACTTACCCATTTTACATCCTTTACACTGATCTGACTGTGCAAGAGTACCCTTGGGAAGTCCAGTAGAAATTTGCTGCAAAATCTTCAAAGCGCCATGGTGAATATGGCCCAATCTCCTGTGCCATAATTCGCCCTCATCCCGGCTCACCACTTCTTCTTCTTTACCCACCATTGTAGTGCATCCATCTACCTCCAGCTTGTAGAGATTCTTAATTCGAACCCCTATCTTCTTGGCTTGACCCGTTGTTTTATGTCGAAGGAAGGCTTTTCCCTCACTGAAAACAACATCATAACCCTTGTCTTCCAGCATTGCGACTGAGACCAAGTTCTTCTTCAGACCTGGAACATGCATGACATTCTTCAATAAGAACGGATTACTGGACTCCCTCTCAAAGGTAATGGTCCCAATGCCAGTCGCACTGTATCGACCATCATCGCCCATCTCTATATGCATCTGGAAGTCCTTCTCCTCCAAGTCACTAAACAACTCTTTGTCTCCTGTCATATGGAAAGACGCACCACTATCAAGATACCACACCGATCCCATGCAGCATGAAACCAAGCATGCGATCAAGGAAAAATTTAGCTCAAATTGCGAGGCTAAAGCCTCTCCAGCTGCAGATCTAGCAACCTTCTTATTATTCTTCTTCTATGGACATTTAGTGGCAAAATGTCCATGCTCATGACAGTGAAAACACTTCACTTTGGACAAGTCCTGCTTCTTGCCTTTAGCACCAGATTTTGAAGAAGATTTATTCCCCTTCCCTTTCCTTTCTTTGGCAGCCAAAGCGCAATTCTCTTCATCTTCATTCTTCGATGAAGATCCATCCCTGGTACCCCGCCTGATCTCCTCCTGCACAAGATCCGACCAAAGTCGCTCCCATCACGGCAGTTTCTCCCGTCCATTGACAGAGTCTTCGTAGCTATGCCAACTCTTCGAAAGCCCAAGGAGAGCCAAGCTCACCAATTATTCATCATCAACAGTAACCCCCACACTTCCCAGTTCATCCTTGCAGTGGACAAACTTCGTGAGGTATTTTGGAATACTGTCGCCTTTCTCCATTTTTATTTTTCTGAGCTTTTCTTTAAGCGGCAACCTTCTCTGGTCACTTCTGCTTTGGAACAAGTCTGTCAAAGTCTTCCAAATTAAGAATGAAGTGGCTTTCCTGTGAAGGCTGGACACAATATGGTCCTTCACACCTTCCAACATAAATTTTCTCGTCTTTGTTGTCGTCTTTTGCCATGCATCAAGTAATTCAGCATCGCTAGATCCCAGCTTAGGAACATCGCTATCGATGAACTCCTTCAGTCCATTATCCTCCAGCACTGCCTCCATCATGTCCTTCCAGGCTATTTAATTCGAGCTCCCATCAAGGGCATACTCCAATCGCAACCCATTGAAATCCATTTCAATGTATACTCAACTTCTGCACCAAGAATCTTCTGTAGAAAATTTGAATTTTCCACCAGCACAAACTCACTTCACAATTGCAATATTCAATCAACAATGCTCCGATATCATGTAGAAATTATATGCACTAAGCATGCATATGTCCTTGATTCACCTGATCTCACACTATTTAACTTTATGCAAAACACTGAATCAATTCCACTTGTTAATCTTTTGCGGAAAAATTAATTGCACACATATGTGAAGCATAAACAAAAATATTCAATCGTACATAACACAGTTTTTAACCGCGAAAGCCTAAAGCTGAAAAACCCCACTATATATTATGTAACATGGAGATCATATGACAATCTCATACAAGCATAAAAAGCTTATCACAAGCTCTCAGTACAGTACAATCGTCATACACGAATCAGGACCAATCTTGCAAATCCATGCACCGATCTTTGCCTCCTCCTAGCCTGTCTCCACTGCGCAATCTCTACTGAAGAATAGCTCTGAATGAATTTTAATTACCCTTTCCTTGACTGTGCGATCCTCATTGGAAACTCCAATGTATATGTAGATGCAATCAATGCATCACTATAGTCACAACAGATAGTCTATCTTGCCCTTTCACCTATCTCTCCACTGGTCTCCACTGAAACTTCCATGCACTATAGTTAAATTGTGTATTGTTCAGTTGATTGATGAGTTATTATTTATAAATTAATTAACTAATTAATTCACTCCACTCTCACTAGTGTATCAATCAGTTAGACTAGATACAACTAGCTCAACTGAGTCTAACTGAGTTAAACTGAATACAACTCCATAACTACTTCTTCATAACTCTACCACTTGATTTCTAAATGAGTCCTCCATGCATTAGCTCCAATAAACCCTTAGGCATAGCGTAATTCCTTCTGTTAGCTGATGTGCCACATCTGTTCACTGAACTAAAGTGCTCCAAGAGAATAAGTTGTTGTTTAGAGTCTGATTATTATTAAGAGCTAATAATAATCGACATGCATCTATTTTTAGATTGACGATCTATAAATAGACTTCGCCCAATATTCTAAAAATGGAATTTCATCTATTTTTCCAACTTGATCAACCATCCACAAATAGCATCCTGCAACTTCTGAAATATGATCATCATGTCTAAAAATAGACATAGTCTAAAAATAGACTTGCGCCAAAAATAGCCTGTGGGCCCACTTAGTGAAGGCGACTCTTTTCACTAAGCTCATCATCTTGTTGAATCTCAACAATTCCATGGATTTTATACTGAGCTAAAGAACAATCAGAGGCAGCCAAAGTGTTGCATTCCCTAGATGCTACCAGCGAGGGTCCGATAACTGTTGGGAGTCCTTTGAGGGCTCCTCTTTTGGAAGTCACACCAGGGATGCCCCCAGAGCCCTGCGCACAACCAGGATGAGGAAGCCCCCATTCATGAAACCCAGAGAGGCAGAAGAAAACCAAGGAAATCCACCATCGCGCACCAAGAGCACCCCAGGGCCCGCAAAACCGAGCCTCTTCTGGTTCAGGAGGCAGAGAGGGAAGACACCGACGTTTGGATCATGGACTCAGAGAGCACTTGGACACGGGTACTGGATTCTGAGTACCCGATCACTCCCATCCTCTGTGCACCTGCTTCTAGACCTCCACGCCGACCTACTGCTGAGGAGGAGGCCATAGCACAGGAGTATGCATGTCGTATCAAGGAGGAGGATCCAAAAGATGAGGATGATGCAGAAGCCCCATGACTACGTGGTTGCTTAGATTTTTTTAGTTTTCTATTATTCCAGCTATTATCATAGAACCTTTACTTTCACAGGTGCCATGGCACATTTTGTAATCTTATGTCTGATGTTAGTTCAGGGTTGGTTTCCTCCAAGGAGGCAGCCCCCATACATGCGCAACTATGAAAGCAACAAAGGTTGGGATTGGTTAAGCACAACTTACCAACTCATCCTGTATCACATGTAATGTTTTATTTCAAATCAATATAGTTTAGCCTCAATTACAAAAAAAAAAAAAAAAAAAAAAAAAAAAAAAAAAAAAAAAAAACCCTTAAAAAAACAGTAGTGCCGAACAACTAAATAAACAGACTTAACCCTTGCGTAATCATAACCAATCCTTATTTCAATATATACTTTCTCAATTCAGATGTAACAATTAAAGCGGAATAATAGTTGCTCACAGATGCATCTAATTTATCATTTACTGAGATAGATACACATTCAATAGCATAGATTTAGATCTATAATTGCAGTAAGAAACACATAACAAATCTAAGATAGTTAACCACATAAAAGTTTGAGTTCACCAAAAATGCCTTCTTTATTAAGAGATCTTCAATTCAGTGCAATCTTCCCTTCTGCGCACACAACAATAGAGTTTGTGCACATAGCTCAGGACTAGGTCCCCGCGCACACAGCCAACAAGAGCCTTTACACCCAGACTGACCCAAAAGTTAGATCAAAGCATTCATAAGCATAAACATCTATCCATATATTGATTTTATATCCTTCTTGACTCTTACATACTATATCTTTCCAAACGCGCACATACCATGGTCTCAAGCCATGGTTTTCTGTTTTACTCGTTGTTATCACAAAATTGAGTCTTGTTGGGCTGCTACAATGGTCAACTTGGAGTAACTATTTCAAACCAGCTTTTGACTAAAGATTAGCCTCTTTAGCCTGAGAGGGCTCTCTCAATTAATCAAAATAATTGCAATGAAAAATCTACTAGATGGATAACTTTGAATTGGATTGAATGTGATGTTTTTGTGTAAGTGAAAGATGTAAACCACTAACTACCATTAGGCATGGAGTCGATATGAAAACTAAGTCACAATTTAACCTATATCATGGAAGCTGAGGCAATTGTATTCTTATTTAACCACACATGAAGGACATAAAAGCCAACTATATGCATACAGGAAGTTGGAGCATGTCACCATGAATTCCAAGTGATTATGCATAAGAAAACTAATAAATCTTGGCAAAACAACAGACTAGGTGTAAACAGGAAGTTGGAGCATGTAATCATGAATTCCAAGTGATTATACAACTAGAACACTGGAGAGAAAGTAAAGGAATGATAGAACAAACTTACATAAGAATACATAAAATAATCTTAGGTCTGAAATAAGCATGTTGCAACTATATATTTCTGATATCAAACTATTACAATACTGGTAGTGTCAAGTAACCATCTCCCAAAAAACCTTTGTTATTGAATATTATGCCTATTAATAGGCTTCAACATCTTCACATTGTATCTGCCTTCAATCTGGACCTTCGAATCCTCTTCTTGACACCTAATCTAACTAAAAATCCAAATACATGGTAATGATAATGACACCTACTAAGTTTAGGAGCTAGAAACCTAATAGGACTCTATCTCCTATTTATTGCATTCCTTTATCCTATTAGTGAAACAGTTACGTAATGGTTACATCATGAATTTCACATGTTTGAATGACAAATGACCCTATTTCACCACCACTTTACATTTTTAAAGTAGCCCTAGATCAATGGAACATAACCCTACTTTTTAGGAGTGGATGTCCTTCTCTTTAAATATTGTTTTGACTGAAGAGATGGATGTGTGGCACTCCCTTAGAGTCATAAATATTTTCTGATAAGGCTCATTTACATGATGGAGGTCTCCAGCTGGATGATTTACTGTCAAGATGCTCAAAATTCTTCAAAAACTCCTCGCTACGAAAATAGGGCAGTTTTAGACAATTTCGTAGCGAGTTTTAGTAGCATAGGAAAAATGAATTTCCCCCCTATCTCTTTGACTCCTTTGTTGTTCCAATACCTTTAGTATGCCGTGACACTTTTCAAACCATCAATCTCCCTCCATAAAACATGCCAAAACTGAGTTTTAAAGGAAAAAATCACCTACAGGAATTTTCGTAGCATATTTCATTTCACCATCCTCTGCCACCTATTAGCTCTCTTTGCTGATGTGGACATGTTTGTTAGGTTAAAAGAACTAAATATTATCAATTTCCCTCCTTAACTCTTCATAAAACTGGATTCCAAAGCAAATATGCACCTACAGAAATTTTCGTAGCATTTTTTTGGCTTCAAACCTGAAGCACGCTATGAAATTGCCTAAAAAAGGCAGAATTTACAGTTTAGAAATGAACTCATATTTCCAAATCCTTGAAGAATGTTTTTGTAGATCAGAATGTTTTGAAGAAATTGATCTCTTGGTTTTTTAAATACCATCTCCAGCTGTCCAGAATCTGCATTTGAAAAACATGTATAAAATAGGAAAAAAAAAAATTAATTTTTAATTTAATTTTTATTTTTTATTTAATTTAATTTATTTATTTATTTATTTATTTATTTATTTTATTTATTTATTTATTTATTTATTTTTTATTTTTATTTTTTTATTTTATTTTTTTTATTTTTTATTTTTTATTTTTTATTTTATTTATTTTATTTTATTTATTTTTTATTTTTATTTTATTTTTTATTTTTATTTTATTTTTTATTTTTTTTTGCTGAAAATAGGTCCGAGAGACATCTTCAAATATCCAAACTGGTAGCCCCTGTGAGAAAAGTGAAAGAGGTTATTTTTCTTTGTTATGTTCTTGAAAATAACCTCACTTAGTATTTCCAAATTCATCTATGTTCATCCATAATCCTCTCTTTAAAATTACTGCTCAAACAATCCAAAAACATAACAATTTCCTTGTTATCTCCTGCAGAAATTCAAGCAACTTGAACTGGTGCATCCTTCAACAAAGCTAGGGTCCTCCACGAATAGCTTAAGGTCCATGGGCTTGTATATTATCCACAAAGCCTCCTTTTTATGTTTTCTTGTGCATGACCATCTCCCTTTATAACCAAGATGCCCTCTTAAACATGTGACACCTATAAAGACAAATTGGACAGCAAGCTGATTGCCACAAAGCTAAAATTTTCAAGGGTGACACATGACCAATACATTCTAAGGCTGAAGGGTTAATAACAGAGAGGAGCTTGGGTGAAAAATATGAAATTATAATATGAGAGGGAAAATGACAAACGGAGGAAATAAAGTGCAATGATGACAAAAGGCTAATTGAGGTAAGGTTTTATGGTTTAACTGATAGCTCATGCTTCAATCATGACAAATACATGTCCAAAAAGGTAGTGATAACCTTAGACACGGCTATGTACCTTTTAATTAACCATAACAGACTCGAATGACCTCTACCCTAACTCCTCCAATCATAGAATGACACTTCATAGAAAATTTGACAAGACAGGTTAGAAAACAGATTTTCGTAGCGAAGTTAGTTTAACCTCTGAAAGATTCACTAAGAAACTATTAGGAAGTTTTGTAGCGAAAACTGTTGTTTTCCTGTGTAAAACGCTACCAAAAATTGAAAAACTGACAAATGCACCCTTTTTTATTTTAAATGCATGGGGAATGAAAACTGACACCATATGAGGACTGATTTGACATGAAATGACATAGATGGACATGATAATGTAACTTAGGATAGGCTAAAAAATGTAAATAAAAATTTCCTATACCACATTGAAATGGCTAAGGAGACCTTATCCTTATGATGAGTGAACTATATGACCATATCTAAAAATGTTTCACAATTTTATGAGTGATAACACCCGTTAAAATCATTAAGGGACTTTGACCTACCCCAAATCCCCTTTTACATTTGCGCCAAACGCATAAAAAAAAAAATTAACCCTAAAATACTCAAAATTTCTTTACCCCAAGTGACCCTAATCTAACAATAGGGTAGTAGTAAACTGGCAATAAATTTGATCAATGTTGTTATTGTAAGTCAGGGTGCCTAAATCCCTTAAGAAAATGCGACATTACTTCTATAGAAGCGAATGTGTATTTTGATTTCATTGGTATCCTACATGTGGGTGGTATGCATAACAAGATTGAGGGATAAAGACAGAAGTATGTGGTTAGAGTCACGCTCATACCTGTTAAGTAGCTAAAAGTTTGCAATACGGTTGAGGACATGGGTGTCAGAAATCGCATAATCCACGACACTGCTACCCAGCCCATGGAAACAGGTCATCTAACCAGAGAGAGGCCACTTATTAATACCATTACAAATGATTAGGCACTGGAAACTAAAAATTTTGAGGAGCTCGGTGCTGAATAAATTCTCGATTATGTCTTCAGATTTTATCTTGAATTTATTAGCTAAGTTACTATCTTCATCAAGCCACAAGGGGTCAGGGTTAGAGTTGTTACTTAACATAATAGCTTGGTTAATAACATTTCTAGCATTACAGTCCCCAAGCAAAACGATATTACCTTCATTCCTTAGGTTGTAAATGTATTTTTCTAGGGTATTTAAAGAACACTTGTCATCCAAGTTGTTTTTATTACAGGATGTAGAGTTGATAGGAGCAAAATATCATATTGCAGGAAAGACCCTATTGGTGGTAGAATCAAAGATCTTGATCCCAATGTGCTGATTGAAGGGGTTGATTTTATTAAGATGGATGTGAGAAGAAACAATATTCCTTTTATAATAGGATGTACCACCGAAACCCCTTCAGGAGGATTTCTTATTCCAAGTTGACCAAAGAGTGAATCTATCAAGGTGAGGGACCCTAGATTCTTCGTGTTCCCAAGTTTCAAATAAAAGAATAAGATCAATATCACTCGATCAGATCCAACTTAACACAGGACCTTTACATCATGTAAAACCACGAAAATTCTAGAAGAGGATCCAGAATGATGCAAATCCCAATTTATCACTTGTGTTTAAGACTCTATCTCTAATAATAGTTTTCCTATTCCTAATGATTACCCATTTCCATTATTTTCTTGTCTCCTTGACCTTTTGGACTTCTTTCTTAAGCTCAGCTTGGTCCTTTGGAATGAGATCTTCATTTATAAAGATTCTTGTTCCTTTTAGGCTTGGGAATATCTTGAGTATATCCAATTTATGGTCATCATACTGACCTTAACACAAATTAGTTTGTGTTTATGCTCAAGTATCTTTCCTATCCTTATTGCTTCTGTGAGATAAGTTGTTTGAATTTAAGATTTTGTTTTTAATTGTTCTTTGACTATTTCTAACGTGTCTTCATTGTTTTGTTCTTCTATACCAACAATTATAAGGTGTAAGGCTCTTTTGTGGCATTCATGGTCGAGTAAAATTAGTTTATTAATTTCCTCTTTTATGGGTTTAATATCTAATTTATTCTTTGTGTTATTTAGGGTTGAGTTATTATGTAGTTGTTCTTTTAGATTTGTAATCTCACTTTTCAAGGTGTCATTTTTTAACCATTGCTTGTTTGCTATGTTCTATTTCTTGACTTTTACCTCTCATTCCTTCGAACTTAGTCTGGAGTGTGCTTATTTTATTTTCTAACGATTTGTGGTTGTTGTCAAGCATTGTAGTTAATTCTAGTTTAAAACTGTTTTCTCTTTCTGCTCTTCGTCTCTCTAAAAATTTATGGTACTTATCATATATTTATGCATGAATTAATTTTCTTAAATTAATTTTTTACATCTTCAACAAAGCTAGTGATTATATCAAATAAAAAAATCAAAATAATTTATTAGTTATATTAATAAAAGAGAATCAAAATTTCCATTAAACTTTTAACAAACAAAATTTATTTGAACTAGAAAATCACAACTTATATAATACTTTTAGCATTGAAAGTGAACAAACAAACTACCCTTTAAATATAGTTTTAGTTTAAATATAGTTAAACTTATGTTTCACCATATAAATTTAATATAAATATTTAAAAATATTAAATTTATTTATATATTTAAAATTATATATATTTAAAAAAATTTATTATTTAATTCAACTCCAACATCAATATTAAACATTATAAAAATATTAAATTTATTTATATACTTAAAATTATATACATATTGTTTTTAAAATACAATTTAATACAACTCCAACATCATTAAATATGAATAAAATATAAATAGACACTAAACATTCAATCCATTATAGATAAATTATTAAATATGAGTAGAGACACTAAATATGCAATCCATTACAGAGAGACTATTAAATATCGTCTCAAGTAAGAAACATTAAATATGGTTAGGTGCATTAGTATTTGATAGATTGATATTGTAAATCATTGGTTTTGTATGCAATTTGATGTTGGAAATAAGTGGTGAGTTGTATGGATGATAGATTGATATTGTAAATCATTGGTTTTGTATGCAATTTGATGTTAAAAATCAGTGGTGAGTTGTATGGATGGTGAAGATATAAATACAATTAAATGTTGATATCAAAATTTATGTTAAGTTATAAACCATCAATATTCAAAAAAACATAATAAAATTTCCTTCTCCTTGAGTTTTCAGTTACCAAACCTTTGAAAACAAAAATAATACACTTTGATTTTTACTCTCCTACAAATCAAATCGAAGTACTACAATGTGCTCTATGAGGTTTGTGTCATGAGGTTCCTACATAAATATTTGCAGGGTTTCATACAGGTGTAAGTTCCCAAAAATTATTAAACCCTCTTAGTTTCCATTAAAAATTTCTAGAAAAGCTTAAATTCTACAACCAAAAAAATGTTAAACCCTAAAAACCAGAATGCAAGAATGCAAATTAGTGATTATAAACTTACCCACCAAAAAGAATAAAATGGATTACAGGAAATTACAATAGTATCAAGACTCCTCAAAATAAGTAAATCTTTAATCTATTTTATTTAAGCTAAAATACATGCATATAAGTTAATTATATATACAAACAGGAAAAAATTTAGAACAATAATATATATATATATATATTGAAATGCAAAGAGTAATCACCCAATGTAATTTCAAGAAATAACCTATTGACATGTTATTGCAAACATAATGCAACACTCGGAGGATAATAAAAGACATGAAATACATATTTCAAACCATGCTTATTATGTATATATACTTAACAATAAAGAGGAATATTATTTTATATATATGCCCAGGTGTTAATACCTGACGAGGGATCAACTAGAGCAACGTACAAACATATATTAATAAGTATCCCGCAGCAGTACGCACATATTTGTTATAACATTATAGCTCCTCTCTACACTCTGATTTTCTGCGAACCAGCCCTTTGCATGACTAAGGAAGTAATAAAGGCGGTGAGCACCATAGGGATTTATATGTGATGGAGGGCTATACATATCTCTGAGTGTATGGGGCTTCAAAACCTCCTCATCTCCTGCCTAAGTACATCCCAGATAAGCTTTTCATTTATATTTATATTTATATATATATATATATATATATATATATATATATATATATATAATACTTATTATTTATTTATTTATATATATATATAAATAATAGAGATTAATATGTAATTGACCCAATTATGTTTTTAAAATAAATAAAATAAATTTTAATAATTTTTTTTAAATAAAAATAATAAAATATTTAATAATAATAATTTTTATTACTAATTACTAATTAAAAATTAATTTAAAATATTAAAAAAAAATCCAATAATGTTTAATACTCTTAATACTAAAATGTAATAACACATAATCCTAAGAATTTAATAAAATATAGACATAATCTTAACGGAAGTCTGCAATAAAGCAAACTAATAAAGCAAGTTTGCCACTAATTTCTGTAAAAATGAAACCTACAACCAGAACACCAATCACATATAAACTGGTTATTATTATATATGATTATATTTTAGCTTATTATATATGATTATATTTTAGCTCACATATGGTTCTCCAAAATCCATCGATTTATTTATTCTTCTTTCACAAATAAAACACTTAGTATTCTTAGGAGTTTTAGCAGTCATATTTGGTGAGTGAACACTTTGTTTTAAGTAAAACTGAAAAAATATTCCAATATATATTACTTTAACTCGAGGAAATCTAGGAATCCATCTCTTGTACATGACTATTGAATAACTATAAGAAAATCTATAGCTTGAATATAAGTTGAATATCTATAACAAGTTTCAAATGGTATGCGATATAAATAAACATTTTTCAATGATTCCTTTCATATACTTGTTTGCAGAGGTACAAATATGTTTTTTTTATCTTACCATAACAGAGGGAGAAGAGATTCATATCACCAAAAAAAACATAGCTTCAAGTTATTTAATAGTCATTTAACTAATTAATCCTTAAACAAAATCTTGAAATTGACAAAAATTTCTACGAAGTAACAGATTTTTAGCCTTTAGTATTAATAGTGTTAAACCATTAAATAGTGAGAATAACCTAGAAACCAAATAGAGTATAACTTTATATGCAGCCATATATCCATAAGAAATCTCGGTACTATGTGATATGCTTGACATTTGTGTAAAGAGCAACTAACCTGGAAGAGAGAATAAATCTTTCAATTTAGCAGGAAAATGAGAAATGTTGAATACATATGAACTTGGATCAACGGCACTCTTGTCAAGTTATACATGGGGAAGAAAAAACTTTGGGATTGAATTAGAGAAATCAGGATTCAAAGTATAAATGAGATATATAAATAAAAGAAAAAAAATCAAAGAATGAAGTAATAGTTATCTAAATTTGAAGAACACATAGCCTTCAGTATTGTCATCTTATAGAAATCACAAAAGAAACGAAAGTAATTATAAGGGATAAAAGAGAATTAAATAGTCCTAAAGAACAATTTGGAAGAATGTCACAAACAACTACTAGCATAGTGGGCAATAAAATTTAGGGTTGGCATAGAAACCCTAGGTACCCTCTTTAAAGAAAAAGAATACTCTTTTTTAGCCTTCAAGACATGATTATGAGTAAAGAGAATGTTTAGAAAAAAGAAAGAGAAGAAGATTCAGTTCACTGGCTAGAATTAAAATTAAAATCTTATCATAACCCTGAATGAAGCATGAGGGGGAAAACTCCAGGATTGGAGATGACCTTCATTCTGTAGGAAAATGATGAAATAACAGTGACATCAACTTACCCAATATAACCTAAAGCACAAATCCTTGAGAGAGAAAAAGTAGGTGTTGCACCAATACGTGTTCACAATGAACAAGACACATTGTAAAAACCCTTGGAATTAAATGAGATACGTAAAGTAGAGAGAACTTAAAATATTCATCTAACAAAATTTTGTAAAGGGGCTTGGAGAATTTAACCCTTTGTGGTGGTGCTTGTCGAGTAAGGTTTGAGAACTTCTTATCATCATCTTTGATTTCCCTGCAATACCCTCAGAAAAATTGTAGAAGTAGGTATGACAATCACAGTATAAAATAAACAAAGAAGAGTTGCTATGAAATTACCATTCTATTAAGTATTGATAGCTGAATACATTCCTTTGTGTAAGAATATCAATGCATGCCTAGAAATCAATTCAACCCTTGTAAAAAACCAAGCAATGACACTGAAAGAGATATAGAAAGCATATCAGAGGAGAGTGCTATCCATAGGTACAAATGTGAAATACACAAATAAGATAGAAGTTAGGGTTTTTTTTTCCCCTTTGGTAAACCCTGAAAAATCTCTTAGTTCCATCTTAGTTACAACTAGCAATTTCACCGAGAGGTGCAAAGGAATGCCAAAAGGAGTGGGAATATGGAAGATAATAATCAAGTGAAATATATATAGACAATGAAATACAATCTAAATTTGAGTTTTTATACGTCTTCTAAAGAGTGTAACAAGAGGTTAAATTTAATAAGAAAGTTACACCAACATAAAGATGTCAGAACAAAGCCCACGTGGTGTAGAGAAGTTAGTGATGGGGTGTGTTGTTAAGGCACTCTGTATGCAAAGTCACCGGTTCGAAACCCGTGGGTGGGATGGGAGGAGAAAAAAATGGAAAGATTAGGATTAATCTAAACTACCAAAAAAAAAATGTCAGAACAATGACAATCTTTGCAGACATGCCAAGGTATATAGTAGAGGATTTCAATTTCTTTAGGGCTTTTTAAAACAACATGAAATAAATTCTAAACATGGAAACAATGAGGTATCTATCAGCTAAAGATATCACTCACACTTGGGATAAATGGCTTTTATCTTGTGAGGATGAGCGAGAATTGGATTACATATAAAATTTTTGTATCAATGAATGTTGTAAAATTACTTGTGAAAATATCTGTGATTAAGACATTTGAGGCATACGTGCCTTTTTAAAAAGCTTACTATAGCATCTCTATGAAAAATTTGTGGGATGAATATGCCATTTATATATGTTATTCTTTTGAAAATGATTGAAATATTGGTTGAGATGGCTAGCTTAAAATTCACAAATAGTGCATCATCTTTAACAAGTAAGAGATGAGACACTTAATTAAATTGATCTCTAAGGGTGGATTTTTTTTTCCTTTTTGTTCAAGTACTCAAAATTATGCTCAAAAATGAAAGTTATCGGAAAGTTGTGGAACCTGAATGACCATGTAGATCTCGTCATTTTGAATACGGCGCAACTCGTTTCATGGAAAATTGACATTGTATGCTCCCAGAAACACATTTTGTCCACTTTGTCAAACAGGTAAGTTTAAAAAAAAAATGCAGGACAACCCAGTCAGCAGTTCGTACAGCCACCTAGGCATGCCTATGTGGCGTGGTGACTATGCATATGACTATTTTCCTCTGGCGTATGATATTATGCCAAGTGAAACGTTCTTATTGGGTGGAATGGCGTGCTTTGGTTGGTTATTGGGTGGCCAACCACAGGCTGCCATGTGGCCTAGCCAGGGGTCGCCATGTGGCAGCCCGAGGGCCACCAAAATTGTGGTTATAGCCTAAGCGGAGCGGGCAGGGGTCGAACCCACGACCTCCAAACACTAGCACTGAGCCTTTACCAATGCGCCATAGCAATGTTTCTTATTATATTATGGTTTCCATATAGTTTTGATATGATGAGGTTTGCGCATTGGGGGTGGGGGCGGGGTCTAGCCCCAGCCCTAGTCACCTCTTGGGGGCGGGACCATGGGTTGGAGGCTAGCCCCGTGCGCCCCCTACCACCGCACCCCCCCCCTCCCCCAAAACTATAACCATTAACAACAAAACCTTCGGCGATATGTGATTGCAATAGGATACCACCACCATAACAATTGTTGTGACCGCTTGCTGTCACCGCCACCAGACCGCTAATGTAACTGCCATTTAACCTCTGCCCATGTGTCCACCCTAACAATTAATTCTGAGAGATAGCGAAAAAACTACGAAGATTTTTTTTTATATATAATTTATTTTAATTAAACCATATCTGATATGGTTTGAAATCTAGTCTTTAAGCCTTATTGGAAAAATTAACACACCGACACTTTCGCCTGGTTTTTGGGAAATTTGACGCTCAATTAGCGGAATTTTGGGTGGATTTGTAGGATGGTGTCGGATTTGGGGGAAATTGTGGAGCGAATAGTGCCAAAACTTGGGTAAGTCACAACTTACTTAGTTTTTTACCAAATTCAAAGCAAAAAGAGGCTACACAAGAATTTTTGGGCATTCTGGAGCCATTGGAATAATTTTCAGAGTTGTTTGAGCATTGTAAACATATGTAATCACACTTTTGAGCATAATAGAAGAGGGCCAAGCGATTGGAAGTTGGACCAAGGAGACGTAGCCCAGGCGGGGTGAACTCCTTCATCATGTGTTATTGTGTTACTGTTTTATGGTGATGTTCATGTCTGTTAGATGTTGTTTTTCAGCGTTTTGTTTATTTTAATTTGCTGAAGAAATTCACATAAAAACACATGGTTAACTTGAGGTTTACCTCATAATCCTCAAGCACTTTGTTTATATTTTTAATTTAAATTTAGCACAACAAACACTAATTTTCCCATTCAGATCAATTTGGTATCAGAGAACTAGGTTTACTTGTGCAAGGAGGATTTAATTGTTTTTCAAGTGTTTAAATGCTTACAAGGTTGAAGCTCAAGAGAGGAGAAGGCAAGCTTGTGGGTGTAGGTTCTCTAGTTGTAGCAAGGAGAAGGAGGGCACAATTTCCACAATTTCCACCACAAGATTCACCTCCAGTTGTAGTAGAAGCTTTAGTGAGCATGTCTCATGAAGGGGGAAATGATAACATGATAGAGGATGAGAATGATTTTAGGAAGGCTTTCTTTGACATGATAGAGATGGTGAAGGTATTCTATGAAGAGAGGAATACAAGGTTGTAGGGTGAAAGCTCCAAGCCTCCAAGAGGAGAGGGTTCTCAAGGAGGAGGAGATAATGGAAATCGTGATAAGCCACCATCTACTCCACCATCATCCTCACCACCATCTTCACCTTCACCTTCATCCTCTTCCACTATTACAACCCTTACTCATACTCATCAAAAAACCTCAAAAGGAATTGGTAAAACACCCTTGTTAAAACTTGATATTAAATTTGAGTTGCCTATGTATAATGGTGAAGTGAATGTAGAGAAGCTTGACAATTGGGTTCGTCAGTTGGAGGTCTACTGCAGGATTCAAAACCTTCAAGATGATGATACAAAGATTCAAGTATCTTCTTTGATATTGGAGGGTGCAGCACTAGTATGGTGGGAAGCCAAGACACAAGAAGAGATGAAAAACCATGGTAAGCTTTCAATCTATTGGTCTAATTTTATTGATGCAATTAAGATACAATTTTTCCCTCTAGCTTATATATAGAAAGTTATTATGGACTGGCAGAATTTTAGACAACTAAAAGGAGAAAATGTTCGAAATTATACACAAGAGTTTAGGATAAGAGTACTAGTTTTGGGTGTCAATTTATCTTCTCAAGACACTTTATTAAATTATATTGGGAGTTTGCACAATCTTAGACATACTATTCTCATGTTCCATTCCACGAACTTAGATGAGGTTTGAGTTCAAGCCACACATCTATAAGCAAGAGGGAAACATAGTGCAGATGAGAGAAGTGATAGTTCCCTTGAGTATGAAGGTAAAGGAAAGGGTAAGTTTAATGGAAACTGAAAGAAAAATGGTTCTATTAAATTAGAATAATAGAAAATAACATGCAAGAATTGTTTGAAAAATGGCCATGATGAACACCATTTTTGGAAACTCCATCCAGAGTTGAAGCCCAACAAACTTAAAACCAAAGAGAAGGAGAAAACAACTGCAATAATTTAACATGACTTAGGTTCAAATTTAGGAGATGAAAACAAGATTACATCGATGGGTTTGAAAGGTAAGAACATAGCAAGCACTATTTATTCAAGTTGTTCTAATGTAACTCAAGATGATTATACAAGAATTGAACTCTTTCATATTAGATTTGTTCAAAGCATACCAAGATAAACACACTATTTGATAGTGATTCTCAAGCCAATTTGATTTTTGAAGACTTAGTTAAGAGGTTAAATCTAGAAATTGTTGCACATCCAAGACCTTATACTTTAGGTTGGATATGCAATAATGCAAACTTACAGGTAACAAGGAAGTGCATCCTAAGGTTTGCAATTAATTCAAACTTTCTTGACGAAGTTGAACTTGATGTAGTTCTGTTTGATATTTCCGGTATTGTTTTGGGAAGTCCTTATCCTTATGATAGGAGGGCAGTATTTCATCACCATGAGAATACATACCACTTGTTAAAGAATTGAATTGAGTACATAGTTAGAGCGCATAATAACAATATGAGTTTGTCTCTTATACATGGAGGACAAATGAAGAGAATAGTGAATGCAAGTCAAAATTTTGTTTTGTTAATGTTCAAGCATAGCGATGTTTTCAATGAGGCCTTTTAAGAAGATGCATCAAATGAAAAATATGATCTAATTGAAGTTGCTAATGGTTGTAATAAGATGTTTCGGGGCTCTAACATGTTTCCTTTGAGAAGAGGTAAACAAGATGTGAAAGATTTGCTAGAGTCCACAACATTGTTGAACAGTGATGGGAACAAGATGTCAGTGCTGTATGGTGCAAAAATCAAAAAACAAGCACCAAAGAAAGATGACAAAGATGGCATAGGTTCCACAAGTACTTCTTTTGGGTTTTAAAATGACACATGGAAATGGTGAAAACACTTGGTCAAAAGTCGACGCAAGTACAAGGAAAGACAAGCTAAAAATTTCCATGTCGATAGTGTTTGAGGTGAGCAAGTTTTCAAGTTATTCAAGTTTCCTTTGATTGATGACCAAGGAAGGAACATGTTTGTTTCTTCAAGGATAGTTTGTTTTTTTGCAAATTATGGAAAATTGCAGCAACATGGTATCTACAACAGCAAGACAAGGTCTCCATAATCAAAGAAAATGATTAGTTTTAGGAAAAGCTCAAATAGTTGAATTCACATTAGGGGAATTTTGAGGTCTAAAATGGGCATTCTAAGAAAAATGTACAACAAAAATAAACTTTATAAGAACCAATAGGATTCAAGATGATGATGCCAACCATGGGGGATGATTCACCATTTTTTAAGTAAAAGGGTAAAAAGATTAAAAATAATAAAATAATAAAACTACTTTTTCAACTTATCTCCCAAAGTGTTTACTCAAATTTCTAGCGGGAATACTCGTTGGATGCAAAATTTAATTCTTCATCCAAGGAGTACCCATGTTGCATACTTTCGATGGACATTGCTACATGAAAAATGAGAAATACATAAAAACACGTGATTACAATCATGTTTTTCATGTATTTCTCATTTTTCGTATAGCAGAACCCATCGAAAGTATGCAACATGGGTACTCGGATGAGAAATTAAATTTTGCATCCAATGAGTACTCCCGTTTGAAATTTAAGTAAAACATTTGGGAGATAAGTTGAAAATATGAGTTGAAAAAGTAATTTTTTCTTTTTTCCCTCTAAAATTTAATGATATAATCAAATCTTATCTTATTATTTCCACTATTATTTTATAATTTCCTTAGGAGGCCCATTTTAGACCTCAAAATTCCCCTAATGGGAAAATTCCAGTTGATTGAGACTAGAAGGGTGAGGGGGTTGTACCCTCATGTACATATTCAGTACTGAAATAGATTTTTGGGTCGAAAAGCTTCCAGTGGGGAGGAGTGATCAGGTGCTCAAAGTTATGCTAAAAAATGAAAGTTGTTGGAATGGTGTGGAACCTAAACGAACACGTAGATCTCATCGTTATGAATCCGTCCCAACTTGTTTTGCAGAAAAACGACACTGTATGCTCCCAGAAATGTGTTATGTCCACTTTGTCAAACAAGAATTAAAAAAAAAAATGCAGGACAACCCAGTCAGCATTCTGTACAGCTGACTGGGCATGCCTACATGGCAGGGTGGATGTGCATATGGTTTTTTTCCTTCGGCGTATGATATTGTGCCAAGTGGCACGTTTTTATTGGGTCAAATGGTGTGTTTTGGTTGGTTATTGGGTGGAAAACCATAGGCTGCCATGTGCCCTAACCAGGGGCCACCACGTGGGAACCTGAGGGCTACAAAATTGTGGTTATAGTCCGAGTGGAGCGGGCGAGGGTCGAACCCGCGACCTCCAAACACTAGCACCTAGCCTTTACCAATGCGCCATAGCAATTTTTATTATTATATTATGGTTTCCATATAGTTTTGATATGATGATTTTTTCGCATTGGGGGTGGGGGACGGGGTATAGCCCCAGCCCTGGTCACTGCCTGGGGGCGGGACCATGGGCGGGAGGCTAGCTCCACCGCCCGCCCCCCGCCGCCCCCCCCCCCACACTAACCATAACTGTTAACAACAAAACCATCGGCGACATGTGATTGCCATCGGAGACCGCCACCATAATAGTTGTTGTGACCGCCACCAGACTGCTACCGTAACCTCCTTTTAAGCTCCGCCCATGTTTCCACCCTAACAGTTAATGTCGGCAGTTCGCAGAAAACCCGCAGAGATTTTTTTTATATAATTTTTTTTAATTAAACCATATCCGATATGGTTTGAATTTGGATCTTAAAGCCTTATTGAAAAAATTAGCATGCCGAAAATTTCACCCGGTTTATGGGAAATTTGGCGCTCAGTTAGCGGAATTCTGGGCAGATTTGTAGAATGGTACCAAATTTGGTGGAAATTGTGAAGCAGATAGTGCCAAAACTTGGGGAAGTCATAATTTACTCATTTTTTGACCAAATTCGAAGCAAAAAGAGACTACACAGGCATTTTTGGGCATTCTAAATCCATTGGAACATGTTTCAGATATGTTTGAGCATTGTAAACATATGAAATCACACTTTTGAGAATAATAGAAAAAGGCCAAGCCATTGGAAGCTGGACCAACTAGACATATCCCAAGCGGGGTGAACTCCTTCATCATGTGTTATTGTGTTACTGTTTATGGTGATGTTTATGTCTGTTAGATGTTGATTTTCAGTATTTTGTTTATGTTAATTTGCTCAAGAAATTCACATAAAAACACAAAATCTCATGGTTAACTTGCAATTTACCTCATAATCCTCAAGAACTTTGTTTATATTCTGAATTGTAATTTAGCGCAAAAAACACTAACTTTCCCATTCTGATCACTTTTATTGACAATATATCTTTTTCCAAGATTTATAGTTTAGAGAAACAAAAATTAACTATATAAAATAGTATTGGAAAGAGAAAAACAGACCTTGAATACAAAGCATATTAATACTCAAGAAAAAGAATAGAAGTATATTGTAAAAGCAAGGTAGAAATTATAACTTTAATCATCTTATACTTTATCAACATATATAATACTCAAGAAAATGAATACAAGTATATTTAAAAAAAAATGGTAGAAATTATAAATTTAAGTATATTTTTCATAAAGTATAAAAGTATGAATTTTTGAATATTGAATGCACAATTTACCCAAAAAAAAATAGTGTTAAGTAGGAGATTTCATGCAATTAGAAATAAAATTATTCATTTAATCTATAAATTTATTAATTACCCGTCCCAAAATCCTTTGATATCACTTTTGATTAAAATAACAATTATCAATATCAAGAGAAATTTGGCAAACCATGAAACTATTAAGTACAAGAAAATTTACCAATATCAAGAACAATTTAGCACACCATGAAAACTTAAAGCAAGAAACATACCAAATTGTTAATAATCCTTTGATATCACTTTTGAGTACAAGAGCAATTATCAATATTAAGAACAATTTGGCACACCATGAAAACTTAAAACAAGAAACATACCAAATTGTTAATATACGTTTGTCCATGTAGCCAATCCATGGAGAAACTTTAGAAGATGGTCATGTATTTTTCAAAGGACTTGTACAAATGGACCTGAAAACAATATGAATTTGTATTGGAAATGGAGGGAACCCAAAATATCAAGTTATTTAAAGAATTATATGATGTTTATGAAATTTGGTAAGGGCCGGGAGATTCAAACCTCAACGATGTAAATCGAAGGTATCTCCTTCATATTATTCATTTGGTTATGAGAAAACAGAAGGTGATGTTTTGACTTTTCATTTCCACTCCAGCAACAACTTCAATACCCATTTCATTTTATGCCTTAAATTCAACATTTTGTATCTAATTCCAATTATATGTTTTTTTTTCTTCTGAATTCCTTTGATCCAGTATTTTGAATGTTGTTCAAGATTTTCTATTTATTTGGACTAGGAAGTAATGATTTGGAGTGTTGTCTCGAACCCAAAACTCTTTTTCTCCTCGATTCTGAATGTTTTTCAAGATTTTCTATTTATTTGCACTGGAATATTGATTTGGATTAGGAAATTAATGTTTGGAGTGTTGTCTCGAACCAAGTTTTCAACATGAGCCATGTTGTTATTGATATTGTAATGATGATATAATTGAAAACTTTCGAAGAAAAAAAAACCCCAACTGGAATCCTCCCTGGAATTATGCGACATGATCAGTTGCACCAGGAACGTGAGATTCAAAAACTCTTTGGATATTTCTCTAACCCTTCGCCCAAATTCAATATGCAGAACCCATAACTCAGAAAAACACCAATCCACTTCTCGCTTCTAATATTCTGTGTATAAAGTAATAAAATTAACCTAGATCGCACTGGAGTTTTGATATTTGTACAAGTCCATGAGAATCCAACAACTGACTACAATAAACAAAACCTCAAAATTGAACACGGTCTGTATGCAAATGTAATAAACAACAACCTCCCAACATCCATTAGACAAACTAACAGAAGTTTCAAGGAATATTACCGATTGGTTTCCATTTTCCTAACGAATTGACACTATATTTTTTAAAAAGTTGGATTTTCTTCAACTTCCGTAAACCTCCAATGAAAGTTTTCCCATAAATACATACCTCATCCGCTAAGAATCCCTGATATGTTGCCACCATTTTCATCTATTATCTCTGGTAGATATCCTGGAATGTAGCCGAACGTGAATGATTTTCTAGGGTTTGTGCAAGCATCTATGCAACCTTGAGGGAGAAGATAAGTAATAAACTGAAAATGCGTTTAGACGTAAATATAAGGCTAGTGCTTGAACTAATAAGACGCCATGTGAAGGGACACTCTTTATGTGGCTTATTCCATAGTGCTTAGAACTAATAAGACGCCATGTGAAGGGACACTTTTTATGTGGCTTACTCCATAGTGCTTAGAACCAGAGCAATAATGACACCATGTGAAAGCACACTTTTATCTATTATGTGGCTTATTCTAATTGGAGCTCATATATTAATATTTATAATTTATGTGGCATGTATATTAACAAAAATGTGAATACTTTGATGGTATTTAACAAAATTTAAAAATATTTGAATGTATAATGTAATCATCACAAAATAAGAGGTCAACTAATTAAATTTGACATAAATATATTCGAATAGTATAAAAAATAGTAAAATTTAATATCTAATGTTAAATTATATTGAAAGGTGCAATTTGTTTTGTTAAAATAAACTAATAAACAATATATCTTACTTAGTGTATAATAATAAGTCATGATGATAAAGGAGGCTTTACTTTTAGATAAAGAGAAAAAATGGACAAGGAATCTCACTCTTCTAAATTTAAAAAAAAAAAGAGATAATTTTAATGTTTTATTTATTTATTTATATTTAAATTGTAATGGAGATATTTTTCATATTTTTTTTTTTTTGTAAATTAGGTGGGACCTCACTATTTTATATTTATAATTATAGGACAGGCTACAAAATATAAAATTCATACTGTGGCCTCAACCTGCCCGTAGGAAACCAGGTCTGTTGGCCATCTAAGTGCATGGAAAGCATCCCAAAATTGAAATTGTCTCATCCTTCTATATGCCGCATTAACTATCTGTCCTACTACTGCAACGTGTTCAAGTTTATGACATAGGATAAGTTCATATACTTTCAAAAAATGCATAGAAACGAAATACTATAAAAGCTAGCCATCTGATGAGGAAACTGGAGCTGGGTCCTTCACATTTGACCTAGGCATGTCAACTTGCTGCATCTGTTGGAGCAGCTTCTCCATGCGGCCTACCCTATCATCCATTCTCTGAATGCGGTCGATTGCTTGGTATTGTGTAATTTTAATATGCTGCAGCTGGCTTTGGATATCCTGAAACAGGTCTTGGAGGTGAGGTTCTACCTTTGGCTGGCTTGCTTTGGCATGAGAAGGCTGAAAACTCTGCATGGCTTTTGCTAGAAGACATTTCACTATCCAGTATGTATGAATAGTTTGATTGAAAAGGGTGAGTTGACCACGGGTGTTACCAAGGTCCGTGATGAAATCTAGAATTTCAGCTTCAGTTTCATTGTCCTCAAGATCAATCTGAATGTCTCTTTTCCATCCACGTATTTCTTGGCGGACAATTGAGGAATTACCCATTATGTAATTAGCTACAAGGTTCTCCAGGTGTTCCTGGTTTGTTTTTCTACCGCGTTTCTTTGGAGCATGTTCCAATTGAACCTTTTGTTTGCCCTTGGCAGTCTCAGAGTGTAAGCTGCGCTTCCCCATAGTTAGCGGACTCCTATACAGTAAAACAGAAAGACAGGTTGAAATAGTGAGGAGGATGGGACGGGTGTTTAAATCTCCCTTGTTTGCCTTGTGCGAATATGTAATTCTGTTTTCTAAAGAGCAATGAAAACAGCTCCTAAGAAACAAATGCAGTAACCTATACAGAGGGATAGATTTTCTTTCCAGATGATAGAGGAACGCAGACTTATTAGTTCTGTACCTAGAGCCACAGCTAAAGCTGTCAGGTCGGATCATTATGAACTGGTATGACCACAACCATGAAAGACTGGTTAAGTGCACCACAAATTCCTGAACAGAGCATGAGGCAGACGAGGTTTGGCGTCTTTGAAACCTTTGGGGCCGGATGCAGAAATTACAAGAAAAAGCAACATGGGAGCAGGAGTTACAGAGGACCTCCGAATTCAAAACCTGAGTCCGTATATAATTTCAGAGTCTACTAATAGTGAAGGCGAGGGACAAGGTTAACCACTGGCAAAATATTGTCCAACATTTAAGCATCATACTGTACCCAAAAGAGGCTTGGACTCTGATCCCACTACTATCCCAACTGTACAAAACCTTAATAGGCCTAAAACGTAGCTCACACCAATCATCCCGAAAACTTTGATTACCAGTGGTAACTGCACGAAGGAGGCAGGGAACAAGTAAAATGCATGGGTCACGAAAGCAGGGTTGGACAGGTTTTTTGCGTGGGGATGAAAGGCCAGGGAAGCGAGAGCAAAACCCCAACAGCCTTAATTTGCTTAAACTAGAACAAAACGTGTGCTAGTAACACCATGAAAGTGAGATGGAGGACTGATACATACCCTTCAAGAATTGTGAAGTTGACGGATTGAGTTGCGCTCCTCCTCTTCGTCTCCCAAGCACTTGCATGCACAGAGCATTGCATGAGCGATTGGGGTGAGGGAGGGTGGTTACTTTCCTTAATCAAAACTTGTCGTTGCTGCGCTGATAGAACAACCTGGCAAGACTGCAGTAAAATCATTCCTATGCAAGTGATCACACACTTCAGTGATCTTCTGTGACGGTTCTCCATTATGTTTATTAATTGCCCAGAGAATGGCCTGCCACCAAATTGCCATGATCCACCCTTTCTGTCAGTTGTACACCCCGATCGGGGGTTTTTTTCATATTCTTATACAAGTAAAAATTTAGAGATATATCTAGCTTTCTTTTTAAACAGATTTTTCTTTTCGAGAATTGGAAATATTTGTAAATGATTTTATTTTTTTTAATAGATTTTATGAGATTTTGAAGAAGTGGAAACCTATTAGGTAGAGGATTTACATGATTTCGCTAATTACTAAGAAGTGGATTCATCGAGTTATCTTTAGAGCCCTTTTAGGAATTTTATTTTAGTGATTATAGTGAATTTATTTGCAATGGATTTAAATGTTTTATTTTTATTTCTTTTTTAATATTATTAAAATTAAAATTTATAATATTTTGTATAATTATCATTTTTAAAAAATTTAAATTGTATTTTTAAATGTAAATAAAATGCAATATTTTTAAATTAAAAAATAAAAATTTAACTAATTTACAATAAATTATTATTTTTTCTTGTAATATATCAAATAATGATGGTTGAAAAATATATCTAAAATTACTTATCCTTATCCCTTGATCGGGGTGCGGAGTGGCGGGTCTTCCCTCCCATCAGAAATTATGATGGATGCCTTGGTAACAAAGCCCACCACCCTACACATGAGTGGCGAGGGTGGTCGAATGTCCTCCTGCATGCATAAAAAGGGGAGGTGGAGGGACGAAGGCCCACGAAATTTGGTAAAAACATGGTTGTGGATGATGTGGGGTTTTGTTGCGAAAGAAGAAGCTGGTGCAGGTGTGATAGAAGAGTTGTAGACCCTCCTCAACTTTCGGCCATGATGAACATCAAGTATGTTAATGGTTCCTCCTACACCTTTCATGCCATGGTTGCATTAAGTCAAGGCATTCAGGGCCACTCTGTTTATAATTATTGGGAGTATGAGGCTATGGATTCGACCCTCTATAGGAATTTTTCTGGTATTGGGGAGTTGTGGGGTAATAGGAAAGGTTACATGGGTGTGGTCGAAATGCTATTATGTTTTATTATCTTTGGGGGAAATGGGGTACGCTATCTGCATAGAGCATAGTGAGAGTCATTGAAGATTGGAGTATAGGCCTGGAGGGGTCGATTCGGGCTGGGATGACTGCCCTCAGCCTTCGAACTACATTAGCTTCATGTCTTGAATTACCAACAAGAACCACCTTGTCTCTGTGAGAAAGGTGAAGGATTGGTGGGGTCCAACCCAGGAAGGGGCTAAGGGTAGGAAAACTATTTCTGCGAATTTGGAAGGATGGAGTCATGTCGGGTGGGTCGCTCATTTGTTCGATTTGGGGTCGTTGGTTGAATGCCACAGGAAAGGGTGTGGGTTGAAGGTGTCGAGTCAAATTGGGGTCGTAGCTGCTAAGTTGGGTCAGGGTACCACCGGGTTTAGCCATGTCACTGGGCAGACCCGTAAGGGAAATCCGGCCAAACTGCAGGCCACCCATGGGGGCGGGGCATGGGCAATTGATGTGTTGCATATCTCGGGGAAAGAAAGTAATGGGAATTACAATGCAAGGAATGGAATTCTATTTTATTTCACAAAATTCTAGCGATGTGTTGCTCATTGCACTGGTAAGCTCCTGGGATATCGAGATTGTTGGAAGTCTCACCCTCCCGCACCTGCACAGGCATTGCAAAGCCAACCAGATGAGAAGAAAAAAAATATGGCCCAGCGAAAGAGCCTGACAACACGAGGTCAAGGCTAGAAATACAAAGGAAAAGAGGTTGAGGGCCAACCTAGCTCGCCCATGGGTAAGTTGCGGGGCATGAGGCCCACTGTGGAAATTATTCAAAATACCGCGAAGGCCTACCATGAGAATACAACAGAGGAATTAAGAAATTTATTGAGAAGTGAGAAGCCGGCCTCAACTGGAAGGTTGACATGATGGAAAAGGAAGTGGAAGAATGGATGGGTCTCGTGCTTGATATGGGGCAAACGCGGATATATTGACACAGTTCAAACAAACCTTGTTCCTATATTGGTCCATGAAGGGCATTCTAGGCAAAGCCCTTGAACATATTTCAATGAGTTCCTCGACTGAGAAAGCAAAGTAGTTTCATGTTGCATAATGTTGATTAGTTTTTTCCAGCTTATGATTATATGCGGATAACATTTATATTTGTATGGTTAACCAGTCTTGCTAGTAGGCAAGTAAAAAATAGTTCATGTATGAACATTAAGGCAATGGTAGCTTGGTAAGACAGACTAAGAACCTTATAGTTTTGGATGGCATACCACGCCATCAAGTGGCCAACAGACTTGGTTTCCCTCTAAGGTCAAGTTGAGGCCACCTAACAATATTTATATGGTTATATCTTGCTATTAAAAATGAATGAAAATAGAGGTAATACCAAGCTTACAAAAAAAAATACCTATCCTTATTAAATTAAAAAATACCTATCTTTATTAAAAAATTTAAATTATATTAATAAAAAATAAATTAACCAATTTAAATTCATTTTAACTCTTCTCATCTACCAATTGTAGAGAGGGATCAAAGCTCTTTTCACTCTAAAATAGGTTTGCACTTTTAGAAATTTGATCCTCTTATAACTTGGTAGATCCAAAATTAAGATGAATCAAGCTAGTGTAAATACAATTTATAAATCTCTTCATCTCTAAAAAAATTTACACTTAAAATATGATCCCTCCTAAAATTTGATAAATCCAAAATTAAAATAAATTTAAACTAATATAAATTTAATTTATGATTATACAGACCATTATTGTGTGGATACTATTGTTAGGTTGCTTGAAGATCAAGCACGTTCAATGTAATTTGCTTCAAAGTTGTACTCAATGGGAAGCATATTGGCATCCGCAACCCCATGTTGCAATGGATTTGGTTGTTGGTGTAATCAATTGATGGTCTGTAACCAGGTATTTGTTGGCTTGACTGCTGGATAGTACGTTGGAATTGTGGATTTCTTTAATTGAATTGGATAGTACGTTGGAATTGTGGGTTTTTTGAATTGAATCGTATGTTGGAAATTATATTTCAAAAAATGCAGACTGCTGGATAGTACGTTGGAATTGTGGATTTCTTTAATTGAATTGGATAGTACGTTGGAATTGTGGGTTTTTTGAATTGAATCGTATGTTGGAAATTATATTTCAAAAAATGCAGGCTCCGTTTTAGCTATGCGCGGACCATATGTTTTAATGTCTCTGGTCATCTGTGACAGCCATATAGCTATAAAAACACACCGCTGCACATTGTTGGACAATGCTACCTTCACTCATACCTCTGTGCAATCGAATGTGTTTCCACAGCAGTCACCTTATATGATTAATCGATCATTTTGGAATAGAACGTTTTAGTTGTCTGGCTGTTAATGTAATTATTTTTACAAACGGATTCGAAGGAATCGTCCTTCTCTTGCTAACTAATGTTGAAAGTTGGGTGGACATTCTACTTATGTTTTATGTTTTATGTCAGGAATTTGATTTTCAAGTTTTTGATGATAGATGGAGTGTTCACTTAAAAACGAGTTATTTATGAACAATTGTGAAAATCCTCTCTTATATGTGATTTCTCTGTGGTTATGTGCTTGCATATCAACTGTCCTAGAATAGATATTGGACGGCACACGGGTTGTCTATTTTGCATGGTGAAAAGTCTATTTGTTGAAGTGTGATCATGTGTGTTTATCTAGGGGATATATATTGAAGAAAAATTGAAATAATATATTGTGCAGGGGTATATGGTTTTTATATGTTGTATATAAAAAATGGAATTCAAAGTTAATAAAAAATTATAAAGGGGTATAAAAAATATTAATGAAAAAAATGGATACCTACAATATTTAATGAAAGTAGGAGATTTTTAAATTGGGAAAGTGTATTGTGTTCATATTGGTAGGGGGTTAAATAAAGTGATTTTTAGAAATATTTCCAATATGTACTCAAATTAAAGGTGTTGTTTAGAATCATTGAATAAAACCCCGTAGTATATGCAAAGATGTTAACAAACACAATCCTACATTGGTAGGGACATTCCAAAAACATAGTATAAGATTCAAATGGACAAACATAAGTTGCTAAGTGTGAATATGTCGGAATGTAAATTATTTACTATAACCATCATTGGAATATGCAAAGAGCTCATTTGAAATTACAAAAACATAGAATTATGTATTGGTAGATTTGTTGTTTTAATGAGTTGGCGAGCCTTTCCACAAAGACAAACACCAACTTGGGCACTTTTGTAAGCATACAACACTAACAAAACTCAATGACCAAGATGTTTGGGTGGATATGGATGACTCAATACACAAATACAAAATCCCATATCGAAAAAGACTCATTGGAACTTTACTCATCTTGGAAAATCATTTTCTCCCAATTTTTTCTAATATATTTTTAGATTTTTCATTTTAATTAAAAAAAAAATGAGACAATCAAGAAAGGAAGTGGGTCCTCACATTGAAATTAAATGAAACCCTACTATGCAAGAGAACATTATGATCAAAATCAAGTAAGGCATGAGAAATATAGACATAAATAAACACCCAAGGACATGCCTTGTGTATAATGAAAATGTTTGCATGCATTAGGAAAGAAAGACAAAAAAACAAGAAGCAACAAATGAAATTGGGCATCAAAAAGTAATGTGCAACAACAAATAGCCAAAAGAAAAAAGTGGGATCCTTTCTAGGAAAGGACACAAATAGACAAGAGTGAAGAGTATAGCTCACAAACGAATCTCAAGCTACAGAGGCTCTCAGTTTTATGGAAAATTCTATATATGGGAACCCATTGGTAAATAGGTACTTAATTAAAAACCCATCATTGGAAGGCTCTATCATAGCATTTTTCAAAAGTTATAAAGCATAAGAAGATGATGCAACAACATCCAATGGTGGAAATCCTACAAAATGATTGGGCAAAAAAAAGGTTTGGATGTAATGCCACAAAGGAAAATTATAATCCTCTATGTTAGTTTATGAATATAATTTATTAAGACAATCATGAAAATAGAATGATCCAAAACTGCTAAGAAATCTAGTACAAGGTCTTACAACCTTGAAACAATAGTTTAAAAGTCCTATTATATTGCTTATAAGCTATTAAATCCATGAAATTGTTCTTAGCCTCAAAGTGTCTAACAACATCTTGATTTGTGGAAAAGGAAATAGTTTAAGTTTTGGCAAATTAGAACAAGGTGTCCTCTTTTAAAGGAGAAGGAGTAGGGGAGAAACCTATTAGACACTATCAACATCACCAAGGGGAATAGAGTTTATATGTGAAGATTCATATATGTCCAATTCACTATGGTCTACGCCTCAAGTAACTTTTCAATGGTACAAAATACTAAATTAAATATCGATAAATTAGGGGTGTCATTAAAAAAATATGAATGGGATTTGAATCCCAAGTTCTTGTGTGAGAATACACTCAACAAGTCTCTTGGCCTAAATAGAAAGTCTTATACTTGGAGGGAGTAGATACTTGACAATTATGGATCAAATATACATAACATACATGTGAGTAAGAGAGGGTGAATTCCCCAACAAATCCAAGGAAAGACCATAACCAACCTCCCAAAGGGTAAGGATTGAATGAGAACCTCCTAAAAAGGGAATAATGTTATTTGGATTTTGATTAATGTTGGTAATGAGTATCAACACACAACAATATGTCGATGCTTTATCATAACATTGCATATCTTCCAAAGTTTTCCCTTTCATCCATCATATTGTTAATGACAATATATCATTCTATTTCTCCTAAATAGTCAATCTACAAATTGCAATAATTTTTTTTGTTTGAAAGATTTATCTTATATTTACATAAAAAGTACACAAACAACAATGCAAAAAGTGGAAGAGTATATATAATAGACATCATAACCTCTTCCAAGGAGCTACTAAAATACATCTAAAATTAGAATAAGATAAGGGATCAAGAGCTTGGTGTTACAATCCCGGGTTAAAAAATCATCTAATCAAGTTAATAAAGGAAAAATAAGACCATGGTCATGGCACATGTATTCCAAGCAGAATGTTGGGAAAAAACATAGTGATGGGGATCACTTGTGATTAATTAATGGCTATAGAAATTGGCAAAGGCTTTGGAAAGGAATAGTGGCATTTGTTTGAATTTTATTTATGAAATAATGGAAAATAGGATAAAATGAAGGTGAAAGGTCACAAGTTTCATGTGCGGAGGAAAATGAAGGAAAATGAATACAATATAGGCGCCATTGATAAAAAGGCTTATGAGGATCAGTTCATGGCTTTTGTTAGTTTGGATTTTATCAGTTTAGCTTTTTGTCAGTTTTGGCTTGGAGCTCTCTCTATTCTCTCTCTCATACTCTTGTACACTTAGAGTTTTCTTGGAGCACTCTTGGAGGAGTGTGGCATACTTAGGATTTGGAGCAAGAAGGCAAGGAAAAGCAGGAAAGCACAAGAGGACAAGAGGATCAGCAGCTACAATGGGTTTTTGTTGTAAGTACTAAGTCACATGTATGATTTCCTTGCTAGTTTTGGCATGCATGGCACATGCATGTGGTTTCTTGGTTATGACATGTCATTGGAATGGAGGATTTCCTGGATTGATAGTGGTTTTTCCTAGCCTTGTCATTTCCTAGATATCCATAGTGTGTTAGTTTACCTTTGTTTTCTAATTGGTGCTCATGCTCCTTATGGTTGTGGGTTCAGTTACTAGTTCTTGGAAGCCTTGGTTGGACAAACACTCTGGAAGCCCTGTAATAGCTTGGGTTGAGTTACTAGTCCTGGAATTCTTGGTTGGAAAAACGCTATGGAAGCCCTTTGTGGGTTTACTTACTAGTCTTTGAAGCCCTGGTTGGAAAAACGCTCTAGAAGCCCGACAACAACTGTGGGTTGTGTTACTAGTCCTAAAAGCCCTGGTTGGAACAAACTCTCTAGAGCCCTAGACCGATCTAGTGATGGTTAATGGTGTTCGACCATGAGGTGGAATGAATGGTTGAGGGTTGAGATGGTTTGGCCTCTAGAAGCCCTGGTTTGGTTTTGCTTAGTTTATTCCATGATATCCCACATCCATGCTTGGAATATGGCACGAGGGTGATTTGCTGAAAGAAATATTTGGTTCAACCCAATCTATGGTTGACTAGTATGTGGAAGTCCTAAACTGGGTTACATTTTTCATATGTTAATTAGAGCTCTTTCCCCATTGTATTTGATGGGTAAATGTACTTGTTATTATGTGATCTTAATGGTTGTTCTATCATTTTCATTATGTTGGTTATGCGCATGGTTTATGACAAACTTAAGTTGTGGTTCTCATCACGTTTTGATTAGTAAATGAAATTTTAATGAATGCATGACCTAATAGATGATCTTGCAACCATTATGAGGAGGTGTCTATCCTTCTTGATAAATATCAAATAAGTATGAAGTCCCTATGTTCACATGTGTTTATATGACCTATAGATTACATTTTCATGATGTGTTTGACATGATGTCTATCATTGATAAGCCTTTTCAGAGTATGTCCTTGTTAAATTTTTGCATTTGAGGCCCTTTCATCATGTTATTTATCATTTCTGGAAGTTTCATGAATTTTTGGGCAGTGGCCTGAGTCCTGGCGCTTAAAAAGTGGCTCAAAATTTGGGGTCGCTATCATAGAACTACCTGAAAAAGGCTGTAGTCGCATGGATGACTTGTTTTGAATGTAACTGTATTGTTTTAGTCGCATGGAGGGATTTTCATCAGTGTGAATGGGGTTCTATATTAGTCAAACAACAAGTTGTCTTAGGGGTAAAGCATCTGGAAGGTTTGGTTGGCTCCTAAAGGCCATGTATCATCTAAGGAAGGTTAGATTGGTGTTGTCTCGTTAGTTCCACTCCTTAACAATACTTGGGAAGTTGAATCATATCACAATAACTCTTCGCCACATATTTACCTCAGTGGATCGGTTAGCTTGGGTAAATGTGGGAGGAGACAGTTACAAGGTGGTATCATAGCATGGTTTCATTCTCCTTGGGTGATGTCTAGTTTCCGTTATCCTTGGATGAATGTGTTTCCATATGTACATGTATGTTGCATATGTGTCCTTATGATTGTCATCTATGTGCTTGTTGATTATGCTTGGTGGTGGTCTTGGTTTTCGTTGTGATGTCATGCATAATTTGATGGCGTTGTTGTCAAAATGTGTTCGTCATGAATGCATGCCATTGTTTGTATATATTGTGTATGCATGTGTGTCATAGATATGTTGTTATGCATGCATTATGTATAGTTGGTGTTAGAGTTGTGGAATCATGCATGGTAACTAGATGATGATTGAGATGATGTCTATATATTGTTATGATTATGATTATACATGTATTGTGCTAATTTTTTAATCTTGTAGATGAGATATCCTCCCCTGAACTACACTGAGGTATGTTAGTTATGTTTATGTTTTGGTTTAGATGACATGATATACTTGCAGGAAGAGAAGATCAAGATGACAAGAAATATGGTAGACTACAATTCATGAGATTCTCCCTATAGATCAGATGAGAAGCATGGTGATGAATACTCCCCTCACATAGTAGAAACTTTTATAAGTTTGAATGCAAAGATAAGAAGTTGCAAACAAGATAATGATTGAATCATTCAGTCACAAGAGAGACTTGCTAGGGCACAAGAGACACAAGAAAAGGTCAATGCAATTATCCTTCAAAGCTTGTCAAACTTGTAGAGACATTGACTGCTTAGAATCAGTCATGGACAGGACGATAGGACTAATGGAGCATATGTTAGCAGGTCACATGGTGGGAACAAGTTGGATAGAGTTGGCACATTCGAAGATGGAATATTCTTGGATATACCTGATAGACGAGGCAGTGGACATGGCCTTTATTATAGTTCTGGTTCAGAAAGGTATCATGGTCATCATCATTATCATTCTTACAAGAGGAACAACAAGAGGTATTTTCCAGATGATTTCAAGAAATAAAACCCACCTACATTTGATGGAGAAATGAAGAAGTTACAGGATACAAAATCTTGGTTTCTTGGAATGAATAAGTTCTTTAGGTTGCATGATTACTCAGCGAAAATGAAGGCTAAAATAGGCACGTTCCATATTGAAGGTAAATCATACATCTGGTGGGAAGATGTAAAGAATGTAAGAGGTACTCATGAAGAGGAGTGTACTTAGAGTGAGTTCAAGAGACTTTTCATGAAGAAGTATCTATTTTAAAGATACTATGATGACAAGAAAAATAATTCTATGAACTGAAAATGGGATCTATGAACAATGAGGAGTACACTAGAAAATTCTTAGATTTACATAGGTATGTACCTTATTTGAAGGAGGAGAAAGTGAATACTAAGATATTCATCAGTGGGTTTCCAGTAGCATTCAAAGACAAGATTGAGTTCGATGAGCTGAGATCATTGGAGGAATCGATCGGGAAGCTAAAGAATTGTTATGAACAATCAAAGCACATATATGAGACTAAGTAGGACTGGAAAGGTAATGCAAAATATAAAGGAAATGGGATCAGAAGAGAACAAGACTGCAGGACACAGGTAACAAAGAGTACGCAACAACACCTAAGAATTTCAATGCATCTAACAGAGGACAGGGTTTCAGTTTGAGGAGCGGAACAAGGGTGTAGGTTTGAAGTCTTTATAATGTTGGACTTGTGGAAAGGATCATATGCGAGATTTTTCCACAACATCGAGGTGGTATATCATGTATCTACAACACTCAGGAGGCACAGATAGTGGGGGATATTGGACAAATTATTCCTCGAATTTATGAAACGTTGGATAATAGGTAGGTTTATCATCAAGAATCTATTATTGAGATGGATGGTAAGCTTTGTGAACAAGTTTTTGGGTATGGACTAGTTGTATCTTCATAGGACCAAGGTGGATTATTATGACAAGGCTATTGAGTGCTTGGATGAAAATGGAGAACAAAGGATTTTGCAGGGTAAGAAGAAAGATACATTAGTTATAATGGTTACAACTATGCAGGAAAAGCGCAGTCGCATGAAAGAGTGTGTGTTATTTCTAGTGATAAATTTAAGGATGTTGAGGATGCGTAGGTATTGAACAAGTGCCCATTTATACAACAATTTCAGGATTTGTTTTCCATAGATATTTCAGAGTTTATGCATCATAGGGAAGTGGACTTTTCTATTGAGTCGGTACCTGGGGAAACACCAAAATCAAATGCACTATACAGGATTATCACACCAGAGTTAGTGGAATTGAAGTTGCAGTTGAAGGAAATGCTTGACAAGGGGTACATTAGGCCAAGTGTGTCGTCGCGGGGTGCATCAATAATTTTTGTAAAGAAGAAGGATGGTACTCTCAGGTTATGCATTGATTACAAGAAGTTGAACATGGTAACCATCAAGAACATGTATCTGTTGTCAAGGATTGATGACTTTTTTGACCAGTTGAAGGGATCAATAGTGTTCTCGAAGATTTATTTGAGATCAAGATACCATCAAGTATGCATTAAAGAATAAGAAATCTACAAGACAAATTTCTAGACCGAGTATGAGAATTATGAGTTTGTTGTAGTTCCTTTTGGTTTGACTAATGCTCCGATTACTTTTATTTGCTTGATGAATAGTGTGTTGTGTCCTTATGTGGACAAGTTTGTTATTGTATTCTTTGATGATATATTGATATACTCCAAGAAAGAGGAGGAACATGCTGAACACTTAGCAATAGTGATGATGTTTCTAAGAGAGCATCAATTGTATTCCAAGATTAGTAAATGCATTTTCTTTCAAAAATAGGTACATTACTTGAGGCATGTTGTCTCTAAGGAAGGCATAGCAATGGACCTAGAAAATATGAAAGCTATCATGGAATGGGAAGCTCCTAGGAATGTGGATGATGTAAGGTAATTTATGGGGTTAGCTGGTTATTACAGGAGGTTTATCGAGAAATTCTCAATGATTTATTTTCCAATTATATCATTGCAAAGGAAAGGTAATAAATTTGAATGGACAGAGGAATGCGTGGTCAGTTTTGAGAAGTTGAAGAAATTATTGACAAATGCTCCAGTTTTAAAGATTACATATCTGGATAAAGAGTTTGTAGTGTGCACAAATTCTTGCAAGAGAGGACTTGGTGAGGTCCTTATGCAGGAGGGACATGTAGTATGCTATGAATCCAAGAAGTTGAATGAACATGAGTAGAAATATGTGACAAATGATCTTGAGTTAGCAGTGATAATTCATGCATTGAAAATGTGGAGGCATTATCTTCCTGGTAGGAGGTTTGTATTGATGAGTGATCACAGTGGATTGAGATATTTATTTGACCAACTGAATATAAATTCCAAGCAAGCTAGATGGTTATCCACGATCAGTGAGTTTTAATTTGAGATCAAATAGATTAAATGTAAATAGAACCAAGTTGGAGATGCTCTTACCGGAAGTGTACAGGTAAATCACATTGCATCTATGAGTTCATATGGGACAGATCTACAAGATTGGATCTTACAGGCAGGTCAGTGGGATTACAATTATAGGGAGCTTATGCATAGGTTACAATAGGGTACGGGTGATTAGTATGTGGAATATCATCCCACAACATATGGTTTGGTAATATTTAGGGACAAGATCTATGTGCCAAACAAAAGTGAGCTCAAGAAGGTTATCTTGAAGGAATTTCATGTTAAACAATATTCAAGTCACCCAGGATATCAAAAAACATTGACAATAGTGAAGAAATTATAGTATTGGCCGAACCTAAAGAAGGAAGTGGTAGAGTTTGTGGCTATATGCTTGGATTTTCAATAGGTAAAAGTATAGTGTAAGCATCCAGGTGTATTAATACATCTGATTTCGATTCCAGAGTGGAAATGGGAGGTCATTTCCATGGATTTCATTACAGGTTTTCCGAGGACATATAGACATAATGATTCTATTATGGTTGTGGTTGACAAAGGTAGTGCACTTCATTCCATTAAAGTCTACTTATTTAGCTAATGATGTAGCACATGTACTCATCAGAGACATAGTGAGGTTGCATGGGGTGCCAAAGAAGATTGTGTCATACAGGGATGCCAAGTGCACTTCTATATTGTGGAAAGAGTTATTTGCAGGTATGGGTATAGAGTTGGCCTTTAGTACATCTTATCATCCACAGGCAGATGGACAGACAGAGAGGGTCAACAGGATTCTAGAGGACATGTTGAGAATGTATTTCATGCATCAGTAGTGAAAGTGGGAAGAGTATCTACCTCTAGTTGAGTTTTCTTACAACAATGGGTACTAGGATTCACTGAGGATGAGTCTATTTGAGGCACTCTATGGGTAGAGTTGTAATACTCCTATCAATTGGAGTGATATAGTTAACAAGGTGTTGATAGGACTAGACCTGTTGGCAGATATGGAATAAGAAATGCAGGTAATCAAGAAAAAATTAAAGGAAACACAGGATAAATAGAAAATTCATGCAAATCATAATAGGATAATTAAGGATTTGCAGGTTGGGGAGCATGTGTACTTGTGCATCAAGCCCAAGAAGAGATCCTTGAGTATTGGGTCATGTGTGAATTTAACACCTCGGTATTGTGGATATTTCGAGATCCTTGAGAGGATTGGACCAGTGGCCTATTGACTTGCATTACCCCCGATATTGAAATTCCATGTAATTTTCCATGTTTCATTTCTTAAGAAGTATGTTAAAGATGTTGATATGTGATTGACTGGTCTGTATTACAGGTGGAGCCAGAAAGAGAATTCTAGTCGAAACCTCAGTGCATTTTGTAGAGAAATATGCTCTTGCTCTAAAACCAAGAAATAGAGCAGGTTAAAGTGTAGTGGAAGAACTTTGGGCCTGTTGAAGCTACATGAGAGATGGTTGATCTATTGGCATTATGATGCATGTGTTGTCCTTGATGGCAACCCACTTGTAACATAGTGTACATATCAATTCAGAGGTGACAGAGCGATGAAACATAATGAAAGAATGATGCGACAAAGGTTTGCAGATCATAATCATAAGTTTATTAAAGTGGATATTTGAAGATCTATGCGCGGGTTTATCAAGTCAAAGCCGCATATACACTCACATAAAAATACACAAAGTCGTGTATACGCTGGCACACTAATTTAACAATATCAAGGGTCCTTACCACAGTATTAGCCCACAATATTGAGGGTAATAACGACTATTTGATCCCGTCCAAGAATACCATCGACACTTGTGGGGTCTTAGCTCATGGTATTGGTTAAGGCTTTAATTATATAAGGAGGTGAAGATAAATGTGTTATGTGTTCATGTGTAAGGATAATGAATCAATACTTCAATTTGAAGTATATTTGTATGGTATGGGATATACTTGATTGATAGATCTGAAATAAAGATGCACTCATGAATAGAATGATGGATCTCTAAACTTGAAATGACTATGTATTTGCATGATCTGTTTATGAGATGTTTAGATTTGTGGCATGGTGCATGTTTTTTGCAATGAAGGGTATGATATGAGTAAGTTTGAATTTTTGAAGTATTGCATAGTCCTGAATTATTTATAGATCTATACGCAGGTTTGACACGAGGAAGGCACATATACACACGAGGTTGGTTCTGCAGAGTAGCGTATATGTTCAGTAATATGTTGAGATCTATACGCAATTTGGTTTCAGGATAAGCGCGTACATACGCGAATAATTCTATTAGAAGACATGTATGAAACCAGGGTTTTGTTGAAGAATACTGAAGAAAATGTCTGTTCAGTTTTTTTTGTGTTTCTGTTATCTGTCAATGATGTCTTCATATAGAGCTAGGTTGTTTGAGTATTGATTATGCTACTAGTTGACTATGATTAAAGATCATTGATTGATTGGTTGATTCATGATTTAGTGAATGATTTGGTACAGTTATATGTTTCAGTTTGATATTGGGCTTAAAAGTGTATAGTGGGTCCAGTCTAAAAATATGATGAAAATATTCCTAAAAATAGTGATGTATTGAAACCGGTGGATCTAGTGTGAAAATTTATGAAACATGGTTCGTGATGATGTTGAAGGTTGGAGCCTTCAGTGAGGATGTAGAAGCTTCCTGCCAGTAGGAGCTGGTGATCATATCAGGGGGTTGCATTTCCCTTCCAGTAATGGTTGTTAAACGAGAGCAAGGGGTTGAAGCTCCCTTCTATTGGTGGCTGGTAAACGAGATCAGGGGGTTGGAGCTCCCTTCCAGTAGCAATTAGAGAACAAGTGAAGGTAGAAACCTTCTGCAGTCGGGTGCCTACATGTTGGTATGAGTCTGCACTAGTACAATATTGTAATCAATTTTCTATATAATAAATATTGAAGACAAAGACGACAGTAGCAGTGGTTTTCTCCCACATTGGGTTTCCACCTTAAATCCTAGTGTTCAAGTGTGTTGCTTATGTGTGATGATTTATATATTTCTTATTGCACATGATTAATGCTTACTAAATGTCTGATGAATCATTAATGCACTGGTATAAGTAAAGTTACTGAAGATTTATCTGAATTATAAGTTCATTGGGCATACGCTAGTTTCCTGAAAGCAAGTCGCGTACATACACTAGTTGGCTTAAGGAAAGTCGCGTATATAATTCAGTAAAGTAAAGTAAAAGTATGTGTGAGTTTTAAATACTGATTCAGCGCCCCCCCCCCCCTCTCTCAGTATTTTTCCTAACAATTGGTATCAGAGCAAGTCCTTCAGAAGAAGCTTGATCGCTTGAATGAAGATCTACCAAGATGATAAATCAAGACGAAACAACATATATCATATCACCACTCTTCAATGAAAATAATTTAATCTTCTAGAAGACAAGAACAAGATCCTATCTTCAGTCTCTTGGAGTAGGTGTTTGGGTAATTGTTGAAGGAGGTTACCAATATCCAGTCGCAGTTCCCACAGATGCAGCAGCAAAGAATATGTATGAAACCAATGCAAAAGTTTTCAATGCATTATTGGGAAGCTTGACAGAATCAAAATTTGTTAAAGTTATGTAGTTAAATACAACAAAGGAAATATGGGATAAAATCATCCTAATTTATGGAGGCAATGACAAGGTAAAAAGTGCTAAAATCCAAACTCTCAGAATTCAATATGAAAATCTCAGAATGCATAATGATGAAAGTATTGCTAGTTTATTTCTACGTCTAGATGAGTTTGCAAATCGTATGAGAAATCTAGGTGAAGACATAAAAGACACAACTTTAGTAGAGAAAATATTTAGATATATAACTCCAAAATTCAAGTCAAAACTGTTTGCGATTGAAGAAAAGAAGGATATGCAGACTCTTACTGTTTTTCAAATTCATGGGATCCTGACTGCTTTTGAAATGAGAAAAGGAGGTCCCTCAGAAGTAAGAGAAGTTGCATTTAAAGAAACTGCAAAAGGAAAGGAAAAGGAAGAACACAAGGAATCGGGGTATGTATCAGAAGAAGATGACGTAAATTTTGTAAAGAAACTTCAACTTGGCACTGGAAGGTTCAAAGGTAAGCTTCCCTTCAAAAAACTTTCCTGTGGTAGAGTGGGTCATTATGTTGCTAAATGTCCTCATAAAGATAATATGACAAGGGAAAGGATATTGTAAACGCTAATAGGATATTATTTTACAATAGGAAAATTTATTATACTCATAAAGATAGTGATGGCTTGTCAAATAGTGAAGCAAGAGAATTTGATCAAGATCTTAAATTACTCATGGAATTTGAGAAAAATACTAATGATTCTAATGGTAACTTTATGGATGCTTTAGAAGAAAAATATTTCTTTGAAGAATAACTCAACTCAAAATATGCTTGGAAGAAAACAAAGTAGCCATAGATACTCTAAAGAATCAACTCATAGAAAAGGATAAGCATAATGATAAGTTAGAATGTGAAATAGTAAGTCTAAGAAAGGAACTTGATAAAATAAAAACTCTAAATCTTATATTTTCTAAAGGATCGTAAACCTTATATGAAATTATCAATTTTCAATGCTCTCCTCTTATGGAGATAGGTATTGGATACATTGGTGAATTATCATAGACATAAAAATCCTCAGCCACAACCGAAAGCTATCTAAATGTGGCAAAGTCAGTCAGCAAAGTTTCAACCTTTAGCATAAGAACAAAGACACTTCACAGGTAAATCATGTTCACTCTAATTCAAGGATGAAAAATAACAGAAGCATCAGTCAAAAGGTAAAAAACACTAGAAGGTTCTATGATCACAAAAAAATGATTCTTTAATGGACAATGTTTCTCATGTCATAATTTTGGTCACAAATTTGCTCAATGTGTTGCATACAAAACCATCATGAATAGAGAAGAAAGAAAAGAAGGGAATGAGATAGGAATTAAGAAGAATATTTATAACAATTCCTCTCCTCTTAAGGATGAAATTGAATACTCATTTTGTAATAACTTTGGACATGAGGAATGTGAATGCAGGAGAAAATTACAGCCAAAGGAGAAAATATCAACAAATTCTAAGGTATGGAAAAAGAAGGACTTTCAATCTGAAAGTTGTGGCATATATTTATTTGCGGAAGGACAAGAAAATCAATGGTACATTGATAGCAGATGTTCAAAACACATGAAAGGTGATAAAGTTAAACTCATTCCATACAATGCATTAGAGAAAGAAAAGAATGTCACTTTTGGAAATGACTCCCCTGTTGTCATTAAGGATAAATGATCTATTTTTCTAAAATAAAAGGTTAAAGCTGGTAATGTTATGTATGTTGATGGATTAAAGCATAACTTTTTGAGTGTTAGCCAAATGTGTAACCAAGGAAATGAGGTGGTCTTCCGATCAAAAGAATGTGTGGTTCATGAACTTGACACAAGAAATACCATAATAAAAGGAACAAGAACACCAAGCAATATGTATATATTGAAAGGTGGCCAAGAACAATGTTTCCTAGGAAAAGCAGAGGAAAAATGGTTATGGAATAGAAGATTGGGACATCTAAGTTTTTCTCAAATAATCAAAACAAGCAGGCTCAAAGTTGTTCGTGATATACCCAACATCACCCTACCAGAAAGTACCATATGCAAGTCATGTCAATTCGGTAAGAAAACCAGAGTTCAATTCAATGCCAAAGAAGGATCAACAAGTAAGCCTCTTGAAATTTTACATACTGATTTTTGTGGACCTGTAAGGAAAAAGCCACCTCGTGGAGAACAATACTATATCTTATTCATTGATAATTTTTCTATAATGTGCTGGATCGTTTTATTGAAACACAAAGATGAGGAATTTGATAAATTTAAGTTCTTCAAAGAATTAGTTGAAAATGAATTAGATATAAAAATCAAATTTCTCAAATCTGACTGAGGAGGAGAATACATATCAGATGAATTCTTTGATTTCTGTGAACAACATGGCATAAACAGACAATTTTATGTAGCCAGAACTCCTCAACAAAATGGCGTGGCATAAATAATGAATAGAACAGTTCAACAAATGGCTCGTGCTATGCTTGATGATTTTGGAACTCCTGACATCTTTCGGGGTGAAGTTGCACATAGCGCAGTAAATATTCTCAACAAGGCTCATGTTCATGTGAATATTGATAAAACTCCTTATGAAATTTGGTATGGTAAGCCTCCCACTGTAAAGCATTTTAGAATTTTTGGAAGAAAATGTTTCATCAAAAATAATGATGAAAATCTTGGTAAGTTTGAAGCTAGAGCAGATGAAGGAATACTTATTGGTTACTCGTTTAGAAGTAAAGGTTACAAATTCTACAATAAGATAGTTCGGAAAATTGTTAAATGTATTGATGTTGTGATTGATGAAGCATGCACAGCTCCCAAAAGGGTAACAACAATAAAAGAGGATGATCATGATGATGAATGCTTTCCCACATCAAATCATAATGATATAGAAGAAGAAACTAATGAAGCATCAGAAGAAGACACATCAGATAAAGAAAAGGCTCCATCCAACAAAAGAATCATCCAAAAACTCAAATTCTAGGAGAAACAGAATCTGGGGTACAAACAAGAAGAACCTTTGTAGGATCTCCTGTTTATGTAGTTTTATTATCCACCATTGAACCATAAAATGTAAAATCAATCTAGTAATGATGAATGTTGGGTTAAGTCCATGGATGAAGAACTTGATCAAACTGAAAATAATAATACTTGGGAATTGGTTCCAAGGCTTCATGATAAAAATGTTATTGGGACAAAATGGATATTAAAAAATAAGTTGAATGAAAATGGAGAAGTCATTAGAAACAAAGCTAGACTTGTTTGCAAGGGTTATTGTTAATGTGAATTCTAATCGCAAGCGTACAAAAAAGCTCACTTTCGCTGTGCATAACAAACAGCCCTAACATCAAAGATGACTGTCAATTTCTTTAGATCTGCAATTAGTTGACCAAGACAAATGCTACAAAAATCCAGATCTATGCAATTAAATATATTAAACAACAAATAATAAGAGTTGCACCATGCATCTAATGAACAAGACAAGAATATTTTTAAATAATTTTTGTATTATGACACTTGGGAAGGGAACATAGAAATAAGGGAACATAGAAATATGTTACCAATCCCCTCAATGGGATGGGTTCTTGTATGTCCTCAGTGCTTCAAATCTAATATCTCTCTCTCTTGATGGTGTAGAAAACCCAGACAAAAATGGAACTCAAGGGGAGTTCACAAGCAAAAAAATAGAAAAATATGACAATGATGAAGGATCAAAGTCAGACCAAAAGTATAGATCCAGAGTGATATTTAGGCAAAAAAAGGTAATGAATGAATGGAAAAACCCTTCTATTTACAACAAAATATTGAGTTAGTCTAGATATTGGTGCATAATTAAAATATTATTAACTAAATCTAGATCCAAATTTTAAGGAATATTTTATTATTTTTGTTGGAGGGAAAAGGAATTTGAATTTGGTCAAACCCCTTTATTTGTAAATAATAAATAAATAAATGATTTATTTATTATTTTAAGAATGTGGTTGAGTAATAATTAAATAAATAGTGATTTATTAAATTATTTATAAATGATTTAGTCAAATTTAGAAAGGAATATTATTTAAATAATGTTTAAATAATTATTCCTAGAAAATAATAAGATAAATAGTGATTTATCTAATTAATTTTCATGTTTTGGGTTAAATATGACCAGGAATATTAATTAAATTGTTGTTTAATTAATTATCCCTTGAGGAAAATCAAACAAATAGGGATTTATTCAATATTTCATTGTGGGGTTTCCTGTTTAGACCATAAACAACTTAATAATTTATGGATTACTAAGTTATTTTTCATAGTGAAAGCAATTTTACTAGGGTAAAATTAGTCTTACATGGTGTACTTTGGTCCATCTAATAGTAACAAGTTAGATGACCAAAAATTGTTGTAACAGATTGTCCCTTATCATGCGAGTGTTAGGAGATAATCGTATGACTGAAGTACGTTGTAAGAACTCAATCACCAGACATCGAAGGGGGAGTCAGAGAGAGAGAAATATAAGGTAGACTAAAGCGCGAGAGGACAAGACCCTGAGGAGGTGAGACGTACAGGTATGACAAGTCTCTTTTATGAGTGAGTACCTGTTCTACATGAGGCGGGGGAGGCATACCTATGCCCGGCGAGATAACAAAGTACAAAGAATAATGTGTCCAGTAAACAAGGGACTGAACTATATATTACATGTTGGCATAAAAATGGGCCAGACAAAAGCATGATAATGGATCCCACATACATATTGTTCCTGGGATAATAGCTAGAACTTATACAATAATATCTAAGTACATGAGATATAAGTACAACCAAAGAGGTCCTGTAAAACAGGAAAGGGCTCTAAAAATCTGAATGATACATGCAAATTGAAGAGGCGCTGCAAGCGGCTGAGGCCGGAACCATCAAATCTATGGAGCTTCATCCAAGGTTGTAGTAGAGAGGTCATCCGGGCATGTGGGGGGCTATCTGAAGGGCCACCCCCTCATGAGGTCTGAAACATCTCACACACACATGAGAAATCACTGGTACAATATGCTACATCACTGAACTGTCGAGTATACGGATCTCGATCATGCCATGAGGAGCTGGAGCTGAGAAAAAATCAAGCCAAAGGGAAATAAAGAGTCCCTTTGCCTGATCTAAGGCACCGAACAAGAGTGGAAGCTGGAACCAAGGTATACCGTCGTCTAGACCTGTCTTCTGGAATGAATACGCTGATGTCAACAGAAGGAGATTCGACATAGGTGAGGAAATATGGGATCCTCAACTAAGGCACGAGGGAAAATAGTAGAGTGAATAATAAAATGACACCAGGGATAATGGTGGAATGGTGGGTACTGAGTAGCGGGCTTACGACTTCCCTTGTTAGAGCATAAAGGGCATGGATGACCTGGCAGCTACTGACTTGATACCAGAGGGGATATGGGTCAGTATGATTGAAGGCCAAAATGTGTGACATGAGAGAGGAAAAAAGAAATGAAGGATGGAGAAATATAGTGGGATACAAAGGGACTCGAGATAGACTCCATGGATGCGATGATGACTCAACTCGAATGCTCTAAACAAGGGCGGCTCGATGATGCTGCCACACAAAACAGGCCCGGTGGGGACCATAAAAACATGAGTACAAGATGCCTACTCATGATGAAAATCGACACGAGCATGGTCAAATATGAAGGCAAAGTGGTGCCCCAAGTACAAGTGTTTCAAGTGAAGAAATTCGATTTTGAGGAGTGGTGAAGTTACCCTTCTTGGAAAAAATGTGTTCAGGTGAAGTATCAAATCACAAAAAACTAAAGGACACCCATTTGAGAGCTTAGTGAGAGCTTTCAAACGGTGCTGACAGTTTGTCAAATAGAGCTATGATTTGGTCGCATATGGAGAAAGAAAAATTTGGGGTTTCTCTTTTAATAAGGCATTTTCCCTCCAATTTGATTCATTTGCAAGTGTAGCTGTGGTGAATGTAGAGAGGAGAAAAGACCCTAAATCTTGCGGTGATCGTAGCGGAAAAACCGACCGATGGAATCGAGATTTGTCAGTTGTAGGTAAGAGGCCTAACCATACTCTTTCGAATAAGGGGTCAAAACTTCAGTTTAGGCACCCAGATCTCATGAATAGGCCAGGTCGCAATTTTTGGAGTCTGATCTGCGACCTGGGTAGCAAGTACTGGGAAGAAAACTGCGACTTGTCTCATGTAATGACCTGAAAAGTGCGACCTGTCAGAGAAAGGGTTTTAGTGTTGTTTTTGGCTGAGAACTAGTATTTTTATGGTTGAGGGGCATAGGTGCCCCCAAGCATGTTATGGTCATGAAAAAATGTATTTAGAAAAGGGGAATCTAAACACATTTTTATGATGTGGTGCACCATTTGTTTTTGTTATGGTTATGCAGTTCGAGAAAGGGAATGGAGGATTACCAATATCTTTTGGTACTGCATATATGAAGCAAATGGACTAAGTTTCTGGGTTGGCATACATGGTGTCACTATCCCAAAGAGTGGATTTGGATATAATGAACTGATGCTCACTAAGAAAACACCCATGTTGGTCAACAATAATGTCTAGGGGACTGGGTTGTTGGTGTAAGATGAAGGAATGATGAGGGGTATCATCCCTAGAGTTATCTGAAGTGATATGGGACTCTAGAGGTTCTTCTAAATGGGGAAGAAGAATAGTACTAGATTCGACATGACCAGATACACTAGGAGAGTTGTGGAGAACCGCTTTTCCTAGACTCTCAAATATGGGTGCCCCCTTACCCAAACATTGGGTGTCAATGTAATGGCCACAAGGTGTATGTGGTTTGAATGCATGGGTTTGATGTAAGGGGGGATAGATAAAGTCAGGGGTGGTTACTGTTGCTGTCTGGATAGGAACAAAATTCAACCCTTTCTCCACATAAATTATCAACCCGAGGGTGTTAGTTATTTCAACACTAACGGAAAAGTATATGTAGATACAAGCACATGACCTGATATAGATCACAGGTTTAAATCCATAACACACAGACCACTGCAACATCAATTAAATAAACTGCAGAATTTAAAGGGAATTCATAGTGTTTAAAATTAAATTGTAACAGCAGTAATAAAATCACACTAAATCATAAACAATGCAAGAAAGAAAGACGCAGCACCTGATCAGAAGAGTGGGCCCAACTCTCTGATCATGGTTGCGGTAAACTCATGAACTAGAGAAGAAACAACAAGTTGTTGTGCATTCAATTAATGATAAAAGAGATTTGTTACAAGATCTGTATGTAAAAGGGCTTCACCCCCGATTCAAACACTGTTACCGATGAAATAGGTAACCTGACCTCAAAACGGGAACTCTAGCCCAAAAAGACTCAAAAAACATGAAAAAACACCCCAAAAACAAAAAAAGTGTATTCCATAACGCACTTTGTTTTTTTTTAAGGTCAAATTTCAACATTTTATAAAATTATGCTAAAAACAAAATTGTTTCTTGAAAAAAGGAATGAAAAAACACCCTCAAAACAAAACCAGTTGATGTTGGAATAACAAAAAAAAAAAAATTGTGTCATATTTTTGACATTTTTAAAAATAAAAATAACATTTTTTAATTTTTAAAATTCAAACATTAAAAAAAACCTAAAATTTAAGAAAAAAAATAAATTTAAAAAATAAAAACATTTTAAAGCTTAAAATTTAAAAATATATAGGAATAAAAAAATATAAATAAAAACTAAATAAAAATTTTAATTCAAACATTAAAAAAAACCTAAAATTTAAGAAATTAAAAAATTAAAAAATTAAAAAATTAAAGATTAAAATTTTAAAATATATAGAAATAAAAAAATAAAAATATTAAATTAAAAAGAAAAACAAGTTAAAAGAAGAAAGAAATTATAAAAAATAAAATATAGAAATTAAATTCAAAAAAGAAAAAGAAAATGTTTATTAAATTTAAAAAAATAAAAAATTAAATTTTAAAATAAAAAATTAAATTTAAAGAAATATATTAAATTTTAATAAATTTAAAACTTAAATAAAAAGAAAAAGAAAAAAATAACATTATTGAAATTAAAAGTAAAAAAATGAAAAATTAATTAATAATAAAAAATGAAAAATAAAGTACAATAAAAATATTAAATTTAAAAAAATATATATTAAAAAAAACAAATAGATTTTAAAAAATAAATTAAATTTAAATTATAAAAAAAAAAAAAAATATATATATATATATATATATATATATATATATATATTAGATTTTATTAAATTAAAAAAAAATGTTAATATTAAAATAACAAATTAAATTTAAAAAAAAAAACATTAAATTTTAATAAATAAATGAATAAACAAATAAATTTTGAAAAAAAAAAACATTGTTAAAATAAAAACTTTAAAAACTTTAAAAATCAATTAAAATTGAAAAATTGAAAAAAATAAATTAAATAAATATATTAAATAAAAAATAAAATAAAATAAAAATTAATTTGAAAATACTAAGTTTAATTAAAAATATATATATAAAATTTTAAATACACAATTTTAAGTGAAATTAAAAAAAAATGTAAAAATTTAATGTAATTAAAAAAATAATAATAAAAAAAACAAAAAATTTAAAAAAAATATTAAATTCAAATAAATTAAAAAAAAAAAAATACAAAATTTACTAAATTTTTAAAAATTAAATGAAAAAACTAAACATAAAATTTAATAATAAAAAATATATATATGAAAAAAAAAAAAAAAAAAAAAAAAAATTATTAACAAAATTTAGAAAAAAAAATAAATTAAAAATAAAAATTAAAAAATAAAAAATAAAAACAAATTAAATTTCAAATATAAAAATTAAATTTAAAAAAAAAATTTAAATTTTTTGAATTAAAAAAAATAAATTAAAAATAAATAAATAAATAAAGGATCGTGGTGGCGCTGCCAATCGGCCTCCCGCCCAGGTGGCAGCGGAGGCCGGCCACTGGGTGGGAGCCCGATTCCGAGAATCGGCCTCCCGCTGCGGGAGGGTGATTCCCGGAATCGGCCTCCCGCAGCGGGAGGTCGATTTTCGGAATCGGCCTCCCGTTGCGTGAGGGCGATTCCCGGAATCGGCCTCCTGCGGCGTCCTGCGGCGGAAGGGCGATTCTCGGAATCGACCTTAGGGCGATTCCCGAAATTGGCCTCCCGTCGCGGCACGGCGATTCCCAGAATCGGCCTCAGGGCGATTCCCGGAATCGGACTCCCGCCGCGGGAGGACGATTCCCAGAATCGGCCTCTCGCCGCGGGAGGGTGATTCCCGGAATCAGCCTCTCGCCGTGGGAGGGCGATTCCCGGAATCGGCCTCCCGCCGCGGGAGGGTGATTCCCGGAATCAGCCTCCTGCCCAGGTAGCGGTGGAGACCGGCCTCCGCCACCACTTGGGCGGGAGGCCGATTGGCGGCGCCACCATGATCAAAAAATTCTTCTTCTTCTTTTTTAAATTCAAAAAATTTAAAATTATTTTTTTTAATTCAAATTTTTAATTTTTAATTTAATTTGTTTTTTTTTATTATTTTGTTTTTAAATTTAATATTTTAGATTAATTATTTTTTAAAATTTAAAATTTATTTATTAAATTTATTATTATTTTTTTAATCTTTTAATTTATTTAGTTTTTCATTTTTAAAATTTATAAATTGTTTCATTTAAAAAAAAAACAGTAAATTTATGGACATTTGTTTTTTAATTATTTGTACGTGGTTTTTTTCCTTTTTTTTGTTTTTTAATGATAGTTTTTTTTATTTTAATTTTCTTTTTCAATTTTCAATTTTGTTTTTTTTTTTTAATTTGTTTTTTTTGTTAATTTTAAAATTTGTATTTTTGTTTTCTTATTATTATTATTATTTTAATTTGAATTTTTAAATTTAATTTTTTCTTTTTTGTATTTTATTTTTTTTATCTATATTTTAATTTTGTAATTTAAATTATTTTTAAATTTTCTATTTTAATTTTTTTTTTTAATTATATGGTTTTTTTTAATAACTTAGAAAAAAATGTTTTTGATGTTTTTTTTTTTTTGGTTAATTTTTTGTTTTTTTTCTTTAAATTATGTGTTTTTTTTTCAAATTTTGTCATTTCTTTTGATATAATTTTCGAATATTTTTGTTTTTGTTTTTGTTTTTGTTTTTTTTTTCGAGTTAATTTTTTTTTTTTTTTACATTTTCATTTGTTTTTTTTATTGTATATATATATATATATATATATATATATAAGTTTTGTGTTTTATTACCAACATGAAAATCACCAGTCTAAAAAAAAAGGTTGATGCTGCATCAATACGTTTCAAAATTAGCATGAAAATCACTAACATTTTAAAACAAATATTCATACTTCATAAATAAAAATATTAGAGTGTCAAAAATGTGCTCAAAAAAAAAAAAAGTGATTCTGCGTCACCACTTTTCAAAATCGGGTGCTTTTTATGCTACCAAAAAAAAGTAGGTAACAATGCGGTTACCTATGTCATCGGTAACAGTGTTTTCACAGCCCGCAGGCCCCTTTATACAAATGTCCTGGAATTCCTCGATTCCCCTCAGCAACCCCATAGTTACAAAAATACATCTTGTTACAACGGTAACCTAGTTGCCCAGAAGGAAACCGTAAAAAGGCCTGAAATGGCGCTAGTACAAATAAGGAAAACGCTAGAGATGATGGGTTGTTCCTCGACTCACGGCTGCAACGCTCCTGTTTTAGCCAAATCTGAAGAAATATCGGAGTTAATATGTAAAAAGGTAAAACCTCCGTGACAAATACTTCATTAATAAGATATCCCATGAAAGATAAGGAAAAGGGTTTTACCTCATGCGTTTAAGAATAAAAATGGTAGAAAGAGATAGAAAGATAGGGTAAAATGGGAGAGGAAAGTATACAAATCTGATACCCAACATCTCCCCCCAACTAGTCTATCTGCATGTCCTCATGCAACTCTTTGTCTCCTCAGATCCGGATTGGACCGGCTGTGATCAGCATGAAGCTGTGTAAGGTCATATTCTGCAGCCATTTCAGTTCTTGGTGGCTTATATCCCTCTGTCAAAACAACATCCTTCCACCAGTCTGGATCAACGTTGTATGCAGGAGTATATCGCTCGACTGGCAACCAGAGAAGGGGAAATTGAAACCTTAAACCCATCCATCTGACCCCACAGGTATGAATGCATGCCACAAAATGTGGCATTCTCGCTAAAGCCCATGCAAACTTGGGTGCCCCAAATGGTTCTCTTTCTCTGACAGTTGAGGATGACAACATCCACCTTTTCTAACAACTGTCCAGTGCTTCCTTGCAAAACATCGTATTCTGGCCGACACATAGGTCAGCGCACCATTTCTGGGTTGCCAACATGTGTTCTTTACGGCCCTCAATCTGTAGAAATGTATAATGATTGTTATAAATTTTTGAGGACTGACCATGCTCTCTTCTCATTAATGGCCTTTCGGCTTGATTTTCTTCAAATGTATCCCAGGCCTTTCTCCACTTAATCCGATTAATGGTGTAAGAGGTGAAAGCTCTTAAATGGATGTCCCCCACGAATGGAACAGGGTTAAAGGACTGATCATGCCTTAAGTAATACCCATGCATGTAGAGCTCGCACATTAAGTGTTGTCCTATGATATCATGAATTTTTAAAATACGGAGAAATTGAATGGGGTCCTCAATTTCGTACCAAATCTCCTTATATATACTTTCAATAAAAAAGAAAAGAAATTGTTCATGAAGGAATAAGGCATAGATATGTGCAGGAGGTCTGCAGGACATTACCTGTTGTGCCAGGGAGAACATCTTCTCCTTATCTATCTTCAACAACTGCACTTGTTCTTCCACTTCCTCTATTCTGGCCTTCTGTTTGGCCTGCTTCAGTCGTGCCTTGTATAGCTAATCCATGTACCCTGTGACGACTCTGGAAGCCTGCCCTTGAACCCTAGTTTTTTCCTTTTTATGGTCGCTCGCAGCAGACTTCCACTTCTGGATCTCAGGGGCCAATACGAATTCTCTACCATCAAACAATTCTTCAATTGGGCCAGTCTGGTTAGCTGCAGTGGAGACCTTGATTTTCGACTTTATTGCCCTCCATTTGTAGATTTTTACTTTCCTTTTCAGCCAGGAAACTTGCTTTTTCAAATCCTGAACCTCCCTTTTTAGTCTCATGGTTTCACTAAACTGCAACTGATACTTCTTCTTGAGAGGTAACCTTCTTTTTTCACACTGTTTAACCCACTCCTGTTTAACAATAAACTCAGTTTCTGGGCCTATGATAGGCTCAGGAGGCGAAGGAATGTTGCCAGTATTCTCAGCGAATTCTCTTTTAGATCCCTTCTGGCCGAGCTCCCTATCTCCAGGGGTTTATTCCTCTATGTTCCCTCCGGGAACTTCTGTCATCTGGTCGACAACTTCATTGACCACTCTGTGTTCCAGTGTTTCCACAGGAACTCTGTCTTCTTCGCGAGCTTCTAATTGTTCTAGTTCAGTAGTGGCTAGGCCGATCTTGGCCGTGCCAACAAATTTAAGCACTGGGGGAACAACTACTTCCTCTGTTAGTCATTTAGGCGAGCAGAATCCCCTCGCCCCTCTAAGTATCATGGATTGGAACAGAGAGCGAGAGACAGACTTATCATCCTCAATTCCTGCTTGAACCGGAACTTCACACATTATTACCTCAATCAGGGTCGATGTTGGTTCTTATGGAGCAGCATCGATTCCAAAACTTGATTCCCTTTTGTCCTCTCGCTCTTTGTTCACCATTTCTTCTTCTAGTTTCTATATTGGTTCTTGTGGGATAGTATCGACCTCCTGGTTCATTTCTTCTCTACCTTCCTGTTCCTCATGAATTGCCTCTTTTTCCACAGTTGGTACCAATTCTTGAGGAGCAACGTTGATTTTGCAGGTTGACTCCTCCTGTCTTAGCCGAATTGGGGGTGGTTCTTGTGTAGCACCCCTTCCTGTATCAACATCCATATCTGTTTGGGCAGGTGATGTTGTTTCTTGCAAAACAACATCACTTGCCACTTCTCTATCCGCAATTTCACTACTTTGTTCATTAGGGGAATTTTGAGGTCTAAAATGGGTCTCCTAAGGAAATTATAAAATAATAGTGGAAAAAATCTAATAAGATTTGATGACATCATCAAATTTTAGAGGGAAAAATGAAAAAACTACTTTTTCAATTCATATTTTCAACTTATCTCCCAATGTTTTTACTCAAATTTCGAGCGGGAGTACTCGTTGGATGCAGAATTTAATTCCCCATCCAAGGAGTACCCATGTTGCATACTTTCGATGGGTCCTACTACACAAAAAATGAGAAATACATAAAAAACGTGATTACAATCACGTTTTTTATGTATTTTTTCGTGTAGAAGAGTTCATCGAAAGTATGCAACATGGGTACTCCTTGGATGAGAGTGCGCATACTCCGCCTCGAAATTTGAGTAAAAATTTTGGGAGATAAGTTTAAAATACGAGTTGAAAAAGTAGTTTTATTATTTTATTATTTTTTAATATTTTTACTTTTTTACTCCAAAAATGGTGAATCATCCATTATGGATGACAGCGTCATCTTGAATCCTATTGGTTGTTATAAATTCTATTTTTGTTGTACATTTTTCTTATGAGGCCCATTTTAGACCTCAAAATTCCCCTAATGCTTCATTGACAAAAGTCGATGACTGTACAACGGTATCGACTTCCTGCACGATGTTCAAAACTTCTTCCTCTGTGGGCTCTTCAAGCAAGGCTAGTTCTTGTGTGGAAGCCTTGGTTGTGCTGCCAATTACCTCCTCCATTCCCATTTCTTCTTTTGTGGGATTTTCAAGCGAGGTTGGTTCTTGTGTGGCAGCCTCGGGTGTGTCGCCAATTACCTCCTCCATTCTCATTTCTTCAGGTTCCTCCTGATCACCCATCATCTTTTCTTCCTCGGGTTCCTCTTGGTCAATTCCCTCTGAATGCTCTGCTTCTGCCAAACTAGCCAGAGAGATTGGTTCTTCTTCTCTAGCGGCAATAATGGTTGCCACTTCTTCTGAGGACCCACAGAATTCCGCCCAGGAGACCCGAAGCCTTTTTATTGCATGCATGACCAACAATCGCACCAAACCGTGATTGGAAAGCACTGCCAGCATTTAGCACGAATTCCGAGCAGTCTGTGCCATATGTTGCAATTGTTTCAATAGAAATAAAGGCATGTTCAAGACATGTACCTAAGCCTGTGGAAATCGAAGGTGCGTTAAAATTTTAAAATGATACTTGAACAAAGTTGTGGCTTGGCCCTCACAGGTTATGTATTTTATTACAAAACCTGCAACTTCGTTCAAAGGATATGGCACATTTCAGCGCTCGTATCCTCTGCCCATTTGAACAACACTTTCTCCTACCTGCAAGAGAAATTCGAGAAATTTTGGGAGAGAAAATTTCCGAGCAAACCATTACTGCCCCTGATGTCTCAGCCTGCTAACCTCTGCAATTACCTCTTCTATGACAGGAATTTCCAAAACTCTAACTCGAGAGTAGTTCTCCTCTAAATTGAGTGTGAATTACATTGTGATTCCTCCATCAAACCCCTGCAATCTGTCAAAGTAGGTATCCCACCCTGCGTCGACAAAGACTTGTGATACCTCTGGATTACTGTGGACTGAAGCTGTGTTTTCAGGTTCATGTTGCACAGCCAGCCCACCCATACTGTGGAGACTTGTATCAGTTACTTCCTGTAATAGCAGACTGTTGGGCGAGGTGGTGGATACCAAATTCGGAGAAACAACATGGTGAAAATGGAAAGTGGTAACGGTAATTCTCAAAAACCGAGAAAAATCATAAAATAATATGGTAAGTGTGGTGAATAAAAGTAATAATTGTTTCGTATAGAGTGGACGAGACATCTTACGGATCCCAATACGTATTAAATGATGATACCACATGTTGATGGGAATCGTAAGGTGTACCATGAACGAATTGTCATACTGATTTATGAGGTAATTATTACGCCGTCCTTGACTATGATGGCGCCGCCTCCCCCCACCCGCCCCCCCAACTTAAAGTTTTGTCGTCCACGGCATTAAGATCTTCACATGGGATATTTAATTAAATCAGTAAAATTCACGTGGAGGCGTACCTGACGGCCTACCTGGACGATGTGACGGTTGGTAGGATGATAGTGTAGTAATGATGTGGATTGGAGTAATAGCAGTACGAGTAACGGCATCCGGAGTAACAGCATTGGGTGTACAACATCGAGTAGCGACATCGAGTAACGATGTCCGATTATACTTGACATTGAGTATCGAAGCATCGGAGTAGCATCATCTGGTGTGACCGCATTGGGAGTAACGAGCGGTCACGGTAGAAACATTGAATGCCGACATCGGTAGCAACATCGGAGTAACGGCCGGTGCGGTAGCAACATCAGGTGTAGCGACATCGAGTAACGATGAGTGCGAGTGGTAGCATCTGGTGTAGCAACGCTCGGTGGGAGCATCGAAGTAATAGCGGTGCAAGTAGCGACATCGGTGGCAGCAACATCGAATGGCAGCATCGGTAGCGACATCGAGTAATGGTAGTGCCAGTTGGTAGCATCGGGTGTGTGACATCGAAGGTAACGACGGTCTGATATCGGCATCGGAGTAATAGCGGGTGCGAAATGGCGACATCCGGTGTGGCGACGTCGAGGTAATAGCATCGAGTGGCAAGCAGTGGTCGCAATGATGCGGTAGCAACATACACTTGTGTGACATCGGTAACATCATAAAGTAAACGACATCGAATGGCCGGTGCGGTAACGACGTCCATTGCGCGGCAACTAATACTTTGGAAAAAAAATCTTTGATTTTTACTATTTAGTAGTAACTCACCAAAAATAATAACAAGATATTAATATAATTCTTTATTGTTTTATTTTATATATATATATATATATATATATATATATATATGTATATATATATTATTTATAACAAGGGTGCAGAGGAAGGATTCTCTACGCTGATGACCTTCAAACCAGATTTCTCATAGAGTTGTTTAATAAAAGCATCCTTAGAGGCCGGGCGATGGTATAGTCTCAGGCGATGTCCATTGACTATAAATGAAGCACGTGTATCATCAATTGTAACTAGCTTTACTATTCCATTATCAAATACAATGTCCACCTCGTAAAGTCCCATCTAATGAGTGCAAAACTTCCCCTTAAAATCCTTAAAACGGGAGTCATAAAATAGTACCCAATCTCCTCTTTGAAACACCTTATTTTTAATAAACTTATCATGCCATTTCATTCTTTGCTATTGGATAACAGTAGTTCACTGGACAGCCATTGCACGGATTTCATCAAGTTCATTGAGCTGAGCCAGTCAGTGTTTCTGGGCATCTGATAAATCTAAACCAACTTCCAAAGTTGTTCTGAGCATACTAAATTCTATTGGAAATAACGTGGATTTCCCATAAACCAACTCGAACGGTAAAAACCCAGTTGTATTCCTCCATGTTGTTATCTATGCCCAGAGAGCTTCTGGGAGCTTTTGAGCCCAATCCCGACGATGGTATGCCATAGTTTTTGTCAAAATATTTTCCAATATCTTGTTTGTGCTTTCCACTTGTCCATTCGCTCGGGGGTGGTATGGAGATGTCACTCTGTGCTTGACCCCATATTTCTGCATGAGCTTTTCTATCTTGTGTGATGTGAATTATGCTCCTCCATTTGAAACAATCTCTCTTGGAGTACCGTAACGAGCAAAAATTTCTTCAAATAGAAAATCTAAGACCACCTGCTCTGTTGCTTTAGTAACAGCTTTGGCTTCCACCCACTTAGTCACATAATCAATACATACCAAGATGTGGAATTTTTGCTGGGAAGGTGGGTTAAAGGGTCCAATGAAGTGAATAGCCCATTTCTCAAAGGGCTCGAGGACTACCTGTGCCTTCAAAGGCATTTCATCAGCTCGACCGGGTTGCCCCATACGTTGGCAACTATCACACCTCCTAACATAACTCCAAGCATCACGAAAAATGGAAGGCCAGAAATATCCCATTTGTAGCACCTTATCACCTATTCTTTTTTCCGCAGAATTCCCTCCACAAGGGCCATCATAGGCAACTTTCAATACCTCATAGATATCATCCTCAGACACATAGTGCCAAATCTACTTATCTGCTCCTATATGAAAAAGGTACCCTTCCATCCAAGAATATCAGGCACTATGATGAATAATCTTCCGTCGTTCTCTGTATGACAAATGAGGAGGCACTTTCCCTGTAGCAAGATAGTTAGCAATATCTGCATACCACGGAGGTTTAGTAGAAACTGCAAAAATATGTTCATCGATAAAAATATCTTCTACAGGTGTGCATTCATCATTTTTATCCATTCTAGATAGGAAATCAGCTACTACATTATCCTTTCATGGCTTATCTACTATTGTAATATCAAATTCTTGAAGCAACAGTAACCATCTTTTAATACGGCCAGGAGTAATAGGTTTATTCATCAAATACCTGATTGTTGTGTGATTTGTATGGACAACAGTAGAATACCCGATGATGTAGTGTCAGAACTTATTGAAAGCATAAATGACAGCCAGGAATTCTTTTTCTGTCACCATATAATTTAATTCAGTAGGAATTAATTTTTTGCTGACATAGTAAATTGCATATGGTGTTTTGTCTACCTGTTTTCCTAAAACAGCCCCTACTGTTGTTTGAGAAGCATCAGTATGAATGTGAAATGTTAATGCCCAATCCGGTCCTCGGAGGATTGGATCCATGCACACCAGCCCCTTAATTTTTGTGAAAGTTGTCTCACAATCTTCAATCCATAAAAATTATGCATCTTTTTTTAGCAATTGAAATAGTGGGTGTGCTATTTTAGCAAATTTTTCTATAAAGCGCCTGTAATAACCAGCACAACCAATAAAGCTACGTACCTGTGTGGCTTTTTTGGGTATCGGGAAGTGTAATATTACCTCTACTTTAGCCGGATCAACTTGAATCCCAACAGCTGAGAGAAAATTTCCCAATACAACTCCTTCTTCCCTCATCATATGGCATTTAAATGTACTCAAAGATACATGGGTATGTTTACGTCTTTTGAGTACTTTCTCTAAATTTTCCAATCCTTCCTCAAATGAGTTTCCATATGGATTAAAATCATCTGTATAGATTTCAATGCTATCATCGACCAAATCAGAAAATATTCCTAATATTTCCCTCTAGAAGGTAGCAGGAGCATTACGTAGGCCAAACGGGAGGACCCTGTATGCAAAGGTTCCCCAAGGGCATGTAAAAGTTGTTTTATCCTAGTCTTCCGGGGATATCTGGATCTGGTTGTATCCACTAAATCCGTCTAGGAAGGAAAAGAACTTCTTCCCAGCCAAGGTATCCAGGACTTGGTCAATGAATGGCAAAGGAAAATGGTCTTTTTGCGTTGCCTTATTTAGTTCCCTGTAATATACAGGGATCCGCCATTTACCATTCTTTTTGGGAACAATAACTAGTGGGGATACCCATTGGCTATTTGAGATGGGGTAAATGAATCCTACATCCAATAATTTTTGCAATTCTTCCTTGATAATGTTTTGAGAGCAGGATTCATCCTCCATTGAGGATGTCTTACAGGGCAGAAATATTCCTTAATATAAATACAATGAGTGCATAAGTTAGTAGGGATACCCTTCATATTAGTATAGTCCCAGGCAAAAGCTTCCTGATGATCTTGAAGGAATTTCAAAATTTGTTTTGTCTGAGATTCAAACAGGTTTGGGTTGATATTAAGTGTTTTCCATGGTTCAACCTCAATTGGAGTACTATCATGGGATGAGGTTACAGGAATGTATTCAATATCATATTCTGGTTCAATGTTTTCCTATGTCTCACAGCTCATAGAAAATTACAGAATATGTTGAGTTGAATCAGAAACAGAACTGGTATCATTAATAAAAGCGTAATGGCATAATCTTCAGTTTCTATTTTAAATTGGAGGGCCTTCCCAATAGTGAGGACAGGTCTAACATCTTCATTTTCAGGTTCAGGCTTTTCTACAGGTAGAGGTTTCTAACTAGGTAATGATTTTTTAGATGGGCTTGGTTCTGCAGGAGGATAAAGCTTGAGATTCTTTGTAATTTTCCCATTCGATATAATCATGTGCCCAAATCAGCACCCTATGTAGGCATCTTCAGTTGCAATACAGTGTCTTCCTAGGATCAATGGGTGACCACCTACTGAAGATCGGGTCTGTAATATAAGGAGGTCCACAAGGTAATGCCATGAGTCTACTAAAATGATCACATCCTCTAATTTCCCCATTGGTTTAATTATGGATCTATCTGCAAGCTCCAGGACAGTAGGGGTTGGTTTAATGTTTCCAAGTCCTAATGTGTTCATTGTTTCAGCAGTGATAATGTTAATGGCTGCTACCAAATCTACCAGTACATTTGGGATTTCAGACCCATTAATCTATACTGTTAGAATCGGGTTCCCAGGGTCTTCGTATTTTAGAGGCACAATTTTTCCTAACATGACATCGAATAGTCTTCCCACTACATGAATGGTTAATGGATCCTTAGGTTTCCTCCTTGGTTTATTTGAGCAGTATTCTTTCAGAGTTTTTGCGTATATAGGTACATCCCTCATAGCTTGTAACGGGGGTATTTTAACAAAGATATTATGTAGTTCCCCTGGGAAGTCAAATTCTGCTTGAGGGTTTGGCTTACTCAAGGTCAATATTTCAGGGTATGGAGGAGAAGTTAAATGACCTTGATTAGGAAAAGCTTGGGAAGGTGTCTGATTTATTACGTTTTAATCTGAATTCTCCCTCACTGTTCTTTGTTCTAGTTTTGTATCTTCACCATCAAATTGTTCTGTAATGATGGGCGAAGTAGGGGCATTTACTACTCGGCCGGACCGTAGATTTATTTCATTAATTCCTGCAGTAGAAATGTTGTAAGACAGAAGGATCAAGGTTTTTTTTTGTTGGACCCCTTTATTGTTCAGATTCGGGTTGGGCTGGATAGGAAGCTGGGGCCTAATGGTTGGGTTTCCTAGGGGTGCATTAGAAGGCAACTGAAGCAGTTGTGGCATAGGCTAAGGAAAATTTCTAGTAGGATAGGGTCCATGCCAGGTCTGATTCAATGAAGGATTCAGACTGGATTGAGGAACCCATTGTTGCTAAGGGGGATACTGATATTGAGACCACATGGCTGAAAATGGTGCAGATTGGGGACCCATATTAAAATTGTTAAAGTACTGGGATGGGTCCTGAAAAATACCTGGATTCATAGCCGGTGGTCGAGGTTTCCATGGCTTCTTCTGCCCCATGAAGTACAGCTAGTCTACCATGTTTTCTTCACTTGCTCCTTGGAAAACTGCTTTCAGCCCGGGCAAGGAAGGACATGAACTGGTCACGTGAGTCTGTTCACAGATTGTGCAGGCTTCCACCGTGTTCAACAGGCATTCCTTCAAAGGGTGCTTCTTTTTGCATTATGGGAAGAATATGACCATGGTTTTTTCCAACTCCATCTGCTTCTGTTTTTCCTGTAGAGTGTCCATCTGGGCTGAAATTGTGCTTAGAATATCGGTCCATAGATTGTCCAATAGATTTCCAATATCTGCTTTTGTGACCCCTCCACCAGAATTCTTCGATGACTGAACCCCTTGCCCACTCCTTGCAGCCCCCTGTGAACACTAATACAATAATCATAGATAGTTTTGAAGTTTTCTTTCGAAATATCTCCTTTTCCTACTATATTCAGAAGTTGCGGAGAGTCTTCCCTAAGTTCTCAGAGAAGAATAATCTTCAAAATGTCCTTGTCCAGGTCACTATGTCCGGACCTCTACAATATGTATTTAAATCGTTCTACACAGTCCTCCATATTTTCATCCTCTTTCTGTGAAAATTTAAAGATTTCCTCATTAATGTCACGGGACTTAAAATAATCTTGGTATTTCTCCAAGAAAGCTTCTTTCATTCCTTCCCCATGAGGTAATTGTGCTCCCTCCTAAACCCATGAACAATCTCAGGGCCGTCCCCTTTAGGGTAGCAGGAAATATCTTCAATTTCTAGGCATCAACAATATAGTCATATCCACGACAAACAATATCAAATTCAAAAAGGAACGTGTCAGGGTCTTCAGAAGAAAGCCCATGGAAACTAGGCAAGGTTGTTAAAGGGATAGGTCTTATTGGTGCATCACCTGTAACATTTCCGATGGGAAAATCAATAGAGGCGCTTACAGGTGCCATAAATACCCTCCAATACTCACTTGGAATTTCGACTGGTTTTGTAGCTAGTATTCAGGGTGATTCAGTGGTATAAGGTTGCACCGCGCTACCTTGGTCCTTTGGTGACTCAAAATCTTTCAAAAATTATTTCACCAAATCAGAATCATTTGATTCAGCTGCAAGAATTTTTACAGCATTGCCTTGGTCTCTAGGGATGAAAACCCTTTTAGAGATTTTTCTTCCTAGTTAGAGTTGCTCAGTTCTTCTGATCCCCTACTTGCCACTTCTTCCCCTTCTACTGCTGATAAGGATATCTCCTCCACTGATACCCTATTTATTAAATATTCTGTTGTAGAAAGAACACCTTCTGGTACTGTGGATGGCACTAGTTGCTCCACATACTACCCTTCAGACTTCGTCTTAACCCTAACCCTAACAGCGGCACGGGACGATGCCTCAAATCTAGATTTTTCAATAATTTCCTGAATGTATGTCTTCCTTCCCAGATCCTTCCCCTTCTTTGGGGGTCTTCCTCTGCCCCTCTTATTCAAATCCTTGTTCATACAAATTGTGAAGAGGGTTCATCAAAGTAACAAAAATCGCTCAGGACCCAGAGCCGGACAGATAGCTTCTTCCCCGGGATGAAAGAATAAATTCAAACAAACAATAAAAACAAGAAAGAAAAGAAATTGGAAAATTGAATTCTAGGACCTGAAGTAGGGAAATCACACACCCTCCTCAGGACGAGAAATTGGCCCAAATAAAAGAAAATAAAAATGAAAAACTGGAAACTATGCCCAGGACTTAGAGTATGGTTTCAAAATACGTTCCCCAAGATAAGGGGTTAATTTTAATGAAAAAAAAAATAGAACAGAGCAGAAAAAAGCAGCATGCTATGCTTAGGACTTGGAGCAGGGTAATAACTACCCTTCACGAGAGATAAATTCTACAGAAAAACAAATAAAATGCAGGAAAGAAAAACACAAAGCACTTGTGCTCAAGACTTGGAGTAGGACAATAAATTCCCTCCCCTAAGACGAGATATTGACCCTTAGATCTGTTTTAGATCCTGTTCTTGCACCTGTTAGCCTTCCCCGGCAACTGCACCAAAATGTTGGTGTCCGGATATGAACAAAATTCAACCCTTTCTCCACATAAATTATCAACCCGAGAGCGTTAGTTATTTCAAGACTAACGGAAAAGTATATGCAGATACAAGCACATGACCTGTTGTAGATCACAGGTTTAAATCCATAACACACATACCACTGCAACAACAATTAAATAAACTATAGAATTTAAAGGGCATTCACAACAATTAAAAGTAAATTGTAACAGTAGTAATAAAATCACACTAAATCATAAACAATGCAAGAAAGAAAGATGCAGCACCTGATCAGAAGAGTGGGCCCAACTCTCTGATCAGGGTTGTGGTAAACTCACGAACTAAATAAGAAACAACAAGCTGCTATGCATTCAATTAATGATAAAAGAGATTTGTTACAAGTTATGTATGTAAAAGGGCTTCACCCCTAATTCACAGCCCGCAGACCCCTTTATATAAATGTCCTGGAATTCCTTGATTCCCCTCAGCAACCCCATAGTTACAAAAATACATCTTGTTACAACGACAACCTAGTTGCCCAGAAGGAGACCGTAAAAAGGCTTGAAATGGCGCTAGTACAAACAAGTCTGTTGCGGTGTAACATAAAATAAGGAAAACGCTAGAGATGATGGGTTGTTCCTCGACTCACGGCTGCAACGCTCCTGTTTTAGACAAATCTGAAGAAATATCGGAGTTAATATGTAAAAAGGTAAAACCTCCATGAAAAATACTTCATTAATCAAATATCCCAAAAGATAAGGAAAAGGGTTTTACCTCATGTGTTTAAGAATAATAATGGTAGAAATAGATAGAAGGATAGGGTAAAATGAGAGAGGAAAGTATACAAATCTAGTACCCAACAATTACTACTTCCATAATGTCGTCATCAAAATAGAAGATGGGTTGACTAGTGGAAGAAAGACCACGTGGTGCGGCGAAGCAACCTGACTCATCATCATGAGAAGAAAGATTCACATGCGCATCATTACGAGGGTGACGGAAGAACAGGTAGATGAAGTATCCACCGATGTTGAGCCCAAGGTGATTGTTGAAGGAAGCTTAGGCGAAATAGAAGGGGAAGTCCCAGGGGGGTCTTCCACCGAGGATCGCATAGATGATGACAGGTAGTGGGCAGTGGTCGATGACTCTGTCATCTCAACATCGGTAGGGTGAATGTCAATGGGAGTGGATGTGTCCTTTGGTTCTGCTGGAGAAAAACACGCAAATAAGGGATTGGTGGACTCATTACACTTGGCCTCGAATTTGCGAATAGCTTCCAAAGAGGAGTGGTACTCTTCGAGGTGGGGATATAGGTTAGTATAGTGGCCATGGAAATCACACAAATCACAAGGATGATTTGTGCACAAATACTTGAGTTTCGAGACTGAATTAGGTATAGTGACATATACCTCTGGGATATCAGACTCTGGAAACACTTCATTGACCATGGGCTTGAGACGAGGCAATTCAGGACAGGTATGGGTGGCATGGCCGACAACATCACACAAAACACATGGGGGTACGCTTTGGAGGCTGAGGAGGAGCAGTGGTTGTTTGGGAAGCCTTGTCCTTAGGTGCCTTCTTGCGATATTTTCCTCCCCCGCCTGAAACTTCCACAATAGGAGTAGGTTCCTGTTGAGGTGGCTGAGGCACGGAAGAAAAGGGAGAGGTCATGGTGACCGGTTGGACCAGGGTCAAAGCAAGATAAGGTTTGGGTTTAACAGGCGAGATAGCGGCTGGGGGATCAATGTACCAGATTGGGATCCCCAGGGTCATGTTAGGAAGAGACAAAGTAGCCATAAAATGTACCAAAAACACTCCAGAAGGGGGAGCAATAAATAGTATCTGACCGAAGAGGTAATGGCCAGGCGAAATTTCTCCCAAATGGTTAAGGCCAAGGGGAAGAATTCTAGGAGGAAAAGGATGATCAGGGACACCAGCTATAGATGAAGGGCCTTGGGGAGGAGGTCTCAAAGGCCGAGTCGAAGTACTAGGAGCAGATTGCGGAGGGCGGGGTAGCTTACTAGTAGAACTGGTCCATTTGAGGTCAGATTGAGACGATTGCATCATGCAAACCTTCGACAAGCTGGGTTCAGAGACAGGAGGAGAAAGACCAGGGAATGAACCAAGAAAAGAGGAGTCTTTGTAGACTCTGGGTGAAACACTGGTCAAAGGTTCGGCTATTTTTTTATTGGCCACTGAAGAGATGATGGACTTAGGGGAGGTCTGAGACTTCGGTTCGTAATACGTCAACTAGTCTATGTTGACATCTTTCCATTGTGAGGAAAGCACATCTTACAATGAACCGCATATGGGACAATAGACATTTCATAAGTGTAGCTACGACCCAATAGAATTTTGTAATCTAAGGGGGCATCAATGACTTCGACATCAACTCAAATAGTCTTGCCCGCGAGAGTAATAGGACAATTTCCGAATAGGCCTATGGGCTGGGAAGAGTGGTCATCCCATGCTCGGAGGGTGATAGTGGAAGGGGCCAACTCTAGAGAAACGAGTTGCTTCCAAACCGAAGCGGACATCACACAAGTGGATGCCCCCTCGTCAACAATACAACGGGAGATGTTGGCATTCCGAATCTTCACAGGGATTTGGAAAGCGATGGAAGCAAAAAGGGGGGGATGTTATGACCGATTAACATCAAAGACGATCAAACAATCATCTGAATGATCCACAACACCCATGGTAGTTAGTAGAGATTTTCATTGTGAAGGGCACGACTAGACAAGTTCCAGCATTGATATGGCAGCAGGGATTTGCGCCAAATCATCTACTATACAATACGAATGGGCAGCTTTACCAGAAGTAGTGTTTCAACGTAATGGTCCCTTGGGAATCTTGGTATGAACCTATGCCTTAGGTTGAGGGATTTGTAAAGGACCATTGGGTGTCGAAAGAGGCTCTGTGGAACCTGAAGAAGGGGGCTCGGGAACAGGCATAGCGGGAGGCTTGTTGTTCAAACCGAACCGAGTCTAAAGGTTGAGGTCAACGGTAATCAGTTAGTCAAAGTTCATCATGCGAATCTGGTAATCAGAGGTACCAGATGAAGGAAGTTGAGTGGCTACCTGACCTTCAGGTGGGTTGGGTAGCCACGAACCCTTGCTAGGGGAAAGGATTAGTAAACACAGTCGGTTGGATAGGTTCAGCGTTAGGAGGAACCAAAGGGAAGGCTTGTTGTCCTCAGGACGTTGCTTGAGCTTCCCACATCTACAAAAACTAAGGTAAAAGAGGACAATCATGGGTATAGTGACCATAGACACCGCAACAAGAATAAGGTTAGTTCATGCGAACAGGCATGTCCTTCTTGGGCTTAGTGCCCTGTTGCTGGTTAGAAGTGTTAGGTGTATTTCCTTGGGGATTGGGTCCTGGATTACCTAGGGCGGATTTTTTTTTGTTGCCTTTCCTCTTATTTTTGGAAGTAGGGGGATTAGTCGTGCCCTGTTGTGCATACACCTGCCCTGGGGGGTGGTGGATGTTGTTGCGGGGGTTGAGAAGGAAAGGAGGCTGAGGTGCTAATGCTGGAGGAGCTGGAGCACCAGGCTACGGATACGGATAATGAGGAGGTTGGGAAAAATTGTGGTAAACAGGTTGGGCAAAAGGAGGAGGCATGTCGTATCCTAGATACATGCTACTGGGAGGGGGAAAAGTGCTGGAGGAGTTGTCCCCTCCTTGAGGGAAACCATAACCCATGGGAGGATGAGTGTATGGGTGAGAAAAGGCTCCAACGATACTATCAGCGGCATGGGATGCCCCCGGTGCGTTGGCACCACCAGGTCTAGGGAGATCAAGTAAGATGGTATAAACATAACCAGACTGTGTGTAGATTGGGTCATATTTCAACGCATTCTGGAGGGCAGCTTCTTCGGTCTGAGGGAAATGAGATGCGACATATTTTCCAATAGCGGGAAAAAGGGATCTGAGAAACTAGTCCATGTAGACACGGCCTTTGAAGGTAGGGGCTCAACATAGGCTCTTTCTTCTCTGCCATTCCTGGACATGATTGGATAGATGGGTTGCAGACGATTGAAAAAAAGAGGTCAAAAGTTCGGTACCAATGTCATAATGAAGGGGAAGCTAGAAGTAAGACAGAAAAGCCCTGGCAAGAGTCGTAAAAGTAGTATGAGAGGAGGAGGCCTGGTCAACATAACACCTATAAGCTTCTCCAGTAAGCGTACGCTGGTACAACCGAAGGCAGACAGAGTCATTAGTGATGGAGTTAGACGAACACCACCTGTGGAAAGATCGAACATGGTTTATAGGATCTTCTGGAGTAAGACCTTCAAACTTGTGGATGTTGGAAGGGAGATTGATTGGCATAGCAGGCCAACCAGGATCATGGTGTATGGGGTCATTGATCAACTGGTTAAAATCGGGAAGACTGAGACCTGCCATATAAGGGAGCAAGGGAGTAGCCGAGATAGTTCCTGTTGCGGTCCCACTAGTAGTATTCCCAGCATTAGGGTCGGGGCTACCACCAGTGTTGGGTCCTGAGCTAGACATGGTGAAGGTGACAAGAGGAGAACCGGGAATAGAACCAGAAGGATAACCCAATGAACTAGAAGTAGAGTCAAAATGGGGACTCGGTGGAGGATGAACTTGAACCCTACGCCGAGGAGTAAGTCTTCCTACCGGAAACTGTGGATGAAAGCCAAGAAGTCTCCAGGACCAACGCCTTGGGGGCGCAATGATGGAAAACAGACACATATCATAGAAGAAAGAGCTACCAACAAGGGAAAGGAGTTGCAGGATCAAATGATTACAATGTCAAAACAAGGGCAGAGAGGTGTGGGATCAATTGATTACAATTTTACCTGGCGGTGTAAACTAGGCGCTCTTCACTTAGGGTGTGCGTGTATGTGATAAGTGTGTTAATTTTTTTTAAACCTAGACGTGTGTAGAGAAAAAAGAAAAAAATGGTGTTGTATAATTGTAAATAAATCTGAAAATAACAGTGAAGTAAACTGAAATATGACAGAAAATAAACAGCTAATGATGCATCAATTTAAATCCAAGGAGGCGGGCTTCCCAACAACTAGTCTATGGGTGGGAAAAATCTAGTCAAAGCACACACAAAATGGCCAATGGATCTAAATTCAGGAGGGACAGAGAACTAAAGGTCAGATCTGCTGAAAATAGGTGCAAAAAAAAAGCAAAAAAAACAGAGGGAAAAGTGCTGCAAATGAGGTGGCGAAAGGCTACAACTTGAAGGGAAACGGAGGGGACCCTAGAGGAGGACAAAAAAAAACTGAAAAGAGGTGTTTTGGATGGATGAATAACCAATCTGAAATGAATTTGAAGGTACATGACCAGATTTGAAAAATGGCTAAACACACTAAAATCTCAGACGACCTGCTTTAGCTGAACTCCTCCTAAAAAGGTGGAAGCGTACAGAAGCCCTAGGGGGCTTCGTTCCTACTTCGATGAGTAAAATAGAGCAAGTACAGATCCAAGATGAGTGGAGACAGAGGTCAGACAACCCTGAACGGTAGCCCAGACAAACCCATAAAATCACAGAAAAAATCCCTCAAAAAGTACAGGTCGTAGTTTCTGACCTGTTTTCAGTAGAGGTCGCGGGTTTGAGGCTATTTTAGGCATCTTGAAGGTTGATGTCGCAGGTTTTGGCGCAAAAAGTGTGACCTACACTTCTGGCACTCGCGAGAGTAGGTTTAAGAAAAAAAGTGTCGTCTCAGCTGCAGCTGATACCTGTCACCTGCGCAATAGGCCCGGAAACACACAGAAGTTAGAATTTTTACTCTTTTAGGGTTTTAAAGGTTAAAAAAAACATCAAGAAAAGAAAAACAAGAAGCTAAAGAAAAACTCTAGGGTTTGAAGTAGCTGGTCATGCAAGGATCTGAAAAACGACGGCAGTCATAATTATAAACCCCAGTGGAGTTGCCAGTTGTTAGTGTGAATTCTAATCGTAAACATACGAAAAAAGCTCACTTTAGTTGTGCATAACAAACAACCCTAACATCAAATATGGTTGTAAATTTCTTTAGATCTGCAGTTAGTTGACCAAGACAAATGCTACAGAAATACAGATCTATGCAATTAAATATATTAAAACCAAATAATAAGAGTTGCACCATGCATCCAATGAACAAGACAAGAATATTTTTAAATAATTTTTTCATAATGACACCTAGGAAGGGAACATAGAAAGATGTTACCAGTCCCCCTCAATGGGATGGATTCTTTTATGTCCTCAGCGCTTCAGATCTAAGATCTCTCTCTCTCTCTTGATGGTGTAGAAAACCCAGACAAAAATGGAACTCAAGGGGAGTTCACAAGAAAAAAGATAGAAAAATATGACAATGATGGAAGATCAAAGTCACACAAAAAGTATAGATATAGAGTGATCTTTAGGCAACAAAAGGTAATGAATGAATGGAAAATCCCTTCTATTTATAACAAAATATTGAGTTAGTCTAGATATTGGTGCATAATTAAAATATTATTAACCAAATCTAGATCCAACTTTTATGGAATATTTTATTATTTTTGTTAGAGGGAAAAGGAATTTGAATTTGGTCAAACCCCTTTATTTGTAAATAATAAATAAATGATTTATTTATTATTTTAAGAATGTGGTTGAGTAATAATTAAATAAATAGTGATTTATTCAATTATTTATAAATGGTTTAGTCAAATTTAACAAGGAATATTATTTTTTTAAATAATTATTCCTAGAAAATAATAAGATAAATAGTGATTTATCTAATTAATTTTCCTGTTTTGCGTTAAATATGACTAGGAATATTAATTAAACTGTCATTTAATTAATTATACCTTGAGGAAAATCAAACAAATATGGATTTATGAAATATTTCCTCATGGGGTTTCCTGTTTAGACCATAAACAACTTGATAAATTATGGATTACTAAGTTATTTTTCATAGTGAAAGCAATCTTACTAGGATAAAATTGGTCTTACATGGTGTACTTTGGTCCATCTAATAGTAACAGGTTAGATGACCAAAAATTGGTGTAACAGTTATGCTCAACAAGAAGGTATAGACATTGAAGAAACATTTGCACCAATAGCTAGACTTGAAGCCATAAGAATGTTTCTTGCTTTTTCAAGTTTTCAACGTTTCAAAGTTTATCAAATGGATGTAAAATCTACTTTCAGTAATGGATATCTAGAAGAAGAAGTATATATTGAACAACCAGAAGGATTCATTTTGGGGAATAATGAAAACCTTGTATGAAAACTCAAAAAGGCTTTATATGGGCTAAAACAAGCTCCACGAGCATGGTATTATCATCTTGCATTAGGGGAATTTTGAGGTCTAAAATGGGCCTCCTAAGAAAAATGTACAACAAAAATAAACTTTATAACAACCAATAGGATTCAAGATGATGATGTCAACCATGGGGGATGATTCACCATTTTTTAAATAAAAGGGTAAAAGTATTAAAAAATAATAAAATAATAAAACTACTTTTTCAACTCGTATTTTCAACTTATCTCCCAAAATTTTTACTCAAATTTCGAGCAGGAGTACTCGTTGGATGTGAAATTTAATTCCTCATCCAAGGAGTACCCATGTTGCATACTTTCGATGAACTCTACTACACAAAAAATGAGAAATACATAAAAAAACGTGATTGTAATCACATTTTTTATGTATTTCTCATTTTTCGTGTAGTAGGACCCATCAAAAGTATACAACATGGGTACTCCTTGGATGGGGAATTAAATTTCGCATCCAACGAGTACTCCCGCTCGAAATTTGAGTAAAAAATTTGGGATATAAGTTGAAAATATGAGTTGAAAAAGTAGTTTTTCCATTTTTCCCTCTAAAATTTGATGATGTCATCAAATCTTATTTGATTTTTTCCACTATTATTTTATAATTTCCTTAGGAGGCCCATTTTAGACCTCAAAATTCCCCTAATGACAAGTATCTTCAACAACAAGGCTTCACAAAATTATCTACATACAACAACTTGTACACAAAAATTGAGGATGGTAAACTGCTAGTTATTGTTGTTTATGTTGATGACATCATCTTTGGGAGTAATGAAGAATCTATGAGTCAAAAAAATTAATTTTTTATGCAAGTAAGAATTAAGTGAAATGCCTTTACTTGGGGAACTAACATATTTTCTTGGTTTACAAGTGCAACAAGAAAAAGATGGCATCTTTCTCTTACAAACAAAATATCTCAAGCAGGTTCTGAAGAAGTATGGGATGGAAGACTACAAACCTGTATGTACTCCAATGATGATAGGATGTAAACTCAGTTCTCATGATGATTCTCCCACTGTAAACCAACCATAAAAAAGGTCTATGATTGGACATCTACTTTATCTAACACGTACTAGACCAAATATCATGCATGCAGTTGGGATTTTTGGATGTTTCCAAGCCTATCCAAAGGAATCACATCTTTGGGTAGTAAAGAGAATATTCAAATATCTCCAAGGAACTCAAGACTTTGGTCTATGGTATCCTAAAGTTTCTGATCTTACTCTTCATGCTTAGACAGATGTGGACTCGGCTGGAAATGTTGAAGACCAGAAAAGCACTAGTGGAGGTGCATTTTATATGGGGGCCCAATTAGTATCTTGGTTCAGCAAGAAACAAAGTTCTATTGCCTTATCTACAACAGAAGCAAAATATGTGGCCGCTAAATCTTGTTTCACACAACTTCTCTGGATGATGCAGACATTACAATATATTCAAATTAAATGTTCTCCCCATCTCCATCCTATGTGATAATATAAGTGCTATTAGTATTTCAAAAAATACTGTTATGTGCTCCAAAACCAAGCATATTCCTATTAAGTATCACTTTCTACGAGAACAAGTGCTTGAGAAAAAGGTTAAATTGGAGTATGTTCCCTCGAAAGAACAAGTTTCTAATATATTTACTAAACCTCTCCTCGGAGAAGCATTTGAATATCTCAGACAAAAACTGGGAGTTGTCTCTGCCTCACTTTGTTGTTAACCTATTCTACTCAGTCTACAGGGAAAAATTCAGAAGGTTTCTTGTTGTACGCGGCTTTCATTAAGTATAGTCATGTATATATGCAATTTTCTTTGCAGACAGTCATGTATGTTTTTCTCTAACAGAAAAATAGTGGGACAGACTCAAGAATAGACTTTGACATGTTTCTAATAGTTATGATTTGATTGGTTTGGTGTCATGAAACCAACTCACAAAGTAAAAGAAAGGAGAGATCAACGACTCAGAAATCAACCTCTTTGAGGGGGAAACCTCCTTTACATTACATAATGTTAGGTCCCTATATTATTAATATAGTCCCTTATTGTTATTAGTGTAACCCCCTTATTGCTATTATTGTACCCTTGTAACCCCCATTTTGTTATTATTGTGCCCTTAAATTATTATTTTTAGGTCGGCTAGGATTACATTATGGCCCCATGGACTCCTATATATAGAAAGGAGGTTTTGTAAATTTTATCATCGAAGACTTGTTCATTTATGTAATGTATTGGAGGTTTCCCCCTCGAAGTGGCTTATTTCTAAGGCGTTGATATCTCTTTTCTTCTAGTTTTGGAGCTGGTTACACAACATTTGGTATCAGAGCTTTGGATTCTAGGGTTTCGCTGCTCCAAACAGGTCATCGTGGAATTTTCACTATAACTTTATTTCTACGAAGTTTCAGAAGATGAAATTTTTAGGGTGCGAAGCCAAAATCCTGAGGAACATCGTCAAAAAATTTCAGAGCTTGGTTCGCAATATTTTTGGATATATGATCTGTGGAATTTAGGTCTTTTTTCAGGCTCCTAAATAGGTCATTGTAGCATTTGCACTATAATTTTTTTCTACGAAGTCTCAGAAGCTGAAATTTTTAGGGTGCGAAGTTGAAATCCTAAGGAAAATTTCCAAAAAAGTTCAGAGCTTGGTTCGCAATATTTTCAGAGATATGATCTGTGGAAGGTAGTGCTTTTTCAAGCTCCTGAATTTCATCTCAAAGAGTTGATCGTGGGAAAATCTTCATAACGCTCTCTCTGAGCATTATATTGGAGTGTCGTAAAAATTGGTCACAAGTACATGGAATTTAGTTTCTTTGCTATCAATTTCAGAGCCGAAGGACGAAACAGTGACACGTGGAAAGTCGTACAAGTTCGTTGTACTGAACCAGTCCATAATTAGGTCATTGTGGGAGATTGGACACAACTTTGTCTTGGAGAATCCAAATCAGGTCAGACCTATGGCATTCGAAAGATAATTCAGAGGGCTACATCGGTACCGAAATTAAAATATTGAAGTGCTGCAATCACAGAGATAATCCAATTTCAATATCGAGCTCCTAAAAAGAAAGAAAAAGGTGTGTATTTTTTTGCAAATTGCATGTCTTGTTCTAAGAATCAATTTGAATTGATTCCAAGGGCATATTGTAGAATAGATATCAGTATTGGGTTCTAAAAGATGTCCCGTAAAAATAATTCAACACCCATTAAGCCTTCAGAAGGCTATACTATGACTCATGAAGATGAAGAATTGCAACATGATCTATCAAAATTACAAGAGCAAGTGCAACAAATTTCACTCTCGCAAAGAGCAACAAAAAATGAAATGGAAGTTTTGAAGAAAGGTGTGGAAGCGAAGATGGACGGTTTGAAGAAAGGTGTGGAAGCTAAGATGGATGGCATGGAAGCTAGCGTGGAAGCTAAGATGGATGACATGAAAGACAACATGGAAAACATGAAGAATGATCTAAAAGCAGACATAGAAGGTTTGACAAAGTTGATATAAGAAATGTTTCCTAATGGTGAAAAGATAGTAGAAGAACCTCATGATGAGAACAAAATAAATGTCAATCGTGATTTCATAAACTCTAATGTTGGCAAGAAGAACCACCATATTCCAAAAATGGATATGAGGAAGTTTGATGGAAAGGATCCTGTAACATGGATACTACAGATGGAGCAATATTTTGATCTCCATAACGTGCAAAACACACAAAAGGTATGCATTGCAACTTTACATTTAGAACAAAATACGTTTTTATGGTATCGATGGCTTTTATCCCATACAAAAATTGTCACTTGGTCAATTTTTACAGAGGAAATGATAGCACATTATGAGGATACAAAGAGCAACACCTTCTTTAGCCAATTGATAAATCTCAAACAAAAGGGTTTAGTGGGGCAGCACATTGAGGACTTCCAAAAATTGAATATAAGGGTAACTGATATTCCAGAGGAACACGGGATCGATCTCTTCATAGGCACTTTAAAGGATAACATCCAACATGAAGTTCGTGTTTTGGAACCAGATTCATTGGAGAAGGCATTCAGGTTGGCAAGAAAATTTGAATGTAAAATAATGGCGACAAGGAAGCCTACCACTCAATTCTATAAAGAAGGAAGTGTTGCTACGCATAGATTTCCACAACCTACAAGGTTGACACCACAACAATTGGAAGAAAAAAGAGCAAAAGGGCTTTGCTACAGTTGTGATAGCAAATACACTAAAGGTCATAAGTGTCCTGAGAAGAAATTATTTTACATAGATTGTGAAGAGGAAGAAGAAAATGAACAAGAAGAGGATATACACCAGGAACCAGCCCCAGAAGAGGAAGAAATGAATCCAACCATATCGTGTAATGCACTGGCGGGAATTACCACTCCTCAAACTCTCAAGATAAAAGGACAAATCAAGAAGAGAAAGGTAATAGTGTTGATTGATTTAGGTAGCACCCATAATTTTATTCATTGTAAGGTAGCCAAGGAATTAAATTGTTTCCTATACCCAGCACCAGAATGTCAAGTGATGGTTGCAAATGGAGGAACTATAAATTGCTCTGGAAAATGCCATAATATCAAGCTAACCAGGGGGGAATATGTATTGACTAGTCCAATGCTTTCCATTCCTATGGGAGGTGCTGATGTTGTACTAGGAGTACAATGGTTACAATCTTTGGGGACGGTAGCTTTTAATTTTCAAGAACTTTTATTGAAATTTTTTTCAGAAGGAAAGGAAGTCGAATTACGGGGTATTGAAGGGAAGCCAGGAAGGATAATAAGCTCTAATGTCATGACAAAGCTTCTAAAGAAAGAAAAACGAGGCGTAATTGCACAATTATGCTCCCTAGAAGTTCCGACATCAAAATCATCTATTTCTGCAGATCTCCAACAAGTCTTGGACAATCATTCCAAGGTGTTTGAAACTCCCAAAGGACTCCCACCTATTCGTGATCATGATCATGCTATTCATTTGATTCCGAGAAGTGTTCGTCCAAACATCAGGCCTTATAGATATCCTTACTTCCAAAAGAGCGAAATTGAACGTATGATTGCAGAAATGTTAGAGGCGGGTATAATTCAACCTAATCAAAGTTCTTTCTCTGCTCCTGTAGTATTGGTACACAAGAAGGATGGATCATGGCGAATGTGTCCAGATTATAGGGAGCTCAATAAGCTCACCATTAAAGATAAATTTCCCATTCCTGTGATTGATGAATGATTGGATGAATTACATGGAGCAATTTATTTTACCAAGTTGGATCTTCGTTCAGGATATTATCAAATTAGAATGAAGACTGAAGATATTCCAAAAATAGCATTTCGAACTCATGAGGGTCATTATGAATTTTTGGTCATGCCTTTTGGCCTTACCAATGCACCTTCTACATTTCAAGGGTTGATGAATTCATTTTCAAACCCTTCCTTAGAAAATTTGTGCTAGTATTTTTTGATGATATACTAATCTACAGCAGGTCTTGGAAGGATCATGTTGAACATGTTGACAGGGTGCTCAAACTATTGCGGGAGAAACAATTATATGCAAAAAAATCCAAATGTTTCTTTGGAGTACAAGAGGTGGAATATCTGGGTCATATTGTATCTCACGAGGGTGTTAAAGTAGACCCTAACAAAATTAAAGCCATTAAGGAATGGAAAGTCCCCACAACCATAAAGCAGTTGCAAGGATTTCTCGGGTTAACGGGGTATTATCGCAAGTTTGTTAAGAATTATGGGAGAATAGCAGCACCTCTAACAACATTATTGAAGAAAGATGCATTTTCATGGACCCCTGAAGCAACTAAGGCCTTTGAACATCTTAAAGAGGCAATGTGCCTAGCACCGGTCTTAGCTACGCCAGACTTCACAAAAACCTTTATTGTGGAATGTGATGCCTTAGGAAATGGAATTGGTGTTGTTTTAATGTAGTAAGGAAGACCCATTTCTTTTGAAAGTCGTCCAATCAAAGGAAAGTATTTACAGAAACCTATTTATGAGAAGGAAATGTTAGCAATACTGCATGCACTAAAGAAATGGAGAACTTACCTAATGGGAAGACACTTCAAGGTAAAAACTGGTCATGATAGTCTTAAACACTTTTTGGAACAAAGACTATCTTCAGAAGAGTAGCAAAAATGGGTCACAAAGATGTTGGGTTATGACTTTGAAATAATCTACAAAAAAAGGAAAGCTTAATGTTGTTGCAGATGCACTCTCAAGAAAGAATGAAGAGGTGGAAGCATTGCTTTGTGCCATTTCTATTATCCAACCAGATTGGATAACTGAAGCAAGAGATGAATGGAAGAAGGACAAAGATGTATGGATACTCATTCAAAATTTGCGGCAAGATCCTAGTACATCTGATACATTTAGTTGGAAAAATGATTCCTTATGGTACAAAGATCGCTTATATCTTTGTAAGAATTCCCAACTAAAACAAAAGATTCTTCTGGAATTGCACACTTCTCCTTTAGGAGGACACTCAGGATTTTTAAAAACTTACCACAGGGTGAAGAAATAATTTTTTTGGGATGGCCTTAAATCCGATATTCAAAAGTTTGTGGCAGAATGTTTGGTTTGCCAGCAGAATAAAGTTGAGACAATTAAGACCCCGGGACTTCTACAACCTTTATCCATTCCAAGTCAACGTCAGGAGGAGATTTCAATGGCTTTTATCACAGGTTTACCTAAGTCCGAAGGAAAGAGTGTCATCATGGTGGTAGTTGATAGACTTACCAAGTATGCACACTTTTGTGCATTATCTCATCCATTTAAAGCAAGTACAGTTGCTACTACATTTTTGGACAAAATTCAAAAGCTACATGGAAGCCCAAAGGTTATTGTGAGCGACAGAGATCCCATTTTTACTGGAAATTTTTGGACGGAGTTATTTTCTTGTTTGGGTACTCAATTAGCTCATAGCTCAGCTTATCATCCTCAATTTGATGGTCAAACTGAGATAGTAAATAAATGTTTGGAAGGATATCTTCGTTGTTTTGTATCTGATAAAAAAACACAATGGTTCAAGTGGTTACCTCTCGCTGAATGGTGGTATAACACTTCCTTCCATACTGCAACAAAAATGATCCCATTTATGGCACTTTATGGATATCATCCACCATCCATCACATCATCTTTAAGAGAAAATTCGAAGGTTCAAGCAGTGGAAGATCACATCGAGCATCGACAAGAAGTTCTCCAACTCTTAAAGGACAACCTGAATTTGGCACAAAATCGAATGAAACAACAGGCAGATCAACATCGCAGCGAGAGAAGTTTTGATGTAGGAGACTGGGTATTTTTATGACTACAACCATACAAACAAATGTCTCTCAAGCAAGCTAAGAAGGATAATAAATTATCGCCAAAGTACTATGGTCCTTACAAGGTGTTGCAAAAGATTGGTACTATGGCATACAAATTGGAGCTTCCTGCTTCTTCACGAGTGCATCCGATTTTCCATGTTTCATGCTTAAAGAAGGTTATAGGTGAAAATCTTCCAGTTCAAACAATATTGCCAGAACTTGATGAGGAAGGAAAAATCATATTGGAACCTGAAGCAGTCACGGAAACAAGAACTCGACGGCTACGGAATCGATCAATTTCAGAGTATCTCATCAAGTGGAAGAACTTACCCACTGAAGATTCTACATGGGAGGATGAGAAGTTTATACAGAAGCACCCATAGCTACTCAAGTGTTGAGGAAAACACTTTTTTGAAGGAGAGGGGCATGTTAGGTCCCTATATTACTAGTATAGTCCCTTATTGTTATTAGTGTAACCCCCTTATTGTTATTATTGTACCCTTGTAACCCCCATTTTTCTATTATTGTGCCCTTAAATTATTATTGTTAGGTCGGCTAGGATTACATTGTGGCCCACTAGGATTACATTATGGCCACATGGACTCCTATATATAGAAAGGAGGTTTTGTAAATTGTATCATCCAAGAATTGTTCATTTCTGTAATGTGTAGAAGGTTGCCCCCTCGAAGTGGCTTATTTCTAAGGCGTTGATATCTCGTTTCTTCTATTTTTGGAGCTGGTTACACAACACATAAATTAACAATTCTTGGATGATACAAATGAAAAAACTTCCTTTCTATATATAGGAGCCCATGGGGTCATAATATAATCCTAGTCAGCCTAAAAATAATAATGTATGGGCACAAAAATAACAATAATGAGATTTTATGGGGCACAATAATAACAATATGGGGACGATAGGGGTACAACAATAACAATAAGGGGGCTACGCTAACAACAATAAGGGACTAAACTAGTAATATAGGGACCTAAAATGCCCCTCTCCTTCAAAAAATTGGTGTCCTCAATGCTTGAGTAGTTTTGGATGATTCTGTATAAAATTCTCATCCTCCCATGTGGAATCTTCAGTGGGTAAGTTCTTCCACTTGATTATATACTTTGAAATTGACTGATTTCGTAGCTGTCAATTTATTTTTTCTGTGACTATTGTTAGTGTCACAATTTACATTTTGCCATCAATGATCAAAATCACTCTTTTCATACTGATTTTAGGGGTCCCATTTAGAATTTTTTTATCATTCCATTAGGTCATGAAAAAAATTGATTCACTGACAGTAGCCCTAGTCATAAAACCTCACTCTTCCTCAAAATTTCACATTTATTGGCCCACATTCATGTCTTGCTGATCATAAAAAAAATCTTAAAAGCTCATTTTATTATGTTATTATGATATTCAAAGTCAATAATGGAGTCAAGTCATCCAAGGTCCCATTAGGTCAATTAGGTTTCATTTTTCAAGGTTCATAAATATGTCATTTTATCTCAATAAGGTTAGTAAAGGTGTGAGAGTGACTCAAATAAGACTTTCTCAATCATCTGCAAAGGATTTATCAGCATGTAAATATATTTTTTAAAGTTGTAATTTTGGTTTTAGAGTATGATTTTCATACCAAAATGTAATTTTATTCAAAACAAAGATGTAAATTATTTTTTTATTTTTTATGTTATTTTATGCTCATAATATGTAATAAGTTCTGTCCCAAGCTGCGAACTCAAATTTCACATGCCAAACTAAAAGTGAAAAGTGCCAAACTCCAGCAACATCATCCTAAAAGAAGAAAAAATCAAAGGAAAAGGGTAATCAACAATGTTTTCAAAAAGGTGAAATGAAACATTAGAAAAATGGGTTTTTCAATCCAAATTCAAATTGACTTAAATATTTATGACTCTTTGACATCTTTTAAAATTCATTTGTCTCCCCCAAACACCAAGGAAGCACTCTAAGAGACCAAAATTTTGAGTTTCTGGGTGAAAATGGTAAGAAAAACTGAGCAGAGGGCGCAAACATTGAAGGCAGGGCACAAATGCACAGTTGAGGGTGCAAACGCTAAAGGCAGGGCACAAATGCAGAGTTGAGGGCGCAAATCCTTGAGCGACAACGCAAATGCTTTGTTGAGGGCAAAAATTCTTGACAGATGGCGCAAGTGACTAGGGCGTCCCATAAACGTGTTTAAGTGTCAAAAAAATCATCCCCAAAGCTTCATCAAGCCACTCATCAACCTCTAGCAAATGAGTAAGAATCCAATACTCTTGAATACCATCAACATCAATTGCATATCTTGAGTGTTGTGAATTTAGGTTAAAATTTGGTGTTTGAATTTGTTTAAAACCCTAGTATTCTCATTACACTTTTGAATTCCTAAAATTGTACTCTCCTACACCTTTGCATCCTTCCTACAATTACAAAAACCCATTCCCAAACCCCTATTTTGTAAAATCCCCTTTTCCTAAACCTTTCTCTCAAAACCCTAAGCCCTAGGTGTTAAGTTTACCTAGACTCCCAATCCCCAAATCCCCATCCTAAATCTCATCATATTACTACTCCTTATCCCCTCCCCCATTTCACACATCCCTAGCAACATATCCCTCATTCTCCCTTTCCCATTCCCCATTCTTAAAACATATTTCACACCATCCACTTCCCTAGGGTTTTGACAAAAACACCATGGCAGAAGAGGAAGAAAACACATCATTTAGTGAAGGAGAGGAAACAGAGGTGAGGAGGCCTCATAAGGGGGGAGAGTACTTGAACATGAACCTACAAACACTAGGGAACTCTTGGCTTCTCCATTGACTGTGACATGCTTCAAACATGTTGGTTGTTATGATTTTTGTGAGAAAATTCAGAAAGTCCAACACCATCCCATGTTGACCAGATTTTTCATATCTAGACTCCATGACAACCAAGTTACATTAGCTGGTGTCACTTTTACTCTATCAACTGCTATTATCTCAGTTGCCACAGGGATCCCAAATGTTGGGGAGAAGTGGTTCAAGAAAGGTAAGTTGAAGAAACAAGACATTGACTTCATTTTAAAACCAAGACACCAAAATCAGAAAAAGAGGTTCTTTCCTTTTTCTCACCTCCTCGATAGATATGCACCAATAATTTTCATGTGAAGGTATATTTTAAAGGATTTATTCCTATCACATCCAGCTTTTAATGCATTTCACTAGGGTAAGGATGCTTAACATACCCTATTATCTTTTTTGGAGCATAGAGAAGATGGCATTCATTGCCCAGAAAAAGGAGTATGAACAGCAAATGAGAAGTTTATTCCATCATTCCCTCATCAAAATCATACTCCTCTACTGATCTGAAAGGATTGTATGAGTTTTGTTGTGCTAAGTGTATTTTCAGTTTATAAACATGTGCATACTTGTCTCTTCAGTTTTCTTAAGGATTGAGGATTTTAACCATGAATTGTAGATTATTTTAGTGAATTAGAAGCATGAAATAAGAACTAAATACACTGAACAGAAGTGCAAAACATAGAAATAAGTCACCACATAAAATTTACACAGCAAGCAGGATGAAGCAGTTCACCCCTCGTGGGCTACATCTGCTGGTCCAGATCCCAATGTCATGTCCATCTTTCATTATGCTCAAAATTTTGCAAATACATGTAGTTGCAGGCCTCTAATGGTTTTTTTCTATGCACCAATGGCTCTAGAATGCTTTAATTAGTATATAATGACTCTTCATTCATCCAGAATGGGAAATTGAGTCTCCAACTCATTTTCCTAGTTACACCTAGAAAAGCTCCACCAGTTGTGGAGGACTCCACTTAACTGGAGTCAATTTAGTGATTCTCGCCATAAATTTAGGTGCTGACTAAAATTCTGCTGAAATAAACTACAACATTTAATTAGGAGGTTAGGGGTGGCCAAATGCCAACCCCTGTTCTGCGGTTACCGCAACGGTTGGCAGAACCATAGCACAAACCCCAGTGGATAAGTTTCAAAACTGGAGTTAAATTCGCGCGGGTTAACGAAACCGTCAGAGATAGCATTAACCGCGCGGAGTTGGTTAACATGTCATAAGGTTGAAATAGTTTTGATAGCGGCCACGGTTGACATCTTTCGGAGGTGACGTTTAATATAACGTATTGCATGTGAACAATCCGCAGGGACCACTCGCTCGTTGGGATCACTGGCAGTCCCCAACCCCCAATGTTATATTGCATAAACTTTAAATACATCCTTTGACCATTGATTGTTAAGAACTAATGCATAGCACGGGTGGTGTGGTGGGTGGTTTCTCTGCCGAAGGTCGCAGGGTTGAGCCCTAAGGACCTCCATAAAATTTTAATGCACCATTAAGGGGAAACGTGGCGGCCTCAGGGTTGGCCACGTGTCACCCTCCGATTAGCCCATAAAAACCCAACATACAACCATTCATCAAATCATATCGTGCCACTTGTCATTCACTGATTGGCTGGAAGAAAAGGAATATTCCTTTTTGTTGACTGTGCATCCACCCTGCTGATTGGGCATCCCAATCAACCTTGTCGCGAAATTTAGCTGTTTGGAAATTTGATCAGCATGTGATATCTACCTCATATGACATCGGTTATTCGAACCGTTCATGGTGCTAGAATCAGGAAGACGAGATATACGTAACCATCATGGTTTTAACCCAATCCTATAACTTTCAATTTTGAGAAAAAATTATGAACTCCTGATCACTCCTCCCCATTGGGAAGCTTTTGGACCCCAAAAAAATTGATTACCTATTCAGTAGATGAGGGTAGATATTCCTCACCTTCCAACCTCCATCCACTTTTCCTTGCTTGGTTTAGTGCCTTTGAGCCCAACTTGGAGGTAGTCAACACTTCCCCTCTTGGATGCTCTTGTCCTCCTGTCAAGAATTCTATCTTCTTTGAGCTCATCCAGAAATTCTGGTGAGAAATCATCAATAGAAGGTATTTTAACATCACTTCCTTGATCATTGATCAAAGGTGGCTCATACAAATGAAAGTTTTCAACATTAACAACTGAATACATTTTCATATATGAAGGCAATTCAAGTTGAAATGCATTATTACCAACTTTCTTTATGATCTTGAATGGAAAATATCGAATGGGTTTTAGCTTTTTACCTTCCCCTTGCATCCTTTCTTTGTTAATGTGCAACCATACCTCATCTCCCTCTTGAAACTTGTGATCAACTCTATGTTTGTCGTACCTCTCTTTGTATTTTCTTTGACTTTTCTCAAGCTATTCTTGAACTTGTTGATGTATAATCTGAATTTTCTCAATGAACTTTCGAGCCTTGTTAATGTCACTATGGCCATCTATTGCAACATCCTCTCCAAATATGTAGTCTAATGGAAATTCTGGCAAATACCCAAATCATACTTCAAAATGTGATGTTTGATTTGAAGAGTGCTTTGCTCGGTTGTAAGTGTGTTGAATGTAATGCATTTGCTCATCCCACAACTTAGGATGTTTTCTCCAATATCCTCTCAATATTTGCGCAATGGTCCTGTTCACCACCTCGGTTTTTCCATCGGTTTGCAGATGAAAAGCAGTACTCTTTTTCAACTTTGTGTCCATCATAATCCATATATTGGACCAAAAATTCCCAAAGAACCTGGAATCCCTGTCACTAACAATAGAAGTTATAAATCCAAAATGAACCCAAACATGTTGAAAATAAAGTTTAGCAGTTTCTTCAGCAGTAATGGTTTTCTTATATGGCATAAGTATAAACATTTTACTGAATCTATCCACAACTATATAAAGATAATCATGTTTCTTTCTTGACATAGGTAGACCTCCAACAAAGTTCATGGAGACACTCTCCCATGGCCTTGATGGTACCGGTAGTGGCGTGTACAACCCAAGCTTCCTATTACTAGGCTTTCTTGTTGCACACATAGAACAACCTCTTATAAAACGCGACACACTATCTATCATGCAAGGCCAATAGCAATACCTCTGTAGATGTGCCACTGTTTTTCTTACCCCAAAGTGTCCAGCAATAAGAGATGAATGAGATTCTCTCATGACACTTAGCCTCTCTCATTGTGGTATACACAACTTGCCCAAATGAAGCAACAAATTCTTATGCATGTCATAATATTTTTCTTCAACTTGATTCCCTTCACTCAAACTAGCGTACACATCTTGAAAATAAACATCATGTGCATATTGTTCTATGTAAATCTCATGTACAATAGAATCATTTTTTAGTAAAGTATAAGCACTAATGATTGTTCTTGAAATCATATCAGCAAATTTATTGAAAATACCTTTCTTGTACCTTATAACCAAGTGAAACTGTTGAAGATATCCCATCCACCTGAAATGTCTTGATTGCTGCAATTTTGTTTGTGACTGCAAGTACTTTAATGGTTGGTGATTGGTATGCACAATAGTCTCTTTACCCATCAAGTAGTGTTTCCACTTCTTGACACTTTGTACCAACGCATATAGTTCTTTGTCATATGTAGGATAATTTGTCACAACACCATTAAATGTTTCAGAATGAAAATCAATAGGCTTACCATGTTGCAAAAGAACTGTGCCGTCCATGGCATAATAACTAGCATCAGTTTGTATCACAAATGGCTTTCTCAAATTTGGTAATGCAAGGACTGGAGCTAAACTGATCTTGTCTTTTAAAGCTTCAAAAGCTTGTTTTTTTTTGCCTCCCCATTGGAAGCCTTTCTTTACACTTGTCACTGCATGCATAGGAGCTACGATGGTAGAAAAGTTAGCAATAAAATTTCTCCAATACTGAGTTTCACCTAAGAAACTTCTTACCTCGGTTACTGTTTTGGGTGTGGGCCAATTCACAATGGCTTCCACTTTAGAAGGATCAATTCTCAACTCTCCTCCTCCTACAATGTGTCCCAAATAAACCAAATAAGTCTTTCGAAACTCACACTTTTACATCTTAAGAAACAATTTCTCTTTCTTCAAAACATCAAGCACTCTATTCACATGCAAGACATGTTCTTCTTTTGTTTTGTTGAAAATAAATATGTCATCTAAGTACACTATCACAAATTCATCAAGGAATGGACACAAAACACTATCTATAACATGCATGAAAGTTTCTGGTGCAATACACAAACAAAATGGCATTACTAACCACTCAAAGAGTCCTTGTTTGGTTTTGAATGTAGTTTCCCATATGTCACTTTCTGCAATTCTTACTTGACGATATCCACTTCGTAAATCTAATTTAGTTGAAAAATTTTCTTCTTTCAACTGATCAAGAAAATCATCTATCCTTGGGAGTGGGTAATGATTATTTACTGTAATCTTGTTCAAAGCTCTGAAGTCTACACACATGCGCCAAGTCCCATATTTCTTTGGAATCAAGACTATGGGTGAATCACATGGAGAGGTGCTTGGCCTTATGATTCTTTTGTCCAACTTCTCTTTAATTTTCATCTTTATTCAACATTATCTATTATCGACATGTGATACATACCGATGTTTGGAAGAGGACAATCTTGCTACAACTGAATCTCATGTTGAATCTCTCTTTTTGGAGGAAATCCTGTTGGCTCCTGAAACATCTCATGATGTGCATCAACTACATCATATAAATAGGATCACATCCCTCAAATGATTCATGATTAACATCAGCTTTAGGCTTAATCATAAGAAGAACAAAATTCTCACTTGAATTTACCAGCCTCTTTACCTCTCTATCATTTACCGTAGCAATATTTGTCTTTTTGCGATGTGCTCTAACAATTTACTCCTTGCCATATTTGAATAAATTATATTTGTTCTCATGGAAATGGAAGATTGCTTTCCTGTCATACAAGTAAGGACTCCCCAACACATTACTTGTTATGCCAAGCAGAACCACATCTAATTCAATTGTGTCAACAAAATCTGCTGCGATTGCAAACCGCAATATACACTTCTTTGAAACCTGTAAATTTGCATCCTTAAAAATCCAACCCAATGGATATGGTTTTGGATGTGGAATGGTCTCAAGGTTAAGTTTCTTGACCAAGTCTTCAGAGATTAATTTTTCTTGTGACCCACTGTCAAATAATGTGCCAATATTGGTATGTTTGGATATGAATCTCACATCAAACAGTTCAGTTGTTTCTTCTTCATTTGGAGCATGTATGTGACAGTTTGATGTACTATTACTGGGTTTAGCTTCAATTTCTTTCCACTTCATGTTCTTCAATCCCATGGCTGTAATATTTGATTCATCACCTAAATCTTCTCCTAAATCATGTTTATTTGTAGCTGCAGTTTTCTATTTCCCTTTGTTGTTTTATTTCTTGGGCCTCATTTCAAGATGTAATTTTCAACAATGATTTTCATCATGGCCTTCTTTTGAACAATGTTTGCAAACCAATTTTTCTCCCTCTTTCTTAACATATGCATTATTTTTGCTTTTACCTTTTGAGGTATTCTATTTGTTTTTTCCCTTAAAATGTTTCTTTCTACCCTCTTCAGAAATGTTCTTCCCTATAGCTTCTAAATGTGTGGCCTGAACACATACTTCATCTAGACTTGTGGGGTTAAACATGAGAATAGTATGTTATAGGTAGCCATGTAAGCCTCCTATGTACTTGAGAAAAGTATCTTGGCTCTGCAAATCTACCCCTAATAAGAGAGCTCTTCTCCTAAATTCTTGGGTGTACTCTTGCACATTATGTCCCTTCAATTGCCTAAAGTTTTTCTAGTTCATTATGGATTTCTGAACATGAGCTAATGGATAAAATTGTTTTTTTATTGCAGTAATGAAATCAGACCATGATAGAATAATCTTACCAAGCTTCTTGATCTCATCCTTTATCTTGGCTTCCCACCAAACAAGTGTTGCACCTTCCATTCTCAATTAAGATAATTGGCTTTTGGTATCATAATCTTGAAGGTTTTGGATTCTCAAATAGACCTTGAATTGCATAATCCAATTATCAAGCTTTTCTGCATTGACTTCACCATTAAACATTGGTAGTTCAAACTTAACATCAAGTTTTAAAAAAGGAATTTTACCAGTGTTCTTTAACTTGTGTGGCTGATGTATTGAAGATGAAGTAAAGGATTATGATGATGAGCATGAGGACGATGGTTCTCCATTGCCTCCATTTCCTCCATTGTCCTTCCTTGAATTATCTTCATCATTGTGACCTCCTGAAGATCCGCATCCTTCCTTGTGAATTTTGGATCCTTCTCCTTCTAGTCTCCCATTCCTTTCTTGATAGAGGATTATAACCATCTTAGTCATGTCAAGGAATTCTTTCCTGAACACTCTTTCTTCCTCATTGGGATCAAATTCTTCATGGATTTCACCTTCTCTATGAGACATGCTTAATGCAGCTTCTGCTTCCTTAGGAGGTGAACTAGGTGGTGGAGATTGTGGCAATATTTCTCTCTTTTGCTTTAGCTCTTCTTGAGACCCTTCTTCTCCCACCAATTTTCCTTCTCCTCTTTTGAGTTTGAGCCTAGTAAGCATCTAAAAACTTGCAAAGAGATAAACAATTCTTTGCACAAAACAACACCAGAGAATAAACTCTAGCTCTGATACCAATATGATCTGAAAGGACTGTATTAGTTTTGTTGTGCTAAGTGTCTTTTTATAAACATGTGCATACTTGTCTCTTTATTTTTCTTAAGGATTGTGGATTTTACCATGAATTGTAGATCATTTTAGTGAATTAGAAGCTTGAAATAAGCACTAAATACATTGAACAGCAGTGCAAAATCAAGAAATAATTCACCAGATAACATTTACACAGCATGCATGATGAAGCAGTTCACCCCTCCTGCGCTACATCTGCTATTCCAACTCCCAATGGCATGTACATCTTTCATTATGCTCAAAATTTTGAAAATACATGTAGTCATAAGCCTCTAATGGTTGTTTTCTCTACACCAATGGCTCCAAAATGCTCCAGTTAGTCTAGAATGACTCTTCATTCACCCATAATGGGTGAAAATTGAGTCTCACGCTCATTTTCCCAGTTACACCTAGAAAATCTCCACTAATTGTGGACGACTCCACTTAACTAGAGTCAATTTAGTTATTCCCGCCATAAATTTAGGCGTTGGCTAAACATCCGTTGAAATAAACTGCAACATTTAATTAGGAAGTTAGGGGTGGCCACATGCCAACCCTTGTTCCGTGGTTACCATGACAGTTGGCAGAATCATAGCACAAACCCTAGTAGATAAGTTTCAAAACTGGAGTTAAAGTCACGTGGGTTAACGAAACCTTCAGAGATAGCATTAAATGCGCGGAATTAGCTAACATGTGATAAATTTGAAACATTTGTGGTAACGGTTGCGGTTGACATCTGTCAGAGGTGACATTTAATATAACATGTTCCATTTGAACAGTCCACGAGGACCGCTGGTGGGTTGGGACCGCCAGCGGTCCCCAACCCCCAATGCTACATTGCATAAAATTTAAATACTTCCTTTGACCATTGATTATTAAGAACTAATGCATGGAGCAGGTGGTGTGGCGAGTGGTTGCTCTGTCGGAGGTTGCGGGGTCAAGCCCTGCAAACCTCCATAAAATTTTAATGTACCACTAAGGGGACACGTGGCGGCCTCAGGGCTGGCCAAGTGTCACCCTTCGATTAGCCCATAAAAACACAATGTAAAACCATTCATAAAATCATATCATGCCACTTTTCATTCACTGATTGGCCCAGAGAAAAGGAATATTCTTCAGAATATTCCTTTTTTCTGACTGTACATCCACCCTGCTGATTGGGCATCCCAATCAACCCTGTCGCAAAATTTAGTTGTTTGTAAATTCGATCAGCACGTGATATCTCCCTCATACGAAATCAGTTTTTCAAATGGTTCATGGTGCCAGAATCAAGAAGACGAGATCTATGCAACCATCCTGGTGTCAACCCAATCCTGTAACTTTCAATTTTGAGAAAAAATTATGAACTCCTGATCATTTACCATCTCAATCAACTAAACATTGCATGGAATACCTTCATAGCTAATGATATTTTCAATGAGTCATCCCATCATCATGTACAAAATGTGCCTTCATCATCCTAGCCATCTACTCCATCCCTCTGTCTCAACCTATAGCACATTCATCATCATCAAATCAGTCCCCTTCACCTCCTTCATCTCCATCTCATCACGACATTGGGTCACCTAGCAGGATTGAGGACATTGAGCCTAAGTGGGCTAGTTTGGTTGAGGTTGAGCCATTGCCAAAAACCTACCAGAGAGGCCATAGGCATGTGTTTGCTCCACATAGAGTGGAAGGGGCCATGCCTTCTACAAGAACAAAGCAGGTGGACAAAGGCAAAGAAAAGGTGATTGAGTCAGTCAGTCATGATGAGGAGGATCTTCATGAAACAGAACAAGAATTTCAGCTTCTTGACCTAGATGAGGATGAAAATGACAGAATCACTAATGCAACCATCAAAGGAAAGGATGTCAAGATTAAGGAGCTCCAAACTAATCTTGACAGGGCCAAATATGTCATAAACTTCCTTGAGCAGGAGAATGAGCAATTGAAGACTAAACAGGTCTTTGATGAGGTCAAGTATGTCACTACTCAAAAGGAGGCAGAAAAGGATAAAGCCATGCTAGATGAAACACTTGAAAAGTATGGATTACTTGATGAAAAAGAGGAACAAGTACCAAGAAAGAGACCTAGAACTAGAGGGTTGAAAAGAACCCTAGCTCTAGAAAGACAAAGGGAAGATGAGCTTGTTGATCAGTTAAACCTAAATGAGCAGCTTGCTATAATGATCAGTGAAAATAGGGAGCCATGGCTTGATAGAGCCAATCAACAATTGGAGAAGCTTCTAGAAAAGGCTAACAAAGACAATGACCTATTGAGGAGGAAAGTCAAACACCATGCTCTAAAGGAGAAAATTACAATGGCCAAGCTCAAACGGGCCAATGAAAAGATTGAAGATTTGACCATGGAAGAGAAGAAAAAATTGGAGATACTTGTTGAGGCTTCCCTCCAAGCCTAGACACATCATCATCAACCATTCTACCAATTTTGAGGCATTTTGAAACCTTTTTGCAAAATCTGCGATTTTCTAAGTTTTTTTTTTAATATGCATTTAGCAGAAATTTGGCCATTTGCGCAGCACCCTAGGCGCTATGCAAATGATTGGGGCACGTTTTGAGGGAAATAAAGATACCATTGAGAACTTAAAGACAAATTCATTCCATAAAAATATGTTTCCTGCCTTGGTTTGCATATGTGACAGGTGAAAAGGTCAAAAAACCACCTAAAAATGACCTTTATGCCTTTGTTTTGACCTAGGCGCTACACAAATACCAGTCTTGCGAGAATGAATTTTTGAGGGGGGAATGACCTTCATTTTCAAAACTGGAGGCATATTCAGAAAGAGGACTGGAAGAAATTTCCAGCAAGCCATCTTGGGCCTGATTTGGACACCTGCAAGTTAGCCAAAAGTGGCCCTAAACATGGAGGGCGCAAATGACAAAGAAAGGGCGCAAATGACACATTTGCTAATATTTTGGAATTTCTCTAAAATTTTGACTTTTCTTCAGAAAATCATGTTTCTACCTATGTAATTAATGATGGTAAATGTAATAATGCTATGGATTATTTACCTAGGGGTAGATTCATTGGGTAAAAGTTATCATTGCGTCAAAATGAATCAGTTTGAATGTATTAGGAATGAGTCACTTGGACCATCATACACTTCAGCTTTTAGTTCAATATTTTATGGATCACTTCCTCACCTCATGGATTTGACCCCTGAGGATGAGTGAATGTTGTTTTGATTTCTATTTAGTCCCTTTCTTCACTCTTAGCAAGGGTTGGAATCATTTTGGATGTTAGCTTGTTGATCAAGGAACTATGTACTTAGCTTTGGCCAGTTAATAAAGAAGAGTTGCAGCTATTTTTTGGGATACATGTGGTATGATGCTTATCATTGTTTTTTCTTCAGTTTCATATGTTATAATGTGTTTTATACATGGTCATTACATCTCTATTTTATGATTTCATTCAATTTGATAGGCAGAACACATGCTTGCTCATGATGCTCTGTTTTGGGAAATTGATCATAATTTGTCCATTTTCCTCTATTTAGGAAGAATACATCTCCCATGCTCTTCCTAGCTTCTCATCAGTCTTAAAACCATTTCATCAAAATAATTTTAAAGTGGTAAGCCTTATGCCTACCTTGTCCCATTGAATCCCTACAACCCTTTCTCATTTTCCCTGACCTGGCTCCCTTGACCTAATATTTTCATTCATTGAAACCCAACCCAATCAAATCAAAACAACCCCTGCACTCATTATCTAGCCTAAACACCCTAATTCCTCCAGCCCTCCTGGATGTGACCTTGTGGAGAGATCCCTCTCTGACTTGGTAGAGCTGGCTACAGAGCCAAAATTTTGGTTTGTGGTTACCTCTGTTGGGATTCCTTCTTCAGCCTTCGGAATCTGGCGGAGTGATAACATTCTGGCACCTTTGTCAGGGAACAAAAGGAAAAAAAATTCCTAGGTGTACGATAAATATTTATCGGAAACTAGTCCTTTGGATGATAGGATCAAGATTCATAAGGTTGATTTCATAATTGCAGTGCCTCGTAGTAGATCTAGCTTCTCGAAGAAAATATACTAGGTCTAACCCTGATCCAGATTTGGTTTCTCCCATCGAATATTGTTAAAGAATCCTAAGGAAGCAAAGATCTCATCCAGCTTCAAGTTCTCTGGTTTCTCCTCCTCAAGATTTTGTAAGAATCTTCTCATTACCTTCTGATTTGGTAACTGTTTAGTCAATTTAGTGTCCTAAATTGCTAACATAAATTATCAACCAGGGCTAGTAAACTGATGAAGTGTGATGCACTATATGTGCCTAAGTATCCATTTTTCTTACTTCGTTGTTTTTAGTGTTTTATTGATGTTTTGGGGTTTTTATGTTTGAATCTTAGTATGCTACTCTATGCTAAAAATATGAAGTTAGATTTATCTCCAAAGGGAGAAAATGAAATATTAATAAATGAATTAAAACAGAGTTTATTTGCAAGTTTTGTTCCTAACTAGAAAATGATGAAAACAAAAAGTTCTAATCCATGGATATTACAGCTTCTAAATGAACATTCATGAAATGAAAAGTAACTCAAAACACTACAACTTAATCTGATTCATTTAGTTAGAGATTTGTTAAAAGAGCTTGTGAAAAAAATTAATTATAATGCAATGAGGATCTCTTAAAACATAAAAGAAATGTTGAAACAACTTATAACATTACAACTAAATCTCATTCATGAGTTAGAGTTTTATTGGAAGAGCTTTTTGAAAGAGATAAATCATAATGTGATAAGGATCTTCTATGAAGCAAAACAATCAATAACTCACAATATTACAACTTAGTCTCATTCGTGAATTAGAGATTTATTGGAAAAGCTTTTGAAAAAGACTTAACTGCAGTATAATGAGGATCTTCTTTTTAACTAAATAACAGAAAATGAAATGCTAATAACTCAAAATATCACAATTGAATTCCATTCATTTAATAGAGATGTATTGAAAGAGCTTGAGAAAGAGACTAACTGCAATATCATGAGGATCATTTATCTAAGCAAATGACATGAAACATAATGCTAAAAGCTATGATTTCATAAAGCAATCTAAGTAAGGAAATATGACAACACAGAATTGAAAATGACTTATCAAGAAAACATATAAAACCTCCTTGAATAGCAGGGGCTCTCTGCTATCAATTTGGTGAAATTCTTCAGCTCCTTAAAGTTGTAATCAAAACAGCATCAAAGAACTTCTTTATTGAAAAACTCACAAATCTACATCCCATTCCATCTTAAGATTTGTTACAAAACACTCTCTATTCCTTTCTTTTCTTCTCCTATTTTTTCACTACTCATGATAGGAGAAAGCTTCTCCTATTTATACAAAATATGAGAAGTTATCTCATTAATGGGAGTACATGAATCTCTCCCTCCATCTCTAGAGTTACAATCAAAATAGGAAATGATAAAACACATGTCTTTTTAGAGTTTCAACACAAATAAGAAATGAGACACATATCTTCTTAGAGTTTCAATACAAAAAGGAAATGAGACACATGTCCTCACGATCCCATGATCTTCTCCACTCAAATTCGAATTTGGTTATAGGAGGCCACATAAAGGTCTTTTAGAAGCTTCCTTTTGACCTACACATGTCACAAAACTCATAACACATATATAGATATATGAAACTATGTTAATTTTCTAGTTTCTAATCATAAATTCACTTTAAATACATAAAATAAATAACTTTGGAAAACAAGGATCTTAACCCATATATTTATGAAAATGGTTACTTAATGTAGGGTTTTAGGTCAAATGGCTATGGAATAAGAGCTGAATGGTTATGACATAATGGAAATATGTATGAATATGGAAAACACTTTTGAGACTCAACATACCCCCCAACTGAAGTTGTTGCATGTCCTCATGCAACTATTGCAATGATTCATTTGTCCATGAGTTGATATTTTATGAGTTTTGACTCATATAGATTCGTTCCAAACTTTGCTTTATAATATTTTGTTTTGGCAAAGTATAATACATTTGATTGCAACATTTTTTTATATGGTTGGTTCTTGTGTGACAACCGATTTTTTTTTAGCAATGGTTCTTGTGTAACAATGCTTTATTTTCTTTGTTGCATCAAAGTTCATGAAAACATTTAGAATCAAATACTCCATCAATGAATTGATCATTTGCAAGGCATATAATCTTTTGGATCATGTTGCAACAATAGTTGGTTGGGAAGTATATGTGGGTGGAAATGAAATGAAAATGTGTGATAGTTTATGACATGTTGATATGAAATGATGTCTCTTCCCCCCAACTAAAGATATGAAAATGTGAAAAAAGGAGTGAGGAATTTTTCCAAAGTTACAATTTTAGCATTCTAATGAATTACATGACTAAAAATTAGAAAACCACATACCTTCACTTACCTTAAATGTAGATGAGTTGTGTACTGAAGAGTGTGGTTGTTGATGTTGTTGGATCATGAACTATGTAAACAAATGAATTTGATCTGCTTCTTTGTTCTTTTTGTTCTCTTTGTGCTGATGGCAAGATTGGGATCTTTATTGCTGCTGATACAAATTGATTCCTGCTGCAAACTTCTGAAATGATGTAGTCTTCAATCGTTACAAAATCCGATGGTACAATTCTAGTCATGCGAATAAATGTGTTGATGTCGAGCATGAAGAGAAGTCATTGGATTACCGACCATTAATGAATGCCGTTAACAAATGCGAGGCAAACTCACCATTAATGTCAATGAGTGCCAAGGTACCTAAGTACATCTTGCAAAGTGCGAATAGATGCGCTGATGTCGAGCTACTTGCAAGATCTGACGATCAAGGGACATTGATGTATTCTCATGATTGTCAGCGAGAGAACTTGTCATTAATGCATACAAGCCTCAAGGTACTATTAAGGACTCTAGTCTTGGACCTAGATAATGTGCTGATGTCGATAGGCCAAGACTTGTTAGAATGAAGGCCTTAAGGAATCCTCCATCATCTAACGCGAGCATGAAAGAATAATTTTTGAAAGACTCTGGATTCAATAATTTGCATTGAAGCAAGGTTTATTTGCAAAATGAAAAGGATAGGAAAAGGAAAATGGAAATGGACAATGAAAAATGGAAAATGACAATGGGAAATAAGCATGTAGGTGAACTTCTTGCTTTTATTTGTGGAGTAGACAAAAAGTAATGGAAAGTGTATGTGAATAAAGGAAAATGAACAACTAACTCTTGCTGAGAAAATAATGGTGGTTTGCTTTGAATTTCTTGGTTGGATTTACAATTCAAAAAAGGAGGAAAAGTAATGGTCTTGATGGATATGAACATGGACTTGTTCTTATGTTTCTCATGAAATCGGTCCTTTGAAAACCAATCGTGCGCACAATTAGTTTCCTTCAATGATCATTCGATCATCCCAAATCTACAAAAAAAACTTGACATAAAGAACATAAGTGTGTTAAAAAAGAAGTAGCTAATTTCTTTCTGATTCTTACGCAAAAATTAAATGTCAAATGAAACAGATTAAGGTAAATCAAAAAATTCTATATTCAGTCCAATTCATGATATCGATAACAATCCATTTTTAAAGAATAACCATGAAAAATAAATCAACTCCCTATTGTCGGATGACTTCATGCACTATGCTTAGTAAAACAATTGGCATTACAAAGATTTGTTGTGTTCTGCAAGTTAAAACTTTACAGAAAAATACACATCAACAATATTAATGCCAAATATTTAGAAATCATCTAAATAATCTTCCAATTGTCCTGCAAACCATTATTAAGAAGATTTTTTTTTTTTAATTTTTTTTTTTTTGAATTTTTTTTTAATGAAATAAAGCATGGATGAAATAATTGCCTTTATGAATATTTTTGAAACAAAGTCATGCCAATGCCTCTTTCATGCAAGATAAAAATAAAAAGCTTGAAATTTCTAAAGTCAAATTCCTAACTATGAAGGAGATGAAGGGAGAGTCCTTCTCAATTTATACAACTTGCATTTGATGCACATGTGATAATGTGTTTGCCTCAAATAATCCATTTGTCACTCATCATGTGCCACCACACATGAATTCTGCCACATTTTCCTTCAAATAAGGAAATCAGATCCTTGATTATTTCTCAAAATTGAATTTGATAAAACCGTAACTGTTTTCATTATAAAAAAAAAAACATTTTTCTCTCACGCACACTGCAAATTAGTGCTCCAAAGAACACTGAATTTCTCCCAAATGGCTGCAAATTTCAGAAAGTTCACATTAGATTACCTAATTCACCCCGTTCCCGAAAAAACTCATGTTTTATTTTTTTCTAATTCACTTCGGTTTGCTCAGAAAATTCGTTTTAAAATCAGGTGTTTTTGACAATTACGCATTTCGTTTTCTGGAAATTACTTATGGTTTGATTTGTTTTTATTTGCAGGTTTTGAAGTGTAATGGCTTGTATCTCACAGAGAAGTTCAAATTGATCTCCTTCATTCCAATTACTTGCAATGGAATCTGCAATCTTCTCTTCATCAATAGTCTGAAATCTTCTCTTTATCAGCAATTTCTTCATATGATACACTTCCATTGTCTGTCCCTGTAATTGAATTTGTAATCTTCTCTTCATCAGCAATTTGTAATCTTCTCCTCATCAACAATTTGCAATCTTCTCTTAATCAACAGTTTCTTCATGTGATATATCTTTATTATGTGCAAAATTTTTAAAAATGATTTCTAATAACTGTTGTTTGAGGAAAAACGAATATGGAAAAGAGAAGGTTCTTTTTTTTTTTCTTTTTTTTTTAAATTGCAGTGCATGGGTCTTTGTGTGGATTGAAGGACTGCATATATGCGTAAATCCAAGCCAAACGCTGGCCTCATGCGTATGCGTGGGTCTTATTTCCATGAGCCAATTTTTTTTTTTTTTTTTTTTTTTTTTTTAATAAAATTATATATTATATTTTCAAAAATTCAAAAATATACATATATATTTCATTAAACAAAACAATTATTGAAATTAAAAAATTTTATCATTTTTAAAGTTAATTGTAAAATGAAATGAAATGATGAAAACATAATTTATTATTATTTTTAACATAAAAATTCTTTTTGTGATCCTCTAGATCACACAAAGTGCAGGAGGAGAGCATACTTGAGAAATTATTAATTTTTTTTTTTTTTTAAGATGTAAGAAATAAGGCTACCTAGTTACACTTCCCCGGCAACGGTGCCAAAATGTTTAGTCAATTTAGTATCCTAAATTGCTAACAAAAATTATCAACCAGGGCTAGTAAACTGATGAAATGTGATGCACTATATGTGCCTAAGTATCCATTTTTCTTACTTCGTTGTTTTTAGTGTTTTATTGATGTTTTGGAGTTTTTATGTTTGAAATTAGTATGCTACTCTATGCTAAAAAGATGAAGTTAGATTTATGTCAAAAGGGAGAAAATGAAATGTTAATAAATGAATTAAAACAGAGTTTATTTGCGAGTTCTGTTCCTAACTAGAAAATGATGAAAACAAAAAGTTCTAATCCATGGATATTACAGCTTCTAAATGAACATTCATGAAATGAAAAGTAACTCAAAACACTACAACTTAATCTGATTCATTTAGTTAGAGATTTGTTGGAAAAGCTTGTGAAAAAGATTAATTCTAATGCAATGAGGATCTCTTAAAACATAAAAGAAATGCTAAATCAACTTATAACATTACAACTAAATCTCATTCATGAGTTAGAGTTTTATTGGAAGAGCTTTTTAAAAGAGATTAATCATAATGTGATAAGGATCTTCTATGAAGCAAAACAATCAATAACTCACAATATTACAACTTAGTCTCATTCGTGAATTAGAGATTTATTGGAAAAGCTTTTGAAATAGACTTAACTAAAGTATAATGAGGATCTTCTTTTTAACTAAATAACAGAAAATGAAATGCTAATAACTCAAAATATCATAATTGAATCACATTCATTTAATAGAGATGTATTGGAAGAGCTTCAGAAAGAGACTAACTGCAATATCATGAGGATCCTTTATCTATGCAAATGACATGAAACATAATGCTAAAAGCTATGATTTCAGAAAGCAATCTAAGTAAGGAAATAAGACAAAACAGAATTGAAAATGACTTATCTAGAAAACATGTAAAACCTCCTTGAATAGCAGGGGCCCTCTGCTATCAATTTGGTGAAATTCTTCAGCTCCTTAAAGTTGTAATCAAAACAGCATCAAAGAACTTCTTTATTGAAAAACTCACAAATCTACATCTCATTCCATCTTAAGCTTTGTTACAAAACACTCTCTATTCCTTTCTCTTCTTCTCCTATTTTTTCACTACTCATGATAGGAGAAAGCATCTCCTATTTATACAAAATATGAGAAGTTATCTCATTAATGAGAGTCCATGAATCTCTCCCTCTATCTCTAGAGTTACAATCAAAATAAGAAATGATAAGACACATGTATTTTTAGAGTTTCAACACAAATAAGAAATGAGACACATATCTTCTTAGAGTTTCAATACAAAAAGGAAATGAGACACATGTCCTCATGATCCCATGATCTTCTCCACTCAAATTCGAATTTGGTTATGGGAGGCCACATAAAGGTCTTTTAGAAGCTTTCTTTTGACCTACACATGTCACAAAACTCATAACACATATATAGATATATGAAACTATGTTAATTTTCTAGTTTCTAATCATAAATTCACTTTAAATACATAAAATAAATAACTTTGGAAAACAAGGATCTTAACCCATATATTTATGAAAATGGTTACTTGATGTAGGGTTTTAGGTCAAACGGCTATGGAATAAGAGTTGAATGGTTATGACATAATGGAAATATGTATGAATATAGAAAACACTTTTGAGACTCAACAGTAACCATTCAAGATTTAGTTTTTTATACCAAATTTGAGTTTTCACTGTTTACAAACGAATCCGAGATTGAATTGAATAACGTAGTCCCTGAACCTTGGATATTAGAGTTAAACCCATCATTTTTTTAGGCTGCAAATGAAATTTGTGTCAGAATTTGGAAACAATATCACAAGCTCGAAAAATTATCCAACTCCCTAAGTTATACTGCTAAAAAAGCCCTCATTCAATACCAGCAAGAAACCCTTCACATCCCAGAAGTTTCCCAATCAACTACTATTTCATCATACATCCCATCATCATCTCAACTTCCCCCTCAAGGACCTCATTAGACCAATCCACCCTTCTTTCCTCCCTCTCCGCCACATTCAACAAAAATTATGGCTCGTTTTGGACCTTTAGTTCTCCCTAGTAATCTTGCTGATCTGCAACAAGGATATGGCCAAATACTTCCCCTCTTCGATGAAAACTTTGAAATCACTGCCCCTCAGCACATGGCCAAAATAACAACCTTCATAGATCTTGAGGAGTTAGATGCATATGATGCGAAGATGCGAATTATTACACAAAGTTTTTTCTGGTGAAGTTAAAGCTTGTTTCTATGCCCTAGCAGCTAATTGTATTAGGACTTCTGCTAAAATAACTGATGATTTCTTAGCTAGGTGGGATGAGAAGAAAAACCCTTTAAAAATCCTTACTGAGTCTGACTCCCTGAAGCGTAATCCTAATGAATCTGTTCCTGAGTATAATTCCTAATACCTCAGAATATATAACTCCATCCCAAATGAAATGAAACCACCTCTTGGTTTGGCCCTCTTGCGTTATCTCGATGCTTTTGACCCAATTATGGTCTACTCATTGAGAGAGAGAAATCCCACTACTCTAGAAGAAATGATCTGGAATTCAATGGGCGTTGACGCCAATCTCTTGATTAAAAAGTCAAAACTCAAAACTGAACGTAAATTGAACATTAAAGAGGAACCTTCCACTTCATCTGACACTAAATTTGATGCTTTTCTTAGGACCATGGAAAGTATGGTCGTTAAAAATTATATTTCAGATAGACAAATGGAGCCACAAATCAGAAATCCAAACTTCCGATGCCAGCAACAGCAGCCTCATTTTCAGATAAAGCAAAGAGAGAAAAGAGCTCCTCAAACATAGTAACAATAGCAAATTAGGAAACCACTACAACAAAACTATGCTCCGAGTGATGAAGAGGAAGAACCAATAGTAGAGGAAAATATTATTTTTACAGCTGATGGCCAACCCATCTCTCTCACCAAAGATGAAGAATGTGTGGAAAAAAAAAGTTCACCTAGTGATAAATACTTCATATTGGCAAATGATCATGAGTTAGAAGTAGAATTTGATGATTATCAGAGAGGATACCCAAATGCATTGAGTTCCCAGCAAATCCAGTACTCCTTGAGAAGACGTGATGTTCCAATCAATCCACCTTCAAAGAAGACAATTCAGCAGAAAGAAGTACCACAGAAGCAAGCTTCTCAAGCCAATCAAAATAAGGGTAAAGAGATTGCAACTCCAAATCAAAACAGAAGCAATCAGCCTTCTACAATTGTACCTGACAAATAAAGATATATTCAGAGGAAAGAATCTACACCGAGAGATCATGTTGAGAAAAGGGATATTGTCATAAAAGAGGTAGACAGAACTATACCTTTTAATTTAGAATCAGAAATTTCAAAGTTAAAGGTGTCTATTCCTCTTACTGAATTGGTCAAAGTTGATAAGTATAAATCCCATGTAGTCAAAACCTTGAAATTTGACCCTTTATCCGACATGGTTAATATAGAGGATGATTAGTCCGAGTTAATATTTGGTCCTCCAATCGATGGTCAGTTTGAAGATAGTGAGGTCCCTCCATTTTACTTGAGTCTCAAAGTTGACCAATTCATCCTTCATAACATTATGTTATACTCTGGGGCCTCCCATAACTTCATGCCCAAATCCATCATGGAAAAGCTTGGCCTTGACATAACCCTCCCATATCATGATTTATATTCTTTAGATTCTGGTTGTGTCTATTGTTTGGGTCTATAATATTCCCAAATTTTCACAAGATATTTGGAATAATAGAGTTCTTAATTTTCTTAATGAATTAAGTAAATAAAAGGGTGGAGGGACCCATAATTCTCAAGATGAATAAATATCCACTTTTTATTGTGAATGTGGATTAATTAAGCCTAGATCTACATAATGGGGTAGTGAAGCAACTACTAATGTGAATGGAGTGGAGATCATGTCTCATTAATGAGATAGATCATGGAGGTTGAAGCAGTCAACTGAGATCATGGAAGGCATATAATGAAAGATCATAGAGAATTCATGATTAAGTGATGGAGGAAGTAGTGCAATTAATGCACACATGATGGAGAGGGTGTACATTGTATGTAGACATGATGGATGACTTGGAGAGACAGCGCAGTCAAACATGGAGGATTATTTCCACATGCACAACATAGTTTAGAGGTGGGCCAAGGCATTGGAAGGCTCATAAAATATATAAAGCAAATGAAGACAACATTAGAGGCATGCTTTTGATTATTCATGTAAAGGTCTGTTTAGATCTGGAATTGTCATTTGACATTCCATGCTTTCTTTGGCTGTTTAGCTAAGATTGCAAGTGCTATTTAGAACTGGGTGTTTTTGGTCGGGAATCCCACCTCTTTCATTGAGTAGCTCTTGGAAGAGGATTTTACTTCATTCTCATCAGGCATTGGTGCCACATTATTTTCATTCTCTACATAACACCTAACTTCAGGAATTACGCAATTTCTGAAGATCAGTTTGGGAGGTGGATATTGTCTTCGGTATTTCAGCTGGATAACTAGTGTAGGATTATTCCTATCACCTTGGGCTTAAAGATTAGCATTTTCAGGGATTTATTTCAGATTTGGCATGAGGCCAAACATTATTTACCTCCTATTAGCAGCAGTCCCATCAAGGATTGTGCAGTCCATCATTGCAGATCCAGAGGAGGAAGGAAGTTACTAGTATTTCAAGTATTAATCTTGTGAGGGATCATCCCCTCGCCTTGCCATCACCATTCCCATTAGCTTGGAGTTTATTGCAGCACATTTCGGTAGGAAAAGAGCCTCTCCCTCTTGTATAACGCAGTTTCTGTAGCAGCTGCATATTCAGTTGCTGCAACTTGAAGGAGGAAGAAGAGGAAGCAAGATCTCAAGCTCCTAGCTTGTAGATCTAAAGGAGGCATTAGCCCTCAAAGCTTAGATTTGGTTGTATAACATATTGCAACCATATTTGGATCATATCTAGCTTCATATCTGTATAACCCAGCAGTCAAAGGATCAAACCCTAGGAGGGTGATTTTCCAAAGTTGTAGATCTGGAAAATCCTTTCTGGGTTATATTGGGTTCCCATCACATTGGCCAAATCTTGAATCTTTGAATCATTATAGCTCCTGAGATCCATATATATATACATTTCCTTTTGCAGCAGCTTCATGTACATCAGCAAAGAAAGGGACAGCGCAATATTTCTTCCTGTAAGCTCACCAGTTACGCAGTGCTAGTTGTAGCATGTTTGCAGGGTGATTCTAGGCCATCTCTTTGGCTAGATTCCCTCATCTTTTGTACATTGTGTAACTAAATCCTCTTCATATAATAAAAATGCTTAGCTTCTCTGTATATTCTGATGTTATCTTTAGATTTATTTTTTACTTAGTTGTAGTTCTTATATTTTGTTTCAGTATTGCTGCATTCTCCATTTTGGGATATTACAGGGTCTAATAAAATATTTAGTTGTCTCCCTAGAGAAGATCCCAGCCAAAAATGTCCTAATGGACGTGGTAGTTGTTGACATTCCTTCACGTTTCAGTATGATGTTATCAAGATCCTGGGGGGCTAAATTGAGAGGTACACTGCAGTTGGACTTTTCCTACGCAACAATTATTGTCTTCGGTCAAATGATAAAACTATACTGTGAGAATAAAATGAAATACATGATCACAAACAAGGAAAGGCCTAATAATCATCATATAAACGTTGTACATACAGACTTAGAGTCCTTTATTTTGTACAATGATTCTGGATTAAATGATGTAGATTGTCAATTAGTAGAAATAAAGGATGTTCCTGAAGTTTCAGATTGCATTAGAATAGTGTTAGAAAAAGAGAAAGAGAATCTGCCTACTATATCCAAACAATCATCAGAGAAGTCAGATGAAAGTTCAGAACAACATAAAGAATCAGATCAAAAAATTGTGTCAAATTGGAATCAAGAGTTTCAACACCTTGAGGAAGAATATGGTCTTTGGAGCATGAAATTTGATGGTGTTGTTGGCAAAGACGGGGCTGACATTGGTTTATGGATCTGTAACCCATTTCAACAGCAAAATAAAGTCCATAATAATGTTAGATTGTGTTCCTACATATTAGCATTCGATTATATGAACAATGAGGCTGAATATGAGGCACTCATTACTAGTTTGAAAATTTTGAAAAAAATGGGAGCTAGAAGAATTGCAGTCTATAGTGATTCAGAGCTGGAAATTAAACAAATCAAAGGTGAGTATCAAGCTAATCACCCTAGGATGAGGCAATATAGGAATGCAACACTTGACATTTTGAGAATGTTTTCAGAATATACACTTAAAGTGGTGCCAATGTTGCAAAATATAATGGCCGATTCATTAGCCACTGCTGCAAGTAATTTCAAATCTACAATGTTTTCAAATAAAAAATTTGAGATTCATATAAAGCATAGGCCCTCCATTCCTGATAACTTGAAATTTTGGCAATTATTCTGGGACGATAGGCAGGTGAACAATTTCCTTCAAAGTGAAGGTGAGTTTGAGAAATTTTCTATGGACAAAGTGTATGACATGAATAAACAAGTCATCGAGGAAAATCAGATTGACATACTTCAGCTCAAGGAAAATAATATTCCAAAAGGTCTAGTACCTTTGGAAGAATTATTTGATCAAGATGACGTGGCAATAAAACCTACTTTGGTTCCCACAGAAGGTAAAGACTAAATATGTTGATTTATTTACCCAGTTTTCTGACGTATTTTCTTGTAATTACTCAGATCTAAAGATGTATGATAAAGATATCATTCAACATACCATCGCGATAAATCTATATCGAAATCCTTTTAGGTAGGAGCTCAGAAGAATGAATCCAATTTTTTTTCCATCCATTGAGAAGGAAGTAAAAAATCTCTATAAGGAAAGTATTATTTTTCCAATCAGATTTTCTGATTAGATGTCCAATTTGGTTCTAGTGCAAAAGAAGACCTGCAAAATCCGACTATGTATAGATTTCAGAAATCCAAACAAAGTTTTGATGAAAGAAAATTACCCACTGCCCAAAATGGACAATATACTTCAGCGAGTTATAGGAGCCACCAGGATTTCATTGTTGGATGGTTACTCAAGGTACAATCATATTCTTGTGCATGAGGATGATCAGGATAAGACAACATTCACTACACCATGGGGTATGTTTAAATATACCAACATGTCGTTCAGTTTGAAGAATGTCGGGGCCACTTTCTAGCGTGCCATGGACATAGAATTCGGTAGCGAGAAAGATGTCTTCCTTGTTGTTTATTTAGATGATTTGACTATTTATTCAAATTCAGATGATGATAATTTACACCATTTGAGAGTTTTGTTCCAGAGATGTAGAAAATTTGGGATATCTATTAACCCTAAAAAGTGCCTATTTTCTATGGAAGAAGGGAAAATTTTGGGTCACATCATCTCAAAGGATGGGATCCTGATAGATCCTTCTAGAGTTGAAGCAATACAACAAATTAATTTTCCTCGTAACAAGAAGGATCAAGCATTCAATGGTAGGATGAATTTCCTACCTAGGTTCATTCCCAACTTAACAGAGCATCTTAGAGAGTTATCTAACATGCTGAGGAAGGAGAATGATGTAAAATGGTCTGAAAATGCTCCTAAGTCATTCATCTCAGTGAAATTTTCTTTGACCACTGCTCCAGTTTTGACAAGTCCCGATTATTCACTAGATTTCATTATATTTTATGTTTCTTCTGAGCATACTTTGGCAGTGGTACTAGTGCAGAAAAAAGATGGGACAGGGCTGCAAATAGCATTCTTCAGTTGCACAATAAGGGATGCAGCCCTCCGATACAACCTAATCAAGAAACAAGACTTGGATTTGGTTAAAGCACTCAAGGACTTCCCTATTTATATTTTTCACTCACATATTTTGGCATATGTTCCAAACACAGTTGTTAAAGAAGTACTCATGCAAACAGATCCAGAAGGAAGGACAGGTAGATGGATAGCAACCATCTTATAGTATGACCTTGAGATCAATCCGACCAAACTGATCAAAGGGTAAGGCTTAGCCAAGCTCATGGTTGAGTCAAATCTACATACACTTGACATAAATCTTATATCAACATTATCCGATGAGGAAGAAGGTGTAAGTCTCATTCAGGTATCAGATCTATTTTCATCATCTCCACGATATGCTGATATCATTTATGTTTTGAAACATTTGAACCCTCCTCCGGTAATTTCAAAGAGTAAGAGCAGGTCCTTGAAACTTAAGGCTTCAAAATATTGCATACTAGATAGTGCACTCTACTGGAAGGATCCTAGAGGTGTGTTACTCAATTGCTTGGTTGAAGATGATTCCTAAGAAGTGATGAAGGATTTCCACAAAGGAGATTGTGCAGGTCACTTATACTGGAAGACCACAACCAAAAAAGTACTGAGAGCAGGTTACTATCGGCCGACATTGTTTGCATATTTGTACAAGACGGTCATGAGCTACCATGAATGCCAACTTTTACAAGGTAAAAGCTCCTTTACAACGGTGGGGCTTAGATTTTATTGGTGAAATACATCCACCCTCATCCACTCAACATAGATGGATACTTACTACCACATATTACTTCACAAAGTGGATCGAAGTGATCCCAACAAGGCAAGATACAGACTCAGTTATAATTCAGTTTCTACAAACTAACATCTTGTCCCTGTTTGGTTGTCCTAGAAAGATCATCACGGATAACGCCGCAACTTTCAAATCAAAGAAGAGGACAGAATTCTGTGACAGGTATAACATTAATTTGGGTCATTCTACAGCATATTATCCACAGGGCAATGTATTGGCAGATTCCTCCAATAAGTCTTGATCAGCATAATAAAAAATATGTTGGAGGCGAATAAGAAGAATTGGCACAAGAAGCTAATTAATGCGCTATGGGTAGATAGGGTAAGCAGCAAGAAATCCATTGGCATGTCTCCATTTCAGTAATTTATGGTGTGGACACGATTTTCCATTCTTCATTGGTTGTCCCAATAATGAAACTTTTACAAGAAGCGGGAAGTGAAGAAAATGACATACAACACTGGATAAAACAAATGATTCACTTGCAGTAAACAAGAGAAGAAGTGTTTAATAACACTTCCAAGCTCTCTGATAATATCAAGAAAGATGATTTCAAGATCGGCAATGTAGTACTTCGCTAGGATGTCAGGAATGAAGACAAGGGTAAGCATGGGAAGTTCGATAATTTATGGAAAGTGCCTTTTAAGATTGCAGCTGCTCATGGACAAAATGCATATCTCTTGGAAGAAATGGATGGGAAAAATTTCTTAGGAGGACCAATTAATGGTAGGCTCCTGAAGCGCTATCTTTTTTAATCTGAAATTGTGAAATTTTTTTCATCCTCATTGTATATATCATTTTGATATTCCTGCAAGTGTGAAGTGGAAAAGCACTGGATTTCGGAGCCTGAAGTGAAGGCCATGGAACTTCATTGAGTTTCTACCATTTTCAAGTTCAGTTTTAAGAAAATTAAGTAAAGTTTTGAGTCATTGTTCAACTCAGTTTCAGTCAATTTCAAAGTCAGTTTGTGTCATTGAGTTGTCAGTATTAGTCATGCATTTCAGTTTGAATTTTTTGACCATATTTTCCAAATGGTTAGGCACTTGGTCTACAGTGTTCTTGACACCTCCAAGGAGCTTCCATCCCCAATAAGGTCGATGTTAGTGTCAGAATTTACATTATGCCATCAATGATCAAAATCACTCTTTTAATATTCATTTTAGGGGTCCCATTCAAAAAAATTTATCATTCCATTAGGTCATGCAAAAAATTTATTCACTGATGGTAGCCCTAGTCATAAAAACTCACTCTCCCTCAGAATTTCACATTTGTTGACACACCTTCATGTCTTTCTAAGAATAAAACAATCTCAAGAGCTCATTTTATTATGTTATTATGTCAATCAAAGTCAACCATGGAGTCAAGTCATCCAAGGTCCCATTAGGTCAATTAGGTTTCATTTTTCAAGATTCATAAATATGCCATTTTATCTCAATAAGGTCAGCAAAGGTGTGAGAGTGACTCAAATAATACTTTCTCAATAATTTGCAAAGGATTTATCAGCATGTAAATATCATTTTTAAAGTTGTAATTTTGGTTTTAGAGTATGATTTTCATACCAAAATGTAATTTTATTCAAAACAGAGATGTAATTTATTTTTTAATTTTTTATGTAATTTTGTGCTCATAATATGTAATAAGTTCTATCCCAAGATGCTAACTCAAATATCACATGCCAAAATGAAAGTGAAAAGTGCCAAACTCCAGCAACATCATCCTGCAAAGAAGAAAAAATCAAAGCAAAAGGGTAATCAACATTTTTTTCAAAAAGGTGAAATGAAACATTAGAAAAGTAGGTTTTTCAATCCAAATTCAAATTCACTTAAATATTTATGACTCTTTGACATCTTTTCAAATTCATTTGTCTCCTCCAAACACCAAGAAAGCACTCTAAGAGACCAAAATTTTGAGTTTCTGGGCGAAGTTGGTAAGAAAAACTTAGCAGAGGGCGCAAACGTTGAAGGCAGGGCGCAAATCAGAGTTGAGGGCGCAAACGCTGAAGGCAGAGCACAAATGCAGAGTTGAGGGAAAAAATGCTTGAGCAAGGGTGAAGATTCTCTATCGAGGGCGCAAATGCTTGACAGATGGCACAAATGACCAGGACATCCCAGAAACGTGTTTAAGTGTCAAAACAATCATCCCCAAAGCTTCATCAAGCCACTCATCAACCCCCAGCAAATGAGTAAGAATCCAATCCTCTTGAATACCATATTCAGCAATTGCATATCTTGAGTGTTGTGAAGTTAGTTTAAAATTTGGTGTTTGAATTTGTTTAAAACCTTAGTATTCTTAGAACACTTTTGAATTCCAAAAATTGCACTCTCCTACACCTTTGCATCCTTCCTATAATTACAAAAACCCATTCCCAAACCCCTGTTTTGTAAAATCCCCTTTTCCTAAACTTTTCTCCCAAAACCCTAAGCCCTAGGTGTTAAATTTATGTAGGCTCCCAATCCCAAAATCCCCATCCTAAATCTCATCATATTACTACTCCCTATCCCCTCCCCCATTTCACATGTCCCTAGCAACATCTCCCTCATTTTCCCTTTCCCATTCCCCATTCCTAAAACATATTTCACACCATCCACTTCCCTGGGGTTTTGAAAAAAACACCATGGCAGAAGAGGAAGAAAACACATCATTCAGTGAAGGGGAGGAAACAGAGGTGAGGAGGCCTCATAAAGGGGGAAGAGTACTCAAACTTGAACCTACCAACACTAGGGAACTCTTGGCTTCTCCATTGACTGTGACATGCTTCAAACATATTTTCTGTTATGATTTTTGTGAGAAAATTCATAAAGTTGAACACCATCCCATGTTGACCATACTTTTCATATCTAGACTCCATGATAACCAAGTTACATTAGTTGGTGTCACTTTTACTCTATCAACTGTTATTATCTGAGTTGCCACAGGGATCCCAAATGTTGGGGAGAAGTGGTTCAAGAAAGGTAATTTGAAGAGACGGGACTTTGACTTCTTTTTAAAACCATGACACCAAAATCAAACAATGAGGTTCTTTCCTTTTTCTCACCTCCTGGACAGATATGCACCAATGACAAATATAATCATGAAATACTTTTCATGTGAAGGTATATTTTCAAGCCTTTACTCCCATCACATCTGAATCTTAATGCATTTCACTAGGGTAAGGATGTTTAACATAACCTATTATATTTTCCAGAGCATAGAGAAGATGGCATACATTGCCCAGAAAAAGAGGTATGAAGAGCAAATGAGAAGTTTATTCCATCATTCCTTCATCAAAATCATATTCTTCTACCATCTCAATCAACTAAACATTGCATGGAGTACCTTCATAGCCAATGATATTTTCAATGAGCCATCCACTCAACATGAAAAAAATTCCATTCACCATCCCAGCCATCTACTTCCATCCCTCCATCTCAGCCCATATCACATTCATCATTATCAGATTAGTCCCCTTCACCTCCTTCATCCCCATCTCATCATTACATTGGGTCACCTAGTAGGATTGAGGACATTAAGCCTTAGTGGGATAGTTTGGTTGAGGTTGAGACATTGCCAAAAACCTACCAGAGAGGCCATTGCGATGTGTTTGCTCCACATAGAGTGGAAGGGGCCATGCCTTCTACAACAACAAAGCAAGTGGAATAAGGAAAAGAAAAGGTGATTTAGGCAGTCAGTCATGATGAGGAGGATCTTCATGAAATAGAACAATAATTTCAGCTTGTTGACCTAGATGAGGATGAAAATGAAAAAATCACTAATGCAGCAATCAAAGGAAAGGATGTCAAGATTAAGTAGCTCCAAATTAATCTTGACAGGGCCAAATATGTCATAAAATTCCTTGAGCAGGAGAATGAGCAATTGAAGACTAAACAGGTCATTGATGAGGTCAAGTATGTCACTGCTCAAAGGGAGGTAGAAAAGGCTTAAGCCATGCTAGATGAAACACTTGAAAAGTATGGCTTACTTGATGAAAAATAGGAACACGTACTAAGAAAGAGACCTAGAACTAGAGGGCTGAAAAGAGCTCTAGCTCTAGAAAGACAAAGGGAAGTTGAGCTTGTTGATCAGTTAACCCTAAATGAGCAGCTTGCTATAGTGATTAGTGAAAACAGGGAGCCATGGCTTGATAGATCCAATCAACACTTGGAGAAGCTTCTAGCAAAGGCTAACAAAGACAATGACCTATTGAGGAGGAAAGTCAAACACCATGCTCTAAAGGATAAAATTGCAATGGCCAAGCTCAAAAGGGCCAATGTAAAGATTGAAGATTCGACCATGGAAGAGAAGAAAAAATTGGACATACTTGTTGACACTTCCCTCCAAGCCTAGACACATAATCATCAGCCATTCTACGAATTTTGAGGCATTTTGAAACTTTTTTGAAAAATCTGTGATTTTTTGAGTTTTTTGAACACGCATTTAGCAGAAATTTGGTCATTTGCGCAGCGCCCTAAGCTCTACGCAAATGATTGGGGAAAATTTTGAGGGAAATAAAGATACCATTGGATTATTAAATACAAATTCATTCCATAGAATCATGTTTCCAGCCTTGTTTTGCATATTTTATAGGTGAAAAAGGTCAAAAAACCACCTAAAAATGACCTTTTTGCCCCTGTTTTGACCTAGGCATTGCGCAAATACCAGTCTTGGGAGAATGACTTTTTGAGCGGGAAAATGACCTTCATTTTAAAAAATAGAGGCATAATCAGAAATAGGACTGGAAGGGATTTCCAACAAACCATATTGGGCCTGATTTGGACACCTGCTAGTCATCCAAAAGTGGCTCTAAACATGGAGGGTGCAAATGACACTGCCAGGGCGCAAATGACACATTTGCTGATATTTTTGGAATTTCTTTGAAATTTTGAATTTTCTTCAGAAAATCATGTTTCTACCTATGTAATTAATTATGGTAAATTTAATAATGCTATGGATTAGTTACCTAGTGGTAGATTCATTGGGTAAAATTTATCATTGAGTCAAAATGAATCAGTTTGAATGTAATTAGGAATGAGTCACTTGGACCATCCTACACTTTGGCTTCCAGTTCAGTATTTTGTGGATCACTTCCTCACCTCATGGATTCGACCTCTGAGGATGAGTGAATGTTTTTTTTATGTCTATTTAGTCCCTTTCTTCACTCTTATCAAGGTTTGTAATCCATTTGGATGTTAGCTTATTGATCAAGGAAATATTGTACTTAGTTTTGGCGAGTTAATAAAGAAGAGTTGCAGCTATTTTTTGGGATACATGTGGTATGATGTTTATCATTGTTTTTTCTTTAGTTTCATATATCATAATGTGTTTTATTCATGTTCATTACATCTCTATTGTACGATTTCTCGCAAGTTGATTGGTAGAACACATGCTTGCCCATGCTCTGTTTTGGGAAAGTGATCATAATTTATACATTTTCCTCTGTTTAAGAAGAATACATCTCCCATGCTCTTCCTAGCTTCTCATTAGTCTTAAAACCATTTCATCACAATAATTTTAAAGTGTTAAGCCTTATGCCTACCTTTCCCCATTGAATCCCTGCAACCCTATCTCATTTTCCCTGACCTAGCTCCCTTGACCTAATATTTTCATTCAATGAAACCCAACCCAAAAAAATTAAAACAACCCCTACACTCATTATCTAGCCTAAAAACCCTAATTCCTCCAGCCCTCCTGGATGTGACCTTGTGGAAAGAGCCCTCTCCGACTTGGTAGGGCTAGCTACCAAGCCAAAATTTTGGTTTGTGTTATCTCTGTTGCGATTCCTTCTTCAGCCTTGGGAATTTGGTGGAGTGATAACAATTACTTCAGGTTGCAATATGATTTTTCATTCCTCGTCAAGTTCTGGAAATATTGTTTGAACTGGAATTTTGTCACATATAGCCTTCTTTAAAAATGAAACATGGAAAATTGGGTGCACTTAGGAAGAAGTAGGGAGCTCCAATTTGTATGCCATAGTACCAATCTTTTGCAACACCTTGTAAGGACCATAGTACTTTGGAATTAATTTATTATCCTTCTTAGCTTGCTTTAAGGAAATTTTTTTATATAGTTGTATCCCTAAAAATACCCAGTCTCCTACATCAAAACTTCTCTCATTTTGATTTTGATCTGCCTATTGTTTCATTCGATTTTGTGACAAATTTAGGTTATCCTTTAATAGTTGGAGAACATGTTTATTCTTGATGTGATCTTCCACTGATTTAACCTTAGATTTTTCTCTTAAATATGATGTGATGGACGGTGGATGATATCCATAAAGTTCCATAAATGGGGTCATTTTTGCTGTAGTGTGGAAGGAAGTGTTATACCACCATTTAGCCAAAGTTAACCACTCGACCCATTATGTTTGTTTATCAGATACAAAGCAATGAAGATATCCTTCAAAAAATTTGTTCACTATCTCAGTTTTCCCATCAGATCGAGGATGATAAGATGAGTTATGAGATAGTTAAGTACCCAAACAAGAAAATAATTCCGTCCAAAAATTTCCAGTGAAAATGGGATCTTTGTCGCTTACAATAATATTTGGGTTTCCATGTATCTTTTGAATTGTTTCCATAAATTCAATAACAACTCTACTCGCTTGAAATGGATGAGATACTGCACAAAAGTGTGCATACTAGGTAAGTCTATCAACTACCACCATGATGATACTCTTTCCTTTGGACTTAGGTAAACTTGTGATAAAATCCATTGAAGCCTCCTCTCAACCTTGACTTGGAATGGATAAAGGTTGTAGCAAACCCGTGGTATTAATTGTCTCAACTGTATTTTTCTGGAAAACCAAACATTTAGACACAATATTTTGAATATCATATTTAATTCCATCCCAAAAAATGTCTTTCTTCACCCTATGGTAAGTTTTAAAAATCCCAAGTGTTCTCTTAAGGGAGAGGTGTGCAATTCCAAAAGAATCTTTAGTTTTAGTTGTGAATTCTTACAAAGATATAAGCGATCTTTGTACCATAAGGAATCATTTTTCGAACTAAATGTATCAGATGTACTGGGATCTTGCTGCAAATTTTGAATTAGTGTCCACGCTTCTTCGCCGTTCTTCCATTCCTCCCTTGCTTCGATTATCCAATCTGGTTGGATAATATAAATGACACAAAGAAATGCTTCCACATCCTCATCCTTTCTTGAAACTGCATCTGCAAGAACATTTAGCTTCTCTTTTTTGTAGATGATTTCAAATTCATAACCCAACATATTTGTGACCCGTATTTTATGCTCTTTTGAAGATAGTCTTTGCTCCAAAAATTATTTAAGACTATCATGATCAGTTTTTACCTTGAAGTTTCTTCCCATTAGGTAAGGTCACCATTTCTTTAGTGCATGTAGTGTTACCAACATTTCCTTCTCATAAATAGCTTTCTATAAATACTTTCCTTTGATTGGATGGCTTTCAAAAGCAATGGGTCTTCCTTCTTGCATTAAAATGACACCAATTCCATTTCTTGAGGCATCACATTCCACAATAGATATTTTTGTGAAGTCTGGTGTAGCTAAGCCTGGTGCTTGGAACATTGCCTATTTAATATGTTCAAAGGCCTTAGTTGCTTCAAGAGTCCATGAAAATGCATCTTTCTTGAATAATGTTGTTAGAGGTGCTGTTATTCTCCCATAATTCTTAACGAACTTGCTATAATACCCTATTAACCCAATAAATCCTCGCAACTAATTTATGGTTGTGGGTAATTTCCATTCCTTAATGGATTTAATTTTGTTAGTGTCTACCATAACACCAATATTACCTAAATATTCCACCTCTTGTACTCCAAAGAAACATTTGGAGGTTTTTGGATATAATTGTTTCTCCTCCAATAGTTTGATCACCCTCTCAACATGTTGAACATGATCCTTCCAAGACCTGTTGTAGATTAGTATATCGTCAAAAAATACTAACACAAATTTTCTAAGGCATGGTTTGAAAATGGAATTCATAAAACTGTGAAATGTAGAAGGTTCATTAGTAAGGCAAAAGGAATGACCAAAAATTCATAATGACCCTCATGAGTTCGAAATGTTGTTTTCGGAATGTCTTCAATATTCATTCTAATTTGATGATATCCTGAATGGAGATCCAACTTGGTGAAATAAATTTCTACATGTAATTCATCCAATAATTCATCACTCACAGGAATGGGAAATTTCTCTTTAATAGTGAGCTTATTGAGCTCCCTATAATCTGGACACATGTGCCATGATCCATCCTTCTTGTGCACCAATACTACTGGAGCAGAGAAAGAACTTTGACTAGGTTTAATTACACCAACCTCTAGAATTTCTGCAATCATACGTTCAATTTCGCTCTTTTGGACATAAGGATATCTGTAAGGCCTGATGTTTGGAGGAACATTTCCAAGAATTGAATGAATAACATGATCATGATCACAAATAGGTGGGAGTACTTTTGGAGTTTCAAATACCTTGGAATGATTGTCCAAGACTTTTTGGAGATCTGGAGAAATAGATGATTTTGATGTTGGAACTTCTAGTGAGCATAATTGTGTAATTACGCATCGTTGTTATTTATTCAGAAGATTTGTCGTGACATTAGAGCTTATTATCTTTCCTGACTTCCCTGTGATACCCTATAATTCAACTTCCTTTCCTTCCGAAAAAAAAAATCAAGAAAATTTCTTGAAAATTAAAAGCTACCATCCCCAAATATTGTAACCATTGTACTCCTTGTACAACATCAGCACCACCCATTGGTGGAAAGCGTTGGACTATTCAATACATATTCCCCCATGGTTAGCTTGATATTATGGAACTTTCCAGAGCAATTTATAGTTCCTCCATTTACAACCATCACTTAACACTCTGGTGCTGGGTATCCGAGAAGGAATTCAATTCCATGGCTACCTTAAAATGAATACAATTATGGGTACTACTTGAATCGATCAAATCTATTACAATTTTCTTCTTGATATGTCCTTCTATCTTGAGAGTTTGAGGAGTGGTAATTCTTTCCATTGCATTATAGGATATGGTTGGATTCATTTCTTCTTTCTCTAGTGTTGGTTCCTGGTGTATATCCTCTTCTTTTGAATTTTCTTGTTCATTTTCTTCCTCCTCTTCACAATATATGTAAAATAATTTCTTCTCATCACACTTATGACCTTTAGTGTATTTTCCATCACAACTGTAGCAAAGCCCTTTTTCTCTTTTTTCTTCCAATTTTCGTGGTGCCAACCTTGGAGTTTGTGGAAGTCTAGGAGTAGTAATACTTCCATCTTTATAGTTGTGAGTAGTAGGCTTCCTTGTCGCCATAATTTTGCTTTAAATTTTTCTGACAAGCCTGAATGCCTTCTCTAAGGAATCAAGTTCCCAAAGGAAAACCTCATGTTGGATGTTATCCTTTAAAGCCCCTATGAAGAAATCAATCATGTGTTCCTCTGGAATGTTAGTTACTCTTATATTCAATTTTTGGAAGTCCTCAATGTGCTCCACTATTGAACCCTTTTTTTTATATTTATCAATTGGCTAAAGAATGTGTTGCTTTTTGTATCCTCAAAATGTACTATCATTTCCTCCAAAAAAAAGACGAAGTGAAAATTTGTTTACGAGAGAAAATCCATTGATTCCATACAAATGTATTTTGTTCTAATTATAAAGTTGCAATACGTACCTTTTGTGTGTTTTGCACACTATGGAGATCAAAATATCGCTCCATTTGTAGTATCCATGTTATGGGATCCTTGCCATCAAACTTCCTCATATCGATCTTTGGAATATGGTGGGTCTTAAATCCAACATTAGAGTCTATGAAATCATGATTAACATTTATTTTTTTATAATCATCAGTTTCCTCTAACACCTTTTCACCATTAGGAATAATTTATTGTAGCAACTTTGTCAAACTGTCCTTCTAACCTTCCATGTCTTCTTTTAGATCATTCTTCATGTCTTCCATGTTGCCTTTCATTTTTTCATCAATCTTAGCTTCCATGCCATCCATCTTAGCTTCCATTACATTCTTCAAAACCTCCATCTTAGCTTCCATGAATTTCTTCGAACCATCCATCTTACTTCCATTTTATTTTTGTTTACTTTTTGTGAGAGCGGAATTTGTTGCACTTGGTCTCATAATTTTGATATATCATGTTGCACTTCTTCCTCTTCATGCGTCATAGTAGAGCTTTCTGAGGGCCTAATAGGTGTGGAATTATTTTTGAGAGGAATTATATAACTCAATATTGATATCTATGCTTCAATATGCCCTTGGAATCACTTCAAACTGATTTTTCAAAAAAAACATTATGTGATTTTAAAAAAATGATACACACATTTTTCTTTCTTTTGAGGCACTCGCTATTGATCTTGTTGTATCTTTGTGATTTAGGATCCCTAAGTTTTTAACTTCTAAGCTTCAGCAACCCTCTGCGTCCTCTTTCCAATTCCACAGGTTAGGCCTGATTTGGATTCTTCAAGTCAAAGTTATGTCCAATCTCCCACAATGACCTAATTATGGACTAGTTCAATAGAGTGCACTTGTACGGCATGAAACATGTCATTGTTTCATATTTTGGCTCTGAAATAAATACAAAAGAAACTAAATTTCATGCAAATTCGAACACTTTTTACAGAATTCAAATCTGATGTTCAAAGAGACAATTATCACGATTTTCCCAAGGTCAACTCTTTGAGATGAAATTCACGAGTCTGCAAAAACCATAAATTCCTTAGGTAATTTCTCTGAAAATGTAGTGAACCAAGATCTGAAATTTTTACACGACATTCCTCAGGATTTCAGCTCAAATGGTTTTTTTTTTCAGCATCTTAAACATCGTATAACAAAAGGTATAGCAAAAATTCCACGATGGCCTATTTGCATCAACGAAACCATAGAATCCAAAGCTCTGATACCAAATGTTATGAAACCAACTCACAAAATAGAAGAAGATAGAGATCAACGACTTATAAATCAGCCTCTTCAAGGGGGAAACCTCCTTTACATTACATAAATGAACAATCCTTGGATGATACAAATGAAAAAAACTTATTTCTATATATAGGAGTCCATGGGGTCACAATATAATCCTAGTTGACCTAACAATAATAATGCAAGGGAACAACAATAACAACAGTGGGCTTTTATGGGGCATAGTAATCACAATATGGGGACTACAGGGGTACAAAATTAACAATAAGGGGGCTACACTAACAACAATAAGGGACTACACTAGTAATATAGGGACCTAACATCTGGTGTTGATGGGTACAGTATGCTGATATGTTATTGAGTTATGATTTTTCATTGATATTTATCTGATTTATGAAGATGCTTTGATGAGTTGTTGACAATGAACAGGTAGCACAAGTTCAGGGGGAGCATTAGCTTTGCAGAATATAATGTATTGTTGGCATTATGGTTGTTGAATTATGTTCAATGATCTCTTACTATTAAGGTCTTATGGTCTTGGTTATAAAAGTCATATTTGTAATTTGATGTAAAGGTTAGGTTGAGACCTATGATGTAAATATTGTCACTTTTAGTCATATATGGATTTTTAAGGTCATGTCAAATATGTAATCCCACTTGGTTGGTGGTTGTGTCAAATATGTAAACTCACTTGGTTGGGTGGTTGAGTCAAATATGTAACCCCACTTGGTTGGGTGAGTGATGTATGTATGAGTCCTTGGTGATAGAAAATGTCATACTTTGATGAGTCATAGAGTCATGTAATTAATTGAAAATATTTTAAATATTTCAGCATGTGCTTGGGGGGAGCATGGTTAGTATAGTGCAGATCAGATCTACAGATCTCTTGTATATACAAGGAAATAAAAACCTTGTTTCAGCTTTGGTCTGCCCTTTTCCCTTGATGTCAAAGGGAGAGAGTAACTTGGTGTTTGAATAATGCTTATATTGATGTGTTTAACAAGTATCTACAGATTGTGGTAAACAAACACCAACATGGTTGCCATCAAGTCCAAAGGGGGATATTGTTGGAATTATGATGAATGTGTTGTCTTTGATGGCAACCCACTTCTAACAGAGTTCACATATCAGTTCAGAGTGACAAGTGGATGGAACATAATGACAGAATGATGGGACAGAGGTTTTCATATCAGAATCAGAAGTTTATTAAAGTGAATATTTGAAGATCTATATGTGGGTTCGTCAATTCAAAGTCACGTATAAATGCAGGTACAAAGACACAAAGTCACATATATGCTGACGCACTAATTTAACAATACCAAAGGCCCTTACCATGGTATTATCCCACAATACTGAGCACAATAACGGCTATTTGATCTTGTCCAAGAATACCATCGGAACTTGTGTGGTTTTAGCTCATTGTATTGGCTAAGGCTCTAACTATATAAGGAAGTGGAGATCAAAGTGTTAAGTGTGCATGTGTAAGGGCAACGAATGAATACTTCAATCTGAATTATATTTGTATGGTATGGGCTATAGCTGATTGATAGATCTGAAATAAAGATGCACTCATGAATACAATGATAGATCAGGATCTCTAGACCTGAAATGAATATGTATTTGCATGATATGTTTATGAGATGTTTAGATTTGTGGCCTGGTGCATGTTTGTTGCAATGAAGGGTATGATTTGAGTAACTTTTAAGTTCTGAAGTATTTCGTAGTCCTAAATTATTTACAGATCTATACATAGGTTTGACACGAGGAAGGCACATATACACACGAGTTTGGTTATGAAGAGTAGCGTATATGTTCAGTAATATGTTGAGATCTATAAGCGAGTTGGCTTCGGGATAAGCGCATACATATGCGAATACGTCTACTAGAAGGCACATATGCAAGCCATGGTTTTGCTAAATAATACTGAAGAAAATGGCTGATCATTTTATGTTGTGTTTCTGTTATCTGTCAGTGATGTCTTCATATAGATCTGGGTTGTTTGAGTATTGATTTTGCTGCTAGTTGATTATGATTAAGGATTAGTGATTGATTGGTTGATTGATGATTCAGTGAATTATTTGGTACAGTTATGTGTTTCATTTTGATATTGGGCTTAAATGAGTGTAGTGGGTCCAATCTGAAAATATGATGAAAAGAGGCCTACAAATAATGATTTATTGAATTCGGTGGATCCAGTGTGAAAATTTATGAAATGTGGTTCGTGATGGTGTTGAGGTTTGGAGCCTTCAGTGAGGAAGTCAAAGCTTCCTGCTAGTAGGAGATGGTGATCAGATCAGGGGGTTGCAGCTCCCTTCCAGTAGTGTCTGGTAAATGAGAGCAAGGGGTTGAAGCTCCCTTCCAGTGGTGGCTGGTAAATGAGATCGGGGGGTTGGAGCTCCCTTATAGTAGCAGCTGGAGAATGAGTGAAGGTAGAAAACTTCTACAGGTGTGCCTGTGTGCTGGTATGAGTTTGCACTAGTACAATATTGTAAGAACTTTTCTATATAATAAATATTGAAGACAGAGATGACAACATCAATGGTTTTCTCCCACATTGGTTTTCCACGTTAAATCCTGGTGTTTATGTGTGTTTCTTATGTGTGATGATTTATTATGTTCTTAACACACGTGATTACTACTTACTAGATGTCTAATGAATCATTAATGCATTGGTCTAAGTAAAGTTACTGAAGATTTATTTGAATTGGAAGTTCACTGGGAATATGCTAGTTTCCTGAATGCAAGTCGCATACATACGCTAGTTGGCTTAAGTAAAGTCACATATAGAATTCAATAAAGAAAATTAAAAGTTTGTGTGAGTTTTAAATACTTATTCACCCCCCCCCCCTCCTTCTCAGTATTTTTCCCAACATGATTAGATGTTGTCTATGTATCCTTCTCTATTTGATGGGTGAGCTAATGTTTTTGGAATATGTTTTAGTATATGTATATATTTATATGGATGTAAATACACCATGAGTTGTGTTATAAAGCTCCAATAAGCATTATGGGTGTCATGTTTTTATTATTATCATGTTGGTTATGCTTCCAGTAGGTTGTTCATTGTAAATACTACATCGAGCTAAGTTATAAAGCTCCATAAGGAGTATATTTTGGTTTTTTAGCGGTTTTGTTGGTTGTAGGTGTCATTGAACACTGAGGATAGTGTTCCCTTAAGGGGGAGGGATATATAACAACCCTGGGGTAAAATTTATGTAATAAAGTTAATAAAGGAAAAATAATACCATGGTCATAGGACACATATTCCAAATTGAATGTTGGGAAAAAACATAGTGACAAGGATCACTTGTGATTAATTAATGGCTATAAAAATTGGCAAAGTCAATGGAAAAGGATTTGGAAAGGAAAAGTGGCATTTATTGTCATTTTATTTATGAAATAATGGAAAATAGGAGAAAAGGAAGGTGAAAGGTCACATGTTGCATGTGAGGAGAAAAATGAAGAAAATGGAGTCCTTGTTGATAAAAAGGCTTCTAAGGATCAATTCATGGGTTTTTTCAGTTTCGATTTCACCAGTTCAACGTTTTGTCAGTTTTAGCTTGGAGCTCTCTCTATTCTCTCTCTCATACTCTTGGACACATAGATTTTTCTTGTAGAACTCTTGGAGGAGTGTGGCATACTTTGGATTTGGAGTAAGAAGGAAAGGAAAAGTAGAAAAGCGCAAGAGGATAGCAGGATCAACAACTAAAATGGGTTTTTCTTGCAAGTACCGAGTTTTACATATGATTTCCTTACTAGTTTTGGCATGCATGCGGTTTCTTGGTTATGATCTTTCATTGACATGGAGGATTTCCTAGATTGACAGTGGTTTTTCTTAGCCTTCACATTTCCTGGATAGTAATGGTGTTGTGGGTTTACCTGTATTTTCTTATTGGTGCTCACGTTCCTTATGGTTGCGGGTTGAGCTACTAGTTCCTGGAAGCCTTGTCTAGACAAACGCTCTGGAAGCCTTGTAACATCTTGGGTTTAGTTACTATTCCTTGAAACCTTAGTAGGAAAAAAGTATTTGGAAGCCCTTGGTGGGTTGAGTTATGAATCCTAGAAGCCTTGGTTGGAAAAACAATCTGGAAGCCTGGTAACAGTTGTGGGTTGATTTACTAGTCCTAAAAGCACTGGTTGGAACAAACTCCTTAAAGCCTCAAACATCTTGGGTAGAGACCAGTCTGGTGATGGTTAGTGATTTCTGACCGTGAGGTAGAATAACTAGTTTAGGGTTGAGGTGGTTTGGCCTTTGGAATCCCTATTTTGGTTTTTTTTTGTTTATTCCATGATATCCCACATTCATGCTTGGAATATGACATGGGGGTGATTGGCTGAAAGAAATATTTGCTTCAACCCAATCTATGGTCAGTGGTACGTGGAAGTCCCAAACTGGGTTGCATTTTACATAAGTTAATAATAGCTCTTTCCCTATTGTATTTTATAGGTAAATGTACTTTTTATTATGTGATATTAATGGTTGTTCTATCATTTTCATTTTATTGGTTATATTCTAGTTATGAGCATGGTTTATGATAGACTTGAGTTGTGGTTCTCATCATGTTTTTGTTGGTAGATGAAATTTTAATGAATGCATGTCCTAGTAGATGATCTTGTAGCCATTATGAGAAGGCATCAATCCGTCTTGATAAATCTCAGATAAGTATGAATTCCCTATGTTCAGATGTGTTTATATGACTTGTAGATTACATGTTCATGATTTGTTTGAAGGAATTTCCATCATGGATAGGCCTTGTCAAAGCAGACCCTTATTCAAGTTTTGCATTTGAGGCCTTTTCATTATGTTATTTACCATTTTTGGAAGTTTAATGAAGTTTTGGGAAGTGGCCTAAGTCTTGGCTCTCAAAAAATGGCTCAGAATCTGGGGTCACTAGCACAAAACTTCCTGAAAAGGATGTAGTCGCATGGATGCCTTGTTAATCATGCAATTGGAGGTTTTTAGTCGCATGGATGGCTTGTCATCGGTGTGACTAGGTCTATAGATCAGTCAAACAACAAGTTATCTCAGGGGTTGAATGGTTGGTTGGCCTGAAGGCCATATAGCACCTAAGGAAGGTTAGATTGGTCTTGTCTCGTCGATTCCATTCCCTTAATTATACTTGGGAATTTGATTCATATTATAGTAACTCTTTGTCACATGTTTACCTTGTTGGACCAGTTAGCTTGGGTAAATGTGGGAGGAGGGCTTACACTTGGGCATCTTTGATCACCAAAACACCCTTAGCCAAGATTCGATGTTGTAGCTCATCTTACCACAATGAGCTAAAATAAAATAATGAGTTAGTCTCATTCTCAAAAGTAGACTTATATATTATCTCCCAAAGAATCAATAATGTTGAAATTTGCAAGCACTTCCAAGATAAAGTATATTGAATAAGAGAATGATAGTCAACAAACAATGCAAAATGTTAATAATGCCTACATTGAAGTAAACTTCAAAATTGATATCTAAGATTCCTCCAACAAATTTTAAGAAATAAACCCTCTTATAAAATATGATGCAAATTCCTTTAACCATAACATACCAAGGATATGGCATTAGGAAGTTAATTTTTTTCCAATTGAGCCTTGGATTGTATCCTATGATATATTAATAACCAAGAAAAAACCCTCATAATATAAGAAAACTAAAAATACTAGACGTATATTCACATGTAAGGTGAAGTGATAAAGAATGGATGTTTTAAATGTTGAAAAATATGACAAAGAGGTGACTCAACAAAATCTACAAAAGGCTTGACATATTCCTCTTGTATAAAGATTTTATCAACCCACATACCATCTATCTATCATGGATCTCTTATAAAGGCCAATCTAACCACCTCTACATCCTACTAATGTTATTCTATTATCCCGATAAATATCCTTACCCCCTCTGCTTCAATCACTCCTAGCTTTTTGAAGAGGATTTCAAAAAATTCGTGGAGGAATCAGGGATACATATTTACTCCTCTCACTTGGATTCATATATGGTACAATTTTTGGTGAATATTTCCAAAATAAAACAAGCCACAAAGAATGGTCCCAATGATACAAATAAAAACAACAAGCCTACCTTACGAAAGTGGAACATGACATAAGCTCCCTCTACCTTTACTCAAATGGATTTTTCTCGAAGGGAAACCTAGTCTCCCTTAGAAACATAGAGCATAATAGGGATGATCTTCTCAGAAAGGAAGAAATAGAATGGTGTCCCAAAAGTATAGCTTTGTGGATGATTGAGGGAGGCAAAAGCACCAATTTGTTCCATCACTTTTCCTCCTTTAGAAAAAACAAGGACCACATCTAGTAAATATATATGAGTGATGGATCCTTAGTGTGCTCCTTTTGGGAGAGGGAACTCAAGGGATTCGACATTTAAAGAAATTATTTAAGTATCCTAGTTGTTGCCCAATTCAAGAAATCCTAGATTTTGTCTCAAATTTCGATTCAAAAATCAAGGAAGAAATGAACTAGACTTTGGAAGAGGAAGTGTTTGAAATTGAAGTCAGATCCATGGTATTCTCAAAGAAAAAAGGGAAGAGTCCTAGGCTAGATGGCCTCCTTGGATAATTATATAATGACTTCTTTAACTTTCTCAAGGATGGCATACTTAAGTTCATCCAAGAATCACAATGCTATGGAAAGGTGCTAGTATCTCTAAACTCCACTTTTCTTGCCCTCGTCGTGAAAAAATAGAATGGAACAGCATTCGATGATTTCAAACATATATCTTATTGCAATATGATTTATAAAATAATTTGAAGGTCATAGCATGACACATAAAGCCTATGCTTAGTTATATTATATTTTATGATTATTTCAATTTTCTATATGGAAAATAGATACATGATGTAGTGTCCCTAGCTCAGGAAGCTATTCTTTATGTTAAGACAAAAAATATCAATGCACTAACTCTCAAAATTGATCTATCCAAAGCCTTTAATCATATAAATTGGACTTCCATTAGAATGGTCCTTTTAAAGATCAATTTTTTCCTTAAATCAATCAACTGGATCAGGGGTTTCCTTCAATATGCTTCCCTAGTCACGTAGCGTAAATTCTAGTTCTTGTGGTGGCATTAAATCTGACCAACTATTGTCACAAGTTGACTCTATATTGGAACTAGTCATTCCAATATTAGACAAAATTTGCAGGTACTAGATAAAGTATAATGAATACATGATGGGGAGTGTTTTCACTGCTACAACACCCTCCAAAATTCTAACCTAAATCTAAATTTTGTAGCCTACTTTTACTTTTCATGTTGTTGTCGCAAGTATTAAGAGTCATTACATGTGTTTTCTCTAAGTGTTTAAGTCTCGTCTGGAAGAAAAACAAAGTGTCGTCTTTCAACATGGCAAGCATCACATATCACATAAACATATTTATGGCTCGTTTTAAGGGGTAACTTTGGTTTTCATGAGTCCTATTTATCATATATACATGTATTATACTCATTCCCAAAGTTTCAAGCATTGTCGCATGAGTGGTGTCACTGTCGCCGCAAAGTGTACCTTTAGTGTCGCACTTGGGAAAAGTTTTTTCATTGTCGTCACATTGGGGGTATTAATTTGTTGATGTGTTTTGAGTTATCAATGTTGTGTCATCAAATTTTCTAAGCATGTGATCATGCTCAAGTTTTTTCATTTTTCACTTCGGCCTTACTGATCCCACACTTAGACAAATCCAGAAAATTGTCTTCCTGAGCAGCTTAACCTCTCTTAACCCTCCTAAACTAAGCACTGTGCAATCTCATCCCTCAAGCTCAGACCTTTCCTCTTGGAACTGCACAATGTGCAAATCCTACCTTCTATAACTACACACTACGTAGTCTTAGTGCTCAACATCGACCCTTGAGCTCCAGAACTATGCAACATTACCTCCTAGTCACCTTCTTCTGTGAATTGTGTAGTCTCAAGCCTTAAGCCTCCATCCTAACTCCTTGAACCACACAACTGCACAAGCCTTAGGTCTCTATCTCTCCAAAACCACACAGTGGGAAACCTGGAGCCTCAAGAATCAATCCTACCTCCTCAAGCCCCTCAAGTGCATAGTTTTTTTTCCCTGGCCTTCGTGAACTTCACACTGTGCAATATCAAGTCTTATTCCTAGCCCCTGAACTCCGAGTTTCACAATTGCATAATCCTTAAGTGAGTCTCTTATCCTAGCACATGGTTGTCATGAAAAATGTTATACTAGGGGTTTATTGGAGTATTTTTGTCTTGTCGTGAGTGGATATTAGTTGAATTTATTACATCATCTTATGACAAGATGATGATGAAGGAAACCCTACTAGAAGAAACTTTTGTAGTTGAAAATACACGTTGATCAATCAAGAAAAGAAAAAGGGACACCATATTGTGACAATAGCTGGAGATCAAGATCATTTTGAAGACTCCTAACCTTCAAGCCTTGTGGAGGAGGAAGAAGAATAACATGTACCATCTTTCAAGAAGACACAAATATAGCAGCAACAAGAATGGCTTGGCATTTCCATACCATCATGTATTCAATGTCATCAATGCCATGTCATGTCAAGACATATATGAGTCATCATTTTCTACATCATTTGTGGATCATTTAATTTCAATATATGAGAAATTTAATGTAAAGTGGAATTCCAAGTGTCATCTATAGAATGTGAAAATTCATGAAGGAGTCAAAAGGTCATATGAAAGTCAAAGACTCATGAGGGTAGTCCAAGAGTCACAAAGGAGGTGAATAGTCACTCCATTTGTTATCTATACCACCTCATAGATCATGCAAAGGAATTTTCACCTTGGCTCCTCCTACCAGGAATTAGAGAGGAAGACACTTAAGTTTCGAGGAGCAAGTGGTTCTTTAATGCTCCACTATTGGAGCTAGTGGTGTTCACTGTTTTGATGTATCTTGGAACTTTTGCTTAATTTTTGAAGCTTGTTGAGCCAGCATGATTTCATGCATATGTTGTAAATATTGTAATACTATTCTTTGAATGTTTTTTATGTATGTTTTTTTTCATTTTTACTAAGGAAATTGAAACATTTTGATGGCTTTGGTACTTATCTTGTTGAAGGTGTGTTGTATGTGTTTCAACAATCGTTGCTACTATGTGAAATATTTTTCTAGTTAATCAACGATCCATCCATATGTATAAGCTTGTGTGACTTTGCTAGATTAGTACTATTACTTTTCTTTTAAGGGCTCACTTTTATCTCCCTTTTGGTAGAATAACCCTGATACATTCTACAGAGGCATACTCACTTGTTCGTCTAAAAGTACATTTGCATTGCTCTCTTGTGTTGACCATCATAGCTAAGGAAAATATCTAAGAACATATGGCATCTAGGCCTTATTTACAAAAAGGATCCCATACCAAATAATGTGAAGCCTAATTGGGATTGTTCATCGGGGATACCCCCTTGCATGTTGGTGGTATCCAGCACCATCAACATTTTGGCACTAGAAGGAGGAAAGTCGCCTTTTCATGGCTGAAAAATCACCACATCTTAACAAAAACACTTCCACTCAAGGCAACAACGTTCCCATTTCCACTCCTACTCATACTCTTGAAAATGAAGAAATTGTTCAGACTAGTTTAGGAAAAGCCTTTGAGGTTACTTATTACCAACACCACATTATCTGACACATCACTCTTCAGTTTGCAAGAGATCTTGGCTTACGCCCTGTTGTTTCTATTCTACCTCATAATCATCTAAAGAAAGAAACAAATCCTAGTGGCATGTTGGTTTCCTCAATGAAATTTTTGGTTATCGCAACCCTTAAAGAGTTGGTTTAACATACAAAAAATCGAGGGGAACTTCCACCCATTGACGAGAATATAGACAGTGAAGGGGAAGATTTTTAATTTTCTGATAATGAGTGTCTCGATCATAACACAAATCTGAAGGGTGAAGGAGAAGCTTCTTCAAAGTCAGAAGAAGACGAGGAGAAAATATAAAAAGACATGGTTGATGCAAATTTGGATTGGATGGCCCAAGGGTTGCTCGCTCTTCTAGATAATCTTCACAATATTCTGAATCATATGGAAAATTTACTATCAAAGTTCAATCTAGAAAAAAAGACCAAAATTGAAGACCATATAGACAATTTCTACATGCATTTATGGATTTTTGAGGTATGTTTCAATGATGTTGCTTGTACACTCTTTCCGTACACTTTAGAAGGTAAAGCGTATGTATGGTATCAAAGTCTTCCAGCCAATTCAATCCATAGATGGAGGGACTTTAAGAAGTTATTTCTAGAAACAATTGTTGATGATAAGACTCCTTCAATGTTATTAAAAGAACTTGGGAACTTGAAAATTGGGGACAAAGAATTAGTTAAATATTTTAATCAGAGATTCACTTATTTTTTGAGCAAGTTCCCTGTTGATGTGCAACCTCATAATGATATCACTAAGAATTATTATACATTTGCCTTGCCAACTAACATTTGTGTTTTTGTTAAAAGAGCTGCAAAGGAAACTTTGGCCTTAAACTTTGCAGAAGCTCTTGCTATTGAAAAATATTTGGTATCTATTGGATTCATTGAAGACCTGATGATCCTAAATACTCCAAAGAAGATGGAAAGAAAAAAAAATCTTCTTCCAACAAGACTAAAGGAAAATATTCTTTTGATATGGAAAGCTTGACCAAGTCTCTGAAGCTGCTTACGAATGAATTATCAGATTTAAGGAGAAGGACAAGTGAGGCATTTACCACCAAAAACAAGTCTTTCAAGCCACCATTCTTCAAAAAGAACAAATCTCAATCAGCCAATTCTGCTCAAAGTTCTAACATAGTGTTCAATATCGAAAGCTTGGGCATGGATAATTTCTGCACTTTTCATCATGAAAAAATTCAAATAAGACATGCCCATAGTGGAACCATGATATGAAAACTATGATGGATAATCTTGTTGAAACTATATTAGCGAAAGAACAACATGAGTAGAGTGAAGAAACAAATGAACTTTTTGCGACCAAAGAAGGTTTGGGTGTTGGGCATTCATTAAATATGTTCAATGTTATATACAATGTGGGAAAAAAAAAGTGTTGATCAATCATCAATGATTGAAGCTCCTCCCAAGCAGTTGATTGAGTGTTATAACTTGAGGAGCAAGGGACCCATTTATGAGTAGGAAATTAAGAATAAATTGCTAATCTGGAAGTGCCCCCTGTCAAGAACACTTCCAGCAGCAACAAGAACAAGTCCACCACTCTTGTTGCAACAGGTAAAGTCACACCACCTGATTCATCAGCACATCCCGTTAAGACATAAAGCATTAATTACAACATCATTGAATATATGAGAAGAGCTCACATTAAGATTTAAATATTTGAGCTCACAAAAATAATGGGCCAACGAGAAATGATAATACAAGAACTTTCATCTCATAATGCAACAGGTAAATAAGTTTCTACTTCTCTGGTATGTCCGGTAAATCGTGATATCGTCAAATATATTGCTAACGCTGTAAATTTAATTCCTAACACTCTCTTCCCTCCATCCTTGTTAAATTTCGAAATTTTTATTTATAATGTTCACAATTTTTTGGTTGATTCTAACACATTCGCAAATGTTATGCCACTATTGGTGGCTAATAAAATAAATTCTAAATGGGATAAAACTAATGCATGGTTCATACATCTAGATAGATCATTTTTCCAGGCCATTGGGGAACTCAACAATGTATTATTCATTTTTCATCTGATCATAGAGTTCACCAATGTATAAATATTGTAGTTGTGGACATTCCTGAAGCCTACGGCTTACTGCTGAGCAAATATTGGTCCAAAAAACTCCAAGGATACTTTGTGATAGACTGGTCTCATTTATGGCTTCCATACAAGGGCAGAAATAACCAAATTCGAGTTGAAAGTGAACCTTTCATGAAGTATACAGTAACACAATTTGAGGAAAACAATGAACCAATGGGCTTTGCAGAGGCGATCTTCAGAAATTTCTTTCTGTAAGTGTATCATATATTTTATCTAGCACAACCTTCACTCATCCCACCTGATACATAGTTGGAACCCCTTCCTATTAATCCAATTGGTGCTAATGAAGCTTGTATAGTAGATGTAGATAGAACTAGAATAGGACAGCGGTCTTGTATTTATAACACTTGGATTTTATATTTTTACGGTTCGAAAACATAGGATGGATCTATAAAAAAGGTCTAACCACTTAATTTCAAGCAACAAGAGATAAAAAAAAAATATTTTTTGTGGATCTATTAAAATTTTTATCTATACAGGATATATCTTAATCCCAAGAAGATCATTTTTGCAGTGTCCAAGGGAAATATCTTAGGCCATATAATGACAAAGAGTGGGATTAAGGTGGACCCTGAATGGGTCAAAACCATTACTCATATTCCCTTCCCGATGAACAAGAAAACCATGCAGTCCTTAGGTAAAATTAATTTCCTTCGCAAGCTCATATCGGATTACATAAACATAGTAAAATCGTTGCAAGAAATGATAAATATGGGCGTGATCTATAAATGGGATAAAATGGAAAAGGATGCATCCGCTAGTATAAAGAAAGAAATCACAGAAGCATCAACTCTATACAGTCCAAATTTCGGCAAGGATTTCCTATTGTACACCTTCACTTCTGATACTTCTCTTGCAGTCGTTCTTATGCAAAATGATGATCAGGATAATGAATGACCTATATCATTTATGAGTGTCAGCATGCAAAGACGAAAAATAAATTACCCCGCTATCGATAAACATTCTTACGCAGTCTACAAAGTGATAAAACATTTTAGGCCTTACTTCGAAAGAATTATGATATTATATTTGTGCCACACCTAAATTTCAGATCATTGTATTTTCAACAAAATTTGGGTGAAAGAAGAGAGAACTGGATGACCAACTTGCAGGAGTACGATCTTGAGTTCAAAATAGTTCACATGATCAAAGGCCATGATCTATGCTAGCTAGCAGTAGAAGCAGAAAGTTCACCAAAATATGACTCTTTTGAATGGGAGCAGGAAATTGAAATGTATAATATAGAACAAGCTACCCGCACTAACACATCCACCTCTTTGTACACAAATGTGAGACAATATCTTGAGCATGGTACCCTTCCCTTTCATTTGTCAGCGAAACAAAAGAGGGCTATCATGTTGAAATATCTATCTTATCAGTTTGTACATGGGGTTCTTTTCAGGAAGCGCCATCACAAATTCCTTCTCAGTTGCTTGGAAGCGCCATCACAAAGTCTTGCTTAGATGCTTGGAAGCACTGGATTCAGAAAGGATACTACATGACCTCCATGATGGACCAATCAAAGGACATTTCACGGGTGACACTACTATGCAAAAATTTATGCGAGTCAGTTTCTATTGGTCCACACTCTTCAAGGAACCTCATGCTTATTCCCACAAGTGTCAGGTTATTAGAAATGCGCTAGCTGAGATAAGAAGTTAGCTACCCCATTGAAGCCTATCACTATAGAAGAACCATTCCAATAATTGGGCTTAGATGTTATTGGTGAGATATTTTTTCACTATTTGAAGAAACACCGCTATATTCTCACTGCTATAGATTACTTCACGCGATGGATAGAAGTGTTTCCTCTCAAGCAAGTGAATGATCAGAAATTTATCATCTTCCTCAAGCAGAATATTATCACCAGGTTCAATGTTCTGAATTCACTTGTCTTTTATAATGCAACGTATTTCTCATCTCTTAAACTTTACGATTTTGCATTAGAAAATGGCTTTGTATTGAAACATTCAACTAACTACTATCCACAGGGAAATAATATTGTTGAGTCAAGCAATAAGAACCCAATTTTCATCATCAAAAATATTGTCTTCTCTGAACAAAGAAACTAGCACAATGCTTTAGCGAATGCTCTATGGGATGATTGTTTCACACCTAAACCTTCTTTGAATACCTCTCCTTCCTTTCTGGTGTATGGAAAAGAAACCATCTTATATTAGTGTGGGTGACCTAATATTTAAGTGGGACAAATTCCATGAAGAGAAGGAGAAACACACTAAGCTCCAGTCCCTGTGGATCAGACCGTTTGTTGTTCATGAGAATATTGACTAGCACACTTACCGTCTCCAATATTTGGATGGGAAGACTGATTCTCTTCTTGCAAATGGCTAAGATTTGAAACAATATTTTGAATGACAATCTATGGTTGTGCCCTATCTTATGTACATAGTCTGTTATTTTTGTTTGTCATGTTTAGTCATTTCATTTTTTTGTTTCTTTCATGTGAATAAGCCTCATGTGTAAGTTTATGTTGGGTTCCTATGTATGTGGAAAAATATAAAAGGGCCTTGTGATAATGAAACATTTTTCCAACCTTTAGTCCTTCTTATTTGTCTTGGTTCACACCTATTGGTCAATGATGTTTTGATGGAAAATATGATCCTTGCATAAACAGAGCCTTGCGTGAAACCATGAAACCCGTATCTATTCTAGGAGCCTTATTTCTATGCTCAATTCTTTATGTTTTGGTGTTTTCCACGTTGATCCAATCAAGTAGAGAAGGACAAGGAGAAAATATTGACGAGAAAACTCATATCATAGGTTTTATATTTTCTTATCTAAAGGAGCAACCTCTTCTAAACTCAATAAGTTGGGATCCCTCTTCCACCCTATGAAATAAATAAGTGTCCAATCACAATCCTATATAAAATAAATAAATAAAGGGTGAAAGAGTAGAAAGGCTTCCTATGCAGGGAGGTGAAGAAAAAATTATTCAGGGTATTGTCTGGGTTTGCTCGTAGCAAAGCAATGCTTGTGTTCCTATACTGACTTCGCTAGGGTACTATGAGAAAAAAGGTGCAACCTCTTTTGAAGACTTCCACAACATTCTAATTAACATTATATGGTGAGCTAGGAACTCAACAATCTTTTCCTCTCTGTATATCCCAATAAAGGTTACATGTGGCTTAGTAGAAAAATTATACATGTAGCACAAATTTGATCCAAAACCCCAAAGACATCGCATCCCTATTATGCCCCCTTACTTTGTGTACACTCTAGGGGTTATTTGATGGTGTTTCTCAAGGGAACCCACCTCGATATGGAATATGTTTCATCCCATTCCTTACACAATCACACAATATAGAAATAAAATACTCCCCTTGCAAAGGCACAAACAATAGGGTTGACTGCATTACTCTTTGTGTATTTCTTCATACTACATCCCTAAAAAATGTAAAGAGATTACATGTGATGGAGAAATTCGGGTTAGTTATTGGTTGGGATAATAATAAATTTATATTGAAAAAATATACCTTCAGTCAATCCTACACAAAATCTAGGATGCGCTCCCCTCCTTTGATTGGATTTCATTTACGCACATTATGTGTGAACTAAACTCCATTGTAAATGGACTCTCCAAGGATGCTCTAAAGATCATGATTATAACATTTTCCATCTCTTACCTTACAGATGAGGTGGAACACAACCAAATGGTCATCCACACATAACGTCACTACACAAAAATACTTTTCTACTTTTTTGTGCTCTTACTTTTCGCCAATTATCCATGGGATAAAAAATATGATAAAAGATCAAAGTGCTCAAAAATTCTCAAAAACAATGCAAAATCATAATTCTCATCGTCGTGGTTCCAATGTCACTTGAATCACCTCAATCTGACATTGTATGTGAAATTTATTGCGTTCTGAAGTTTTTTCCTAACAAAAAAAAAAAAAAACTTGCAAGGTTGACTAGGATGCTGACTAGGTAAGTAGTATGTTGACGTTAGCAGCTAGTTGGGCAGGCATGATCCAGTATCATGATGCCACATGGCATGACTGTACGAGGCTAGGTGGAAGATTCTGATTGGTTGAAGAATTGTGAAATGGCCCAATTAAGAGGTGCCACATGGACCAATGGGAGGGCGCCATGTGGCCCTCGAGAACTATGTAAAATAGTGTTGGGTCGACTGAGTAGCCTCTTTCGGGATCGAACCCACAACCTCCACTGAAAAAACAAAAGGGTTGACCGTTATGTCGCTCCAATGGGACTTAACCATATAATCGACAGAGTAGTTTGGGGAAGGGGGTAGGGCACATGGCCCCAGCCCCTAGTTAATTGGATGACATTAAGCCAATGGAAAAGTTGAGGGGGAATGAGTGGTTAATCCTTGGCCACGGAACATATGACACATCATAGAACCTTGGCAGAGATGAAGCCAATGGGGGCGGGTTGTTAAGCTTGGCCCCTAGTCCCATTGACACCATGAGACCAACGCCTAAATTGGAGGGAGCTAAGGCCGGAGGAGAGGGAACGCGGCTCATTCCATGGCCACATGTCACCATAGGACTGAGAGCAGGGGCTAAAATTTAGTGCTAAGGAATTATTGGTGTGGTTAAGTAGGCGACATTTTGCACCTTTTTCACTGGGAATTCTATTGGTCCCATGCGATTTTTTCTTTCAGCAATCTTCCAAAAGAAATGATTTGTTTCTTGGTTAGGATTTTTGGTCATTTTGCAGGACATATAATAAAGAAATGGAGATTGAGGCCTAACTTGGTCATTTTTTAGCCTTTTTGAGCCCAAGAAGAGCCTAAACAAGCTTTTTTGGGTGTTCTGGACATAATGGTAGCATTATTTTTGTGATTTCAGCAGTACATGATGTAATTTACGTTTTGAGCATATAATATAAAGGGCCAACAATGGAAGCTGGACCCAGAGAGGTAGCCCAGGAGGGGTGAACTTTGTCATCAAATTGTTATTTGTGTGATGTTGTTCATGGTCTAGTTTTCTCGGTTTTATTTTTGAAAAACTTAATTAAAAAACATAAGATTATGTGCTTTTGCAACTTGATCCATTTCCCCCAAGGCATAAACTTGTTTGCAATTTTTTTCAAGAAAGCTTCAAGTTTTTTAATTTCATCAAAGTTTGGTATCAGATCCTAGTTGTTTTGAAGGTTTGACTATGTTTGCAATTGTTTTCTTGATGCTTACAAGGTTAAAGTTCAAAAGATGATAAGGCGTGATTGAAGAATCAAATCATCAAATTGGTTCAAGGAGGTCACAAACTCCTTAGACTCCACTAGTCATGGCACATGAAGAAGGACATGAGATGATGTTTGAGGATGAGAGAGATTTTAGAAAGGATTTTTATGACATTTCTAAGATGGTGAAAGTTTTGTATAAAGAGAGGACAACAAGGTTGCATGGAGAGAGTTCAAATAATCCAAAAGGTAATGGTGGATATGGGAGAAAGCCTCCACCTCCACCTACTCCTTCACCTCCATCATCTCCTCCATCCTCATATCCCTCTTCATCTCCTTCACATACTCCTCCTAGATCTCCAAAAGAACATGCTAAGTCTCCTTTTCTTAATCTTGATGTCAAGTTTGAATTTCTTATGTACAATGGTGTTGTACAGAATTGTGATCTACGGATAAATCAAATTCCCTAAGTGTGGTTTCTATCACTTAGAACAATAGAGGAAAGAATAACTATCACTTTCTCTAAAACAAGCAGATATACGGAATGGGAAAGTAGCCTACTTGTGATTCTTTCGCTTCTCCTTCTCCTTTTGTCGTTTTTGTGGTCACTCTCAATCCAACTAAAGTCGCTATATCAATTCCTGCAAACACAAAAAGAGAACAACAAACAACATTCAATATACAAGATATCTACTTATCTTACTCAATCAAAATGATTAGATATGAAATGCATACATCATTCAAGAATACATTGCACAAGAAATGGAGACATATGTATGGGAAAATGAACAACAATATTTATTAGAGAGTAGAAGGGGAAGATTACAACCAATGGACCGATTTTTTGTCAAACTACTCTAGCTTCATTACAACCTCATCACATCCAGCATTGTCCCAGCAGCATATCAGTACTTTCACTCTCTTATCAAATGAGAATCCAATAGCATAACTTTACCAAATTTCTTCCTTCCCTAGCAGTAGGATAAGTGATCAATTTATAGGGAAACTGATGGTATTTTCTCAATGAATGACTTTCTAATAATAATCAAGACATGTTTCCAAGTTCAGAGGTGTTAGATGGACACTTGGATTCGAAGTTTGACACATATGGACTCTTCTAGAAGGCACTGGCCATATGGAGATTCCTGGAACAATGATAATTCCACTCTGAGGTAACCAACGCACCCTTGAGTGTCGGGAAGTGCACTACAGTGCCCCCTTGCATGGAGGATTTGGCACTGCAATGCAGTTAGTCCCTTGCAGGTGAGTGTTGGCGAGTCAGTAGGTGATATAACATATACTTCAAACCTTGGAAATATTACAATAGAAGCCATGAATTAAATGTCTTCACTTAGGGCATGTAGCAACTGAAATATAAGGGGATGATAGAACCTATTTCATTGGTCCTGGGGATGATGTCCAATTTGACCAGGTCATGGGGATGATGCCCAAATTTGACCTATAACAGCTGCCCCCTAAAGCATGAAGTAAAAATAATAATAGTATTTGGATGAGATGCTTTACGTTGTTATGAGCCAGAACTGAAGTGGATGGTGACCTGCATCAATCTTACAATACATTACATCATGATATATTTCATCTTGATCATGAATTGTTGAGGGAGGCATTCCCATGCTCAGCACATAAACTATCTAATAACATGTACATAGTTCAGAAATTTGTCTACATTGGAATGTTTCCCAATACAAACATGCCTAGAGATATAGGCCCATGTTCAGATGACAATCTATTTGTAAGGTCATCATACAAATGATGTGTACAAAAATCCTGAAATCACAGCCCGGATGGATGAAACTAGATCTGGGGTCTTCTTATCACATTCACTCGATCGTTCAGGTACAAGTGTAGCCATGCAAATTTATGATTTGAAGTCGAACATGGGAAGACATTGTTTGATTACCAGCCAATGATGTGAGCTATTAATAAACGCGAAGAGAACCACCATTGATGTTAATGGCTCTCAAGGTACTGCAGTACAATTTGCAAGGCGTGAATAGACGATTTGATGTCGAACGCCAAACAAAATATTTCGGTCAAAGGTCTGTAAGCGAGAAACTTTTCTATGATGTAACAAGCCTTAGGGTAGTGGAAGATGTTTCTAAGTTAACTTCCTGGATGATGAGTTGATGTTGACAAGAAGCAACTTTATCGCGAAACTGGAGTTATTGATTTCGGAGACAAAATGTGAGTTGATATAGCAATGTTCAGGGATGAATGTCCTGAAAATGAAGGTTTATGAGTATTGCAGAAGGATGAGGATTCACTAGATGACTTCTCTTGAACATAGAGGCGACACTAAGATGAGTTGGCAACATTGACCCAAAACCGAAGTAAAGGTATGATGAACCATACGTATGAATGAACCGTCAATAAGATTACCCAACCCAAAAAATCATGATGATGGAGTGAAAGTGTCATTTTCAAGAGTGACATGTTACCATAAAGTGTTATGTTCGCTTTCCCAAATTTTCCCTGGTCATTTTTTGACCAATACCTCTTTATTTTTTAACAAGCTTGAGGAGGGTAACATATTCTCGATCTATAATTCAACCCTTCGGGCGAATGCATCGCTATTTAATAATTTAACGAGTCTAGTGATAAATGAAACTCGATTCTTGCCATTATCGAAAATCCCGTTGCTAATTTATGTTTTAACGAGCCTAACGATAGTGACAACCCAGTCCTTTTTCATATTTAGAGAGTTTGAAAAAGAGGACAAAAGAAAAATCCATGAGTCATTTTTTGTAAATTTGTCGCTCATATCCAAAAAAGTGTAAAATGATACTTGAGAGAACCTCCTAGCCATGTTCGACTAAGGTTTTCCTTTTTTGTAAATAATCTATCTCAGTCTGGAAAAGGGTTAAACTTATAATGAGTAGATGTTGTTTCATTTACTTTTGCGAGCTTGAAAAGACAAGTGCTCGACAATATTTTCACATTATCGGAGTCTGAAAAGAGCTAAAACAAGACTCCAAGGGTTCCTTTTTCGGCGTTAACAAAGCTCGAAAAAGAGTTAAAAGTGTGCTTCAAGTCCCTTTTCATTTTTAACAAAGCTCAAAAAATAAGGATAAAAGTATGCTTTGTGGTAAAATCATTCTTGAATAAGTGTGCATGACTAATCTGTTGTATCAGTTGTAAAACCTATTCAGAATGCCATAAAACAGATTAATAATACCTATTTCATAGAAAAAATGAATAAAAACCATAGTCACAACATTAAACATGATTCAAAATAATCAAATTGACTCAGATTAAAAGAGTTTTTACCATCCATTTTTACCATTTGAAAGTTACCATTTGAAAATTGGAGCTCTGAACCAGTTTTTGCCCTCGAACTTCAGTAGTTGATTGTGACAGATTTTGTGGACAATTTTCCTCGTCGTTCGGTCCAGGTCAGAGCTATGAACCTTCTCTTTCCTTTAGTATCATTTTCATTACATTTCATGGTAAATTTTTTGGGTTTTTAGCCCCTTAGGGTAAATCTACTACACTTAGAGGGAAACACACCCTTGAATGTTGAAAGGTGCATTGCAGTGAACTGAAATTGAAGGCCAGGTGCATTGACGCTTTATCCCTTGACCTAGGGTGCAGTGGGCGCAATTTCCATTCTTGTTTTTTGTTGTGTGCGCAAAATTTCCCCAAGTTTTTTGCATGAAATGGATCCTAATGAGTCTTATGATTGTGTTTCAAGTATTCATCAGATAAAAATGACAATTACATGTATGGAAAGAGAACATGAAGAACATAACATGATTACCCTAAATGACCCGGGTACGGTAAGATCCCTCAAAGACTACTGGTTGTTAAGGTACTTTAGATTATCGGGTATGAGGAAACAAATGGAACTATTGGAGTTCCTTATTCATTCATGGGATCCGAAGATACTTGATTTTCACATTGGGGACAAAGTGGTCCCAATATTAGTGGAGGACATTTATTTTCTCATAGGATTATCGAGGCGAGGTTCGCCCATTTCTGTTTCATGGTCAATTCTTGGAGGAGAGACAGTGAGAGATTACATACTGCAACACTGCCATCCAGGGATTGAACTTAATAAGTATGGGAAAATAAACATCAGTTATGTACGTGACTTTCCTTTGAGGACCATCCTATTCACTATCGCAAAGCTTTCCGATTTTGTTACACTACATGTGGCAAACAAATCATACGTGAAATATGCACTGGAGTGTTTGTAACCAACAGTATTTAACTCATCTGAAGCTATCCTCTTTCAGATGAAAGAACAGCTGACCGAGGAAAAGGGAGGAAGGAAGAAGAGTTTCAACTATGGCTTGATCTCGATATCCTTTGCCTTAGAGCAGATTCCATTGATGCAGCTCCAGCATGTTACACTGGGTATATCTGTCCCTAGAGATCCACAGATGCAGAGATGGGTAGATTTGGTGGCTAGACATGTTGGTCAATCGACCATCGTATTCTCTACTACATTCATTGCCTATTTTAACGACGGATGATCGCCATAGATCAGTATGCATACATAGGCGTAGACTTCCAAGGAGATCCAGACTTGATTCTACCAGACGGCGCTCAATGGGGTGCAATTGGAAAGAATGTTTTGACCATGTTTTTTGGTTTTTCTAAGGTTTATACATGTTTTTGTATTTTGATGTTTCCCAAGACTAAACTAAAGTTTTGATGTATGCAGATGTAGGTCGAGTTCAACCAGTGGGTCAGCCAGAGCAGAGAGGGTTTTTGGGAGAGAAGTCCTTCAGGATTTAGATATGACCGAGACTCTTGCTGAGCAACAATATCACATAGAGGGATTGACTCTCAGGATTCCAAATTTCCAGATCGAAGAGTTACCCATGAGATTGTAGCGCCATACTATTGGCATTCATAACCGTTGGATGTGGTTATTGCATAGGATATCTAGATCAGTATCTTGTTATCACGAGAATCACAAGTTTACTTTAACATTTTGCATACATTTTGAGGTCAGATGACCAATGTGTCTTGGGCACAAATTTTGTAAAAATCTATCACTATCTATCTATTTTTTTCAGTGTTTTCCTATGTTTATTGCACAATCCTATACAATTATGTGATGTGAATTGAAAATATGTCTTTATATGTGTTGCAAATGTTTGTTTAAAGCATAATTCACTAAGGAATCTGTTAATGTGTTCAAATTTCTGGAAATTTGTTGATATTGAATGAAATTAAAATGTCTTTCCAAAATTCGAACTCTTAGGAACATACGATTCAGTGTTGCGGTTAATACCAAATGAAATGGAATCAGAGAGAAGTTCGTTCAACGCGCTATACTCACCAATATTTCTTGTATATCAACCGATACAAATCCCTAGAAAACTCACTAACTCGTTGTTTGGAGCGAAAATGGCCCATGCTGCAGAGGATAGATTCTGTGTACTACGACTAGCACCATAAGCATACCCAACGAATGGTTCTAAATATTCAGACATCTGCAATGAAATGTAAAGTGGATTATTAACTTCAAGAAAAATATGGAAAAACAAACTAAGACAGTAAATGCAAATCAAAAGCATATATACAATATAATACAAAATTTTACCATGCTTAACTAAGCATAGTAACGTTTGAGATACAACCCATTTCGGGGCTACGCCAATGTAATTCCATCATAATCTACCAAATCGTAGGTTCCCTTAGCAAGAAATATTTTGACAATATAGGGGCTATGCCATAACGGCTCAAATTTTCCTGTCCCTATTACATCAACTTCCTGATCATAAAGTAAGACCAGGTCACCCTCTGAGAAGATGCAAGGCTGGACATGTTTGTATTGCGCCTTTATATGTCTCTTATACGCTTTGTTGGTCAATGCATCTTCACGACGCATTTCATCAAGATGGATGAGGTTAAAAAGACATGCTTCTTCAGAAGAGGTTTCAGTTAACAAGTCAACGTTGATTTTTAACGACGGTATTTCACATTGGATAGGAAACATAACTTCCAGACCATACACCAATTAAAAGGGGGTAAATCCTATTGGATTTCTCACTGAGGTTTGGTATGCCCACAAAGCAGAGTACAGGATCAAATGCCAATTTCGTTTATGAACTCCTATCATTCGTTGAAGCATTCATTTAAGAGTCTTGTTAATAGCTTCAACTTGTCCATTTGATTGTGGATAATAAGCAGTAGAACTATCATGTGACGGTCTTAATTTGGTAGTCAATTCATTCATCATATGATTGCGAAAATGCTTACCATGATCTGTGACTATAGCCTGTGGAACACCAAATCATGAGACGACGTGATTGAAAAATAATAATGTAGTTGTTTCTCCTACATTATTGAATGTAGGCATCGCTTCGGCCCACTTGGTAAAGTAGTCTACTCTGACAATAATATAACCATGTCCCCTAGATGAACGAGGGTTGCAGGTCATGAAGTCAATGCCCCATTTTTCAAATGGTCACACAGCGATAACATGATGCATCAGCGCTAGCAATTTGCAAATTTTATGATAAAATATCTGGCACGCATGAAAATTTCTGACCATGAGGATGCAGTCGCGAAATATGGTAGGCAAAAAGTAACCGGCGGAGAGTTTCTTCTGTGCGGTATCATATCCAGACAAGTGTCCATCACAAGCCCCAACATGGCAATCATTTAAAACCTTTTCGGCCTCCTCATGAGTGAGGCACCTCTTTAAAATTGTATCAACACCAAGACGATAAAATGTATCACCGACGATCAGATAACATTTGGCTTGGTATCGAATACGTCATTGTTGAGCGCGAGAGGTATCTCGCCAAAAAGTCTGGGTTTGGAGATAAATGATAAAATACCCATACCAAGGATCAGATTATCAAATCAGAAATAGAGACTCATCAGGAATTTATGGTTCTGATGTAGTAGCAATACTATCAGAGGGAAGGTCGCAGAGAAGCTCAACCAAAACTAAAGACTTATTTGACTTGGATTTGATGAATTCCAAATCAAATTCCTATAAAATGATGATCCATTTTAAGTATTTCCCCCCCAGCAATTTACGTGACAGAATGTAAGTCATGGGTTGCAATCTGAAATGACAATGGTCTTCTGGAACAGGATATAATGGCGAAATATTTGGACAGCTTGAACGGTCACCAAGGTGAGATTTTCGACGTATGAATACTTCACTTCCGTATCATTGAGATTACGACTCAAATAATATATCGGATTTTCTATCCCATCTTCTTCTTGGACCAATACCATAGCAATGTTCGTATCAGCCGCGGCGATATATAAGAAATAATCACTCTGATAATTGGGGGGATACATTAATGACGCTCGGACAAGTGTATCCTTGACAACATCAAAAGAAGCTTGCGCAACCTTATCCCAATGGAAGGGAATCCCCTTTTTCAAGAGCCAAGTAAATCATTTAGCCATTTCGGCGTAGTTGGGTATGAACCTCCTTAGGAATTTAGCCTTTCCTTGAAGTTTTTGTAACTGAAGCAAATTTGATGGCGCAAGCAAATCAAGAATGGTCTGGACCTTTAGTGGGTCGATTCAAATTCCTTCTTTTGAGACGATGAATCCTAGAAAACGACCAGAACCAACACAAAACACACATTTATGTGGATTGAGGCATATTTTGTAGTGTCGACAATGTAGAAATTTAGCTCTCAAATGCATCAGGTGATCATTTCGGATTCATGAATGTGCAGGTAAATTGTCTAGATAAGGTTGAAAAATATGCTTGATGTCATTGAAAGCATAACCCATTGCTCTCTGAAATTTTTCCCCAGCATTCTTTAGACCAAATAGGAGTTTCCGATAAGCGAATGCACCCTAGGGACAGATGAATGTTGTCTTATATTGATTTTATTGTAGCCATAAAATCCATCCATGAACAAAAATATTTCACATCTAACACAATCGTCAATAATCTGGTCAATAAAGGGAGTAGGATAGTTTTCTTTTGGAAAAACAATACTGACATCTCGATAATCGACGCACAATCTGATTTTCCCTTGTTTCTTCATGACAAGAACAATGTTGGAAACCCAATCAGTAAGCATAATAGGGTAAATAAAACCAGCACGCAAAAAAATTTCAACTTCTACTTTAATAGCAGCGGCCTTCTTCGAATGAACAGGATGAAGGGGTTGATGTACCTGTTTGACATCAGGGTACATTTTAATAGTGTGTTCAACGATACTAGTATCTATGCCTGGAATTTCCTCATAAGACCAAGCAAATATATAACGGAATTCATGAAAGGGAGAGAGATAAGTTTCGATTACTAATGGAGAACAAGACACGCCGACATGAATTTTTTCTACGACGCCGGTTTTGGTCAAAATATCGATAGAAATGGTTTCTTAAATATTTGATAAGTTTCGCTCAGATTTGATTTCATTAACGAGAAAAGAATTAGAAAAGAATGTTTTGATAGATGGGTGATATAGTTCAATAAGATTATCTACTTCGTAATCTTGAAGATGGGAATGATGATGATGATCTTCCCATGGTTCTCCTTCTGGCATCATGGATTCCACAATGCTCTCATTAGTCAAGAAAGTTGATGAAAAAGGATCAGATGGAGTACCAAAATCTAATGAACGATAGACCCAAAGGATCAGCAACGATGATTTCATATTTTTCGCCCAAGCCATGTAGATTGATTGTTATGCTAGCTCAATTGGGTTGGGCGGCAGAAATTCATCCAACGTAACTTCCTCAGAATCACCTGTAATATTCCTTAAGCCAGATGGAGTGGAAGATATCATGTAGCAGGTCTCTATGTTTGCAATTTCTGCTGACGTTGCAGGCGGCGATAATGCAAAGGTTCCCATTAGGGAAGAATCCTTTAAGAGTTCTACACCAATGTTTTTAAGTGCTAGGTGGGGTGTGTGAACTAATGGAACACTTCCAGTTACCTGGTAACTAGAGGCAAAGAAGGAGATTTGATTGATGACTGTGATAACACCTTTATGAGGAAAGGCAATCATTCTAAAATATGTAGAGACGATCGCGGTCATAGCATAAACCCATGGCCTTCCGAGTAAAATGTTGTAGTCAAGGGGCCTATCAATGACCTCAACTTAAACATTTACTTGCTTTCCCCCTAATTCGACATGCAGGTTATTAATGATACCGCAAGGCTTATATGTACGATCATCAAAAGCTTTCAACGTCGTAGGCGATTGAGATAGGTGTGGTGAGCCAAGTGACTTCTAGAAGTTTAGAGACATAATGCAGGTAGATTCTCCCTCATCAATAATATTATGATGAACCAAGTGATTGAGAATATTTACTTGGATGGAGAATGCCAATTCTACTGGGAATTGCGACACATAGCCCGTATGATTAAAGACTACAAGATTGGAATCTGTCGGATCGATTCCACCAATTACCGACAACAAAGCCTACTTCTAGGAGGGAAAATTTTGAAGTACCTCAAGCATCGACATAGTTGAAGGGGATTGATCCAATTCTTCAACTATATTATAATTTTGAGCAGCTCGGGCTCGAGGATTGAATGTCGATTTATGGACGACTCCCTTCGGTGGCTTTATTGTTAACTCGGGAATAACAGTGGGTGGAATAGATTCCGCAGATGGATTCGTGGTCGAGGTAGTAGGTTGATCAGTAGCCTAACTACCGTAATATTTATTATGCGTTGACACAAAAACATCATTCATTGGCTTCATGACAGATAGCATAAGCACTTGGGAATTAGAAGCTGGATCCGTAGTAACCAAATTTGTGTTTGGATTTGGAAATGTATCTGTAAACACAGTGGATGCATGTGATGTCTTAATCAATTTTGATACTCTGATGCGATGAGGACAGTCTCAAACAAAGTGCTACTCATTGGATATTATGCAATGGTAACGAGGTTTCCGATTGTTTCCAGTTTTTTGATCAGATGATCGTTCCTGCAGGGTAGAATTTTGATTTTTCTTCGATTTCCCATTTTTCTTACTTCCAGGTTGCTTGTCACTTTTTCCTTTATCAAATGACACGACATGAATTTCAGGAGAAGGTGCAAGATCAGATGCAGTAGAGTGATGTGTGCTTGCAGTACCGATCATACCGTCGCCGACATGAGAGTCCTTAGATGGAGGAGGAACATCAAAATTAGATCGCGGTGCGTTGGGATTTTTTTCATAGAGCCTGCCAGACTGAGTATAAATCAAATCTAAATACTAGGCATGAGAAATAACTTGCTCTTCAATGACGACGCCACCCTTAGCCACATCCTCAGTGATAGATGGCAGAAAGGACTTAATGAACCACTTAGCAAGAAGCTGATCAGGAACAAATGCCTTGACCATTCTACGATGGCAATGCCACTCATGAATATGATCAGAAATGTGAGTAGCATTAGTCTGTTTGAAATTGGTCAAGAGTTTTGTTCCAGTTTCATATCGTATGGGTAATTGGAAGTGGGTCAAAAAGGTAGTAGGTAAGGCAGTGAAATTATCAAATGAAGCTCGTGGTAACTCAATGTACCACTTCGCAACCGGACCAGTGAGTGTACGCTGGAAAAGGCGTAGTCGAAAGGAGTCATCATTTAAGGAGTTAGATGAACACCACAAATGATAAGTCATAACATTCATCGACTGGTCTTCCCCAGGGTTTCCATTGAACTTAGGAATATCTGAGGGTAATTTATGTGGTATCATTGGCCACCAAGGAGCGTATACGATTGGATCATTGGTAAGCCGGTTTAAATTGGGTAATTCTAAAGTTGCAACAAAAGGCAACTGTCGATTTAAGTCAGGTTGAGCATAGCCAGAGTATGATGGAATTGCTTGGGAAACAAGCTTTTGAGCACCAACATAAGGAATGTGTTGCTAGTAACCCAAATATGGGTTGTTTTGATAAGCAAACGCTTGAGGATTCTATTGACCAAAACTTGGGTAAGCTACTTTTTTTTGGAATGAGGGTTGTGGAATTTACGCTTGTCGCTGCCAAGGTGTCTGTCCACCAAGATTATAGCCAAAACTAGAATAGCTTGGATTCGGTTGTGAATAGGTAAAATCTGGTTGTGCCTGTGACATCCCATAATAGGGTAATCCACCTTGTGAATAAATAATTTTGGATACAGGTGGTTGTTGTAAACTAGCCAAAGGAGTTGGAGTCTGAGGGCCCAATACTTGAGGCTATTGGGTGGAAGGACCTACCTGAGATGGTTGAGGTACAACACTTTGAGCCTGTAACAGGGGTGAGGATGTATTAACAAGTGGAGTAGATGTGGGTGCAACAGGTTGAACCGGTTGATATGAATGCACAATCGTTTGTGGTTGAACAAGCAGAATAGGTTTCCACTGACAAATAGTCATTCTGACATTAGGATGACCATATAACGACGAAGTACTATCAAAATGGGTGACCATAAGTTTCCCCCCAGCATGAGGAGTATAATAAGATGGAATATATTATTCTCTAAATGTCGGGAGTCCAGTTGATATTGTACTAGATGGAATATACCTAGATGGACCAGCTTGATATTGCACTAAAAATGTGTATAAAGGATCAAGTGGTTCAGTACTCATTAGATATGTGCCAGATAGAATACCAGATGATGACATTGGTGAAGTCCATGGGTTTGAGGATGCACTAGAGAAGGTTCCAAATAAATATTAGTAACTAGGTGGGACGAAAGGGCCACCATATAGATGTGACTCTAGTGATGTGGTGAACATCGATGGGGTAGAAAGAGCAGGTGTTGTTGCAATTGTAACAGAAGGTACAGCCGAAGATATTGAATTAGCCATGGTCATATGACCTAATGTATACCCTACAAGATCTATGGGAACTCGATATGACACAGGATCAAAGAATGCAGTGTGAGGTTATTGAGGAAAAGTCGCGTAAAGATAAAGCTCTGATCCAAAATGAGTTGGAGTCGAAGGTATTTCTTCTTGTGGTATTTCTTCAATCAAAATCAAACCAGGTGGAAGGATTTCGTTGTTAGGCCCGAATTATATTTCAGGTGGTTGATTGCGCGATATGGGAGACTCAATGGCTACAATCGATTTTGGAGCGACCGATACAGGAACAACTTTTGGTTGTTCCACTTCTAGATCTAGATGTTCTGGTAAAATAACGATGGGATTCGGTTCAACTTCCAGTTGAACAACATCAGGTTTGGGAGGTATGCTCTCACTGATTGGATGGATCGTGACTACAGGTAGCTGTGAGGACTTCGTCTCGAAAACAGTAGATGAACTAGGATTTGTAGAAACAACTCGAGACGACTCTGGTATATGTGAGGATGATGTCGCACTAGAGGTACTGATAGTACTGGTTTCAGTAGAATGATGTTGCCTTCGCCGACCAGAAATGAATTTCGGTGGTAAAGGTGGTTTAAGTTCTATTCTATGTGAACGAAGGGGAAATGGATGCTCTTCTTTCACAATGACTGATTAATTTTATGATAAAACAAATAAAAAAAATAAAATGGTAATTCTAGGCAAAAAAAGGTTTACCAAGTAATTATGAACTGCATAATACCTCCTCACGAACCAAGAAGTATGGGCAGGCAATCTCCCTGAATGTTGTGTTCGGTGTATCACAAGTTACAAGGCGGTCGACTCGGTTACCTATGGATAGACAGCAACCTAAATTTTTCCTCCCAAATATACCCGAAGGTACGTGGAGGCCCAAGTCCGTATTAGTGATGTCTAATGCGAAACCACATAGTGAGAGCACTCCCTTATACTTTTCGTACTAGAACACAGCCCTATATACCCAAAGGTACGTGGACGAGCTCCGATACACTTACGTACGTGGAGTGAGGTATCACACTCGGAATGTATCGCAGACAAGTTAGTGACAACTGCCATGTTTAATGACGCCGGAACACGTCTCTAACCTAGACCTTCTAAATACTATCGTTAATGTTCCAATGATTTCTTAGGTAAATTAAATAAATTTTATGTTGATCTTGTTTAAAATTTTGTATCTGAGGTTCACCACGTGATGTAATGGAAATTCCTAAAGATGCAAACTAATGATAAGCACATTTTTCAATTTAGTCTTTTCAATGAAAATCCTAGCTACTAAGGGAAAGAGCAATCAGTGTTTGAGCAAACAAAAAAGAGCAGAAACTAAATGCAGCTTTCCTAACTTTTTCCTATGCAACACACACAATTCACTATATGCACATGCACGTTTTTCTTTTTAGCTCCCTTTAATGTGAATCAAAGAAAGGAAACTATATGCATAAATCAATAAAACAAGTGTTTTCTTATGAGAAACGAGGAATGAAACAACAATTTCTCTTAGGAAAATGAAGAATGGAACTACAATTTTCCTACAGGAAAGGAGGAATGAAACAAAAATTTCCTTTTCGAAAATAGAATTGATCTAATGCAGAAATAAAATACTTTGAATTTGATTTTCCAATGATAAAGAAAAACACTAAAGAGACATTGAACAAATTTACTTTTCAAAGGAGGAAGAACAATAAAGTTTAGTGGTCTCTAGGAGATATCAGACATCTGAGAATACAACAAACAAGTGGCTGAGATTGAAAGTAATGACAAATTTAAATGGAATTTGGTTGGTTGAGGGGGAAACGTAGTTTCTAAGGGGAGACAGTGTGTTGCAGAGCACCCCTAAGTGGGAGACAGTGCATTGTAGTGCACTATGTCTTTACCAACAGTGCGTTGGGTGCAGCTCAGATTAAAAATCAAGCAACTAGACACACTTCTAATACAAATTGTTCATTCAAATGGATGATAACTAAAAGTAGATGCTACTGATGAGGATAAATAGAGGAAAAAACACCATGAATGATAGGATACTCCCCAGTGGAGTCGCCAATTTTTTATATGGAATTGTGATCTATGGATAAACCAAATTCCTTAAGTGTGGTGTCTATCACTTAGAACAACAGAGGAAAGAATAACTATCACTTTCTCTAAAACAAGCAGATATACAGAATGGGAAGGGAGCCTACTTGTGATTCTTTCACTTCTCCTTCTCCTTCTGTCGTTGTTGTCGTCGGTTTCAATCCAACTCAAATCGCTAGATCAATTCCTGCAAACACAAACAGAGAACAGAAAACATCATGCAATATACAATATATCTACTTATCTTACTCAAATCAACTTGATTAGATATGAAATACATACATCATTCAAGAATAAATTGCACAAAAAATGGAGACATATGTATGGGAAAATGAACAACAATATTTATTAAAGAGTAGAAGGGGAAGATTACAACCAATGGACCGATTTTTTGTCAATTTTCTCCAGCTTCGTTCCAATCTCATCACATCCAGCATTATTCCGGCAGCATATCAGTACTTTCACTCTCTTATCAAATGAGAATCCAACAGCATAACTTTACCAAATTTATTCCTTCTCTAGCACTAGGATGAGTGCTCAATTTGCAAGGAAACTAATGGTAGTTTCTCAATGAATGAATTTCTAATAATAGGAAATACATGTTTCCAAGTTCAGAGGTGTTAGATGGACACTTGGATTTGAAGTTTGACACATATGGACTCTTCTAGAATGCACTAGCCATGTGGAGATTCCCGGAATAATGAGAATTCTGCTCCTAGGTGACCAACACACCCTTGAGTGTTTGGAAGTGCACTACAGTTCACCCTTGCATGGAGGATTTGGCACTGCTACGCAGTTAGTCCCTTGCAGGTGAGTGTTGGTGAGTCAGTAGGTGATATAACATATACTTCAAACCTTGGAAATCTTACAATAGAAGCCATGAATGAAATTTCTTCACTTAGGGCATGTAGCAATTGAAATATAAGGGGATGATAGATCATATTTCATTGGTCCTAGGGATAATGTCCAGTTTGACCAGGTCATAGGGGATGATGCCCAAATTGACCTATAACAAATGGGGAAGTAAATATTAAAAATTTGGATAATTGGGTTCACCAAATTGAATTCTATTACATAATTCAAAGAATTAAGGATGATGTGACCAATATCCAACTTGCTTCTCTTCATTTGGAAAGTGTAGCTCTCATCTGGTGGGAGGCAAAAACTCAAGAAGACTTGAAGAAAAGTGGTAAAATGATCTCTTCTTAGAATAATTTTGTAACTGCATTAAGAATAATTTTTTATCCATTAGATTACATGAAAAAATAAATTATGGATTGGAAAAAATTTATACAAGCTAAAGGTTAGTGTGTTCAAAGTTCCACATAAGAATTTAAAAGAAGAGCTTTAATATTGGGTGTAGATTTTTCTTCACAAGGAACTCTCCTTAAATACATAGGTGTATTACATATTTATTTGAGGCATACTATACTAATGCTTAATCCCACCAATCTAGATGAAGTATGTGTTTAGGAAACTCATTTAGAAGCAAGAGACAATCATGTTCCTCAAGAGACTAGCAAGAATCCATCCAAGTTTAGAGACAAAGGAAAGAGGAATTTTAAAGGCAAAGGAAAAAATAATTCTACAGTTAAGAAAGAGGGAGAGAAACTTACCTATAAAAATTGTTCAAAAGAATGTCACGATGAAGACCATTGTTGGAAACTACATCCATAAATGACACCAAAGAAGTACAATGACAAGGGGAAAAAAATATTACTGCAACAACTCAACAAGATCGAGGATCTAATTCAGGTGATGAGACCAAAATTACAACCATGGGAATGAAAGCTAAAGCCTCTATTGCAAGTACTAGTTCTTCTAGTAAGCCTATTAAGTCTCAAAATGATAAAGAAATAATTGAGCTTTTCCAATAATAGGGTCATTACAAGACATACCAAAGTTGATACCTTGTTTTATAGTGGATCCCAAGTTAACCTTATTTCTGAAGTTATTGTCAAAAGACTAAACTTAGAAACTACACCTCCTCCTAAACCTTACCCTTTGGGTTGGTTATGTGAAAATGCCAAATTGCAAGTGACAAGAAAATGTAAACTTAAATTTACCATCACTACAAACTTTATTGATGAGGTAGAGCTTGATATTGTACCACTTGAAATATGTGGAATTGTTTTCGGGAGTCCATACTTGCATGACCGAAAATCCATATTCTATCGTCATGAGAACAAATATTATATTTTTAAAGATGGAATTTAGTATATAGTTATAACACATCACAAGAAGATGAACTTGTCTCTTGTAAGTGTTGGTTAAATGAAAGGCCTTTAAATGTTATTAAAAATTGTGTATTGTTGATGATCAAACCTAAAAATATTGTTGAATCTGAAGCTTTCCAAGGATGTGATTCAAAACTCAAGCAAGATTTGGTTGAAGTTGTTAACACATATGATAAGATGTTTCAGGAACCTGGAGGGTTTCCCCCTAAAGGAGGAATCCAACATGAGATTCAATTGTAGCAAGATGGACCTCTTTCAAATGTTGGCATGTACAAAATGTTAGTTTTGGATAAAGTAGATATCAAGAAGAAAATTTAAGAGCTGCTTGACAAAGGGGTCATTAGGCCCAACACATCTCCTTGTGGGTCTCCTATTGTATTAGTTCCAAAGAAGGATAGTACATGGCACATGTGTGTGGATTTTAGAGCTTTTAAGAAAATCATGGTAAAGAATCACTATCCTCTTCCTTGTATTGATGATTTTATAGATCAATTAAAGGTTGTTGTTTATTTCACTAAGTTGGATTTGAGAAGCGGTTATCACCAGATAAGGATTGTTGAAGGTGATATTTGGAAGACTGCTTTCAAGACAAATCAAGGCTTTTTTGAATGGTTAGTTATGTTGTTTAGGCTTTTCAATGCACCTACAACATTCATGAGAGTTATGAATGATGTGTTGAGACCATTCCTTGATGATTTTTTCATAGTCTAATTATATGATATTATGATTTTCAGTAAGACTTGTGAAGAGCATGTCAAGCATGTGAAACAAGTTTTAGATGTCTTAAAGAAAGGGAAATTGAATTTACGGATGTCTAAGTGTTAATTTGGGGAAAACCTCTTTGGTTTATTTGTTTCATAATGTAGGAGGGGGTGAATTGAAGATTGATCCCTCAAAATTTTAATTCATTTTGAAATTGACTAAAGCCAAAAATGTAACATAAGTTAGGAGTTTTTTGGGAGCAACCCAATATTGGAGAAAGTTTATTGCTAACTTATCATCTATTACAGCTCCACTACATGCTTTGACAAGTCTAAAACATGTCTTTCAATGGGGAGGCAAGCAGAAGAAGGCCTTCGACAATTTGAAAGAGAAAATCAGTACAACACGAGTTCTAACACTTCTAGATCTTAAGCATCCATTTGAGATTCAAACCGATGCAAGTGATTATGTCATGGGAGCAGTTTTTATGCAACACAGTAAGCCTATTTGTTGACATTCTGAAACCTTTACCAATGCAGTAATTAACTATCCAACTTATGCTAAAGAGTTGTATGACTTGGTACAAAGCATGAAGAAATGGAAGCATTATTTGATGGGTAAAGAAATGATTATTCATATTGACCATCAACCTTTGCAATATTTACAGTCGCAAACCAAGCTACAACAAGTTATACATTTAAGGTGGATGGAATTTCTATAATAGTTCCATTTGGTAATCGGGTATAAGAAAGGTATATACAACAAAGTTGATGATATGTTATCAAGGTCTATTGTTAGTGCATCTGTCATTCTTAAGCATAACTCTGTCATGCATGAAATCTATATTGAACAATATGCTCAAGATGACGATTTTAATGATGTTTATCCAACTTTTATTCAAGGAATTCATGTTGAAGGGTTGGATTATCATGTTTATAAAAAATTGTTGTATCATCTTGGAAAGTTATGTGTTCCACATGGTGAAAGAGTTAATGTCATAAGGGAATCCCACACTTCTCTTATTGTTGGTCATTTTGGTGTAGGGAAAACAATTGCACAAATTCATAGGTTTTTTTATTGTCACTGCATGAATGAAAGTGTTTCAAGATATGTAAGAGGATGTTCCATGTCTTCTACTAGCAAGCCTAGCAATAGGAAATTGGGTTTGTACACTCCAATTCCTATTCCTTCTCGTCCTTGGGAAAATATATCTATGTATTTTTTAGGAGGACTACCAATGTAAAAGAAAGGTCATGATTATATTTATGTTTTTATGGATTGTTTCAACAAAATTTGTTTGTTGATTCCATGTAAGAAACAAGTTACAACCGAACAGACCGCAAATATGTTCTTCCAAAATGTATGGGTTCACTTTTTGTTTCCCACTTAAATATTTTTTCTGATCGAGATGCTCGATTTGTGGGGAAGTTTTGGTCAAGTTTATGGGAACTCATGGACACCAAGTTGAAGAAGAGCATATCATTTCATCCAAAAACCAATGGTGAGACAAAAGCGGTAAACAGAACAATAGTGGATCTCCTTCATGGATATTGTGGCAAGCATCCTAAACTTTGGGATGAACATTTGCATTACATCCAACATGCCTACAATTGTGCCAAGCAATCATCTACGCAAGTATATGCATTTGAAGCTTGTTTGAGTTATTTTCTAAAGTCTCCTTTGGACTTCATCTTTGGAAAAGATATTGCAGTAGATGAACATAGTGATGTGGAAAAATCCAAGCATTTCATTGAAAAATTTTAGCTAGTGCATCAAAGTGTACAACAACAGCTTGAGAAAAGCAGAGCCAAGTACAAGTAAAAACATTAAAAGCATCAAGTTGATCATGATTTATAAGTGGGGGATTAAGTTTGATTATATATAAACAAGGAAAGACTTCAAGGTGAAGGTAAAAATTTCAAGCCAGTCAGATATGGTCTTTTCAAAATTTGGGAGAAGATTGATAACAATGTTTTCCAATTAGATTTTCCACCTTACATGAAAATTAATTCTATTGTGAAAGTGGAAAACTTGAGATTGTATGAGCCTCCTATTATTAATGATCAAAGAGATAATTTTCATATTCCATCTATAGAATATTTTTCTCTTGAATATTTAGAATAATTGCAACAAGATACTATTATTCACAAGAGGATGAGGACTTCACTTAGAGGCAATGTGGAGTATCTTCGCGTGGGGCTCAAATGTACTAATCAATTAAAGCAAGGTGGATTGATATTGGGAAACTGAGGGAGTTGTACCCTCACTTACTTGTTGAGTAAAAGCAGACTTTTGGTTGTCCAAAAGCCTCTAGTGGGGAGGAATGATCCAGGGGATAAAAAATATGTTGAAATATCAAAGAGCTCAAAATCACTCGAAAATGAAAGCCAAATCGTAGTGCTCGTCGTCCTAATTCCAACACCACTTGAATCGCCTCAATCCGACACCGTATGTGAAATTTATTGTGTCATGAAGTTTTTTCCCAACAAAAAAAAGTCAATTTGCAAGATTGATTGGGCTATTGACTGGGCAGGCGGTACACTGACGTCAGCAGCTGACTAGGCAAACACAGTGGGTAGCATGGGCCAATCTTGTGATGTCGTGTGGCATGAACATATGAGGGTGGGTGGAAGATTCTAATTGGTTGAAGGATTGTGAAGTGGCCCAATCAAGGGGTGCCACGTGGCCTAATGGGAGGGCGCCACATGGCCCTCAGGAACTGTGCAAAATAGTTTTAGTGCAATCGACCGGCCTTCGCTAGGATCAAACCCAACACCCCCACCGAAAAAACCAACGAGTCGACCGTTACGCCACACCAATGGAACTTAATAATTTAGCTAGCGAAATTTATTTAATGACAACCAACATAATAGTTTGGGGGAGGGGGCGGGGCACATGGCCCCAACCCCTGGTTACTTGAATGACATACGACCAATGACAGAGTGAAGGGGGGTCAGGCAGTTAATCCCTGGCCCTGGGCCATATGACACATCATAGAACCTTGGCAAAGGCGAAGCCGACGGGGGCGGGTTGTTAAGCTTGGCCCCCGGTACCATTGACACCATGAGACCAACGCCCAAAGCAGAGGGAGATAAGGCTAGAGAGGTGGGCGCGTGGCCTAGTCCCTAGCCACATGGTACTGCACAACTGATAGAGGGGTCTAAAATTTGGTGTTAAGGCCTTACTGACGTGGTTAAGTAGGCGACATTTTGCACCTTTTTCGCCAGGAATTTCGCTGGTCCCAGGAGAATTTGTAATTGTCACTCAGTGGTCTGCCAAAAGAAATGATTCATTGTTTGGTTAGCATTGTTGGTCATTTTGTAGGACATATAGTAGAGAAATGGATATTGAGACCTAAATTTTTCATTTTTCAACCTTTTTGAGCCCAAGAAGAGCCTAGACAAGAGTTTTTGGGTGTTATGGACACAGTGGCTGCATTATTTTTGTGATTTGAGCATTTTATGTTGATGTAATTTACATTTTGAGCATATAATAGAAAAGGCCAACATTGGAAGTTGGACCTAGAGACGTAGACTAGGAGGGGTGATCTCCATCATCAAATTGTTGTTTGTGTGAGTTTTTTCATGGTCTATTTTTCTCTATTTTATTTCTACACTAAAAAAACTAAGTTTATGTGTTTTTGCAACTTGATCCATTACCCACAATACATAAACTTGTTTGCAATTTTTTTCAAGAAACCTTCGATTTTTTAAATTTTAGATCATCCAAACATGTAATACGATACCCATCTGACAATTTTACTCCTTTAGTTTTAATATCAACAACCCTATGCACTTTTCAGTAGTCAAAGATGTATTTTTTGTCATGACAATACAATTAGTCAAGTAAAATTAGATGTTATATGATACTTGATAGTTTGAAAAAAAATCTATAAAAAATGTTTATGAAATAGCCATTTATATATTGACTCAAATAAATAAAAATCATTTTTTTTCTAAAATATTTAAAATTAAAATATATTTAAATTAATTAATTATAAAAGAAATAATAACTTTATATATTATATCTTTTTTTTTCTGTTAAGTTGTCTTTGATCCTCCAAGCTTGACTTGTGGCTTGAGGAGCCGCAACCCAGGGACATCTAAGCCATCAAATTCACCTGGGGATCGCACCCGGCCTGGGCCACACCAACGCTTTAGCTGAGTGGATTTTTAGTGTGTCTCCTCCCCCTAACACAGGCCAAAACCACCCCCTGTGAGGTTTGATCCCGAGTCGCCTTGCTGACGAGGCCCATCTTCAACTAATTATGCTAAAAGAACTTAACTTATATATTAAATATTTACTATTGATATTTTGATATATTAAAATTGTTTAAAATACTTAAGATATATTACATATCCCTCTACTGTTGACTCTAGAATATAAAAATATAGTGCTAATTCACTTAAATACTTTAACATAATGTATAAAAATATTATGTGCTACTTCAATCTATATCTATTCTAATAATAACGCATGATAAAGTAGATATGATTCTTCAATAATCCATCAAAGATTAAATATTATTATTATCCTAATTTTATCATTTCTAGAAGTTTTATGGGATTTTTTAGTTCCTACGGCATGGCAAGGACTATAGGATTCGAAATCGACATAGTCTTTTAACTTTGCACGAAGATCGATATAGCTTATAACTTATAAGCTATGCTTTGTTTTGTATCATGTCCCCACCACATTCTTTTGACAAATCAGAGATAGAGCCTTTTTCTATTGACCAATTAGTATATTTTCATCTTATTTGGCCTCATATCGAGGCAAGTATGAGGCTGAACTTAAGTTAAATATGCGCAAACAATGGATTACAAAGAAAATTTCAAGTTCATACAAACTAATGTTAACATTAAAATTTAAACATTAAATGTTGGTAAATATTTGAAAGGTTGGGACAATAATGCTAATTTGCTCGGCTGAAGTAACTTCTGCATGTTATTTAGGTGCCATCCGGTGCATGTTATTGCGGTGTCATGTAGTGCCAGGGGTTGAGGTGTCGACAATGGCGTTGGTGGCCTCTACAGTGGAACAGAAGCCTTCTCATTGCCTTGCAGTATTGGGCATTACATTTTGGGCCTTCTGACCTTAAAATTTTGTATTCGTTGAATGAGCCAACCTGTGCGATGTTGTGATGGAAGAAAAGCTTGTGTAGTTCAGGAATACAATTATGGTGCAGAAAATAATCTCCCAGACAAAATACTATGCTTTCAGAAATACAATTATGGTGCGAAAATATCTTCAATTAACAACGGCCCACATCACAACAGACGGGTCACAACTTCTGAAGAAAAGTTAATCCTTCTATTCTTCGTTCTGGATTATTAAACGGACTTGCCCCTTTTTGTTCTCTTCTTTTTCTTCGATATTCCTTCAATACTCATTACTAGTTTCGATATAAATGGACAGTGATCTAATTTTAATTATAATTCTAATTCCTTTTTAACTCTAGTCACAACTATTTTGTCATATTGGGGTTTAAATTTTTCTTTAATTTCTCCATTAGGAAATTTCATTAAGACCAAAATGGGTCTTGTTATTCGACAATTGGCCCATGTCAAACCACTGTGGAGATTTATCACGTGATAATGATAGATTTAATTAGAAGTTTATGATCCACCTTGATTAATTAAATATATTTTTATCAGTTGTTAATTGGTTGAGTCAATAAAGTAAACCTATTAATTAGTAATTTAAGAAGGGATGTTTCATTCCTTATAAATTAAATTTATATAAATGAGAACTTAAGGAGTTTTTGAAAATAATAGAAAGGTAAGGAGGAGCTTTTGAAAAAATAGAAGAGTAATATAAGAAGGAATGTTTCACTCATTATAAATTAATTATATAAGGCAAATATCATTAAAATGTGCGAAGGCTAATATATTTATATTTAATATAAGTTTATATTATTATAAAATATTATTATATTGAAAACAAAAATTGTTATTTATTATAAATTATATTATGTAAATAAAATATCATTATTATAATACGATAAATATATTTTTTTCATTATTATTACATTTATTTTAGATAATATTAAAAATTTGTTACTTCAAAGAAAAAATATGGGGTGAGAAAGATCTAGCAACTAAAAGAAAATTAAGATATTATAAAGAGGTTATCAACCCCACCTTAGAAGATACTTTTAACTAGCTCAAAGAAGAAAATTAATATAGCCAAGATTAAAATGAACTAGGTGGTTGGACAGTTCCTAAAACACCATAGATGGAAAGGATCTACTATATCTGTGAGAATATGAACATCGAGGATGAAAATCACTTCCTCTTAGAGTGCCCAGCGTACAACCACATTAGATCTCAATTCTATAATTTTTGTTGCAATACTCACTTTCCTAGCTTTTTAAGATGTCAAAATTATAGTGAGCTCTGAAGGTTTCTCTCCAAGCTTTTTGAGCATAGGAATAAGATCTTAAACCAAACTAAATAATTTGTTTCTTTAGGTCCGATAGACCAAAGATTGGTCCCAGTGGACATTAACCATCATCATCATCATCATAAGATATTATTATATTGAAAACATAATTTATTATTAATTAGTAATTTAAAAAATTATGTTCCATTCATTATGAATTAAGTTATATAAATATAATAAGATAAATGTATTTATATGAAACAGAAATTTATATAATTATATGGCACTGTTATATTAAAAATAAAACATATTATTAATTAATTATTTGAAAAAATGTTTTATATATTACAATTAAGTTATTAAGTTATATACATAAGATAAATAAAAAAATTTATATATAAGATAAATATATTATTAAAGGTTAGTTTAGTTTTAGTTACTAAGTACTTTGTTAGTTGAGAGATCATTAGGTCAAATCTCCTTCATGTCTTTGGGGTTAGGTTTTGGATAGATGTAATACCCACCATGAACCACACTTCAAAAAATTAATAAGATAAATATATATATTTATCTTAAATACAACTTCATATCATCATAAAATATTATTATATTGTAAACAAAAATTATTATTATTTAATAATTTAAAAAAGATATTTCATTAAATTATATAAATAAAATACCTTCATATTATCATAAAATATTATTATATTATAAAAAAAAATTTATTATTATTTAGTAATTTAAAAAATATATTTCATTAAGTTATATAAATAAAATACAAATAAATATAATAAGATAAATGTATTTATATTAAGCACAAATTTATATAATTATAAGACCTTGCTTGATATATATATATATATATAAAAGAAAGATGCTATGAACAAAATATCAATAAAAATGAAATAAGCGTAATTATATTAACATGAATTTGTAAAGCATTATTATATTAAAAACAAAATTCGCTATTAATTGGCAATTTAACAAGAGTGACTTCATTCATCTTAAATTGAGTGTTTATAATTATATTATATAATAAAATATTAAAAAAATATAATAATTATTTATTTATTTTATATTAATATATTTATTTTTAATTATTTTTATTTACATATAATTTCATATTAAAATATTGTTTAAATTGATTTATAAATTTTTTTAATTGAAAAATGTTTTACAATTAAAAAAAATATTTATTTTGTAATTTTATTTTATTTTGCTCTAATTTAATTCTAATCATTAATTTAATATCGTAATTCAAACCCAATCTTTTGAATTTCAAATCTATAATCTTATAATGTTATTATATTAAATGATAAATTCAAAATTATAATATAATAATAAGACTACAAATCTTTGTTGTTAACCCCAATTTTTTGAATTTCACTCAATAAATTTTAATTCTAATCTTTATATTTTTTTATAAACCATAATTAATTTCTATAATAAACATTCTAAATAATTTAAATTTAATTTATTCAATTATCTCTTCGACCTTTCATCCTTCTTTATTATTTTTCCCTTTTCTAAAGGTTGGTTTGTTGTTTAATATATTGATTTTGAGTTAATTATAGAATTAATTTTAGGATATATTTATTTATTTAATTTGATTTTAAATTTGAAAATTAAAAGTTTTAAAATTTAAAATTTATATTCATCTATCATTTCATTGAATTAATAATTTTATTTTGATTTTAAATTTATAAATTCAAATTCATCAATCATTCCATTGACTTAATCCATTTCTTATCTCCCTTAAATTTTTATTCATCTAACAACTACCATTGACTTAATCAATTTCTCATCTTCCATCTATCTAACGACTAGTTTTTCCTTTATCTATAAATTCATGGTCCAACACTCTTTCTATCATCTGTTTTGGCTTCTTGCCTCTCAAGATGGGTGAAGTTTTCACCGAAACTTCCAGCAAAATGCACAGGTTTCAGAAGTTCTCATCAACACATTATTTTACAATTCACTATGGCTAAATGTTGTCACCATTGAAAATAATAATATAATATTATATTATATTAATTAATTTTTATAATTTAATTTAAATTTTTATTTTTATTTTTATTTTATATTCAAAAAGTTATATAGCTAAAAAAATTCTATCTTTGGTCCAAAATATAAATTGATTACATAGAAACTTGCTAAACATAGTTTTAGAGAATTTATTACAAGTACTAGAAACGAAAAATTGAACTTGCATGGTAGCTATTGTTGAGAACCATCCTTCTTGAGGGCCATTGAGGAACAATTACAATTCTAGGTAAGGGGTTCTTACTGCACTTGCTAAGGAGGATGTTGAGCTTGTGATCTATTCCATCCCTATTTTCCTCCAATTCATGTAGCTTGTGAGAGTTCTTATGCTCGGCATTGTTGTATTATGTGAGGATGCCCCCTAGAAGTATTTTAATATATCAATAGACATTAACAGGCATTGTTGTATTATGTGAGGATGCCCCCTAGAAGTATTTTGATGTATGCATGTAATATGCATATATAGAGCATGTGGGGGTTCCTAAGTTAGGGACATTCCCTGGTCTCAACATGGACATGATGGTCTAGAGTGTAACTATGCTCTTGTGGAATAGTAGTCTCAATTAGTTCAATCTCTTCTTGGTAGTTGAGAGGTTGTAGTCAAGTTACTGGATGTTGAAGTGGATTGTCAAGTCGAATTAGATGTTGAAGTGGATTGTCAAATCGAATTAATAGATGTCTAGGGCACTGAAGATGTGGTTAGAGGTGTTAGGTAAAATTGACTTAGGGTTAGAGTCAAGATTGACTAAGTTAAATTGTGCTGGTTGTGGTGGTTTTAGGCACATGGTATTGTGTATTCATGGTATTGTATGTAACAAATCCCATAAAAAGTTGAGAAGATTTGATTGAAAGGGAGGCCAGGGAAGTGAGCGGTGAAGGCTCACTTGGCAGGATGGCGGTTTTGGGCCAAAGCTAATGAAATTTCATTCAGTTGGGTTTTTCCTAGAAATTAGAGTTTTCCTAAAACAAATAAATTGTGCATTATGTATATATTTTATTTTATTATTTTTTTGTATTAATGTCTTTCGTGGTAAATATTTTGTTTTGCTATAATTTTTTTCTGTAACATTTATGTAACAAATCCATTTTGACTTAAGAGGGACACTTTTGTTTCCAAGGATTTATGGCCTAATGAAAGGAGATGAGGAGACTCATGTGGATGGAGAAGTTGCTTCTGTAAGGTTGAAACTATAAAAGTAACACTGCTGTGATCTTCTCTACATTGTTTCAAGAGAGAATCTCTTATTTATCATTATTATATTTATCTTAAATATAAATTAATATCATCATATGATATTATTATATTGAAAACATAAATTATTATTAATTAATAATTTAAAAAATGATGCTCTATTCATTATGAATTAAGTTATATAAATATAATAAGATAAATGTATTTATATGAAAAGTAAATTTATATAATTATATGGCACTCTTATATTAAAAATAAAACATATTATTAATTAATTATTTGAAAAGGATGTTTTAATTATTACAATTAAGTTATATAAATAAGATAGATAAAATATCATTAAAAATATTATAAGATAAGTATAGTCCCAAAAGTTAGTTTAGTTGGTCTAGTTTTCGTTGCTAAGTACCTTACTAGTTGAGAGGTCACGGGTCAAATCACCTCAAGGTTAAGCCGATGTAACTCCTATCAATATTTGTGAACCACCTTTAAAAAATAATAAAATAAATATATTTATTTTAAATACAAGTTCCTATCATCATAAAATATTATTATATTGTAAACAAAAATTATTATTATTTCATAATTAAAAAAAAAATTTCCTTCATCATAAATTAAGGTATATAAATAAAATACCAATAAATATAATAAGATAAATATATTTATATATAATTATAAAACATTGCTATATATATATATATATATATATATTTAAAAAAGATGCTTTAAACCAGATATCAATAAAATATAATGAAGTAAGGGTAATTATATTAACATGTATTTATAAAACATTATTATTATATTAACATTATATATATATATATATATATATATATATATATATATATATATAATTATTTTATATTAATATATTTATTTTTAATTATTGTTATTTATATAGGTTAGTGGTAATTTTAATTTCATATTAAAATATTGTTTGCATTGATTTATGGATTTTTTTTAATTCAAAAATAAAAAATTGTTGGTCTCGTAAATACGCTCTTCAACTTGTTCTAATTTGATTCCAAATCATTAATTCAATATCTTAATTCAAACACAATCCTTTGAATTTCAAATCGGTAGTCCTTTAATGTTATTATATTACATGATAAATCTAAAATCATAACATAATAATATGACTACAAACCTTTGTGGTTAACACCCATTTTTTGAATTTCACCCAATAAATTTTAATTCTAATCTTTATAATTTTTTATAATCCATAATTAAATCCTACAATAAACATTCTAAATAATTTAAATTTAATTTATTCAATTATCTCTTTGACCTATCATTCTTCTTTATTATTTTTCCGGTTAATTTGTTATTTAATATATTGATTTTGAGTTAATTATAGAATTAATTTTAGGATAGATTTATTTATTTAATTTGATTTTAAATTTGAAAATTAAAAGTTTATATTCATCTATTATCTCATAGACTTAATAATTTTATTTTGATTTTAAATTTTTAAATTCAAATTCATGGATCATTCCATTGACTTAATCAATTTCTCATCTCTCTTAAATTTCCATCCATCTAACGGCTTCTTGCTCGTCAAGATGAGTGAAGTGTTCACCCCAAAAAGTTTGGCTCTTCTAGCAAAATACACAAGTTTCCAAAAATTCTCATCAACACAATGTTTACAATTCACTATAGCTAAATGTTATCACCATTGAAAATAATAATATAATATTATATTAGAAAATTTGATTTTTACAATTTAATTTTAATTTATTTTTTATTTTTTATTTTTTATTTTGTATTAAAATAGTTATATAGTTAAAAAAATTCTATCCTGGGTCTAAAATATAAATTGATTACATAGAAACTTGTTAAACATAGATTAGATAATTTATTACAAGTATTTACAAAAAAAAAAATGAACTTGCATGGTAGCTATTGTTGAGAACTAACCTTCTTGGGGGCCTACTGAGGAACAATCACACTTCTAGGTAAGGGGTTCTTACTCCACTTGCTAAGGAGGATATTGAGCTTGTGATCCATTCCATCCATATTTTCCTCCAATTCATCTAGCTTGGGAGTGTTCACCTCTTGGGCATTGTTGTATTTTGTGAAGATGCTCCCTAGAAGTATTTTGATGTTTTGATGTTCCAGTAGACATTAACAACATGCATGTAGTCTGCATATCTAGAGCATGTGGGAGTGCCTAAGTTAGGGACATTCCATGGTCTCAACATGGACATGATGGTGTAGATGTCGAAGAGTAACCTCAATTCGTTCAATCTCTTGGTAGTTGAGAGGTTGTAGTCAAGTTATTGGACGTTGAAGTGGTGACAGAGGGGAAACCTCTTCCATTTCACTGACAACATTTTTGTGTCTTCCACGAGTCATGGTGACTTGGTTGGGGAACTAAAGGGATCGACATAGGAAAGAGGATGAGGATTATCAAGTCGAATTAACAAATGTCGAGGGGCAGTGAAGAGGTGGTTAGAGGTGTTAGGTAAAATTGATTCAGGGTTAGAGTTAAGGTTGACCAGGTTAAAGAGGTGGTTAGAGGTGTTAGGTAAAATTGATTTAGGGTTAGAGTCAAGGTTGACCAGGTTAAACTATGGAGGTGTTGGGCAAATGGTATTTTGTACCCATGGTATTTCTGCTGATGGTATTGTATGTAACAAATCCCATAAAAATTTAGGAAGATTTCATTGAAAGATAGACTAGAGAAGTGAGTTGTGAAGATTCACTTGGCAAGTTGGCCAAAAACTAATGAAATTTCATTGTGTTAGGTTTTTCTCCTAAATCAAAGTTTTCCTAAAGCAAATATTTTGTACATATGTATATGTTTTATTATTTTTGTTGTATTAATGTCTCTCATGGTAAATATTTTGTTTTGCTAAAATATTTTCTTTAACATTTCTGTAATAAAGCCATTTTGGCTTAAGAGGGAAGCTTCTGTTTCCAAGGGTTTGTTGCCTAATGAAAGCATATGAGGAGAATCATGTGGATCGAGAAGAGAAGTTGCTTGTGTGAAGTTGAAACCATAGAGGTAGCACTGCTATGATATTCTCTACATCGTTTCAAAGGAGAATCTCCCTGTCGCACTGTTAGGAGCGAGAACGGATGGCCAGGGGCTCGTTAACCCATGAAGGAAAGCAAGAGTCGACCGACAAGATGAAGCTCAGAGTGGCCGAGGTGGTAGCCACATTCAAGGGTTGATGATTGATCTAGGTGTTGAGGTGAGAGAGCGCTCTTGTAACAGTCTTCTCCACTCGGGACATCTTCACGACTATTTCCTGCAACAGTGCTACGTTGTTCACTTGGAAGGGTGAGTTGATGCAAGAGTACTCGTGGTGCACAAATAATGGGGTCCAGGTGGTGACCATGATTAGATGATCAATGACGATGATGACTTAATGTTGTTGATCCACAAGAAGGAGGCGAGGAAGAGTTTTTCCAATACCAAGACGGTGCCAATGTTAAAGAATTAATCATTCGGTTAGTTTAGAAGTAGTTCTAGATTAGTTAGTAATCAGTTTCCAGATTCATTTTATGCATAACTGTTTCTGACTTGTATAAATATACATTTCTCCTTTCAATAAATATGGATGTAGTGTCGTTGTGCTCTCTGCAATTCTCTGTTGTCTCCCTTTGTTAATTTGATATGGTATCAACGCAGAGAGTCGATCTTCTTTGTGAATATGTTTTCTGTTTGATCGTTGGAGTAGCAGAGACAGAGATCAGGGCACAAGAGGAGTCTGATTAGAAAAGTGGGAAAACGTTGTCTGCGTGAAAGAAAGAAGGTTCTGCTAATCTTGAAACGGAAGCAGAAGAAAAGTCTGAAGAATCATTGGCCAATGGAGATTCACCTGCTGATATGAAAAATTTGTACCAATCGAAGTGAGTGTTGTTCAAGAAGCACTGCTGGAGTAGCTTTGTGCACTGCAACTGGAGGCTGCGTGTTTGTTGTGGAGGGAGGCTATGTTTGAAATTTTGTTGTTGCGTGCGTAGGATGTTTGTGGCTGTTCCTGTTTGATGCCAAAGGAACTGAATATGAGAGCCCCAATTCGCATAGCCCTACTACCTCTGCCGGAAAGATCTGTTTGTTTTTTGTGAAACCAGTGAGGAGAGTTTCCGTTTCTGTGGGAGACTGCCTGCCATAAGGCTGCTCTACCGCTGTCTCCGGAAAGAAGGACAGCCTATTCGTTGCAGACTAAGGTTGAAGTCATGCAAAAAGAGCCGCACTTCATTCGTAACCTTGTGAACCTTGGGCAATCCAAAAATACGATAATTTTCTGAGTTGCACATAAATATTAGCCCTTGGATGTCATCCATTTTGTATTCAATTAGATTTCAGTCCGCTACTTCTTATGATTTGCTGGTTTTCAATTAGCGATAACAATACCAGTAATATAACTATTGTGTTAAGACCACAGTAATCTGGAATCCTCGACAATGTTCTCGCAGTGATTTTGTTCTCAATTTGTCTTTCTATCATAATTTGTCACTACAGTCGAGGTAGGAGCCTGCAGTTGAGGTAGAAAGAGCGACCGTTCACCTGAGATTTGTTTGTTTATTGCGTAGAAGAGGCAGTTCTGCTGCCGAGAGAAAGTTGCAGAGTTCATTATTTGTTTTGCTGAGTTACAAAAAGAAAACAAGAAGCTGTGGGTTTTGGCCAGAGTCCGCGTTGCAGAGGTAACTCTTCGTTTGGATTCGTGAGACTAACGCAAAATCCAAGAGCATAAAGTCACATTAATTCCAATTACTTGCACGCATTTTGAAGTGGCACGAGACTAGATTGCAATTAGCTGCGTTAAAGTAAAGGCGGGTCCGAAGCAGGTGCAACTGTGTTAAGCTGATTTCAACGTAAAATGATTTGAAGGTATTATTATAAGGATCTCTTTAAAATCATGTGATATAATGAAAGATGGCATTGGTTTATAAAGATTTTTTCCATCAAATAAAATGACTTCCGATATGAGATTTATGTATGGCCATGTAATGTTTTAAAATACACTTTACAGGTGATTAAAAAACTCTAAGTTCTTTAAAAGAGGGATTTATTTTGGAAAAGGAGATTTAAAAGAGGGCTGTAATTTTTAAAAGATATTTTTAATTTTTTGAGGAATTAATTGAATTTGAATACGGTTGAGGAATGGAATCATGTTTTTTTGTGGTTCATTTAAAATCTGAAGAGTAAAAAAGTGAGTGAGAAAGTGAAAGAGGAATGGAATCATGTTTTTGTGGTTAATTTAAAATCTGAAGAGTGAAAAAGTGAGTGAGAAAGTGAAAGTGTTAAAGTATGTCAAAGTATTGTCTTGGTACAGAAATAATTTTGGAAGACAGAAATTTTGGAAGTTTTTGGAAGCAAGATATTAGTATAAAAATTTTGGAAGTTTTTGGAAGCAAGATATTTGATGCATATGTAGACTTGTTTGTTTGTGGAAGTCAAGCAACGAGGTCATGGGAAAATCCAAGAGGCTAAAGCATTAACAGAAGATGTTCGAAATATTTTTAGATCTCAAAATAAATAGGCAAAAAGACGCTTATGCATTAAAATGCATAAAAGAATCAGTCGATAAAAGTATACTTCCCTTGATTTCAAATGCCAAGACAGCCAAGGAGGCTTGGGATACCCTTGAGAGATGTTTTGGTGAAGTTGAAGATGAAGGTGGATCTGTAGCAACAGATCCAAAACGAGATGAAGAGTTTTTTGAATCCCACTGTGCTCAGTCACGGGTGGATGATGTATGCGAAGAAAGTGTAGAAGCAGTAGAGAGAGAGCACGAAGATATTTGTGAACCCCACTGTACACAGTTACAAGTGGACGAATATTTGTTGATACCAGCAACATGGATTGCTGATGAAGATTTGGTGATTCCAGCAACAGAGCTTGCTGACGAAGGTTTGATGAAACCAGCAACACAGTTTGCTGATGATGACTTGTTGATTCCAGTAACACAACTTGCTGATGATGAGATGGTGAATCCAGCAACGCAACTTGCTGATGAAAATTTGATGGTTGATGTTAACTTTGATAATGAATTTTTGAATAATGATGACTGGTTGCAGATGATGCAACAAAAATATGATATTGACATGATGTTATTTGGTGAGATAACCCCACTGCAGTTAGTAGAAGACAACCTGTTTGCAGCATTACAGGTTAGTGGAAAAGAGACAAAGACAGAAGCAAAGAAAGAAGTCTGCAAAGAAAAAGCAGAAACAGAGAAAGATGCAAAAGCAGAGAAGGAAGCACAACAGCAGAAAGCTCTCATTGTAGAGCAGAAGGAAACAGAGATAGAGGTAGAAATAGAGAAAGAAGCACAACAGGAGAAAGCTCTCATTGCAGAGCAAAAAGACCGGAACCAATGTCATTCTAAAAATATTTTGGATTCTGATATTGATTTCCAATGTGCAGGTACACAAAATGATTATGAAGAAGAGTTAAAGTTTATTGAAACATGGCTTGCAACACCATGTCTGGATGAGATCTACACAGAAGATCTAGAAATGAATGTTGAAGATGACATGCATGATGAACATGTCAATGAAATTTTCATGCATTGGAGTTTTGAAGAATTAAGACATTGTTCTAATATTATGTTGCAGCAGATTGATCATGAAAACCATAATACATAAGACAGTATGTGGCAGCAGCCCACATTTCTTGAAGATGTCCAGGACATGCTTAGACAACCTGGAATAGTAAAAGACAACCTGGAATAATAAAAGACCTGCACCAGAAAATGAAAAGTTTGAAGTTTGAACAATACAATGAGACGAACATGATAAAACAATTTAGAGGCTACAGAATTTGGAAGAAAAGAAAAAGAAAACCAAATCTAGTTAAAAGTCAAGAGACTTCTCTCTGACTTCGGAAATATAGAATGAATTTTAATGTCAAAAAGTTAAGAATAAAATAATGTAACCCTCAAGATTAAGAGGGAGTGTTAAAGAATTAATCATTTGGTTAGTTTAGAAGTAGTTCTAGAATAGTTAGTAATCAGTTTCCAGATTCAGTTTATGCATAATTGTTTCTGACTTGTATAAATATACATTTCTCCTTTCAATAAATATGGATGTAGTGCCGTTGTGCTCTCTGCAATTCTCTGTTGTCTCCCTTTGTTAATTTGACAGCCAAGTCTAGAGTCTACCACCAATCTGAAGTTTCAATTGTTTTTTGGCTGATGTCAAAGATGCATAAGTTGGGTGGAGCTATTGACAAAAACAAAAAGCAGCAAACAGAGGTTTGGTGGGGCAGACAGAGTAGATCGTCGCTCCTTTGTCCAAAGAAACAGGGGTTCGAATGTTGTTTTTGAAGCTCGATATAGGATATGCAATGTTGTTGATCGTTCCACCCAGAAAGGGTCGAGAGTAAGATGGACATGTACGTGTTCATGCAACTCCACCAGGCAGATATTCAGATCGTCGCCAGAGAAATAAATGTCAGGTCTGAGATCGGGAGGCGTGGATAATTACATGGTGGCAATGGAAATATGCAAGAGGGTGTTGGACCCATCAAAGTGGCACAACGAGGAAAGAAATATCGAGACTCTGCCATGGTGCGAAACACTGGCCTAGGTTTCCATGATGTCTCTAGCGTCGATACTAAAGGCGAGAGTAGTAGTCTATGGTAAAATAAAGGCACAAAAATGAGAGCCATGCATATAACATATTGTATGCAACATCATCGTTATGGAGAGAGAAACGTCGAGTATGTTGTGAGACGTTGGAATAAGTACAACCACAACGATTAATAATAATAATAACAATTATTATTATTATTATAACTAGCAATTGCACCATATGTTGCAAAGGAAATGCGTAAAGCAATAACATAGGAAAGAGTAGTATAGAGGAAAAAATATGTGATATTTTATGTGATTTAATTGAATATTTAACTTATAAATATGAATGATTTTATTTAAAAGAAATTATAGGTTTGGAGAATTGTTTGGATAAAAAATTTGGTTTTTTTATAACCTACGCAGGCTTTTCCTCTCATACTGAGCTTTTCCTTTCATAGTGATGTCTGATTATGCACTATGGGCCACATGGGCAGACATATAAAATGGAATCAATTTGCAAAATTGTAGGTGAAATTGCATCACATGTTGCAAAAGAAACATCGTAAGGAAATAGCATATAACACTAATTAATGTGCAAAGGCATATAACATTAATTAATGCTTCTTTGACATATAACACTAATTAATGTGCAATGGCATATAACACTAATTAATAATTAATTCTTCTTTGACAGTTATTAAAAGACAAAAATATCGAAAAAAATGCAAAGACATGCTAAAATGAAATCTTAATAAAATTACACATATGGACAATGAATTTGAACCCAAGAATAGCATCAACTACATTACATCTCATTAATCTTTTTATTTAAATTTTTTATTTTTTTAATGTTTATCTAATAGTAATTTGATTTAGTCAAAATGCTAAACATTATATTACAACGTCTCTTCATGGTGATGAAATTGAGAAAGATTACTTCAACAAATTCCCATTTTAAAAAATTAAATTAACTATAAGATTAAAAAAATTTCATCCTAATCAATATAAAAATGGAGAATAAATAAAAATTGTTGAGTAAATAAATCTACAATAAATTAATTAAAAACATTTAACCCTACATAACTCTAAAATTGCAATAAAAATAGCACAAACCCTATACATAATAACAGAAACCCAATATCATCTTTTTACTCTACATTTTAGATTACTCAGCTACCACCTATTACCTTTACTTTCAAAAAACCTGGACATAGGTTTTCCATAGCCTCTACATGCTCTAGCTTGGCTTCTTTGATTGAACTTTGACCATTAAACTAGCAAGTTGTGAAATAGTGTGAACTACTCTAAATGGGTTTACCAAGTAATGGTAAACTTTCATTTAAGAAATCATGTGACGAGATAAGCTACAAGTCAAAGATCAATTTGCAATTTTTGGAGAAAAACTAGCAAGTTGTGAAATAGTGTGAACTACTCTAAATGGGTTTACCAAGTAATGGTAAACTTTCATTTAAAAAATCACGTGACGAGATAAGGCTTAGTCTGGCTAAAGGTGCTACCTCTACTAACTGCATGGTTTATATTCAATTTTAATTTGCAAATATCACAAAGTATTAATGAAAATTAGATATAGGCAAAGTACACTAATATTTAATTTTACCATTAATCTGCTGAACAAGTTTGAGAGTTCAATTCACCGTTCTCATTAAATAGAAAATTTTAAAGAAAAAACAAGCCCTAAAACAAACCCTAATATTGAGGCGCATTTTTCTTCTTTCTATCCTAGAAAATGTTAAAGAAAAAACAAACCCTAATCCATTTTTCTTCTTCCTATTCTAATGCTTGTAGCAATGGGGACGACAATGTAGGCTTTTTTGGGTATGGGGATGACAATGTAATTTAAGAATCTAAAAATCAATGTAAGTTGAAGTTAGTTTTGCATAAGACAGCAGTAAAGAGACATTTTGTAGACAACGCCCAAAAACTTAAGTGCAAAAAGTATGAGTAAAATATTAATTATTTATTTTTTATTTTTATTTTTATGTAATTTTTAATATGAGTAAAATATTAATTATTGATTTTTTATTTTAATTTTTATGTATTTTTTATTATGATCGGTGTAAAAATGAGTATTTATTATCATAATTCAATTAGGGACACGTTCTATTTCGATATAGAACGCACATCTGGATGGAAACATTTGCATTGCTAGACACATCTACCATCTCACAAACAAATATTGATTATCAATAGTGTCAAGAACTCAAATAAAATGTTATGGTTAAGTACTCAAATATTTTATTTATGTATTATCAATAATGTGGATGAAGGCAAATATATGGCATCCCAAAGACCCATGAATTGAATTATTGGAAAACCATAAATCTCATCATACAGAACAGTTAGCTATTGGTTATTAATACATAGTATAGAACTCTCATCATAAAGACCCATGAATTGAATTATTGGAATCGAAAACCATGAATCTCATCATACAAAACCATTAGCTATTCATGCATCTGGGCATCTTCCTTTTGAGGTTCCATTTGTAGACAACGCCCAAAAACTTAAGTGCAAAATGTATAGTAAAATATATCTGCCCTTCAAGTCGATTACCCTATGAACTTATTAGGAAGGGAAGCAAATGAATTATTTGGATGAACCAAGTTTTAAACAAGTAAACCAAATTTTAAACACAAATATTTATTATGATCGATGTAAAATTGAAGCTTCGGGAACACGTTAAAATTTCCATAAATTCTATTTAGTATATAACATTGTGTTGTGAAAGTATGTTAAAATTTCCATAAATTATATTTAATATATAACATTGAGTTGCTAACGTATTATGAAATATTTTGTATCTGAGATTAAACAACCATATATTATGGTTAAGTATTCAAATATTTTATTTATATATTATCGATAATGTTGATAAAAACAAACATATTGCATTCTCAAATTCAACCCCCATCCAGGATTATAGAGCTCTCATCATCATAAATACCCATGAATTGAATTATTGGAAAACCATGAATCCGGCCATCATACACAACCATTAGCTATTACAAGATCAGAAGATCAACAATACACATCTTGGCATCCTTATCTGGTTACTAATACATAGGATAGAAATCTCATCATAAAGACCCATGAATTGAATTATTGAAAACCATGAATCTCATCCTACAGAACCATTAGCTGTTCACGCATCTGGGCATCCTTATGAGGTTCCATTTTAAAATTTATCTGAGATAAGGACTACAGCATATAACGTAGCAAAATAAATTTATTTGGAAAAAAACACTGTTACCGATGAAATAGGTAACCACACTGTTACCTACTTTTTTTTGGTAGCATAAAAAGCACCCGATTTTGAAAAGTGGTGATGCAGAATCACCATTTTTTTTTGGAGCACATTTTTGACACTCTAATATTTTTATTTATGAAGTATGAATATTTGTTTTAAAATGTTAGTGATTTTCATGCTAATTTTGAAACGTATTGATGCAACATCAACTTTTTTTTTAGAGCGGTGATTTTCATGCTAATTTTGAAACGTATTGATGCAGCATCAACCATTTTTTTTTAGAGTGGTGATTTTCATGTTGGTAATAAAACACAAAACTTACATAAAAAAATGTATATAAAAACAATAAAAAATAAACCAATAAAAATGTAAAAATAAATAAATTAACTAGTAAAAATTAAAAAATTAAACAAAAATAAATTAAAAAAAAAACCAAAAAAAACAAAAATATTCTAAAATTATATGAAAAGAAATCACAAAATTTGAAAAAAAAACACATAATTTAAAGAAGAAAAAAAAAAAAAAAAAAAAACATTTTTTTCTAAGTTATTAAAAAAAAACCATATAAAAATAAAAATAAAATAATTTAAATTACAAAATTAAAATTTAGATAAAAAAAATAAAATACAAAAAAAGAAAAAATTAAATTTAAGAATTTAATTTTTTTTTTTTTTTTTTTAAAGGAAGAAAAAAAATACAAATTTAAAAATTTAAAAAAAAAAATGAAAAAGAAAATTAAAATAAAAAAACTATCATTAAAAAACAAAAAAAAATGAAAAAAACCACGTGCAAATAATTAAAAAAAAAAATATCCATAAATTTACTGTTTTTTTTTAAATGAAACAATTTATAAATTTAAAAATGAAAAACTAAATAAACTAAAAGATTAAAAAAAATTAAATTAAATTAAAATTTAATAAATAACTTTTAAGTTCTAAAAAACAATTAATCTAAAACATTAAATTTTAAAAAAAAATTTAAAAAAAATAAATAAATAAATTTTTTGAATTTTAAAAAAAAAAAAAATAAATAAATAAATAAATAAATAAATAAATACTAAAAATTCAAAAAATTAAAATAAAAAAAGAACTTTTTTATCGTGGTGGCGCCACCAATCGGCCTCCCGCCCAGGTGGCGGCGGAGGCCAGCCGCTGGGTGGGCGGCGAGGCTGCATGCAGCCCCCTGCCTGCCCAGCGGCCGGCCTTCTCCGCCACCTGGACGGGAGGCCAATTCCAGGAATCCCCCCCCCCCCCTGCGGCAGGAGGGCGATTCCTGGAATCGGCCTCAGGGCGATTCTCGGAATCAGTGTCTCGGTGCGGGAGGGCGATTCCAGGAATCGGCCTCAGGGCAATTCCCGGAATCGGCGTCCCACGGCGGGAGGGCGATTCCCAGAATCGACCTCAGGGTGATTCCCGGAATCGGTAGGAGGGCGATTCCCGGAATCGGCCTCCCGGCGCGGGAGGGCAATTCCCGGAATCGGCCTCCTGCGGCGGGAGGGCGATTCCCGGAATCGGCCTCTCGGCGCGGGAGGCTGATTCCCGAAATCGGCCTCCTGACGCGGGAGGGCGATTCCCGGAATCGGCCTCCCGCCATGGGAGGCCGATTGGCGATGCCACCACGATCAAAAAAAAAAAAAATTTTAAATATTTTTTAATATTTTTTTTTATAATTTGATTTTTTTTTTAATTTTTTTTTAAATTCAAAAAATTTAAATTTTTTTTTTTAAAATTTAATTTTTATATTTGAATTTTTTTTTTTTTTTTAATTCATTTTTTTTTTTAATTTTTTTTTTTCTTTTTAACGTTTAGTTTTTTCATTTAATTTTTTACAATTTAGTAAATTTTGTTTTTTTTTTTTAATTTATTTATTTGAATTTAATATTTTTTTTTATTTTTTTAATTACATAATATTTTTATATTTTTTTTATTTCCATTAAAATTGTGTATTTAAAATTAGATTTTTTTTTAAATTAAACTTAATATTTTCAAATTAATTTGTTTTATATTTTATTTTTTATTTAATTTATTTTTCTCAATTTTTCAATTTTAATTGATTTTTAAAGTTTTTTAACTCTTTTTTTTTTTAATTTATTTTTTAATTCAAAATTTATTTGTTTATTCATTTATTTATTAAAATTTAATATTTTTTTTTTTAATTTAATTTGTTATTTTCATATTAACATTTTTTTTATATTTAATAAAATCTAATATATATATTTTTAATTTAAGTTCATATATATATTTTTTATTTTTTATAATTTAAATTTAATTTATTTTTTACAATCTTTTTGTTTTTTTAATATATATTTTATTTTTCATTTTTTATTTTTAATTAATTTTTCATTTTTTTATTTTTAATTTCAATAATGTTTTTTTTTTTTTTTAATTTTAATATATTTCTTAATATATATATATATATATATATTAATTTAATAAACATTTTCTTTTTCTTTTTTAAATTTAATCTCTATATTTTATTTTTTATAATTTCTAACTTTTTTTTTTACTTGTTTTTTTTTTAATTGAATATTTTAGTTTTGTTTTTATTTTCATTTTTTTATTTCTATATATTTTGAAATTTTAATCTTTAAATTTTTTTTTATTTTTTATTTTTTATTTTTTATTTTTTTTCTTAAATTTTAGGTTTTTTTTAATGTTTGAATTAAAAATTTTATTTTGTTTTTATTTTTATTTTTTTATTCCTATATATTTTTAAATTTTAAGCTTTAAAATGTTTTTATTTTTTAAATTTGTTTTTTTTTCTTAAATTTTAGGTTTTTTTTTAATGTTTGAATTTTAAAAATTAAAAAATGTTATTTCTATTTTTAAAAATGTCAAAAATATGACACAATTTCTTTTTTTGTTATTCCAGCATTAACTGGTTTTGTTTTGAAGGTGTTTTTTCAATCCTTTTTTCAAGAAACAATTTTGCTTTTAGCATAATTTTATAAAATGTTGAAATTTGACCTTAAAAAAAAAAAAACAAGTGCGTTCTGGAATACACTTTTTTTGTTTTTGGGGTGTTTTTTCATGTTTTTTGAGTCTTTTTGGGCTAGAGTTCCCGTTTTGAGGTCAGGTTACCTATTTCATCAGTAACAGTGTTAAAAGTAGTAAGGACCAAAGAGGAACAAGTTTGACGTCATCAACCACAGGACCGCAGGGGGCACTAGAGTTATCCGTGTCGATGAAGTCACTCGTGAAGGCTACACTAGTAGTATCCCAACTAGGGTTAAATTCTTCGAAGGTAGCAGTGGTGAAGCCTCCAGTCCCGTTGGATGTGTAAGGAATCTTGAACTTCCCCTTGTCGTTAAAAACTTGGACCACCATGGCTCCCTTGCATCCGTTTCCAGCATCTCCCACAACAAAACTCAGGTGGTGTTTGGCCAAGAACTCTGCGTACCTGGACTGGTAGAGCACACTTTCCAGAAGCTGCATTGCCCTGCGGAACCCTGAAGGGACTGAATCTTCCAGCTGGGCACAGGGGATTCGAGAAAATAGAAGTTGTTGTGCTCCGGGAAAACGAGGATGCCGTTGGTGCTGTTGAGGCCGAAGTCGGATGGCATTTCTAAGTTGTACCTGAGATCTCTACTGTGGTGCTGAAGCTAATTGGCTAAGGGGTGAAGCTGCTTGGCTGCTTCAGAGGTGGATGATGCGTCTACTCAATGTTGAAGGATGTACTTTCTTTTTTCAGTGGTGAATGATGTGTTTGTTCAATGCTGAATGATATACTTGCTCTTCTGGGTAGATTGAACAACTTAGCTCTACCGTCAGTAGAAAAAAAGACATTGTCGTTTCAGAGTTTCGAAGATATTAGCAATTGTCATTTCTTCAAAAATTGTTAAAAAAGGAAGAGAAACATTTACATTCGTGCAATTCTAAAAGATAATTTCTATTTATGCAAGAACAGCAGAAACAACACAGCAGTTAACAAAAATGTAGGAATAACATTTGCAATCATTTTCTATTTATGCAAGAACAACATAAACAACACAGCAGTTAACAAAACAACATCTGCAATCATTTTCTATTTATGCAAGAATAGCAGAAACAACACAGCAGTTAAAAAAACAGCAGGAACAACGTCTGCATTCATTTTTTGAGCCAGCGTTCCTTAGCAGCTATTCTATCGTAGCTTCGAAAAGAGGGTGCAATATGTAAAAAACAAAAAAAACAATAGAATGAAAACACAGAAATTGCCCACCACACAAGTCGTTCTTGCGGTTATCATATATTTACATCAAGATAATATAACATGAAGTCTTTTATTTTTAAAACTGTTTTCCTTTATAACTGATTAATAATAACAGTATTTAATCCTAAGGTACACATTGTTTCAATCGTCTAACATTGATTTCAATGGTGCACAATGGTACACCTGGCACTTTAGGAAAGTTGTTTTCAAATAAAGACGCTTTACAGCATAATTATAAAGGAGTTAATATTTTTTTATTGCATGTAAATGGGAATGTTGTGGTAGGACCTGGAAAAACATGAATATTTTTGGATAATGAGTGGTAAAGTCTATGTTAGATCTGGGCGATAGGGCAGTGTCAAGTTATTTGATATCTTGGGTATCAAATTTTGAGTGAGATAAGGGCCAGAGTGAGCAGGGTTAGGTTAGGCTAGGCTGATTCATTTGGAAAGATCGACTCGATTTAATGAAAAAACCTCAAATCAAATTTAAAAAGAAATTTTAGATAAAATTGACTCGAAATTAAAATCAAAATTAACCAAATTAAACAATGGTGATTTTGAAAATGATTTTGAAACAAATAGTATTATTTACCAACTATATTTTTATCCATAATATTGCATATAATGGAACCTATAAAAATAAATAAAAAGATTAAAAATAAAGTATTGAAAATTGCATGAATACTATTTAGGTGCCAGGATTGAATCTCATCTTACTTCATCTGATACCAAATTTCTGTTTCATGTCAGCTATGGCTTATGGCTGAGTTCGTCAAACCTTTCTAAATGTCTTGATGTGTGATGGCAGTTATTTTGGTAATTAGTGCTAGAAAATTCTAAAGAACTTTGATAAATGGATATCATGCTTATATGAAAGTCAAAGTTATAAATTAGTAAATATATTGTTTTTGTTTTTATTTTTATTTGAAATTAATATTAAAAATTATATATAATTTTTATATTTTTTAAATGTAAATAAAAATAAAAATATTTCTCATATAAATAAATTATAAAATTTTATACATTAAAAAAAATTATTATTATAAATAGTGATAATGAAGAATTATTTATTATGGTTAATTGGGGTTATTTCGAGGTTATTTCTAGTGGTTCTATAGAATAATTGTTATCTCCCCACCTAGATTCAATTCTTTGCTAGTGATATGATGGTGACAAATATTGTTATAATGAGTATGTGTCTATTAATATTGTTGTATTCGCTCTCACTCTCGTCCTCAAGTTGAGAAGATGATTTCTCTTGGAATATATATATTAAAAAGTCCTTAGTAGGGAGGCAACTCAATATGTGAAATCATGCAAACTAAGAGATTCAATGTTCAATTGCCGAGTCGTGACCCGGTCTACAAAGAGGAGGACAGGTTATAGGCCCCCATAGGCATAATGGTAGCAGCTAGAATCGACCCCAAGTCACACAAAGACTAAGCCAATTGTCGATTCCTCTAGGTTACAAAATAATAATAATAATAATGAAGAGACATCATGTCATGTCCCCAACAAATAAAATCAACTAAGATTGATTTCCAATTTGGATATTTGATGCATATTTCAGAATTTGGACTTAGGAGAAATGGGTTAGGAGGCTTAATCTACTTTTATGCTAAAGGAAGGAAGGCCAACTTAGGAGAAAATACAAATTAAAAGGTTGGTGGGTAGTGGGGGCCACACAAAATGGGGAAATCGAACCCCTTAAGAGAAATTCAACCCACAAGGAAGAAAAGGCTCAAGGTGTTCAAATTAGTGGAACCCACAAGGGAAGAAGAGGAAAAAACTATAAAATGAAGAAAGTAAGCTCATTTTGGGCTTCCTTGGTTTATGCATCTAACATTAAGAGTTTGCTTGACCTATTCAGCCAAGTCAACTGGTGATGTGAGCATAGGGATTTCCAAGGGGAAAATCCCAACTCTCTTTCGGCGAACTAAGAGTGCCACCCTAAGAGAGAATTTATGAGTTGAATGGAAAGGAAATTGTTGGAGATTTGGATCTTGTTCAACCATTCTTTCAACCAATTCGAGCTTCCAGGAGGACGCAGGGCCAAGAGTTTGTACCATTTTTTTTAGGATTTTCCAAGGGATTTTCTTCCCGATAAATTAGAGAAAAAATCCTTAAGGGTGGAAAATAATTTGTGGTAATTTGTAGGGCTGGAATCTACTACGATAGGGAGAGCCAAAGTTTTCCTCCGAGGGCCTGTGCAATAATTTTTTGGGCAAAATTTCATGGGTCAGATTTACAGCAAAGGGGAACTAGTTGGAGCAGAGGTTTGAGCCTAAATTTCTAGGGATACTTTCCATAAGTTTTCCAGCCGTTTGGAGGGAGGAAACAAGGGTGAATTAGCAGATTTTATCTAGGTGGGATGCAAAACCAGTCAAGGAGGGCATAGCACCAATTCTGGGTAAATCTAGGAGGTCGTAATTAGTCCAAAAAATTTCTGGGTTTTTTTGGCCAGGGGTTAAGGAGATTATATCTAATTTTGTAGAACTTTTGGAGGAGTTTTGGAGCCCCAAACTACAGATCAACTCCAACATCAGTTGTATAAATTTATGGGCAGAACGCAAAACAAGAGCGAGCCCTTTCAGAGGATAAATTCACATATTTTCACCTGGGTATTTTCTTTCTTGTTGTAGCAAGCTCAGGTGCACACTTTCCTTCCCCATTGTACCAAAATTTTTAATGGAAACTTAATAAAATGGCTCAACTTCCAATTTCAGGGTCAATGGAATTTTGATTTTTAGTTTCATGTTTGTATTTCAGATTTTGCATGCCTTATTTTGTTGTAGCTAGTTCATGTTTTGGTATCAAACTGTAAACATTCTCTAGTTAAAACACTACAGTGGTATCAGAGCATGTTCTTGTCCAGTTGGGGGCTCAAGAACAGGTGATGACATGACCCTTTGGTGGAGCAATTTACAGGCATAGAGGCAGAGGTAGAGGTAGAGGAAGGGGTTGTGGTAGGGAGGACTGAGTTTGAGAACGCCATATGCTTCATGGCAGGAATGTAGATGAGCAGCCTAGGCAGGGAGGATGAGACCCACTATTGGAGGAGCTTGTGAGTTCGAACCAATATATGATGGGAATGATCAGAAAAATGATGGAGAAACATATACAAAACATGCATGGAGTGCATCATGGGGGAGCCAACGATGGAGAAGGAGGTTCACGTATAGGAGAGGGGAGCTAGGCACACCAACGTACCAATAAACAATCCACACACACGTATAACCAGACCAACAAACCCACTATGTGATGCTTCACTAAGGATCCTAAGAGTGAGAAATGGGTTGATGCATTTACAGAGCTGATTAAATATTTTATCGATGGAATTGATGAGTATGCGGCCTTAGATCCCTGAGTCAAGTTGACTCTCTCTTTTGCAGATTATTTCCATCTGAAGGAGAAGTAAAAGGGGCTGGAACTTCATCTAGAGGAGGGAAACAATATCACAATTGTGATAACCAAATATTGGTAGCGAAGGTGACCCTACCTAGCTATGATGGGTCAGCTAGGAGTTCAATGAGGGCTTAGGTTTGGAAGCTCAATACATACCTTAATTTGAACCCAATGAGGGATACAAATGCCATCAAGTTTGCTATGTTACATCTAGAGGTGGATGCAAAAAAGTGGTGGTATCATGGGTTGATCACACTTGGGAATGCCTCTATCACTTCCTATATAGATTTCACTCGTAGGTTGGTGGAGAGATTTGACAGGAAATACCCTGAGTTGCATTTCATGGAGTTGACTAGCTTCAAGAAGCTAAGTAGCGCAAAGGCCTATATAGATGAGTTTTAGAGACTAGCAGTGATGGTGTCAAATATTTCTAAGGCAAGGTTGATTATGTTATTTATTAAGGGGTTGGTCAAACCATTGAGAGGATGGATTCAAGCATATCGTCCAATATATTTTCAAGATCATTCCATTAGCCGAGACTAGGGCATGTTAGATGTTATTCTTAAGACGAGAGCCCCAGTACCCACTAGACCCACTTTACCTTAGAAGGGTAAGGACACCAGACCTCCTTAGAAGGAGTGGATAGGGAGATGCCAATTGGATGATGCGATGAGGAGAGACCTCAGGAGGAAGAATTTGTGCTTATATTTTCAGGAGCTATGGGCACCAAGGCATCAATGTACCAAGGGAAAGACCCACTACATTGGGGTATTCTCAGATAGTGAGTCAGAGGAGGAGGAGACGAAACAAGAGACAAACGGAGGATATTGTGGGCCTAAGGGCATTGTAGGACGTGTCCCACCACCACCACCTAGAGGAGGAACGTTCTTACCCACTAGAGGGGTCATTGATTCACTTCATGGAGTTACAAAGTATTTGACTCTTCTGATAAAAGGCACAATTCAAGGAAAAAGAGTATCAATGTTGGTGGACAGTGCGGATACCCATAATTTTATTGATGCATAGTTGGTTGAGAGGTAATTCATTCATACAAATAAATTTGATGGACTTTTAGTGTTGGTGTCGGGGATAGAACCATGCAGTGTATGAGATATGTTCCTAGCATGATGGTGACCATGGGGAACTACTTGATCATCGATCACTTCTTTGTGTGGACATTTTAGACACCAATTGTTAGGTCCCTATATTATTAGTGTAGTCCCTTATTATTGTTAGTGTAGCCCCCTTATTGTTATTGTTGGACCCCTGTAACCCCCATAATGTTACTACTGTGCCCTTACATTATTATTGTTAGGTTGGCTGGGATTATATTGTGACCTCATGGACTCCTATATATAGAAAGGAGGTTTTTTCATTTGTATCATCCAAGAATTTTTCATTTATGTAATGTAAAGGAGGTTTCCTCCTCAAAGTGGTTGAATTCTAAGGCATTGATCTGTTTTTTCTTCTAATTTTGGAGATGGTTTCATAACACCAATGTAGTGATCGGAGTTCAGTGTTTGTACTCTTTGGGGTGTGACACTACATATTATAAGAAGTTGGATATGGAGTTTAGAGGCCCATATGGGAAATTGGTGGTGTTGAGGGGCATGCACTCATACCCACCCTAGCCAATGTCAGCGCATAGGATGGAGGGTGACTTGAGGCATGGAGACATATCTTGGGTTGTAGAGTTCAGATTTCAGAGACAGGGGGGCTGAAGCAACAGACACATCTCATGTTGGGTATGTGTAATATTATTTCCATGATTAGTCGCACACGCGGGGGGGTCACGGGGGGGCGATACCCCCCCCTATACGTTTTCGCTGGGCACAGTAGGGGGGCGGTATCCCCCCTGTCTGGGGGTTCGCAAGGGGTGGGTAGCCCCCTTCACAGGGTCCGAGGTAGCGCCCCGAGAAAAAAAAAAATTGGACCCTATTTTTCAGTGGGCGGACTCGCCCATGGTTTTGTGCATGGGTTTGCATATGGTTTTGGGGCATGATGGTTTTCGGCCCCTGGTATTTTGTAGATCCAGTCAAGGAAAATACGGTTATGTTCTAATCCAGGGTTAATGGATTGGGGTTTATGAATGCTTCAACATGTTTATATATGTGTTGTAACACTAAAATGAATATAATGAAAAATCAAGCTGGTAGTCTTGTTTTTGGATCCAGGGGAAAATCTTTGTATATATCAGTTTTATGTTTTATTCTCTCACTGTTGTTTATTTTGTTCTTTTAAGATTCGTTTGCGGATAATTTTTGTACACGGTTAAAACCTACATTTGGTATCAGAGTTGTTTCGGCTTCAAGGGGATGCCTTTGCTGCTGAGGGGTTTTAGGGGTTTTTTGCACGGGCTTGTGGTAGACCTTGTTCAGTGGGATATATGTGGGATCGATTCTTGCGATGAAATAATATGGTGAGTAGTGGAAAGATAGAGATCGAGAAATTTAATGGTCAAAGTTTTGAGTTGTGGAAGCTCAAGATGGGGGATTTGCTGATGGATAAAGAATAGTGGATCATGGTAGATCCAGGTACTAAACCAATGGAAATGTCAGATGAATACTGGAAGAAGTTGGATCAGAAGGAAAAGAGCACAATATGGTTGTGTGTCTCAGATTCAGTATTGCTGAATGTATCTGGGGAAGCTATGGTGAATATTTTGTGGGACAAGCTAAGGACTTTGTACCAATCTAAGTCTCTAGTGAATAAATTGTTCCTGCGGAAAAAGTTGTATAACCTGAGGATAAAGGATGGAGACTCGGTGATAGAGCATCTGAACACCTTCAATATTGTGGTAAGTCAGTTTTCATTTGTTGATATTAAAATCTCAGATGAAGATAATTGCATCCCTTTTTTGTGTTCTTTACCAGATTTGTGGGATATTCTGGTTATTGCAATAGGTAGCAATACAACTACCTTGAATTTTGATGAAATTGTCTCAGCCTTATTGTCGGAGGAAATGAGACAGAGAAATATGGAGAGCCAGAATGGATATGCCTTATCTATATGAGGAAGGTGTGCTAGAAATGCAGAAAGGAAGGGCACTACAAAAAGGACTGTAGATCTAAATCTCTTGAGAAAGGAAAGGGATCTGATGATGCTCCTTCTACAGAAGAAAAAACCACCTCAAATGAAGGTGGGGATCTGTATTTGGCTTCTTCTTCAAATACACATGTAGATCATGAGAAATTTTTGATTGACTCAAGTGCATCCTTTCACTTCACTACCCATAGGGAGTGGTTCTGCGAGTATGAGAAGTATGATGGTGGTGATGTCTTCTTAGGGGATGATAGGAAGGTCGGAATCGTCAGACGTGGAAAATTCAAGATGAAGCTGCAAGGTGGACGGATTAGAACACTTCCTGGTGTTCTGCATATTCCATCATTGGCCAGAAATCTGATTTATGTAAGCAAGATGGATGATGCAGGTGTAAAAACAATGTTCAAGAAAGATACCTGAAAGATGGTTCAGGGAGCACTGGTATTAATGCGGGGAGTTCAGATTGGAACTATGTACAAGCTTCGGGGTAGCACTGTTATTGAAGGGTGCAATATTTTTGTGGTTCCTGAAAGTGGAGTGGAAAGCCTAGAGGTCTCTAGAGAAAATACCATGCTATGGCATCAAAGGCTTGGACATATTGGAGAGAAGGGCTTTCGGATACTGCATGGAAATGGTATTGTATAAGTTATGTCTAATTTCTCTCTGGATTTCAATTTCTGTGAACATTATGTATATGGGAAGTAGAATCGGGTGAGTTTTTCTTCTGGTGCTAAGAGGGCGAACAAGATATTAGAGCTTGTGCACAGTGATGTGTTTGGACCTGTGTCGATTCCATCACTGGGTAAGTCTGTGTACTATGTTTCATTCATAGATGACTTCTCAAGGAATACATGGATATATTTCTTGAGGAAGAAATCTAAATTCTTTGACAAATTTAAAGAATTTAAGGCTCTGGTGGAAAACCAGACAGAGAATAAAATAAAGGTGCTAAGGACAGATAATGGTGGAGATTTCTGCAAGAAGGAATTTTAAGAGTTCTGTAAGAAGTGTGGTATAGCACGAAAGAAGGCTACTCCATACACACCTCAGCAAAATGGAGTTGCAGAAAGAATGAACAAAACACTGATGGAAAAGGCAAGAAGCATGCTCAGTGGTATCAGGTTAGGATAGGAATTATGGGCAGAGGCAGTATAAGAATCCACATGAGGTATGGAGTGGTAAGAAACCCTCTCTTTCACATCTGAGGGTATTTGGATGTGATGCATATGTACATGTTCCAAAGGAGAAAAGGACCAAGTTGGATAATAAATCTGAAAGGTGCATATTTATTGGGTACAAGGATGGTTTAAAAGGTTATAAGCTTTGGAACCCAGAAACAAGGAAGGTTTTGAACAGTCGAGATGTGGTGTCTAGAGAGGTGAAATGTGTTGTTAAACATGAAGTCCTACCGAATGAACCTGAGAAGATAGAATTTGAGCTAAAGGAGGATGAATCAGACTCTACAACAGAAGAAAATTCAAAAGAGTAAGAGCCACAAACTCCAGTTGTGAGAAGATCATTTCAGGAAATAAGGCAACCAGAAAGGTATAGTCCACATGCTTTCTGTTCAAAATTTTCTTTAACTATCGCCGATGATGATCCCAGAATTGTCAGGGAGGCAGTGGATTCAAAGGATGTAAAACTCTAGAAGAAGGCCATGGTTGATGAAATGACATCCTTGCACAAAAATGAGGCATGGGATCTGGTGGAGTTTCCAGCTAGAAGAAAGCCCATTGGGAGAAAATGGGTGTTTAAGAAGAAGATGAATGTAGAAGACAAGGTAGAGAAATACAAAGCTCAATTGGTAGAAAAAGGTTATTCCCAGGTGTCGGGAATCGATTTTGGTGATATTTTTTCTCTTATTGCCAAGGTTACTTCGATTATATTACTTTTATTTGTTGTTGTTGCATTTTATTTTGAGGTAGAACAGATGGATGTGAACACATCATTTCTTCATGGGGATCTAGAAGAGGAGATATACATGAATCAACCTGAAGGCTTTGCTGTGAAGGGTAAGAAAGAACTGGTATGCAGGTTAAAAAATTCTATGTATGGGTTAAAACAGTCACCAAGGATGTTGTATCAGAAATTTGACACCTATATACGGGGACTTGGCTTCACTAGAAGAAAAGAGGATCATTGTGTGTATTTTAAATTAATTGGTAACGGTGTTATTTATTTGGTCTTGTATGTGGATGATATGTTGCTGATTGGAAATGAAAAAGAAATTATCCAGGATTTGAAGACACAATTGTTCTCCAAATTCGACATGAAGGATCTTAGTGCTGCAATATTTTGGGAATGGAAATTAAGAGAGATCGGGCAAAGAGGAAGCTCTGGTTAAACCAGAGGAATTATGTCGAGACAATATTGCAGAGGTTCAATATGCAGGATAGTAAACTAGTGAAGGTTCCTATTCCTATAGGTGTAAAGCTATCTGTTGAACACTGTCCCAAGACACAAGAAGAGGAGGAGGATATGTCCCGTGTTCCATACGCAAGTGCAGTGGGTAGCCTGATGTATGTAATGGCCTGTAGTAGACAATACATTACACATGCAGTGGGAGTTTTGAGTAGGTTTATGTTAAAACCAGGGAAGAAGCATTGGACAGCAGTGAAGCGGGTTTTCAGATATTTGTGTGGCACTAGTGATTATGGTTTGTGCTACCAGGGAAGACCAGGATTGGACAGAGCTTTGGACATCTGTGGTTTTGTTGATGCAGACTGGGCTGGAGATCTGGACCAAAGAAGATCTACAAGTGGGTATGTGTTTAGCCTATTTGGAAGTGCAGTCAGTTGGATGAGTAAAAGACAGTCTATAGTGGCTCTTTCAACTACAAAGGCAGAATACATGGCAGCTACTCATGCAAGCAAGGAAGCAGTTTGGTTGCAGAGATTGTGTTCAAGAATGAGGTTGGTGCAGCGAGCTATAAGGATAGACTCTGATAGCGAAAGTGAAATTTTCTTGGCTAAGAACCCTGCTTATCATTCAAAGACAAAGCACATTGATGTTCAATATCACTTTTTGAGAGATATGATTAAAGATAAAAGGGTGTTGCTGGTAAAGGTGGACACTTTGAAGAATGTTGCAAATGCATTGACAAAGTCTGTGAGCACTCAGAAGATCTCTTGGTGTAGAGAAACAATGGGTGTTGCAGAGCTGGACTAATGACTAAGCTCTCATGTGGCCCTCTGTGGAAAGAAAACAACAAGTGGGAGAATGTTGGGTATGTGTTATATTCTTTCCACGATTAGTTGCACGCGCGGGGGGGGTCACAGGGGGGCGACAGGTGTCGTTGTATCTTGTGTCGGGCACATTAGGGGGGCAGGTAGCCCCCTACGTGGGGTCCAGGGCAGCGCCCCAGGAAAAAAAAAATTGGACCCTATTTTTCGGTGGGCGGACCTGCCCATGGTTTTGTGCATGGGTTTGCACATGGTTTTGGGGCATGATGGTTTTCGGCCCCTGGTATTTTTTAGATCCAGTCAAGGGAACTATGGTTATGTTCTAATCCAGGGTTAATGGATTGGGGTTTATGAAATCTTCAACATGTATATATATGTGTTGTAACACTAAAATGAATATAATGAAAAATCAAGTTGGTAGTCCCGATTTGGGATCCAGGAGAAAATCTCTGTGTATATCTGTTTTATGTTTTATTCTCTCACTATTTTTTATTATATGTTTTCAAGATTCGTTTTCAGATAATTTATGTAGAGGTTTAAAACCTACAATCTGGACATATTAGCTCTCTTGGAGAAGCATCAGGCAGTATTTAGAGATATCCCACCAGGCAAAACACCAGATAGAGGGTTCGAGCACACCATTGAGTTGGAGGAGGGAGTACATGCAGTCATCATGACTCCCTAAAAAAATCCCAAGGCATATTAGGATGATATTGACATAGATATATAGGAGTTGTTGAGGTTGGGACACATCATACCTAGCTTGAATCCTTTCGCTTCTTCGGTGGTGTTGGTGAAGAAGAAGGATGGGACCCTTTGCATGTGCATAGATTACAGGGCCCTCAATAAGATGTTGAATAACAGGTACCCCATTCCATGCATTGATGAGTCGATGGAAGATATTAGAGGATCCAAGTACTTCTCTAAGATATACTTGTGCTCGGGGTAGCACCATATCTGGGTGAGGGAGAAAGATATCTCTAAGACCGCCTTTCGTTGCTACTACAGACACTTTGAGTTCTTGGTGATTCCCTTTGGGACAAAAAATGCACCAACCATGTTTCAATCTTGCATGAACTATATGTTCTGCAAGCAGCTACAATGATATGTCCATGTTTTCTTCGATGACATATTTATTTACAACAAGAGAACCTCCAACACTTGGAGGAGGTACTACGCATATTAGAGGAGTAACAGTTCTATGCGAAAATATCCAAGTGTGAGTTGAGACTGACATAGATGTTATATCTTGGACATGTGACTAGGTAGGATGGAGAATGAGTACACCAGAAGAAGATTAGGACCCTCCTGGATTTGCCTACACCTAGGAATGTGTCAAATCTAAGAGGATTCTTGGGCATCTATACATACTACACGATATTCGTTAAGGGGTTTTCTCATCTAGCAACACCCATCATGAATTTGATGAAGAAAGGAGCTTTCAAGTTGATGGATGTTGTGAAAGAGGATTTTGAGCACCTTAGGAAGGTGATGAGAAGTTTCCCTATTTTATCCCTACCTAATTTCTCACAACCTTTTGTTTTGGAGTGCAATGCTTCTAGTGTCAAGGGATTTGGGGCAGTTTTGACACAAGCGACCCTCTTATAAAATTTGAGAGAAGGAATTTACATCTACATGAGAGGTTTTACTCCATCTATGACAAGGAGATGTTAGTCGTGATGCATGTGTTGGCTAGGTTTAGACAATATTTGGTGGGAAACAGGTTCATGGTGAAGACCGGCCATAACAATGTTTGATTCTTCTTGGAGTGGAAAAACCTATAGGAGAGGAAGGAGAAATGGGTCAGTAAGAAGCAATAATATGACTTTGAGATTGATTATGTCAAGGGAAAGAAAAATATAGTGGTTGATACACTATCTGTTGGAATCATGATTGTCGTTAGACCAAAACCTGCATGCATTAGTCTCTGCTAAATCACCAGAGTTTGGATCCACGAGAGGCATTTAGTCCATGTCGCAAAACACATGGGGAGTGTTGAACCCAATGTCCAACAATCTCCCCCTAAACGTGATCCAGGTGAGTTTCGAACTTGAGACCTGTCGCTCTGATACCACTTGTTGGAATCACGATTGTCGTTAGACCAAAACCCGTAGGCGTTAGTCTCCGCTACAATCGCCAGAGTTAGTATCCACAAGAGGCGGTTAGTCCATGTCACGAAACACACAGGGAGCATTGAACCCAATGTCCAACACTATCAAGGAGGTCTGTGACACTCTCTTTGATGGATATCTCGTAGTACTGGAGGGCACAAATATTGGTGGAGTACTCCATGGATCGACAGGTTTGTGAGATATTGGATGGTACTCATGGGGATGGTAGGTACCAGTTGATGGATGAGATAATCTACTACAAAAAAATATTTATTTAGTACTAGTTGTCTCACAGTTGAGGGAGAGGACCTTGTGAGTAGCTCATGACTTTCCTTTGGCAGGGCACCAAGGGTTCCTCAATATTTACATGTCCATTAGGGAGCATTTCCTTGGCAAGGGCTTAATGAGGATGTTCTGAGGCATGTACCAGAGTAATAAGGGAGAGGAAACCCATCCGACTATACTTTTGCATCCTCTTCCCTTTCCCAAGAGGGAGTGGGAAACTATATCGATAGATATCATTACAGGGCTACCAACAGTTTAGGGGAGAGATTCCATTTTTGTGTTAGTTGAAAAGTTGATGAATTTTGCCCACTTTTTCGCCATACGAGCCAAATACTTAGCTTCTTAGGTGGTTGAGTTATTTTTTCATGAGGTATTTAGGTTGCCTGGGATGCCTAATACTATTGTCAATGATAGGGACAACACATTTATAGGTGGATTCTGGCATGAGCTATTTGATCTTGTGGGTACTGAGCTTACACCTACCACGAGCCACCACCCCCAGACAAATATTGTGAAAAAATGGTTAATGGAGGACTACTTACGCAACTATGTGACCGAGAAGCAAAGAGTGTGGTTGAAGGGGGTGCACCTCAAGGAGTATTGTTACAACACCACGTATCACATGTCCATAGGTATGTTACCCTTTTGTGATATATATGGTTATAATTCACTAACTTGTGTTGACATGGTCTTTGGAGATAGTCGGGCCCCAGGTGCCAAGGATTTGGATACAAGAGAGTCTTGAGACATCCTTAGAGCTATCAATAATCATTTATAGACTGCCAAGAACCAACAAAAGTTATATGAAAACAAGGGAATAGTAGAGAGGCGATTTGAGGTCGAGGACTTAGCTTTTATGATACTTCGGGCCATATGAGCATTCTACGCTAAAAAAAAACGGAGCTAAGAAGCTCAAGCCCCACTTCTATGAGCCATACAGAGTGACCAAGAGAGTGGTAAATGAAGTGTATGAGATGGATCTTCCACTAAGAAGAAATGTACACAACGTTTTTCATGTCCTTTGCCTGAAAAAGGCTTTGGGGTAGAAGATGATAGATAATACCGAACTACCACCCCTGGATGATGAGGAGAACTTGGTTTTGACCCCAGAGGCTATCTTACAGGAAAGGGAAAGGAATATTAAGAGAAGAAAAATCAGGGATTTCCTTGTGAGATGGAAGGATTTGCCCACGGAGGATGACACTTGGGAAGGAGAGAAAAAAATTCAGCACCCAACACTTTAATTACTTAAGGACGTGCAACATTTGGGAGGGGGGTATTTTCATGTCCCCAATAAATAAACTCAACTAAGATCGATTTCCAATTTTTCAATTTTAATATTTTATGCATATTTCAGCCTTTGGACTTAGGGGAAAATGGTTAGAAGGCTTAATCTATTTTTTTCAAAGGGAAGGAAAGCCAACTTAAGAGAAAATAAAAATTAAAAGGTTGGTGGATAGTGGGGGCCACAAAAAAAGGGGAAACCAAACCCCTTAGGAGAAATTCGGCTCACAAGGAAGAAAATGCTCAAGGGGTTCAAATTAGTGGGACCCACAAGGGAAGAAGAGGCAACAACTATAAAAGGAAGAAAGAAAGCTCATTTTTGGACTCCTTAGTTTGTGCATCTAACATTGAGATTTTTCCTGATTTTTTCAACCAAGTCAACTAGTGTTGTGAGCATAGGGATTTACAAGGGGAAAATCCGAACTCTCTTTGGGTGGACTAAGAGTGCCACCTTAGGAGAGAATTTATAATCTGAATGGAAAGGACATTATTGGATATGTGGAGCTTGTTCAACCATTATTTCATCCAATTCGAGCTTCAAGGAGGATGTAGTTCCAAGAGTTTGTACCATTGTATTAATGATTTTCCAAGGGAGATTCAACCAGATAAATTAGAGAAAATTTCCTTAAGGGTGGATGAGAATTTGTGGTAATTTTCAGGGTTGTAAAATACCACTACAGGGAGAGCCAAAGTCGTCTTCTTAAGGCCTGCGTAGTAGCTTTCAGGGCATAATTTTATGGGAAATTTTGTAGCAAAGGGGAACTAGTTGGAGTAGAGGTTTGGGCCTAAATTTCCAAGGAGGCTTTCCATAAATTTTCCAGCCATCGAGAGGGAGGAAACAAGGGTGAATTAGCAGTTGTTCTCTAGTTGGGACGCAAAACCAGTCAAGGAGGGTGTAGCACCAATTTTGGGTAATTCCGAGAGATCATAATTATCCCAAAACACATCTAGGTTTTTTCGATTATGGTTCAAGAAGCCTATATCATTTTTTGCAAAAATTTTGGAGGATTTTTGGAGCCCCAAACTACAAATCACCTCTAACAATAGTTGGAACAATTTCTAGGAAGAATGCACAACTAGAAAGAGCCAATTTGGGAGGAGAAATTCACTCATTTTCACTTGGGTATTTTCTTTCTTGTTGTAGCAAGCCCAGGTGCACACTTTCCATCCCCATTGTACTCATATTTTCAATGGAAACTTAATAAAATGGATTAGCTTCCTATTTCTGGCTCAATGGAATTTTGATTTTCAGTTGCATGTTTGTATTTCAGATTGTGCATGTTGTATTTTGTTGAAGCTAGTTCTTGTTTTGATATCACACTGTAAGTTATAACATTCCACATCACTTAATACCTTTGAGTTTAATGAAGGCAATTCAAACATTTATCTTTGAATCGATTGAATCTTCACTAAGGTATAGTATGGTGTTCAAGTATTGAACTAAACATTATTGTTTTTCAATGTATCCCAATTCTAATGATATACATATAGAGATACCTCAATTTTACCTCATTTTAGGTGGGCTTTAATTAGTTCATGAATTGTTTGAATCCCTATTGACTAAGTGGATCCCAAACCATATCGTTTTTTTATTTATTGTATGTTTTCTCAAACACAAATCCATTCGATTGATTTTTCCCAACACGTTGGTGTAGCCTAATGGAGCTTTATTTGTTCACTTGAGGAGGTAGCCTTGTAGTTTTTATTCTCTCCCCCAATATCCATTTTTCTGAATTGCATAAATTTCTCCCTCCCCCAATATCCATTTTTTTGTGTTGTATACATCTCTTCACCATAAATAAAAGGAAAGTCACAAAATCTTCCCTGATAAATTATATGTTATATTTTACAAATTATAATGAAGTATTTTCAGAATCGACTAAGTTACCATGCAACACTTGTTTGCTCATAAAATTGATCAGTTATCATGTGTTGCTACAAGTTATCAAAACTATAATATAGGAAGCAAAGCTATGAGTAAAGTTGTGAAATTTTGATTAGATTTTATTAAATAAATATATAAATCAATTGTCTACCTAAAAAAATAAAGTAAATTAATTGTTTATTAAAGAAAATAATTTTTGTTTACTAAAATTAATTAATGTAAAAATAAAAAATAAAACAATTCCAAAAGTCAATAAATTGACATCTATATACCCAATTAAATTAAACATATTTTAAAAGTAACATCACTTACAAAAATTGATAACTAACATTTATATATTCAATTGAATTTAAAATAATAATAATAATAATGAAGACAAAAACTATAAATAAATAAACATTTAAAAATTCAGTTTATATTAAAAATGTAATTACTTCAAGGTAATGTTCACACTTAATGACAAAATTCAAAGTTATGTCAAGAAAGTTCATCATGTTACTTGTGAGAATTAAATCTTAATAGAAGAATAACAATCATTTCTCACAATGACCCTAAATAAACTTAATTGACATTATTCAAAATATATGTTATGCCAAATGAAACTATATGCATCTATCATGAAATTCTCAAACTTTTAATGTGTAACGACATTAATATATGCTCAAGTTTAGTCACATTAGACTCTCAGATGTAGATGTATAATTTCCATGACTTAGATTCAATTTCTCTTATCTATGAAAAAAGTTGTGACAACCATATGTCTCAGAAAAATAACAAGAGTCGTGAATGTTGGATAAAACCAAAAAAAAACTTACATTGAAATCCTAATAGTAATACATATGAAAACCATTTTCTAGGAATTTATTTGCAACAATTAATCAACCATTTGGAAAACAAAATGGTAACAATGTTTCAAAGCTTTCAATAAAGGATAGAATAACCATAAAATGAAGCAACTAGGGAGGACTCTCTTTTGTTGTAATGAATAATTACCTATAATGAAGAACTATCTATAAAAGTCTATTTTAAACTCCCCAATCCATGAACTTCCAAAATGTACCATCACCTAACCAAGTAATAGAAGTTTAAATAAAGTTTGATATGAATGAAACAATGAGACACTTGTGTCATTGGATAAATGGATAACTACACCAATGCTCACATCAAAATCCAGTAAGATAGTACATACCAAACCAATTCTCAAGTAGTTTCCCTGCAATAAAAAATCAATGATATGGAAAGCATAGTGGAAACAATGTTCCAAATCCTTCAACAAAGGATAGAAAGGAAAAAGTAGCACCAACAATAATCAATTAAGGAGGTCACTCCCTTTGGTTCCAATGAGGAACTATCTATGAAAGACTATTTAAAACTCCCAATCCAAGGACACCTAAAATGTATCATGATAAAATAACAAGAGCTTAAACAAATATATAACTGATGCCAATGATGTAATGGCGGTTATGTTTTGTATAGGTCTTTGTTAGGAGTCAATTGGGCCTACCTCAAGTTATAGAGAAAAGAAGTTTTTATCCTCCCACTTTATTTCAAATCTCACTTTATAACATGATTACTCTTTCTGAGTCAATTGTTGATTGGGACATGTTGCCTCAAATATAGCAAGCCTTGTGAGAGGACGCACAAGGAAAAGGTCATACCTTGTTGGAAATGAAGTAGATTTCCATTGTTAACTCAACAATATTCCTCTTGATCTTTAGTGGAATTTGACCACAAGGGATTATTCCCAATTATCACCTAAATTATATTCTAGGTTATAGGGTTCAAGGTGATATAAGCATAGGCTAGGTAAAAATACTCAATGATATACAATGGATTAAGACTCTTTAATAACATATAGCATATCGTGCACCTAGATTAGCAAAGGAACATATGGCGTAGAATTCAATGATATGTAGCAACAAATAATTTTATAGGTATATATGAATTAGAGAAAGGGTTTACCTAAAGATAACATCAATAGAGAAATAATTAAAACCTACAATTAAGCCTCAAGTCGAAGTCTTAGCTAGGGTTATGGTTTCTAGGGCACAAAAATACTTAGAGAGGGATGATGTCAACCCTCCTATGAGAAGTTTCACCATGCAAAATGCCATATTGTGAGTTAAAAGGATCACCAAGAAAAAAATCAAATTTTGTTACCACTAACACTCATCCACTGTTTCACTAAATCAATTCATCCCTACCTTAATTCCCTAGAAGCTTTCCTTAAAAGGCTCAAAAAATAGAAAACGAGGAAAAATATTAAGTTTTTCAAAGTTTTTTTAATCAACACAAAGGTATCCAGTTCCTAACCCTACTTAGGTTATGGAGTATTTAGGGATACTTCAAGAGATAATAGACAAATTCTTGGACTAAGGTCGGAACCTCTTGTTTCCATTTATATAAACCTAACTATATTTTCCATTATGGGAGAAATTAAGTAGGAGAAGCGCACTATGAGGTCTCCCATGGATTTCAAGGAAGAAAAATTCAACATGAAAAAATTATCTAAGATTTTCCATAAATAATTTGCATTTAATCATGGAGCATATAAAAACCTTAGAAATAATTAATTACATGAAAAATAATAAAAAATGTGCAATAAACTTACAATTCTTCCATGATTTTTTTTTTTCAATCCCAAAAAGACATAAGTCAATCTCCAATACCAAGAGAACCATAAAAATTACATTTTCACAAGTATAATTTTCAATAAAGGCTAAGTCGAGCTCTCGAGAAGAGGTTGGAATCCAAATGTGATGATGAATAGAATGAATGGAAGAATCCTCAATTTATATGAGGTCTATCCTTCCATTTTAAAACAAAATATTAGCCTAAAATCCCTTGACAAGTTTAATTTTTAGTATGCATCAAGAAAGAGGGTAACAAGCCAACCCAATAGCTCATAATAACAAAGATATGACACAAAATCCCACATGTGTGGGTTGAAACTCTCCTGAAGTTGATGTCATGCCCCTTTTAGGAAATAAATGTTATGAAAATGCATTAAATGCACTACACTAATGTCACACCATCATAATAACCTCCATCATTTAGAGGAAGACCTCAAGAAGTGCCTCAAAATGTCTCCAAGTGCCAAAACCATGCTTTAGGCATCATATGCCATCTTCCATAAGGCTAGAAGTATGATGTTTCATAATCTCCTTGCAAATGTTGGGGATCCAACTGGTAGTACAACCCCTTCCTTGTCATCCTGGAGATGACAATCATTATCTATACTTCCAATCAATTCATTCCTATCAAATAGTGTCAAGGATGTCCTAGGATCATCTTAGGTCTGTTGGGTACATCATCAAGAATATCCAACACCAAACAAGCTCATCTCAACATTTCAATGTCTGGGGGTGCTCTAAGGTTTCAATCAATTGTTGTAATAATCAAAATGTGTGACACTCTTCTCTATAGTGGAAACAATACATCTGCAAGGTCATCACTGCTCTTTAGAAGTGAGGTATGACCTAGTAATCATGTGTAGTGGAGGCATAGAGTGTGCCCTCAAGGACTCAACTACTTTGTAAAATACCACTTGGAAAAACCATCTGAAAATTAAGTGAAAGTTACCAATCATTAGGGACAATGATCATATATGAATCATAGTGTACCATACTTAATCATTAAAGGAATAATAATACTTAAAATTGGGATAACCTTCAAATATATAACTAGACCAAGCCTTGTAAAAGTGTTACTTACCTGTTAGGGATGGCTAGATGGTAAACTTTATTAGATGCTTCCAGTCCCTAAGGGGAGGTGACATGCCCTAGGTCAACCTTTCATTTCATAGATGTTTGTGATAATTTGGAAACAAAGGGGAAATGCATCATGGCCAGGTGCCATGGTCTGAGAACAATTGATGAAGATCCATCATCCTCAATGTATAGATGTATATAGGGAGAAATCATGGAGGCATGAATTACCACTTTCCTTGAATTTCTTTTTCCACCCTTCTAGTACGTTTTTTACTTATTTTTTAAAATGATTTGATAGGGGGCATATCTCATGTGTCTAAGCTTTATTTTGATGATATATCATTGATTTACCTCTTAGTGATGAGCCAACTTCTTACTCATTGGGGTTGGGACATGCAAGGGTTTTGTATTATGTGATGGAGCATCAAGTTCTTAGGAAAACAATGATGGATAATCAGGGAGGTAGATCTCATGCTAGGATTTTTCCCATGCACTAATTAATTTCCCTACCATATTTTGAATTTTTAAAATTATTTTTGTTTTTTTGTGACCATTTCATGCTTTTACCATTATTTTAGCTTTATGAAACCCTAGGGAAATTTTTCAGACCCAAACTCAAGGATGAGAATATGAGGTTTCCAATCCCAATGAACTAATGACAGTAAACCTAAAGGATGGATATGGAATTAGGGGAATGTTGAAGAGTGGCAAGTATGGAGTGGTTATGAACATACTACATCAATCCAAGTTTCCCAAGTAGCGCCCCTCCTATGAGCCTAAAGCCTTAGAGGAGGTACCATTGGACTAGGGTCAAAAACTCAGCCCCCTCCTAAGGTGAGAGAACAAGTGTACATTAAGGATTGATATATTTTATATATCACCCCTTAATTCATGGTATAATACCCAAAACATTAAGTAAAATCACATGATTAAAAAATGATTAAAGTACTTACTAAGTGGTGACCCACCTTCTGTTGGGTATGTGTTATATTCTTTCCACGACTAGTCACGCGCGGGGGGGTCACAAGGGGGGCGAAAGGTCCCCCTGTACATTGCGTCGGGCGCAGCAGGGAGGTCACAAGGTGGGCGGCAGCCCCCCTTGTTCGGGGTCTAGGGAACCGCCTTGGGAAAATAAATTTAGACCCTATTTTTCGGTGGGCAGACCTGACCATGGTTTTGTGCATGGGTTTGCACATGGTTTTGGGGCATGATGGTTTTCGGCCCCTAGTATTTTGTATATTCGGTCAATGGAACTACGATTATGCTCTAATACAGGGTTAATGGATTAGGGTTTATGTATGCTTCGGCATGTATATATGTGTTGTAACACTAAAAGGAATATAATGAAAAATCAAGCTAGTCGTCCTGATTTGGGATCCAGGGGAAAATCTCTGTGTATATCTGTTTTATGTTTTATGTTCTCGCTATTGTTTATTTTTATGTTTTTAAGATTCGTTTGCAGATAATTTCTGTATAGGGTTAAAACCTACACATTCCTTCAAGAGAAATATCGAATGGTGAGAGGTGTTTCACTAGTGAAAAAGATGGAGGAATGTGTCATATTATCGTATATAGAAAAAATATAGGGTTTTTGGCTCGATGTCTTTCCAAAGTATGAGAAAAATTTTCTCCTTTAGGTTTTCTCACTTTTGGTGGATAAAATTTTGCTCCAACTAGAGGACATGGCTTACCATAGGGAACATGATCAATATGATTGAATAGTGAAATCATGAGAACCACAAAAATACTTGGTCTCATAGAGTTGTTACCTGCATACTTAAATCAACTTGTTTTCTAGCATGTGTATGGGGCATTGATCATACTAAAAAGGAAAAAATTAGCCAAAATAAACCAAATCTAAAATGAAAAATCGTAATGAATAATGAATAATTAGGATGCCCACACCATAATGCAAGCACACAAATGCAATGCAACTATCTAAATATGAATGTGTCAAGTTCCACTAAATAAATTAAGGTACTTTACACCCATAGGGGTATGCAATAGCTTACCATCAAGTTTCAAAATATATAAATATGTAACCCCTACTTTTCCATGGACCCTAAATGGATATGGGTTATCATCAACAAGGACTAACCCACCAACTTGAAAACATTTCTATTTTTGATGTTTTGGAACTTTGGTTACTCACTTCTATTTATAGGTGCATTATTGATTTGAAAAACATTCCCTAACAACGATTCAACCTATTTGGGTCTATAAAGGATCTCTATATCAAATTGTTTTTTCTCTAGATGTGGTTCTCTAGGAAGTATGTTGGTCTTGGATTTTCCAGTGGGTTTGGGGAAAGGGAATGGATCTATGTCTTCTACATGCTCAAGTATGTGTGTTTCTCTATAAAAATGAATGATTTCTCATCCACAATGGATATGGTATAATATACTAGGTCTATATGTAATTTACCACCTATAGAGGCACACCATTTTATAGACAAGAGAAAACCCCAAGAATATCACACATTAATGACTGCAATATCTAATTTGGCACTGAAATATCCTTATTAACAACCAATGACACTTTAATTTCCTTCATCAAACCATACATAGGGATATACTTTGAGTCAAATTCACACACATTCCTTTATGGTCTAGTGATTTTCATTTCCAATTGTTTCAATACTCTTAAAGGGATTCCATTTTTTGAGGCATCAGAGTCAAGCACGCAATTATGTAAGTTCATATTATTCACTACTAGAGACAAAAATAAAGGTGAATTCCATCCATTTCTTCGATCATTACGCATGTTTTTAAGGATCACGAGAATGAATTAAACTCTTTTTCAAGGTCGAACTACCTTTCACTTTCCCTATTTGGGTTCAAATTTAGCCAACTCTAAAAGAGGCACTTACACATTCCTCTCTCTAAAACACTTCCTAATTCAACATCTAGGGACATGTTATAACTGGGTGCATTGGTATTTTGGATGCTCTTAGGAGGTGGACGTGGCTTAGCACTCTTTTTAAGGATACTATTGTTGCCAATACTTTCTTGAGGGTAGTTTTGATCATTATTTCGCCTAGAGTAATGCAACTTTTTGAATCTCCCTTCCTCTTGAACAACCATGATTGGATCATCACAATGACTAGTAGATTCTTCAATGGTTTCTTCATGTTTTTGTTGAGAGTAAAATAATTATTCTTCGAGCAAGGTATTAAATGGAGCATTATCATTTATCATGCTAAGATACTGCAGCCTTTAATCTTCTTCCACTTAACTCTATGGGAAATACTCTTGAATATGAAATCACCAAGAGGGTCCTTCTTAGCCAACCACATTATTTGGGGCAAGAGTATTGGGAACACTTTATTGTGAGACATTGATTCCATTGCAAAGGTTCTTATTTGGAGGTCTTTCCTTATTGAATTTTGATTTAGGAGGAAAATTTTGATGTGCTCCCCTTATATTTTCCAAAATTGAGAGCTAGTTCGTCATGGAAATATGTCCATGCATTACATTGATAGTGACTTTGTAAAATTTATGAGAAAAATCCTACAAGGTAAGGTCAAATTAGGCACCAGGCTTAGCCTTAAATTCAACATTATCCCTTGGGTAAGAAAGAGAATCAATCGTGGATGAGCTTAGATTATGCTCAATTTTCACAACTAGGACTTTGGCTTATTCCAAAGACTTAGGGCCATTTTAATTTAGAGAATAGCAAAAGTGTTTATGGAACCTTATATATATATATATATATATATATATCAAAGATAGTCTAGTTAGTAGGATTGTATAGGGGAGGACTTCCTTGAGAAAATTTTCAAACCTTTGTGTGAATTATTTAATAGTCTCATTATTAGTATTTTTGGCTCCATGGAGCTTATATAGGATTTTTATGTCTTCTTTAATCATGGCACATATTTTATCGAATGATTTGTGGAAGAGGTTCCACCTTTTAAGACTTCCTTTAGGAAATTCTAGGTACCAATCCATAGTACTTCCTTCTAAGTACAAGGAAAGAAACATTATAATAATATATTCCTATTTTTTCAACCTTCCACCCATAACCCAATAGAATTCATGCATGTGTTTCTTATGTGTGAAAAAACTAGTACCATTGAATTTAGGAAACCACTCTTCATATTTATTAGGAATTTTTTGAGGAGCATCAAGAAAGTCATTCACATCCAATGGTTTAAATGTTGCAATGAGTCATTTTTTAGCCATGGTGTTAAGCTTAGATGAAGTCATAAAGAGACTACAAACAGCAGGATTCTTAGTAACTATGGGAGAATTGGAACTATCAGTAGTTGTCTTGTGATTATTTCTTTTATGTATTGGAGCTATGGTCTCGTCAGACAAGCTACTAGGGGAAGTATATGGATCAGATTTTGGGCTTCCTAGGAGAGAGTCTATGTTCTCATTTTATAAGATATTCTCACAAATATTTTAATGAAGCTTTAGAATTAATATTTTGAGCAAGTTGGCTCAACTCCTTCCATGCACTGGTGCCAGAAATGTTTCCTCAAAATATACCAGGCCTTATGAGAGGACTCGCAAGGTAAAGGTCAAACCTTGTTGCAACAATGAGGTAGATTTCCACTGTCACCTTAGCAAGATTCCTCCTACTCTTTAGTTGAATTTCACCATAAGGCTGAAGGCCTCCAAGTGATCACCAAAAGGATATTCTAGGTTATAGGGTTCCAAGTGATATAATCATATGCTACCCAGAGATTCTCAATGATGGACAATGGCATGATACCCTTTAATAAGGGATAGTGTAATGTGCACCTAGATCAACAAAGGCACATATGGCCTAATTTTTATTAATGTGTATCAAAAAATGAGTTTCTAGGCATATATGAGTTAAATAAATGGCTTACCTAAAGATAGGATCAACAATGAAAAAAAAAACCATCTAATTAAGCCGTAAGTCGAAGCCCTAGCTAGCGTTAGGATTTATAGGGCACAAAAATACTTAGAGAGGGATGACGTCAACCCTATTAAGGGAATTTTCACCATGTAAAAGGATGTACTTTGAATTAAAAGAATCACCAAGGAAAATTTAAGTTTTATTACCACTAAAACACAACCAAACGCTCTAGCGACTTGCCTTAAAAGGATTAAAAAATATAAAAGGAGAAAAAATATTATTTTTTTCAAAAACAATTACCAACACAAATGTTTCCAGTGCCTAACCCTACTTGTGTCATGGATTCATTAGGGATAGTTCAAGAAATAATGGAAAAAAACCTAGAGTAAGAGGGGAACCTCTTGTTTCCACTTATATAAACCATAACTATCTTTTTTGTCAAGGTAGAAATTAAATACAAGAAGCATAGTAGGAGGTATCCTATGGATTTCAAGGAAGAAAAATTCAACATGTAAAAATTATCCAATATTTTCTATAAAAAAAATTACATTTAGACATAGAGCTTAGAAAAACCATAACCATAATTAATTACATGTAAAACAATGAAAAAATTACAATAAAGTTACAATTCTTCCATGAAAAATCCTTCTTGCAATCCCAAGAAGACAGCTCCAAGATATAAACCAATCTCCAATAGTAGCAACATAAAAATACATCTCCACAAGTATCAAGGTCAACAAAGGCGAAGTCAAGTTCTAAAGAAGAGGTTGAAATCCAACTATGACTATGGATAGAATGAATGTAAGGTTCCTCAATTTATATTGGGTTTATCCTTCCATTTCACAACAAAATATTAGCTTAAAATCTCTATGACAAGTTCAATTTTGAGTATGTATGAATAAAGTGTGTTACGAGCCAACCCAATAAGCTCATAATAAAAAAGATATGCCACAAAATCCCACATTTGTGGGTCAAAACTCTCCTCAAGAATGACATCATGCCCTTTTGGGGTAATAAATGCTATGAAAGTTAAAGAAATGAGATAGGTGGATGTCACATCATCATGATCAACTCCATCCTTGAGGAGAATCCCTCAAGAAGTGCCTCAAAAATTTTCCTAGTGTCAAAACCTTGCTCTGGGTGCCCTGTGTCATCTTCCATGAAGCTAGAAGTAATATGTGGTTCACTCTTTCTAGTGTTGGGGCTCCAAGTAGTAGTACAAGCCCTCCATTGTCATTTGGGAGATGACAATTATTATCTATACTCTAGATCAAGTCATCCCATAAAATAGTGTCAAGGCTAGCCTAGGGACATGCTAGGTCCACTAGGTATATCATCAAGAATATCCAACACCGAGAAAAGTGAGCTAAACATTTTAACATTTGGGAGGTGTTATGAGGTGTCAATCAAATGTTGGAATCATCAAAGAGCACAACACTATACTTTAGATAGGAAATGATACATCTAAAATTCTATCACTTCTCTCTATAAGTGAGGTATAACTTTGGAATCATGTGTAGTGGAGGCATGTAGTGTGCCCTCAAGCCCTCTTCTAATATGTAAAATACCACTTGGAAAAAAAAATCTTAAAATCATGTGAAATTTACCAATCATAAGGGATAATGACCACATATGCATCATAGTGGACCATACTTAATAGTCAATGGCATAATAATAATTCAAACTAGGATCACCTTCAAATATCTAACTAGACCAAGTCCCGTAAAAGTGTTCCATACCTTCTTATAAATGGATAGATGGTCAAACGTATTACATGCTTGCATCCCCTAAGGTGAGGTGGCATGCCCTATGTAATGGACCCGAGTTAAAAGTTCATGTAATAAAAGTTAATAAGGGAAAAATAATACCATAGTTAAGGGACACTTATTTCAAGCTGAATGTTGGGAAATATATCCCAGTGGGCATCACTGGATGTGTTTATGGCTAAATGGAAATTGGCAAAGGCAATGGCAAAGGAATTAAAATGGGAAAAGTACTTTTGGCACATTTAGTTATGAAAATAAAGGAAATTGGGACAAAATGAAGGTGAAAGGTCATAGATTCCATGTGAGGAGGAAATTGAAAGAAAATAATGGAAAATGAAGAAAATAGAGGCCTCATTGATAAAAATACTTTGAGGATCAGTTGGTAACTTTTTTTAGTTCATCTTTTTGTCAGTTCATTTTTGGAGCTCTCTCTCTATTCTCTCTCTCTCTCTCACTCTTGGACCTTATAGTTTTCTTGGAGCATTTAAACATTGGATCAAGAAAGGGAAAATAAAGCAAAGGAAGGACAAGGAAAGGAAAGGAAAGCAAAGATCAAGTAAGGAAGATCAGGATCAAGTAGCTTCGACAGTAATACTTACAAGTAACAAATTGCATGTATGATTTCCTAGATGGTTTTTACATGGATGTTATGTGCATGTTGGTATTTGGTTCTTTTGTTGTCAATGACATGGTTTTGTTGGGTTTTGATAGTGGTTTTCAACCTTGCCTTGCATTTTTCTGGATAGCCATGGCGTGATGGGATTGTTCTCAGTTTTGAGCTTTGGAACTGTCAGATAGTTTCGGAATCTGGGGCGAAGGTGGTCTCAGGTTTATTCCCAAAGGCCTAGGAATCCCTTGACCAGTTTTGGTAGGATACACGGTAAATCTTGAGGGTGGTGTTTCAATAAGGGCCTAGTGATCCAGTGTGTATTGCAGTAAATCCTAGAGACAAGGAGATAGAAAATTCCTCAAGGATAGTGATGAGATCCAAAGGCATTCTAATCTTGGTTCGGTTTTTTTTATATCAATGTTGATTTAGGTGATATCATGGTATGGTGAGGGTGGAGGTAGTTTAACCTCTAGATTCCTCAGGTATTCCATGTTTCCTTACCCGAAGAAGTAATTTAATATTTATTATATAGAACATATTCTTCATCATTTTTCCAATAGGCTCTCTATAGTATTGAACAAACTAACACAGGTTATAGGAATTAATTAGATTCCTTTTATCTGTAGTGTATTTTCATTTTACATGTACTCATGTAACAATACTTAACTACTTTTTTTTGTAAGTCAGATGTCTCCTCCGAGCGCACGTGCTTAGCATCCCAGTGATGTTTGAACGCAAGCCGCCTTACTAATGAAACCCTTTCTCAATCGGTTGTGCTATCGGGACTCGAATTTAACAATACATAAATATAAACAAAGAGTACACTACTAATTATCTGGATTTTGCTTCATTAGACATAATTCCCAATAATAGCTTGGAAAAATTAATTTATCTTGTTCTCTCTCTCTCTCTCTCTCTCTCACACACACACACAAACTTCTAGATATTAATTCTCCGCAAACTATATAGTATAACTAATTATATAGTCTAACATAAACTTATATACTTATACTACTATTGGATTACTTTTAACATAATTCATCTAATTACACTACACAATTTACAGTGCGGGGCTCACATCAAATATATCATATTTATCTAAAATATGATAATTTAGCTATGCATTTATAATTTATCTCATTTCCTAATCTAGACTTTAATTCACAATATCTTCTAGTTCACTTTCATAATGGTACAAGTCTAACCAAAATCAGTTTCTTTGACAATTACTTTATCTATGCATACAAACCTTATTTCATATATTGATAATTCCTTACTTCTATATTCATCTAGTCATTCCCATAAGACATTGACTATTATAAGATTCTTAATACATGAATCACTACAATCACATATCTAATTGATTTTTTTCCTTGGAACATTATCGATCTATGCATGCAAAACTTGTAACATATACAACTGATTATTTAAACTCAACGTTCAATCTGCATTCTCACTACAAAAACATTCAAATATTCCAACATAAACATATAAAATAAAACCGTAATACATCTAACCGTAACTAACTGCTTGGGGAATATTCAGGAATAGAGCACGTTCCACCCAACCATGAACTGTCTCCAACAGTTTCCCCCAAGCTCATACCTTCGTGCATTCATGAATCAACCAACTTCTTAGGTTCACCAGTGGTTTTCTTGTAGATTCTTACCAACATATTTTTCCTTAGAAATGTCCTGCTTTTATGGTATGCATCCATTAGTTACCTAGGCTTTTGTTTTTAATTTAAGAAAAATATCTTTTCTTTTTCTTTAAAACACACATTTCTCTCCCACTATGCTTTATTCTGCTTTTCACCCAACTTAGCATTTCTCTCCATCTAAGTGATTAGCATAATATTTCTCTCCCATTATGTTAATATATTTAATAGCTTTCTTCTAGGGGATTTTAGGAGACTTTTTTTGGGAAGGTCTACCATGTTGACTTTAAACACTAATAAAAAATTTTATAAATTGGCAAGAAGTCTCTAATACTCAAGTGCTCTTTCTTGAATATTTCTAAAAAACTCATTTATTAATTTAATAAAATAAAACATAATTACATCATCACATAGTTCCATTGGATTTCATAGCTATTAAGTCCAATAATAATTTAAAAGTCCAAAAATAGCCATGTCTTAGAAAGCAAAACATAGGGGTGTCACAATTTGCTAGTGTGATTCCTATTTTCAGTTTCATTTCAACTTATGTCTAAATTCTTGAATTGTATATCAAAATAATCATAATGAAGTTTTGTTAGAAGAAAGCCTAAGCCATATGCTTCATTGCCTAATTGTGTCCTAAGAATCTACATTTTGTATTTTAGTAAATTATAATTCAGGAATGAAAGTAGATTGATTTACATGCAATTAACTTCATTTAACTTTTTTAATTACAATGAAATATTAATTCATTGACTTATATCCTAAAATATACCAAAATATAGGAATATCGTTGAAAGGTTCATATTTTGAAGATTGGACATTTAATTGCAACTAATTATTACAACACTTGTGGATATAGTAGGTTATAAGTTAGTGACAAATGATTTCCTTTCCATGATGTCATTTCAAATTTGTATATTAATTTTGTGATTTTCTTTTCTTAAAATCATGTTAAATAAGATAATAAAATTTAAGAAATTGTAAGCATTAATTACAAATTTGTAGATTAATGTTGTGATTTTCTTTTCTTAAAATAATATTAAATAAGATAATGCAATTTAAGAAATTGTAAGCATGCGACACATAGTGCAAGAGAACTCACAAGCATTTGAATCTTGAGACAAGTAATGCGTGCACTCTTTAATTATTGAGATAATTAATTAGCCCATTATTTTGGAATTATAGCTGAGGAGATTTCAAGGACATGGTATCAAAAATCCATATAGATGATCGCTAAATAGATTCTTTGGAAGTTCCTACATAGTGATTTGTGTTTACTTTAGGTCATAGATGTATGGGTTTCCTTAGTGGTGTAGTAAGAGCCACTCGCAATACTAATCTTTTTTGCGCGAAGTTTCGAGATTGGAAGAAGGCATTGGTGAATGAGGATTCCACGGAAAGCAAGTTAAGGGAAAGCCATTTTGAGAAGGTATGTTATGTGTTGATTGTATTTATAAAATTTATAGAACTTAAGTTTTGAGTTAAAATTAAAACAACATTTATATTTTCAAATCAATCTTATATCTTAGATAATGTGATACTTCATGGACTTTTTGGAGTTTCCACAGTGGTTATTGCTGGTTCTCATCATATCAATATTATACTTTCAATATTGAGAAACTTCATGGACTCTTTGGAGTTCTCATTGTGGTTATGTCAGAGTCTCATTATAGGAAGGTGTTTTCCTTTTTACATTTGCTATAGACCCTGTGTAGGTCATATCACAAAATTAGAGAACTTGGTACTTGCAATTGTTGGCATGGGGTTGCCTTACATTGAAAATTATATGCATTTGAAAAATTATCATATACCCAGGTCATAATTTGTGATAAATAAATTGTTTATGAGATTTTTTCGGCATTAAGGATTAATATCTTACTAAGAACATAGTTGGGACAATCAACTTTTGCTAGGTCAGATGGATAGATATTTCAAACATGTTTATAAGGGAGATATCCTTTAGAATATAACTTACAACCTAACTTGAATCACTCCATTTCAACATTGGACAAGAAATTTATGCCCAAATTTTTAACCATATATTCTAAATATGCATTGCTAAAACTCAATTTTCCAAAGTCATTCATTAGTACATTTGACCCATTAATTCTTAATATTTGTAAAATAGGTTTCTTATGAGAATATCCAAATGAATATACTTTCACTTCCCGCTTAAATCACATCAATTCAACATTATATGACAATGTTATTCCCAAATTAGTTACTTGCTATCCTAAAAGCAACATTGTTAAAAGTTTGCCTCATTGGCTAATCCTTATCACTTTTGAGATAGAAATTCAAAACATTTGTAAAATTTATTTCTAGTGGAGATTTCTAAATGAGTTTATTTTCATTTCCCATTGGAATGAATTCAACTAGACATAAAATAAAATGTTGTACTAAAGAGTCATTGTTGGTCAAAGTTGGAAATTAAAAACAACCATGTTGTACATATTGTTCTTTATCATATTTGACATATTACTTCAAGTCATTTTAAAAACTTATTTATAGTGGAGATAACCTTTGGAATTCACTTCAAATTGGAGAAGCTTTCGAACTAAGGAGACAAGTAATTGAACCAGGGTTTATAGTATCCTCAATATGCACTAGACACTCTTTCTTGTCTTTGAGTTGCAACATAATGTCATCCAACACCAACGAAATCTCCTCCTTCACATCATTTCTATCCAACATAACTCTACCCAATAAAGCCTTCGTATACCAATACAAATCAATGGTGTAAATAATATTGATTTTTCCTTCCCTGGGTCTAGTCAACATCCAACACCCATGCAGACACGACCTCCATGGCCTTTGAGTCAGATAAGCATTAGCACTCTCCCCTTAAATCATTTTCCACCACATTGATTTGAGCTTTCATTTGCAAGGGATTTTCTCATTGAAGAGCCGAGGTTAGGCTTCCACATGTGAATGGGCCCATGTCCCACCTGGCGAGCCCCTACTTCCGCCTCCATGGCAGCTATGTGCTCTTTAATTAACCATCGCAGGAAATACAATGGCATGTAGTGAAACCCATAACCAAATTGCAAGGGCAGAAACAACCAAGAGCAAGGAGAGAGCACAAAGGGAGAGGGAAGAACAATAACTTGCCTGCAAACTTATCAAGTTGTTGCAGAACCAATGCCACGACTTGGAGAAATAATTGTTGATAGTGTAGGATGATAACCAATGTATAACCATTAAAGCCAATAACTCTACCAAATATTGTATAATGTTAAAGGCAGTATTAGAGAGTCTTGAGCCCATCATTATCAGAAGTTGGAAGGGATGGTGGAAATCATGCACCGTTTGTCATTATCATACAAATCAGATCTACCACCCTAAATGCCCACCTGAAATCATACACATGAATGCCCAGATGTGATAACATGGGAGGTCTTCGAAAACTAAAAGTTGGCACATGAGACTCTCTCAATGGAGAAGTGTCAACGTCCTCGCCTTCCACACCTCTCCTAACATTATCTAATTTTAAAATGGTAATAAACCTATATTAATTTTTTAATATCATCTCTTTTATAACAACATTTTTCTTATTTTATTTGATTAAAAAACACATACATTATATCAATTTATATCCCTTTCATTTAAACTTAGTAGTTCTAAAATTGAGTCAAAAACTCCCTAAACTTAAGAATAAAAAAACACAAACGAAATACTATTTACTATTGTGTTTTTAATTTATTAAATATAAATTATTATAAAAAGGGCAATAATCATAGCGTTGAACGTAAGCATGTCTCATAAATTCTTAAAATACATTCCAAGTGTAAAATGTTCTCTTTTTCACGTGGAGGTGGTCTATTAAAGTGGTTGCGTGACTTTTTCTGATACTTAACGTAGAGTGGATGATATTTTAGCGAATATAGATATAATAAATTGAATTATTAAAGTCTCCGTAAAACATTTATTGGGCAATTTTAATATTATTTTTATTACATTAAATAACATCAAAGGTGGAGGTTTGTCATCATTCGAAAGCCTTTTGAGACAGAGAGGGTTGACTTAATATTGTTTTTTTATTTATCGATGGCGTTAAAGTGGAGATCACGGTTGACATACTATATATAAATTAAAATAAATATTAATATTAATATTATAAATATGTGATTATTATATAAATTTATAAAATTCACGTTTTTTCTGGATAAATTTTAAATTAGATAATATAAATATTGTTTATAAATATTTATGCTTATTATATAAATTTATAAAAATTATGTCATTTTATAATATGATAACGAAAGTGGTGATGATGGTGGATATTAAATTATATTGAGATTAATATTAATTTATTTATATTTACAAAAAGTAAAAGAATTATTTGGTTTATTTTAAAACCAGTTTAGTATTATCTTAATTCTAGATCTATCAAGTGCTGAAAGAGATTAAATCTCTTTACATTCTAAAAGAGGTTTGCATCTCAAGAGATTTGATCTTTCTCAGGGTTTAATAGATTGAGAATTAAGATGGATCTAGATTGATATATTATGAAACTAAAAGAAAGTAATATTGTGTATTTACCTTCCATACATGTTTAATGGGGTGTTTGTAAATATTAATGTGTGAATCATTAAATTTTTAAGATAAAATTGTCACTTGCACAAGAGTATAATTCATTTTTAATATACAAATTTATCATTATTACTTTAATATATTATATTTATAGTTTAATAAATGTAAATTTCTACATTAGATTCATGTACGGTTTATTTTTTATTTCACTTTAAATTTTATAATAAAAAATTAGAGATAAAAATTAATTATTAGATTAAAAACGTTTATGATTTATTGAATTTTACAATCTTGATAGCAATATTTCTATTAGGAAAAAAAAATTCCTTTCAACATTAAAAAAATATATATATATATATATTTAAAATCTATCCGATTTCAAAATCTCAATAACAAAATCTCCCTATAATAAATCAATTTTTCATTCAATATATAACTATAAAATGAATTCAAACCTACACAATGTGATACTTTAAAAAAATAACTTTAATGAAAATAAATATTAAACATGGAAGTAAGGAAAATAAATGTTAAAACTTTCCAATGCATTTGTTTCAATATTTGTCACTCACGAATGCAAAGACTCATCGATGAACTTTATTTGTTCTTGAAAGACTCTTCCATGAATTTTATTGTCTTGTAATGAAGATATGTTTAGTTATATTTTCACGGGCTAATTCAAAATTTTTAAATATATATTTTCATGCACAAATTCAAAGATTTTCAAGTCCAAGAATTCATATGTAAAAGATAAGGTTGTTACGCTCCCTCATCCATTGTCCAATGCTCCCTCATCCATTGTCCAATTTCAGGACTACTCTTTTTATTTCTGGAAACAACTGGAGTAAATATGTGGAAAATAATTGAAGTGATTTCCTTAATTTTTGGAAACTAACTGCAGTAATTTTCTTAAATTATGGAAATCAACTGCAGTTCATTAATTTCTTGTTGGGAGCTTCTGAAGTGGTCCATTACTACCATGATCAGTGGAGCATTTGACACATAGCCAACAGAAGCTTGATGGAAGCTAGGCTATAAAATTTATGTTTGGTCCCTGAGCTCACTAATTCAATCCCTTCAGTTTTACACCATCAAGCTAAAGTTAGCTGAGCTTGGAAGAGCCTTCAGATTTCCTATATTCTTCTTTTCTACTTATGTGAAGTTTACGTGTTGGGTTTTCCTATATTCTATCGAGCAAGGTTGAAATGCTTTCAAGTCTGAGTGCACCGTGTTTTATTTATCACCGCTGCTATAACTCTGTTTAAAATCTTTTGTCTCTTTGCAAAATCCTAAGTGTGAGTTATATGCGAATGTTACTTCCAGTTTGAAACATTTCTAAAGCGAAAATTTGAGAGGCCCAACACAAAGTCAAACGTCAAGGTTTTGAAGCCCGTTGCTATGATTTTCGAGTACTGTTCCTACGGCTAAATTTACAACTTGTGAGTGTGGATAAAACCAATCGCTGGAGGTATGTAATTTTTACTGGACATTATAGTTTTATTTTCCGCATATATATAGTTTTTTTTTACTGGGCATTTAAGGATTGTTTTTAGTTGCTTACATTAAAAACATTAAAGAATCATTATTAAGATTTTATTAAACCTTACATCTCAGTAAAATTGCTTAAAGTTTTTGCATTTTATATGTATTTACTAAGCATAAAATTGTTTATGCATGAATTTTGTTTTTACTGAGCATAAAATTGTTTATGCATGTATTTTTATTAAGTTATTAAAACTAACATTTGGTATCGGAGCCCTCTTTATATCTCTGCCTTGGTGATTTATAAATATAATTGGATAAATGTCCTATTTTTAAAGATTTTCTAAATTAAAGCATATATTTAGAAATATGTCTAATTTTTTTTTAATTTTTATGCTTATAATATTTAGTTTAATTATATGCAATGTGGTAAATAAACTTGTATTTCGTTTGCATGCATTAATTATTAAGTTTTAATTAAGACATGTTATTACGAATGAGTATACGAGACCTATGGTTAAATGTTATGCATGAATATTGTAGTTTTATTCATGCAAATTTATCATTTAATTTTTATGTCTAGTGATCCATATAATTTTAATTGATTAGAGAATAGCCACAACATCTCTAATCAAATAAAATTATATATTATGATTGATTAGGATCACATAAATAAAGTTTAGACATTAATTGTAATTAATTATATTAAATATAATAAATTTTATCCCACAGGAATTTTTGTTATATTTATGTAATTAATTAGGATAAAATATTCATAACTTACCCACAGGAGTTATGAATTAATAGTTTTATCATAAAGTTCGAAAGACTAACTGAATCTGCTTGAATTAAAAATTTAGTCCACAGACAATTTTTATGTCCTTAGATTCAATTTTAAAGCATGATTTACATTGGTAAGGCATGAAATTTTTATTTATGCCTCAATTTTAACATAAGCATGTGTTTTTAATATTATGCATGTGTTTTTAATATTATGCAGTTGTACAACCTGCAAATTTCTCTGAAATTCAGACTGATATCCCTGAACTTAAGGGAGATAACTATAAAGTCTGGAAGGAGAGAGTTCTCCTTCATTTGGGGTGGATGGCAATAGACTATGCTATTAGGAAAGATGAACCACCGGCACTCACTAATACCAGCACTGCAGCAGACATCGCGCTTTATGAACGATGGGAACAATCTAATCGTCTAAGTGTGATGTTCATTAAGACTAAAATTTCAGCTAGTATTCGTGGTTTTGTTGAACAGCATGAAAAGGTCTGAGACTTGCTGAAAGCCATTGATGATCAATTCGTCACTTCAGACAAGGCACTAGCAAGCACCCTAATTATGAAGTTCTCATCCCTAAGGCTCACGAGTGTAAAAGGTGTGCGCGAGCACATCATGCAAATGAGGGACATTGCGGCTCAATTGAAGAAACTCGAGGTTGAAATATCAGAATATTTCCTGGTGCACTACATCCTGAACACCCTTCCACACCAATACGGACCCTTCAAAATATCATACAACACACATAAGGATAAATGGTCAATTAATGAACTTATGACCATGTGTGTTCAAGAGGAAGAGAGACTGGTGATGGAAATGGGAGAAAGTGTAATGCTGGCAATGCGAGGAAAGGGAAAATCTCAAGCCAATCGGAAAGGGAAAGGTAAAATACCTCCCCAAGCCGATATCAAGAAGGATTCCAAGTGTTTCTTTTGTAAAAAGAAGGGACACATGAAGAAGGAATGCGCCAAATTTCAGAAATGGCTTGCAGACAAAGGTAATCCAATCTCGTTTGTTTGTTATGAATCTAATATGGTTAATGTCAATATTAACACATGGTGGATTGATTTTGGATCAATAATTCACATTTCGAATTCCTTGCAGGGTTTGCAAAACCGAAGGAAGCCGGTGGGAAGTGAGCAAAGCATCTTATCAGGAAACAAGATGGGCTCGCATGTGGAGGCTATAGGAACATGCTATTTAACTTTAAGTAGTGGATTTGCTTTAGAATTAGAAAAGACTTTTTATGTAACAAGTTTCTCTAGAAACTTGATTTCAGTTTCAAGGCTTGTACCTTTTGGATATTCCTTTAAACTTTCAGAAACGTCATTCAGTTTATTTTATAAATCTGATTATGTTGGGAATGGTATTTTTTCTAATGGTCTTTACTGCATTAATTTACAAAACAATGTCACTTATGATTCAATGCATGTTCACACTGGTATTAAAAGATGTGTTATTGATGAAAATTCCTCTAAATTATGGCATCGGAGACTAGGTCATATCTCCATAGATAGAATTAAAAGATTGGTAAATGAAGGGGTACTTAATACTCTGGATTTTATGGATTTTGAGACTTGTGTGGACTGCATAAAGGGAAAGCAGACCAACAAGTCAAAGAAAGGTGCCAATAGGAGTTTAAACATATTAGAGATCATACATATTGATATATGTAGTCCAGACATGGACTCACATGGTCAGAGATACTTCATCTCTTTTATAGATGATTACTCATGATATATGTATCTCTACATGCTTCATAAAAAGAGTGAAGCATTAGATGCCTTTAAGATCTTTAACGCTGAAGTAGAGAATCAATGCGGCAATCAGATTAAGATCGTGAGATCAGATAGAGGTGGAGAATATTATGGTAGATACACAGAAGATGGACAACCACCTGGGCCATTCGCTAAATTTCTTCAAGAGCATGGGATTGTTGCGCAATACACCATGCCTGGTTCACCCAACCAGAATGGTGTAGCAGAAAGAAGAAATCGAACATTATTGGACATGGTGCGGAGTATGCTTAGCAGCTCCAATCTTCCTAAATCCTTGTGGACTGAAGCACTTAAGACGGCAGTGTATATATTAAACCGAGTTCCGACCAAGGTTGTTCCTAAAACGCCATTTGAATTATGGAAAGGTTGGAAACCGAGTTTGCAACATATGCGCGTTTGGGGATGCCCGTCTGAAGTGAGAATATATAATCCACAAGAGAAGAAACTGGACCCAAGGACCATTAGTGGGTATTTCATTGGATATGCTGAAAGGTCTAAAGGTTACAGGTTTTATTTTCCATCTCACAGCACTAGGATTGTGGAATCAAGAAATGCAAAGTTTCTTGAAAATGACTTGATCAGTGGGAGCGATCAAACCAGGAACATAGTTTTTGAGAAGGATCATTCAGAATCTCAACTTTCCACCTCAAGTGAAATATTGGTTATTGTTCACAGCACCCCTCAAGTACAAACTAGTGTTGAACAACCAATTGTTGAAGTTCCACACGCTGCTGATGACATTCCAGTAGATCATATAGTTCAAGAATTGCCAAGAATTTTTTAACAATGATTTGAACCACATACTTCTCAAGAAGATGGTGGGACAACATTAAGAAGATCTACTAGACCAAAGAGATCAGCAATTCCTGATGATTATGTTGTGTATCTGCAAGAATCTGACTACGACATTGGAGCCGAAAATGACCCTCAGTCTTTTTCACAAGCCATGAGTTGCAAAGAATCAGAATTATGGTACGATGCCATGAAGGAAGAGATGAATTCTATGAAGAGTAATGAAGTTTGGGATCTTGTTGAGTTGTCTAATGGTGCAAAATCCATTGGATGTAAATGGGTTTTTAAGACAAAGAAAGACTCATTGGGCAACATTGAGAGATACAAGGCTAGACTCGTTGCAAAGGGATTCACTCATAAAGAAGGAATTGATTACAAGGAGACTTTCTCTCCTGTATCTAAGAAAGATTCCTTACGCATTATTATGGCATTAGTAGCCCATTTTGACTTGGAGTTGCACCAAATGGATGTGAAAACGACATTTCTCAATGGAGATCTAGAGGAGGAGGTTTACATGAAAAAACCTGAAGGATTCTCCTCTAGTGATGGTGAGCATTTGGTTTGCAAGCTCAAGAAGTCATTATACGAATTAAAACAAGCTTCCCGCCAATGGTATTTGAAATTTCATAATGTAATTTCTTCTTTTGGTTTTGTAGAAAACATTATGGATGAATGTATATACCTTAAAGTCAGTGGGAGTAAAATATGTTTTCTTGTTTTATATGCGGATGAAATTTTGCTAGCAACCAATGATAAGGGTTTGCTGCATGAGGTGAAACAATTCCTCTCTAAAAAATTTGATATGAAGGATATGGGTGAGGCATCTTATGTCATTGGTATTAAGATCCATAAAGACAGATTTCGAGGCATCTTGGGTCTATCTCAGGAAACCTATATTAATAAAATTTTAGAGAGATTTTGGATGAAGGATTGTTCACCGAGTTTTTCTCCCATTGTGAAGGGTGATAGGTTCAGTTTGAATCAATTCCCGAAGAACGACTTTGAAAGGGAACAAATGAAGAACATTCCATATGCTTCTGATGTCGGAAGCCTAATGTATGCTCAGGTTTGCACAAGACCTGACATTGCATTTGTTGTGGGAATGTTGGGACAATATCAGAGTAATCCAGGTTTAGACCACTGAAGAGTTGCAAAGAAAGTAATGAGGTACCTTCAAGGAACCAAAAACTACATGCTTATCTATATACGGACGGACAACTTGGATGTGATTGGCTACTCAGATTCTGACTTTGCTGGATGTGTTGATTCACGCAAATCAACATCAGGATACATTTTTATGATGGCCGATGGAGCTGTATCATGGAGGAGTGCCAAGCAGACCTTGATTGCCACTTCTACTATGGAAGCCGAGTTCGTCTCCTGTTTTGAGGCTACTTTCGATGGTGTATGGCTTAAGAATTTCATTTCTGGGCTTAGAATTATGGATTCTATCTCTAAGCCATTGAGAATATATTGTGACAATTCAGCTGTTGTTTTTATGGCTAAGAACAACAAGAGTGGGAGTCGAAATAAACACATCGACATTAAGTATTTAGCTATAAGGTAACGTGTTAAAGAAAAGAAAGTGGTCATTGAGCACATTAGCACTGAGTTGATGATCGTTGATCCTTTGACTAAGGGCATGCCACCGTTTAAATTCAAGGATCATGTAATGAATATGGGACTTGGTTCCATTATGTAAATTCTCATTGTATGAACAATGTTATTTTTAATGAAATTCTTAATTATTGTGATGTTTTTTCTCATATTTATGTGCACTTTAATTTGATTTGAGAGAATTCATCTATGTAGGACCAAGAATAAACATGGAGTTTATTCATTAAGAAATTGTTGCCACATAAATTTTAATAAGAATAAATACATAGTAATACATGGAAGATAATACTCATCATTAGAGGACTTATTGCCATGATTCATGTATCTATTACATAATACAGATTATCAATGGGTTTTTAGATGAGACATTAAGAGTGGAAGTATGGACCAAGTGTGAGAATGTTACACTCCCTCATCCATTGCCCAATTTCAAGACTACTCCCTTTATTTCTGGAAACAACTAGAGTAAATATCTAGAAAATAAATGAAGTGATTTCCTTAATTTTTGGAAACTAACTGCAGTAATTTCCTTAAATTATGGAAATCAACTGCAGTTCATTAATTTCTTGTTGGGAGCTTCTGAAGTGGTCCACTACTCCCACTGCAGTTCTCTACCATGATCAGTGGAGCATTTGACACATAGCCAACAGAAGCTTGATGGAAGCTAGGCTATAAAATTTATGTTTGGTCCCCAAGCTCACTAATTCAATCCCTTCAGTTTTACACCATCAAGCTAAAGTTAGCTGAGCTTGGAAGAGCCTTCATATTTCCTATATTCTTCTTTTCTGCTTATGTGAAGTTTATGTGTTGGGTTTTCCTATATTCTATCGAGCAAGGCTGAAATTCTTTCAAGTCTGAGTGCACCGTGTTTTATTTATCACCGCTGCTATAACTCTGTTTAAAGTCTTTTGTCTCTTTGCAAAATCGGAAGCGTGAGTTATGTGGGATTTTTACTTCTAGTTTGAAACATTTCTAAAGCGAAAATTTGAGAGGCCCAACACAAAGTCAAATGTCAAGGTTTTGAAGCCCGTTGCTGTGATTTTCAAGTAATGTTCCTACGGCTAAATTTACAACTTGTGAGTGTGGATAAAACCAATCGCTGGAGGTATGTAATTTTTACTGGACATTATAGTTTTATTTTTCGCATATATATAGTTTTTTTTTACTGGGCATTTAAGGATTGTTTTTAGTTGCTTACATTAAAAACATTAAAGAATCTTTATTAAGATTTTATTTAACCTTACATCTCAGTAAAATTGCTTAAAGTTTTTACATTTTATATGTATTTACTGAGCATAAAATTGTTTATGCATGAATTTTGTTTTTACTGAGCAAAAAATTGTTTATGCATGTATTTTTATTAAGTTATTAAAACTAACAAAGGTGACCTATTAAGTCGTGGAATTTCAAATTTGTCTTTCCTGTGAATTAAACATTTTATGACTATTACCTATTTTTTATGTCTGTCATTTTAAGTTTATGTATATTCAGATTTCCATTGCCGTAGCAGATGCAATTAAGTCAACAAAAATTTCAGATGTATAGAGCTCAATCAGCTAATTAGTTGATAGTTTTAAGAGACAACAAATTTGACATGATGATTAATACATCCAAAAGGGAATTCCAATAACAAAATTGTGAATCTGACATAGTATTTCACAAGTGTACATGAGAGGGTCCAATACTATTATAATATATGGGAATTTTAATTATTGGAATCATGCATTTAAAGTGGTGCAGGTTATCGAGAAAAGGGATTATAATTGAGGTAATACTTATTTTAGCACTCCACCAGTTCTTCGGAGGCTGAAAAGGAGACTAAAAAAGGTAACCATAAACCTCTTTGACGTAGTAGCTAGCCCTACCAAGCTGAGAGGGCTTTCTCTATGAGATCACTGTCCAGGATTGACTGTGACATGAAAGAAATTAGGCTAGATATGATAGGCTCAGGTAGGTTTTGAGTATTTTAGGGTTTGATGTTGGATCAAGGATGAAACCAAGTAGTTAGGTCTAGGTATCAAAACGGTTTACAGCTGCAAAGATATAAAGGAGCAAGGTAGTAGTGGATCTATGATGGCTTTAGGGTTTTGTAGGTATGGTGGAGGGTCTAAAAAAGTAGAGGGATTTAATGAGCATGTTCATTCATGAATTCCTTAAACTGAAAGCATGAAACACAAGATGACATTTCCATATAAACAGAACTAAATCAATATAATTCTGCCTATAAACTATAAGGAAAACCACTAAAGATACAAGATATGGTAAGAGGAGCTATATATCATTCAGTAAAGACTATAACATAGAAAATGCATTATCATAAACTCACTACACATAAATTCCAAGATAATAGTTGCAACTGCACCCTTTGATTTATGAATATGAAAATGAAAGTACAAGCTACAATAGTTACAATCCTCTGATGTCTAACCAGTCAAATAACTCTGAAAATTATTGATATAGACCAAAACAACCTCTCCCCTCTCTCAGGGGTTGAATTGTCTCCAAGAAAAACTATATTCATGCACCTATTTAATGTCTACTGCAAGCAAGGGAGGTTAACAAACTGACTTTCTCCTTTTTTGAACCACTTGAGCTAATTCCTTAAATCCTTTAATACATGATAAGACACTTAACTAACTCAAGTTTACCACAATTACATTTAATTTTGAAAATTTATCCTATATCATTCACCTCTCAAACTTTTACCATAGTAAATTTACAAATTACAAAATTACAGTGTAAATTTCTAGAAATTTAGCAGCTTTTTGCAGATGCGTAGCGAGCTGCTGGAGGAGGTTTTTGAGTGCCTTCCTGAAGTCCAAATATGAAACTGGGACATTTTCTGTATAGATTGGAGAGCGTAGTTGTATTTAGCATATTTAAGCATGAAAAATGAACTTTTCCAGGCTAATATATCCTCATTTTCCCAAGACTGCTCTAGATGTGCAGCGAGGGGTCCAAAATAGTGGCAGAAACCTTTTTTTAGGGCACTTTTTTGCATTTTTCTTGAAATATGTGCAGGAGATCAGAAAACCAAGGAAATGGGTCTGAATTAGAGGTCATTATGTTTCCAAAAATGCTGAGTTTTTGTCATTTATATGCTATGAGGAAATGTGTAGCGTGAGCTCGTTGCACATCTCGGATGACCAAAATTGCCAAAAAACTCAAAAATTCACAAAATTGCAAAATTTATTCAAAACTCTTAAAAAAATGTTCAAGCATGCTCCATGAAGTCTTGATGTGATGTGCTATGTTATTAGGGAAGCATCAGCAAGCAGGTCTAACTTACCCTTCTCCTTTTGGTTGATTAGGGTTTCCTTCAGTTTTGCTTGCAATTGTTTGACTTTGACATTACAAAACTTATTCCTTGTGTAGTAGTGATCAGCCATGTGTTTTTACATCTTGTTGTCTCTATTCGCCTTGTCAAGGAGCTTCTCCAAGTGAATATTGACTTTCTCAAGCCAAAACTCCCTATTTTCATTGATTTCCATGGCCATCCTTTCTTCAAAAGTCAACTCTTCATCTGGTGGATTTTGTTCTCTTTCTTTCTGAAGTGCTCTCGTGAGGCCCATGGTCCTTGGAATTTTCCTTGTCACCTATTGGCTTGAGAGATGACATCCATTGAAACTATAAATTCTACTCCCGCTAAGGTAGCTTTGTCTCTCTTTAATACATTGGCAAAAACCCCAGTAAGTTGCTCATGATAGCCAACCACTTGGATCTTCTTCCAAAACTTCATGCAGATTACATCTTCAAAAAATTTCTTGATGAAGGGAGAAGAAATGATTGTGTGACTTTTGAAGGTTCAGACCTCAAAACCTTGCCTCCCTTATTATAATTTTTCTTTCCTGAAGGTGATGTATAAGTCTCCATAATGAAACCCTAGGTAATAGGGGGGGAAAATAGAGGATTTAAGGAAGTGGGTGTATGAAGCTCTGATGAGGTGTATTTGAAGGCATATCAAGAAGAATTTCAAGATTTTATCTCAGAAAATGAAATATGGTGACAAGGAGACTGAAAAAAAAAAAAAAAAAAAAAAAAAAACATAGAGAAGGTGATAGCTTGAATCTTAGGAAAAATTAATGCAAAGGTTGAGATGAATAGAGTTACTTACTTCTTTTAGGCTTGTAGAACCTTCCTTAAGAGAATAAAACAATTTCTATATGGATTTCCTTCATTCAACCAAAACATGGATGTTTTTCCCACATGCGTAGCATAGTCTTCCTGTGCAGAATGAAGATGTGCAACGAAGTGGCCAAATGTGCAACAAAGTGGCTAGATGTGTAGCGAGCTTGGGAAAAGTGACTTTTGGAGGTCTTCTCGAGGTCCAAATAAATATCTAAAGGTACCAATGGAAATCTTAGGATTTATTCTACATAATAGAGTCATCAAACACTGCGAACACCTTCTCCAAACCCCTAAAAAACTATCTTGAATTCAAGTTGTCTAGAAGTGCAGAAAACCTCATGTGGCAATTGTGTTTTCGGAATCTCTCCCAAATAATAATACTTGTGTATAAACTGGAGGTGTTTTTTGTTCCTTGGTCTATGATGGAAAAAAAAATCTTTCAATTTTGGAAAATTCATCTCTATTTGGTTAGAAACGCATTTTGAAGCAAAATTGTTCATGTGGGCACTGTAAACCCTAGACAGCCCATAACTTGGAAAGGTAAAGCTATGATTTCTTGTAATTTGGCACGGCTTGGAAAGTGGAGAAGACATCATCTCATGTGTTTTGAGTGGTTCATATCTTGACGTTGGGCCTCCCTTGTTGTAAGGGCTCTTATCTCCCTCCATATGTGCTTTGCAAGGGGAAAAACCCTAATAATGAAAAACAGATTAGGGGAATTTTGAGGTCTAAAATGGGTCTCCTAAGAAAAATGTACAACAAAAATAAACTTTATAAGAACCAATAGGATTCAAGATGATGATGTCAACCATGGGGGATGATTTACCATTTTTGGAGTAAAAAAGTAAAAATATTAAAAAATAATAAAATAATAAAACTACTTTTTCAACTTGTATTTTCAACTTAAGTCCCTAATTTTTTACTCAAATTTCGATTAGGAGTACTCGTTGGATGAAAAATTTAATTCGTCATCCAAGGAGTACCCATGTTGCATACTTTCGATGGACCCTATTACACGGAAAATGAGAAATACATTAAAAAAAAAAAAAAAAAAAAAAAAACATAGAGAAGGTGATAGCTTGAATCTTAGGAAAAATTAATGCAAAGGTTGAGATGAATAGAGTTACTTACTTCTTTTAGGCTTGTAGAACCTTCCTTAAGAGAATAAAACAATTTCTATATGGATTTCCTTCATTAACAAAACATGGATGTTTTTCCCACATGCGTAGCATAGTCTTCTCGTGAAGATGAAGATGTGCAACGAAGTGGCAAATGTGCAACAAAGTGGCTAGATGTGTAGCGAGCTTGGGAAAAGTGACTTTTAGGTGCTATAGATTAGTAATATCTAAAGGTACCAATGGAAATCTTAAAGGTTTATTCTACCTCGTAAGTCCATCAAACACGCGATACATGTCTATTTTAAAAAAGCTATCTTGGGTCAAAATTTGTCACAAGTGCGAAGCCTCATGCAAGTTGTTTTGGAATTTCTCCAAAATCATAATACTTGTGTATAAACTGAAGGAGGTTTTGTTCCTTAATATATGATGGACAAAAACCTCTTTCACCTTGGAAAATTAATCTATATTTGGTCATAAGCACATTTTGAAGCAAAATTGTTCATGTGTGCACTCTAAACCCTAGGCAGTCCATAACTTAGAAAGGTAAAGTCACGATTTCTTGGAATTTGGCACGGCAGAGAACAGAAGACATATCTGTGTGTTTTGGGTAGTTTCATATCTTGACGTTGGGCCTCCCTTGTTGTTTGTTGCTAAGGGCTCTTATATGTGGTGAATGCTGTGCTTTACTGAGGAAAAAGCCCTAATAATGGCGCAGATTGAGGAGAATTTGAGGTCTAAATGGGTCTCTAAGAAAAATATACAACAAAAGTAAACTTTATAAAGACAATAGGATTAAGAATGATGATGTCAACCATGGGGGATGATTTACCATTTTTGGAGTAAAAAAGTAAAAATATTAAAAAATAATAAAATAATAAAACTACTTTTTCAACTTGTATTTTCAACTTAAGTCCCTAATTTTTTACTCAAATTTCGATTAGGAGTACTCGTTGGATGAAAAATTTAATTCGTCATCCAAGGAGTACCCATGTTGCATACTTTCGATGGACCCTATTACACGGAAAATGAGAAATACATTAAAAAAAAAAAAAAAAAAAAAAAAAATTGATTGCATTCACATTTTTCATGTATTTCTCGTTTTTCTTGTAGCAGGGTCCATAAAAAATATGCAACATGGGTACTCTTTGGATGAGGAATCCAATTATGCATCCAACGAGTGTTTCCGCTCAAAATTTGAGTAAACCCGTAGGGAGATAAGTTGAAAATACGAGTTGAAAAAATAGTTTTTTCTTTTTTCCCTCTAAAATTTGATGATGTAATCAAATATTATTTTATTATTTCCACTATTATTTTATATTTTCCTTTGGAGGCCCATTTTAGACATCAAAATTCCCCTAATGAGAAATGGAGAAATGGAGTAGGATGGAGGGGTTAGGAGAGGGAAATTGGGATAGGAAAAATTAGGGAAGTAGGTAAGGGTGTTAGGAAGGTTTAGGAAGTGGAATGGAAGGGAATTAGGGTAGGAGTAGACCTAGGGAATTTTATTACAAGTCTAGGTCTAGGAGGCTACCACAAACGCAACATAGGGATAGTGGTGTGGTGTAGGGTCTAGGGTTCGTATGTAGAAGCTTAAGGAGTGAAATTGAGGGGGTGTGAGGGCTTAAGGGAGTGTATTTTGATGTGGGGAAAGGGAAAATGACTATGGGAAGGGTTTATTTGACTTACAAATTCAAAGAGGTAGGGTGGCCCACCTCGTGATTTTCACTTTGCTTTTGGAACCTTGTAGCCTTGGAACTTTCGATTGCAGCTTTAAAACTTTAAAACTTATTACATAATATGAAACATAAATTACATTTGAAACCAAATTCATAGAACAAATTTACCTATTACCACTCCTCCATTGTAGGATTTTATGCATGGATAACACATTTGGTGACTGAAACCCTAATGACCTAATGGACACACTAAACTGAATGAAATCATGATGATGATGATTGAAGTGATAATGATGATATTTTATTTTATGGTACACTCAACTGAATGATGATAAGGACCGACATGTAAAATATTTTGAAAGGAGTGGAAATAGCCCTAGACACACTAACCAGTGACCATATTTTTATTTGACAACCTAATGAAATGACAAAAATTTGACTTTGAGAACCTAACAAGACATTGTAAGAGCATATTTGATCACTGGTGATAGGCTATACAGACTAACACTAATATTTCCTCCAGCTGGGGATGGAAGCTCCTTGGAGGTGTCAAGAACATCGTAGACCAAGCAGCCTTACCATTGGGCATGGAGTCAAAAATAAGAAGGTGAGACTTAATACTGGAAACTAGAAACTGGAAACAAACTGGCAAACGAAACTGACTCTCACTAAAATAAAACTTATTGATGGCAGCATATCACTGAGACTTGAGGGCTTTAAAATCTTGATGACAACTACCTACGTGTTGAAGACATATGTATAATCATGTGAAACATTCCTTCTAGTGTAACCAATCCAACAAATGGCTACATAGTTTAATCATGCTTGCAGTTTCCTCGAGCAGGAAAAAAAAAAAACTAGGCCACTCCAAGTGTCTACTGAACATGTGCTTCTGTTCCATGAAAAAAAGAAAATACATCTTCCTTTCTAACAGTAGCAAATCAGTAAAAGGATCTTAAAAAATCTGAAATGTTACCTTGTCTTAAGATCCAACAAAAACACAATCACACCCTTCATTCTGCTCTGAAAGAACACTTGGTTGTTGATCCATAGGAAGGCATAGGGAAGTATGACTTTCTGTTATCTGAGTATTGGCTATAAATTCCTGAAGCATTGGCAACTTTGATTCTATCTCTGACATACTGTCTCTCTCGGACTCATACTCCTCCAATTCATAGTCTAAATCATATTTGAACTTAAAACGTTCTTCGAGATTGTTAAGCATGACAGCCCTATCATCTTCGTGAAAGAAAATAGTCCCTTTTAGTTGATCTCTTTGAATGAAATAATCATCACAAATTGGATTACCCACAACAACTTCCTGTATAGTTTCATCAATCTTAGGACTGTCATCATTTAAACTCATATGTTCATTTTCAAAAATGGAAGAAGTTTTACTCACACATTTTTGACTGTGTGAACATGCAAACCTACATTAGCTTGGGCTGTAACATGATTGTTCAAGAGCTGATCTATTTCATCTTTTGACAAAGGAGAAATTTGAGTTTTATAGCAGTTAATATTTGCTTGATGATTTTCATTTTCAAGATCGGGAATAGGCATTTCTCTTTTTTGGTCCCAATCTGTTTCATCCAAGGAGGAAGTTACTGATTCTTGTTGGGAGGAAAAATCATAAAGGGCTTCTATGATCTCATCATCTAGACACTCTTCATCCCCATACAAATTTTCAAGAAACTCAATGAAATTTTTAGAAATCTCACAACAACTATCAATTATCGACAAGAAAGAATTAGAGCTTTGATAATGTTGAAATAAAACTGAATGAAAGTCCTTTAAAGAATATAATCTAGTAGATGGTAGACTCTCATACCATGCTCTCACTTTTTCCTCCAAGGTAGCCATGAACATATTCATCAGACAATCTTCATTAAACTCAATCTTTAGTCTATGAATATGAAAATGAAATTTGACTAAATGCAAACTAGCATCTTCACCATCTTGGCCTTTAAACTTTGACATTCCTATTTTCCAATCTATACAAGGAATAAGGTTCAGAAAACTAGGAATATGAGCCCGACTCATAGGAGAATACCTTCGATTAGTTGAATCCATATTGACAACAATGAAGTCACCAAGAATTTCTTCAGACTATCGGTTCTTGAAAAGTGGAGTCGCCATGAAAATTATGAACCTTTAGATTCTTTGACACTGGAGTCACCAGGTGAAATATGCACAACCTTCTGGTGCCTAGTCACTATTCACCATCGGCAATAAGATATGATCCTTGTCGTTCTTTCCCAGGGAATATTTGCCACTTCGTTCCCCGACAACGGCTCCAAAATGTTAGCACTCCACCAGTTCTCTGAAGGTTGAAAAAGGAGACTATAAAAGGTAACCACATACCACTTTGACCTTATAGCTAGCCCTACCAAGCTGAGAGGGCTCTTTCTATGAGATCACAGTCATAGATTGACTATGACATGAAAGATATTAGGCTAGATGGTAGGATTAGGTAGGTTTTGATTATTTTAGGGTTTGATGCTAGATCAGGGATGAAACCAAGTAGCTAGGTCTAGGTATCAAAAGGGTTTACATCTGCAAATATATAAAGGAGCAAGGTAGTAGTGGATAAATGATGGCTTCAGGGTTTTGTAGGTATGGTGGAGGTTCTGAAAAAGTAGAGGGATTTAATAAGCATGTTCATTCATAAATTCATTAAACTAGAAGCATGAAACACAATATGACATTTCCATATAAACAGAGCTAAATCAATAGAATTATGCCTATGAGTTGTAAGGAAAGCCATTGAAGGTACAAGATATAGAAAGAAGAGATGTATATCATTCAATAAATACTATAACAGAAAAATACATGATCATAAACTCACTACACATGAATTCCAAGATGATAGGTGCAACTACATCCTTTGATTTCTAAATATGAAAATGGAAGTACAAGCTAAAACAGTTACAATCCTCTGATGCCCAACTAGTAAAATGACTATGAAAATGATATATATACCAAAACAACCTCTCTTCTCTCTCAGGGGCCGATTTTTCTCCAAGAAAAACTAAATTCATGCACCCATTCAATGTCTACTACAAGCAAGGGAGGTTACCAAACTGGCTTCCTCCTTTTTTGAACCACTTGAGCTAATTCCTCAAAGCCTTTAATACATTATAAGACACTTAACTAACTCAAGTTAACCACAATTACATTTAATTTTTAAAATTTACCCTATATCATTCACCTCTCAACCTTTTACCACAATAAATTTACAAATTACAAAATTACAGAGTAAATTTCTAGAAATTTAGCAGGTTTTTTGCAGATGCATAGCGAAATGTTGGAGGAGTTTTTTTAGTGCCTTACTAAAGTCCAAATCTGAAACTGAGACTTGTTATGGATATATTGGAGAGTTTAGTTGTATTTAGCATATTTATAGGCTGATATATCCTCATTTTCCCAAGACTGCTCCAGGTGTGCATGGAGGGGTCCAAAACAGTGGCAGAAACATGTTTTTAGGGTACTTTTTTGTAGTTTTCTTGAAATTTGTGCGGGATATCTAAAAACCAAGGATGCTCCTATGAAATTTGCAACGTGAGCTCGCTGCACATCTAGGATGACCAAAATTGCCAAAAAACTCAAAAATTCACAAAATTGCAAATTTTCTTCAAATCTCTTTCAAAAAATTTCAAACATGCTCCATGAATTCCTAATTTGATGCGATATGCTATTAGTGAAGCATCAGAAAGCAGGTCTAACTTACCCTTCCCCTTTCGGCTCATTAGGGTTTCCTTCAGTTTTGTTTGCAATTATTTGACTTTGACATTGCAAATCATATTCCTTGTGTAGTAGTGAGAAGCGATGTGTTTTTTCATCTTGTTGTCTCTGTCAGACTTGTAAAGGAGCTTCTCCAAGTGAATATTGACTTTCTCAAGCCAAAACTCCCTATTTTCATTGATTTCCATGGCCATCCTTTCTTCAAAAGTCAACTCTTCATCTGGTGGATTTTGTTCTCTTTCTTTTTGAAGTGCTCTCCTGAGGCCCATGGTCCTTGGCCTTTTCCTTTTCACCTTTTGGCTTGAGATATTGCATCCATTAAAACTATAAATTATACTCCTGCTAAGGTAGCTTTTTCTCTCTTCAATGCAGTGGAAAAAAGTCCAGTAAGTTTCTCATGATAGCCAGCTTCTTGGATCTTCCTGCAAAAATTCAAGCATTTTACATCTTCAAAAAATTTCTTGATGAAGGAATGAAAAATATTTTATGTGACTTTTGAAGGTTCAAACCTCAAAACCTTGCCTCCCTTGTTATACTTTTTCTTTCCAAGAAGGTGATTTATTAGTCTCCATAATGAAACCCTAGGTAATAGGAGGGAAAAACAGAGGATTTAAGGCAGTGGTTGGATGAAGCTATGATGAGGTGTATTTGAAGGTATATGAAGAAGAATTTCAGGTTTTTATCTCAACAGATTAAATATGTTGACTAGGAGACTGAAAAAACAAGAAAAACCATAGAGAAGGTATTAGCTTGAATCTTAGGCAAATTTGATGCAAAGGTTGAGATGAATAGTGTTACTTACTTCTTTTAAGCCTGTAGAAACTTCCTTAAGAGAAGAAAACCCTTTGGAAATTTTTTTCCTTCATTCAACCAAAAGATGGATGTTTTTCCCAGATGCGTAGCGGATTCTTCCTGTGTGCAGCGACGTTGTGCAATGAAGTGGCCAGATGTGCAGCGAGCTTGGGAAAAGTGACTTTGGTTGGCCTTCCCAAGGTCAAAATAAAGATCGTAAGGTACCATTGGAAATCTTAGGATTTCTACTACACAATTGAGTCATCAAGAACTTAAAAAACCTTCTCTAAACCCCTGAAAAGTTGTCTTGAAGTCAAGTTTTCCAGAAGTGCAGAAAACCTCTTGTGGAAATTGTGTTTTTGGAATTTCTCCCAAATCATAATACCCGTGTACAAGGGGAAGGATTTTTTTGTTCCTTGGTATATTGTGGAAAACAACCTCTTTCACTTTTGGAAAATTCATCTCTATTTTCTCATAAACACATTTTTAAGCAAAATTGTTCATGTGTGCAATATAAACCCTAGGCGGCCCATAACTTGGAAAGGTAAAGCTATGATTTCTTGGAATTTGGAATTGCTTGGAAAGTGGATATGAAATCACCTCATGTGTGTTGATTATTTCATGTCTTGACATTTTTCCTCCCTTGTTTTAAGGCCTCTTATCTCCCTCCATATGTACTTTTCAAGGGGAAAGCCCTAATAGTGAAAAACAGGGAAATGGAGAAATGGAGTAGGATGAAGGGGTTAGGAGAGAGAAATTGGGATAGGAAAAATTAGGGAAGTAGGGAAGGGTGTTAGGAATTTTTAGGAAGTTAAATGGAATGGAATTAGGGTAGGAGTAGACCTATGGAATTTTATTACAGGTTTAGGTCTAGGAGGTTATCACAAACATAGCGTAGGGATACTTGTGTAGTGTAGGATCTAGGGTTTGGATGTAGAAGCTTAAGGAGTGAAAGTGATGGGGTGTGAGGGCTTCCGAGAGTGTATGTGGATGTGAGGAAAGGGAAAATGACTATGGGAAGGGTTTATATGACCTACAAATTCAAAGAGGTAGGGTGGCCCACCTCATGATTTTCACTTTTCTTTTGGAACCTTGTAGCTTTGGAACTTTTAGTTGTAGCTTTAGAACTTTGAAACTTATTACATAATATGAAACATAAATTAATTTTTGAAACCAAACTTCATCAAGAAAATTTACCTATTACCACTCCTCCATTGCCGAATTTTATGCATGAATGACAGATTTGGTGACTGAAACCCTAATGACCTAATGGAGACATCAAACTAAATGAAATCATGATGATAATGACTGAAGTGATAATGATGATATTTTATTTGATGGTACACTCAACTGAATGATGACAAGGAGCGATATGTAAAAAAAATTGAAAGGAGTGGAAATAGCCCTAGACACTATAACCAGTGACCAGATTTTTATTTGAAAACCTATTGAAATGACAAAATTTTGATTTTGAGAACCTAAAAAGACATGGTAAGAGCATATTTGATCACTGGTGACATGTTGTATAGACTGACACTAACAACCTAAAAATAGAAAAATATATTTAAAAAAATGTATTTTAATGCCTGACAAACATACCATAAGGACATCTATTTGCATAGCATTCAATGTTATGGATCACTAAGCACAAAAATTCCACTTTTAATATAAAAATTACATAATCCTAATTATATGAGGAACTAAACCGAGTTTAGGAAAGGTAAAATACATCTTACAAGTAAATTAGGTAAAAAATTATTAAACTAATCTCATATATGTTAAAAAGGGTAAAGATTAATTGTCTTATTGAAATATCCACACAATATTCACGTTTAGAACCTAAAAAAAATCAATGTGCCAGAAGCTTCGAGATCTAGAATGTCTCTAAGATAACAACCTCTGCGTACGCCAAAATTTCTACAGAAAACCCTAATTGAGCAGAGTTAGCGCAGAGCCCAAATATAATTTTTACTCAGATATAACTATTATATTACTTGAGTTTTACAAAATAAAATTCCACCTTTTTCATAATTTTACTCCAAATCCTTAAGCCCAATTTAAAATTCTACTCGGAACTCCCTTTTTAACCCAAAATCGAAAATTCTATATTGATTTGATTTGTGTGATGTGTTCAATTGGTTTTTATATTTTATTTATACATCATTATAGTTTTTTAGGGATGACATTACATTAATTACTAAATTTTTAATTAGGGATGACATTATATTAAATTTATTTATGTTAAATGTTAAATTTTAGAAACATTTACGCCTACACATCACCCCCTATACTAGGTTGCAGAGCGCCTCTTGGTTATAGAGTGAAATTATATTTGTGTGTTTGAAAAGTCATCACAAAAGCATATGTAAGTCATCATAGTTTTTATCAATTAAAAGGTTAGGAAGGTTAGTATTATAATATATATTTTGAAATTAAAATCTAATATGGGTGTATATCTCGGGGCTTTCTAAAAAAATGTTCCTCGTTTCAACTCTCTTATTGTCACAAAAAAGTCAAATTATTTCGAGCTATAATGTTTTACGAATTTTCTGGTGCGTTAGATGAATATGGAGTTTGTGATATTTTATTCTTATTTTAGCAATGTTGATTTTTTTATTTACTCTAAGTTGAAATAGAGATATACTTTTGTTCTTCTAAATTAGGGTTGATCACATTATCTTATTTTTTTCTTATCCTATAATTCTTTATCACACCACAAAGTTCTCTTTAAATTTAATATTCTCCTAATTCTACAGAGTGGAATTTCCTCGATACTCCAATTATTTAATAAAAACTTGTCATCTTTGTGTTCCTCACTTTAGATGCAGGTCTTGTGAAATAAATATCTCAGCCTTGCACAACCTTGAAATCAATGTCAAGATTTCAACAATATCCCCCTTTGGCATTGATGGGAATCATCTCTGACCTCATAGCACGATAGACACAAACTCTTTAACCACCAGTGAAATCCATAGAATAGTGTAAATTCCCAATACTCAAATATTTTTGTTACCTAAATATTCCCCCCTTTTACATAAATGAAAAAGGGGTTTGTGAGACTTCTTGTCCAGTGCAATTTTTCTCCCAATGATTGTCCAAATTTCTCCCCCTATATCAACATGAAATGTTGCTCATGCTAATGACAGGTCTTGCTCATTTTATCATATTTCTAGTGCAAATTAATTCCCTTGAACTCATGCTACACTTTTGATCTTGGAAATCACCCCTAAGATTATTCGATTCTCTTCTCTCTAACCTCTTGGAAAATATTTATCCTTGATTGAATTGAACAACTTCCTTTGTTCTTTTTTAAGGAATCTATTCAAGAGATGAAGGATACATCATTCCAAACTTCTACCTTAAATTCTAAAAGGAATCTCGGGCAATAGGCTTGGTGAAAATATCAGTTACTGTTCCTTTGTTGATATATATCCCAACCTTACAATATGATCAACCATCTCTTCTTTAAGAAATTGATACTTTATTGGTATATGTTTGGTTTTTGAGGGAAGAGAAAGGTTCTTGGACAATCTTATAACACTTTAATTATCACATACAATGGGAATCAATCCATCATACATTACCTGGATGTCTTGCAAATCCTGCTTCATCCACAAAATCTGAGTGCAACACGAAACAATTGCTATGTATTTTGCTTCAGCTGTGGACAATGATATTGATGTTTACTTATTACTTAACCAAGCCACCAAATAGTCTCTGAGGAAGAAGGCACCACCACGTGTGATTTTCTATCATCTACACTACCAACCCAATCAACATCTGTGTATGAAATTAAAGAAAAGTGTCAACCCTTAGGATACCATAAACCAAAATATATCTTGGATTTTAAATATCTAAAAAATAAGTTTGCAACTAATAATGACACACTTTAGGGGTTGATTGATACCTTTTTACTACACCAACAACTTGAATTGTGTCTGGCCTAGTGGATTTTAGGTACATGAGGTTGCCAATCATTAATATGAACATTGTTTGATTGACCTTAGGTGATTCATCATTTTCCTCAAATTACAACCAATGACCATGGGAGTGCTAACAGGTGAGCACTATTCTATCCTAAGCTTTGTCAACATCTCCTTAAGGTATTAGCTTCAGGAGATAAACATTCCTTTGGATGACTCTGAAATTTGCAAACCAATGAAAAAGGGTAGCTCTCCTAGCAATGACATTTCAAACTCAACTTGCATTTTAGCTGCAAATTTTTGGCTTATCAAATTTGCATCACTTCCAAAACTTATGTCATCAACATAAACAACAATGATTAAAATATTTTCATTTTCAAACTTGATATAAAAATTACAATTAGTTCCCTCTTTTGAAACCTTATTGTAGGTATATATCTGTCTAATCTTGAATACTATGCTCTTGCTACTTGATTTAGCCCATACAAGGATTTATTAAGTCTGCATACACCATTTATATTGTATGAAAACTGGAGTCCTTCAGGATGTTCTATATAATCTTCCTCTTCAATTTCTCCATTTAGAAATGTTGATTTCATGTCCATCTGATAAGCTTTAAAATTCTTGTGACATGAAAATGCTAAAAATATTCTTATTTCCTCCAATATTACAGTAGGAGGAAAAATTTCTTCAAAGTCTACTCCTTCAATATGTGCACATCTTTTGCATATTAATCTGGCCTTGTTCTAACAACTTGTCCATCTTCATTTAACTTGTTAGTAAAGACCAATTTTGTACCAATGACATTTTTATTTATTGGTCTTGGAACTAATTCCCAAGTTTGATTTTTCTATGTATGATCTAATTCCTCATTTTTTTCCTTTATCCAATGCTTATCTCGACTTACCTGAGAAAAATATTTGGGCTCAATCATGGAAAACATGGAAATATGTGCTTGAGTAAAAGCACCTATTCGTTTTCTTCTAGTTTGAACTCATAATTCCTTATCACTAACAATTTGATTTACATGGTGATCCTTTTATACATACCTCGAATGGGTTTATGCATGAGAGAATGTTGCCTCTTTGTCTTCTTCTTCTCTTTCTTGTTCTTCCAATCCTTCATGTTGTTAATTTTCATATTCACTGTTAATCTCATCAAGTGGGCTAATATATCTTAGTTGATTTTTTTTAGAGGTAAAGTTTCATGCCCCTTCACATAAATGTTGTCAACAATCTCGCATAAAATTTTGTTATAACATCTATAACCTTTTATCTTACTTGAATATCCTAAAAATATGCCTTCATCAACTATGGTATCAAACTTACCCAACTTGTCACCATTAATATTGATGTAGCACTTTCTATCAAAAACTTTGAAGTGTTTGATTCAAGTTGGTTTTCCATACCACAACTCATAAGGAGACTTGCCACTATTTGGATTGAAGTGTGATTTATTTAAAATATGAACTGTTTTATGGATAACTTCAGCCCAAAAGGTGCTTGGAATATTTCTCTCATCTAAAATTTCTCTAGACATTTTTTGCATCGATATGTTTTTCCTTTCCACTACTCCATTTTGTTGTGGGGTGTTTGTGGTTGAGAATTGTCTTCTTATTCCATGTTCTTCACAAAAATAATCAAACTCACTTAGGGTAAACTCCCCACCTCTGTCAGACCTTAGGAATTTCAACGTAATCGTTTTGGTTTTCAACGAGGGCTATGAAAACTTTTAACTTATCAAATGATTCATATTTCCCTTTTTAAAATACAATCCAAGTCAGCCTAGTATAATAATTAATAGTCAACATAAAATATCATTCTCCACTAAGGGTTTCATTTCTTGAAGGTACACATAAGTCTATATGAATGAACTATAGAGGACTTGTTGATCAATTTTACTCATCCTTGAAGGGTCTCGAACTTACATTCCAATTTGACATGATTTGCAAATGGTATTTCTTGGCTTCAAAATCTTTGGAAAGTCCCTTATAGCCTTCTTTTTGTTGAGTCCAAACAGTCAAATTCATCCACCTGGCGACTCCACACTCCCTATGATCCAAAGACCTGATGACTCCACTGGTGGAGGACTTTGAACTGGTTGAGAAGAATTAGTAGCATTCTTTGCAAAAGCATGAATCCAAACATGGACAGGGATACAAAGTATGATGCTTTGTATGACCAATTAGATGAATTAACAGAAACGTTTGGTAAAGTGCTGGAGATGTATATCGCTAATCTGAACGCAAATGAGGATTATTTGGAACATCCCATGCCTCTCCCAGAACAAGAACAAACTCGAGACCGAGAGGATGAGCAAGACATGTAAGATGCTCAAGAGTCTATAGAAGATGAAGAGGAAAGTGATCAGGGACTGCCTGATTGCTTACCTATGTCTTGTGTTACGCTGACTAGAGAATATCAGCGCCTAATGGCAAAAGCTAATAGGGAAAGTTTCCTTGGGGAAACAAGAGACCACATAGAAGAGGCAGAATCTGATGTGGAAGAAGAGGCTCAAGAAAACATCCCGCCTCCAAATCAGCTAACACAAGAGAAAGAGGATTGTTGTCCTTTTGTCCATGATGAGAGGGAAACCCCTCTTTTGACAGAAGAAGAGATTGATCAGATATTAAGTCAGCAGTCCACCTCAGAAATATTTTATAGAACACACGCTCCTTCTCATTCATCTCCTGAGTTTGATGATACAGATCCAGAAAGCTCCTTTGTGGATCAGGATGAAGAAAGACCTGCTAAGAATCCGACAGGTTTGATTGGTGACATTGCTTACGATTATGACTTTCCTAGTTATGATCTATTTGATGATGATTGTTTCCAGAGAGAAGCTGAGCTTGCAGAACCATCATCAGTAGACCCATGAGGGGAAAAAACAGGGCCAGCAAATCCAGAGAAGCAGTGAACCCAGTCAACCTATCTATGACACTGATGGGGAAAGTTATGAAAGCATCAGTGATGAGTGTCATGAGATCGGTGGTTAGTAGTATTTCCTTTCAAAAGACGAGGAGGAAATCAAAGAAGGGATTCTTGAGCAAGATGAAAATAACGAGCCTTCTCTTGAAAAAGAGGAAGCAATGCAACAAACCACTACTCAAGAATACATAGATCTTTTCACAGAGCTCAGCACATCAGAGCAGAACATATCAGAGCTCCAAGAGGACTCATCTGCAATATATGATGACTCCTCCAGTTCAGAAAATGAAGAAGATGAGGGAGATTCTCTCTCTCAAGAGAGTCTTCTTCTTGATCCAGTGGAAGAAGAAGAGACCTTGGTTGAAGCCTGCCTGCCAAATCTGCATAGCCAGGTATCTTTTCATGATCCTTATGCTCATTTCCTGCAAACATTTGAGGAAGGATCAAAGGTGTTTTTGAGCAGCATGTTGCAAACAGAAAGAAAAATTTTCAAAGCTGCTGTTATTGAACAAAAAGAGTGGGAGCTGCCCTCCCTATCCAGCCTACTCAAGGAGCTGAGCAGAAAGGACCAGTCATGGGATCACTTGATGGACTGGTTACATTGGAAGACAATGATTGTAAGCTAGACTTGTAAATATTCCAGTCAGAGTAGGGTAGGTAGGAAAATCTCAATAAAGCTCAGTCTGTGAGCGTGTAGTTAGTTGTTTTAATTTCTGCAAAGCCCAGCAAGCCAGACAGTCTAATCCTGGCTTGACTGTTTTCAATTTCTATCTTAGAATGAAGAGAAGAAATCTGTTAGACGGTCTAATCCTAGAAGATAGTAGTTTAGGTAGAGAAAATATGAGGCCAACAATCTAATCTGGTCTCATGGAGTAATAAGGGTAGAAGTAGAATAGGTTTATTTTCCTGCTTGTAAAAAATTGATGATGTAAAGGGTCTGCAAATCCAAATGCACCCAGAAGAAAAAATGTTAGGACAATAGTATGGGTAGGTAGTTGTTTGGGAGAATATTACTGTTGATGTAATGTCTTCATGAATTGTGGTAGCTGATCTAAAGAAAGAAAGGGATGTGCCAAGTAGCAGGCATCTGGCCTACGCCAAAGATCATTCTCTGAATTCTTGACTCCTTCAAGAAGAAGCCATCCCCATGTGGAACCACTGTTAGCCCCCTATGAATTTTTTGACAAGCAAACAGGGGGCTCAAATGTTTTTGAGCCTTCAAGGAATGCATTTCCATCTAAAAACACATCATCCTTGAAACCTCCTTGTGCCCTTGTCCTTTTATAAATCCCCACTGTTGTTTCCAGTTATAAAGCCTCTCTCATTGTGAAGAAATGCCCAAAAGGCCTCCTCCTTTTCCCCTTATATCATCCCTTCTAAACCTCTGCTTCATCCCCTTTTAATTCTCTCTTTTTCCCCCATTAACCCTCTAAACCATCTCAAGTTCCCTTTTAAGCCCTTCAAATACTCTTTGTTTGGTTTAATAAACCCTTTTCCTCTCTATCGTTACCCTTCTTTGGCCTTAAATTGCATTAAAATGGGCCAAAAACCCACTTTCTACCTTATATTAAGGCCTAGCCCCTTAACCACTTCCCTGTCATATGCCCCGCGCCCAGGACCAAGCGCTTAAGCCCCGGGCGCTAATCGCAATCGCACCATCGGGCGAGCGCATTTCTATGTGTTAACTTAAAAATCCCGATGCGATTGAGTCTTGGTCTGTAGCGCCGCAGATACAATCTCCACCATTGATCTGAATAGATCTAATGGTCCGCGCCCTCGCACTCCCACTCCGATCGCAATCAGAAATTTCACCGTGCCACTCCCTTGTTCCCCCGATTGCGATCCCCCGATCGAATCCTAGCCGTCCATCCATTCAGAATCAACGGCCCAGATCCCATCGCTCCCTCGTTTCTCCCCGCTGATTGCTTCTCCACCGTTGATCTATCACCCGAATCTGACGGCTAGCGCTCAATCGCATCGCCGCTCCAATCGCAATCACAATTTCCAAACCATGCCACCCTCCACCCTTTGCGATTGCGATTCCCCGATCCAATCTCGACCGTCCGTTCGATCCAAATCGACGGCCCACACTGGATCGCGCCCTCCATCATATTTCTTCATCGGATCTCTCGAACATTTCACCATTCAATCTCTGCCATTCGTTGATCTACTCCTGAGATCCAACGGTCTAAGTTTAGTCACCCTCCGCCATGACCAGGTCCCACCACCCATGGTCCATTTCATATGTTTTTCAATGCATTTTCCCATTTCCTTTAAGTGTCGCCCAACTTCCAAAGGTCATCCCGTCCATCAATCTCCACCGTTGATCACCGCCTCCAAAACTGATCGGACGGCCCACATTCATTCCCCCATAAAAACTCCATTTCATTGCATTTTCACCTGTTTCCTCTACGACCGTCGTTTCTACTGTTCCGCCACCATTCCTCCAGGATTTCAAAGCATCCTTCCGCCATCGTCCCTGGATTTTATAATTGAATTAATTTATTATGCAGGGATCACCAACAGACCATTACAAACAGCTGAGCGAGACAGCAGATGACAAATTGGGGGATTTAAGCCTGTAATTGAAGATTTAATATGATAATCCCATGTTCAAAGGATTGAGGCGCAGTTTGAAGACCAAGGAGCACAACGATGAGTCATATCTGTGTATCCATCAGCGGAGCATCGTTTCTCCAAAAGGACACCTTCCTACATCAGCCTCCATGCCTCCTCGAGCCCAGAAACAGTTAATTACACTGACAGAAGCTTCTTAAAGACTGTCAGGACTGCAGTTATGGAAGCATGGAGACCTGAAGACCTTTTTAGTCACCTTACTTTCTTCAGAAGAAAAAACAGAGGGCCTTACAGCCAGAAGGACTTCACGAAACATCAGAGGTCAATCTTGGCCTGACAGAGTCTCCTAGACCATACCAAAGGTACTTACATCGATGCAGATTGCCATTAAGCAGAGTGGGCATGAAATATTTCTCCACTCTTTCTTAATGATATCCATTTAATGAATGTCACCTACCATTGTTATTATCTTCTCCTATAAGAATTCCCGAGAACATATTATAAGGGTTGTTGTTCTGTTGTTGCCGATTACTGTTAGAGGGATTCATTTTGACTGTTAGAACAGTCTTGGGAGGGAGTAACAGAGTAGTTTGTATGTAGTAGGCTAGGAGGAGAAAGTCTGGACTGTATTAGCCATTGAGCTCAGTGTATGTGGTTGGTTTTGCATCAATTAATCAAGCAAATTTCACAGGACCCCTGGTCTATTACTATTGGTGATGTTTTCTCTAACATTGTTTATTACATTTTTCATGATGTTCATTGGTCTTCTGGCTTGCATCAGAAATATGGCATAGGATTTACCCTTGTTAGGTACCCTATGTTTCTGCTCTCCTTGCCTTCAATGTTTTCTGTTGTATGTGTTATCCAAGAGTAAATTCAGCTAATTTAACCAATGTAACGGTTCCATATGCTGCTAGCTAATGTATGAATTCGGGGTTTGCTGCTTGGATGTCCTTGTTGGTGTCAAAGCATTGAAGGTTCAAAGTCCTTCTCTGATATACAGACCCCGGCTCTGTTAAACTTATCTATGTTTTCCCTTGGAGCATGCTAAAGCTAGCCTGGAGTTAAATGACCTCTGGTCCGATATATAAGCTGCCCCTTTGTCCCTCCATTGAAAGTTTCCTTTGAGTATGTCCAAGCAGGTATGGATTTAAATGACCTCTGACCTTATCTATAGAAAGAAATTGGGTTTTTTTCCTTCTTTCACTTTCAATCCTTAATGTTCCATTCCATCATCTATCTAAAAAGATCCTTTAGTGTAGATGACTTGCCCTCTGAAATCCTTGGCTAGTTGTTGCATGTAATTACCTTTCATGACTCCATAGCCCAATGGATGGCATTTTCTTAACCTATCCTCCTTTGCCGAAACATCCTACTATTTTGCTCCTTTCCTCCTATTACCTTCTCAATCTATGATCTCATGACCAACCCAACAACCAACCAACCAAATCATTTTAAAACCCCCTTTGTGCTTCATAACTAGCCTAACATCTCATTTGAGCTTTCAAAGATATATCATTCTTTGTTTCATTGGAGAGATCCCTCTCCGAGTCCAAGAGGGCTAGATCCTAGTGCCCCAAAGTGGTTATGATGTTGTCTCATCTTTTGGTCCTGCCAATCTGGCCAAAACATGGGAACCCCAACAGTAGTGTTCCTTCCTTTCTTGTTGTTGAGTTTTACCAATTTTGTCCTCAACTGCCTTGTTGTTACTAGCTCTTCTTTACTATTGTTGTGGATGATTACATTCATTTCCATGGTTGTTACTTCCTCTGAGCACTTCAACATCTCTGATGGGTACCTTTCCTTAAAATTTATTGGTTCTTGTCTCTCCTCCATAATAGAGAGTAGTTTTAATAAGGGGAGATCAATGAAAACTTGGGATTTCACCCAATTTCTTGGATCTTTTAACAAATCTTAGATTTCGACTAAGATGAGATAATTGGGTATTTTCTACTTCTTTTATAATATACAAAAAATATTCCTCTAGTTTCTAAAATTCCTTCCCCTTTTCTTTTAGTTTTTCTAAGAGAGTGTCTTCAATATTCTAGGCTTACTCTTGCTCCACCTTCAGAAGAAGAACTGTTGAGTCTTCAGTTTCACCCTTTTTTCGTATTTCATTAACAACTCTTTCTGCTTTTTGTTCTTTTTCCTAAGTCTTCGTATTTCTTCTAAAGAACTAACTATTTCTCCTTTTAGATATCCTATATACAACTTATTCTTCATCCAATTCAAAATCATATTTCCCTTCATCCTAGGTTTCCATAGCCATGAGCATGAAACAATTTTCTCTTTGTTCATCTGAAGGCTTCTCATCCTTATCCTCTAAGGAGTTATTATCCTCTTGGGTATAGAAACTCTTCTTATTTAAGTTTTTTCATTCTTGACTCTCTTATACATATCATTTTCTTTATTTTCATATTCATTATTTTGTTTCTTATGTGGACATTTAGATGCATGGTGACATACTTTTTCACAATTGAAGCATTTAAAAGGAAATTTACCTTTGTATTTGTTGAACCCTTTCTTCAATCTTATGAAAAATGTGGCTTCTTCTCCATCAGATTCATAGATTTATTCTTCTTGATCTTCTTTGGTGCTCTTGTCAACTTTTAAGTTGGCTTCCTTTGATGTAGATCTACCTTTTGCGGTGCTCATTTCATAGGCAGTTACTTTTCCCTACAGTTGATCCATTATTAATATGTTGATATTTCACATCTCCTAAATAGTTGATACTTTGGCATTGAATATGGTTGGAAGAGATCTTAACAAATTTTTAACTATAAAGGAATCATCTATAGTTTTGTCAAGGCCTCTTATGGTGTTATCTATTTCATCTACGCGAAGAAAAAAATGGATATGTCCTCATCCTCATTCATCTTTAGTGATTCACATTTCATTATATAAACTTGGATTTTAGCCTTATTTACCTTGCTCTCACCTTCATAACATTTCATTAACTTATCCCATATATCTTTGGCTATGTTGCAGTGCGTAAATTTAACAAATTCAAATTTAGGTAATCCACTTAGGGTTGCATTCAGTTATTTAGCGTTACAAGAAAAATATAACTTGTCATCTCTGTCAACCAATAAATCTAGCTTTTTATAGCCATTCCACACTACATCCTAGACATCTGCACCAAAGGACATTAGGTAGGTCCTCATTCTTACCTTAAAAAATGTATAATTCATTCTAGTGTATAGAGAAGCTTTGTTAATGATATTTCCATCCTAGATGGCCATTTTTTAGATCTACATCTACCTTCTAGTTGTTGGATTATTGTTGAAGGAAGCTACTCTGATACCAAATTTTGGAAATCAATAAAGTACTGAAAGGGAGGGTGAATCAATATTTTATAAATTTTGACAATTATTTACAAAATGAAACACATTAAAAAACACAACAATGTACAAATCACACAAAGCTTGAACACAGGATATTTACGTGGAAACTCATACGAGGGAAAACCATAAATATTCTTTTAATAATAATGTAAATGCAACCACCAACTTCAACTTACATCATATTTTGTAGGAACCAACCTATAAGAGTCACGAACCCCATTTTCGTTGCAAGTGCACACTTGCTACAAGCACCAAATCCCACTATTTGCAAGCACAAACATGTTGGAGGCACCAACCCCTTGACCAGGCACCAACCCCTTAATCGTTACAAGTACCAACCAAAAGGAGACTCCAATCCCCTGATCTGCAAGCACTAACTCCCAATATTTGCAAGTGCCAACTTGCTAGAGGCACCAATCCACTAATATTTACAGACACCAACCTGAAGGAGACTCCAATCCCCTAATTAGAAAGAACCAACTTGATACATCCACTGGAATACCCTTTTTATATATTTTCAGACTCAAATCTATAGATCCTTAAATAAAATATCACAATTACACTAATGTTTACATCAATATTTTCATTTGTTTCATATCTTTTCCAATTAATTCCACAACAATTCAGATCTACAATATTTTTGTATACAATAAATTAAGTTCTTTGATAACCTTACCTCTTAGTCTTTGATCTACATTCCTCTGCCTACACATTCTCATATCTATAATGATTTGCATATATCTTCTTCAAATGTTATGGAACACCTCTCTTCTTTAGTTGGTTTTGAACTCCTGTGCTTCTGCTAGTCCTTTGGATTTCCTCTCGCTAATCCGCATGGAAACACACCACTTCACGTCATTTTGGGTTTTCATTTATATGTATAGTAATTCATCAATTTTGGCCCAATTCGAATAATATATTTTTCACCTGAGACTATGAATTTTTGCCTTAGCACTCAGGATTTCTTTCTCACCAGCACATGTGACATGGGTGTTATAGCCACAAGTTTATCCCTTCAACGGTGTTGATGGATTTCCTAGTTTTAATGCTTGAGTGCCAAGGTCCAAATTCAGGGTTCCAATGGTCGAAAAACACTTAGTAACTTAATTCCTAGCTCCATGTGACCTTAGTGCTAACAATGGACTTAAACAACACTTATCGCTCATCGGCCCACCATTCTCTCAATTGTTACAACACCCCCTAAATTGGTGGTCCAACAAAAAAATATGTCACTTGGAATTCTAATACCTATTATAGATGAGTTTTTGTCTGTTGGCCTACTTATCATTGACTATACTCGCTGTGGTGTGTAAATCCTTCCAACCTAGTGGTTCAAAAAATGGTGCCCTTTCAGTTTGTTGCACCTACTAACAATTTATTTGTATACCATCTACGACCTGTCTACTAATTTTGTTCGCTATTGTTCTAAAGTTTCAATGGCCTAGTGCCCTGATAGCCCGTTGAGGAACCTACATGCCACATCACTTGTCAAATCATGTCTGACATGTAAATTTCTGCCTCCAACAAGAGTTTTCCACATGTCCTGATGCACACATTTTTTTTCCATGTGCCACTCACAAACTGTACATTTAGAAACCCAAAGCTATCAAATTCCCTTGCCACATGTCACCTCCTCAAGTTGTCACATCATAAAATTTCCATATGGTGTTGATGTCATCCACATGTGATGTTCCGTCACTTCCCATCCAAATCCATTATTGTGTGAAAAATCTTCATATCGATTATTTTAATAGACAAAAATGTCAATTGACATTTATTTTGTCCCATTAGTTGTCATAAAATATTTCCTATCTTCCACCCACCCCTGGTTGGCCATATTCGGTGAATGTTAACAACCTCTTTAGACTGAGTGGTATGGTGAGGGACCCACGATCCATCTCATCTGCTACATCATTTTCTACAACCAATGAGAATTTTCTATGTTTCCTCCCGTTGATGTGTGCCTGCCACATGTCACTCCCCAAACGTTCACTTGTCATACAAAATGTGTTGAATCCAATTGTCATGTTTCCTCCTCATAAGTCACCACATCAACTATCTTGCTATGTGGTATCCACATCATTCATGCCGCCTGGCGTCCACGACTTGTGGGGTCCACTTGTTCTACCCCATTTCCCATCATGTTGGTTTCCACCATGGGAGGGTACATCCCTATTAACTTCTAGATATACATTGACCCCCTCTTGTTCTATATCTTGTTAGAAACTAAGAAAATATTGAAAGGGGGGGTGAATCAATATTTTAAATATTAATACTAAGATTCAAATATTTAGGAAATAGCCATGTAAATAATACATAAATGACACAACAACAACATAAACATCATACACATATGAGACACTTTTTCTTTTACGTGGAAACCCAAAAAGGAAGAAAACCACCAATATTATTTTAGTTCTTTATGAAAATGCAAGCTTCAACCTGCTAGTACATTATGTGTATGACACTAACCAGAAGGAAGCTCCTACTCCTTTATTGGCAAGCACCCATTTGCAAGAGGTACCATGTTAGGTTCCTATATTACTAGTGTAGTCCCTTATTGTTGTTAGTGTAGCCCCCATTATTATTATTGGTGTACCTTGTAACCCCCATATTGTTATTATTGTGAACTTACATTATTATTGTTAGTTCGGCTAGGATTATATTGTGACCCCATGGAATCCTATATATAGAAAGGAGGTTTTTTCATTTGTATCATCCAATAATTTTTCATTTATGTAATGTCAAGGAGGTTTCCCCCTCAAAGTGCCTTAATTATAAGGTGTTGATCTCTCTTTTCTTCTTTTTTTTGAGCTGGTTTCGTACCATTTGGTATTAGAGATTTGGATTCTAGGGTTTCGTTGCTCCAAATAGGTCATCGTGGTATTTTCGCAATAAATTTTTTTCTATGAAGGTTCAGAAGCTTAAATATTTACCACGAGAAGAAAAAATCCTGAGGAACTTTGTGTAAAAATTTCAGATCTTGGTTCACAATATTTTTGGAGATATGATCTATGGAAGTTAGGGTTTTTTTCAGGCTCCCAAATTTCATCTCAAAGAGGTGACCATGGGAAAATCGTCATAGCTCTCTCTCTAAGCATTAGATTGGAATTATGTAAAAAGTGGCAGAAATCACACATACTGTAGTTTCTTTTGTATCAATTTCGGAGCCGAATGAGGAAAAAGTGACACATGGCACGTCGTATAAGTTAGCTCTACTGAACCAGTCCATAATTAGGTCATTGTGGGAGATTGGGCATAACTTTGCCTTGAAGAATCCAAATCAGGTCAGACATGTGGCATTCGAAAGAAGACTTAGAGGGCTAATACAAGACCGAATTTCAAATATTGAAGATCTGAATTTCGAATTGCATAAGTCTTGTTTGAAAAATCAGTTTGAATTGATTCCAAGAGTATATTGAAGAATAGATATCAATATTGGGTTCTAAAATTCCCCCTAAAAATAATTCAAAACCCATCAAGCCTTCATAAGGCTCTACTATGACTCATGAAGAGGAAAATTTGCAACATGACATATCAAAATTACAAGAGCAAGTGCACCAAATTTCGCTCTCGCAAAGAGCAACAAAAAATGAAATGGAAGTTTTGAAGAAAGGCGTGGAAGATAAGATGGATGGTTTGAAGAAAGGTGTGGAAGATAGGATGGATGGTTTGAAGAATGGCATGTAAGCTAATATGGATGGCATGGAAGCTAGCATGGAAGCTAAGATCGATGAAAAAATGAAAGAGAACATCGAAAACATGAAGAACAATCTAAAAGTAGACATGGAAGGTTTGACAAAGTTGATACAATAAACGGTTCCTAATGGTGAAAATATAGTAGAGGAAACTCATGATGAGAACAAAATAAATTGTATTCGTGATTTCATAAACTCTAATGTTGTATGGAAGAACCACCATATTCCAAAGACGAATATGAGAAAGTTGGATGGCAAGGATCCCGTAACATGGATACTACAGATGGAGCAATGTTTTGACCTCAATAATGTGAAAAACACATAAAAGGTATGCATTGAAACTTTAAATTTAGAACAAAATACATTTGTATGGTATCGACGGCTTTTCTCCCGTAAAAAAAATGTCACTTGGTCAATTTTTATGGAGGAAATGATAGCACATTATGAGGATACACAGAGAAACACCTAATTTATCCATTTGATAAATCTCAAACAAAAGGGTTCAATGGTGGAGCACATTGAGGACTTTCAAAAATTGAATATAAGGGTAACTGATATTCCAGAGGAACACAAGATTGATGTCTTCATAAGGACTTTAAAGGATAACATCCAACATGAGGTTCGCCTTTCGGAAGCTGACTCATTGGAGAAGGCATTCAAGTTGGCAAGAAAAATTGAATGTAAAATTATGGTGACAAGGAAGCCTACCACTCACATCTATAAATATGGAAGTGTTGATACTCCTAGACTTCCACAACCTACAAGGTTGACACCATAACAATTGGAAGAAAAAAGAGCAAAAGGGATTTGCTACAGTTGTGATAGAAAATATACTAAAGGTCATAAGTGTGCTGAGAAGAAATTATTTTACATAGATTGTGAAGAGGAGGAAGAAAATGAACAAGAAACTTCAAAAGAAGAGGATATACGCCATGAACCAACCCTAGAAGAAGAAGAAATGAGTCTGACCATATCGTGTAATGCATTGGTAGGAATTACCACTCCTCAAACTCTAAAGATAGAAGGACATATCAATAAGAAAAATGCAATAGTATTGATTGATTTGGGAAGTACCTATAATTTTATTCATTGTAAGGTAGACAAGGAAATGCATTGCTTCCTATACCCAGCACCAGAATGCCAAGTGATCGTTGCAAATGGAGGAACTATAAATTTCTGTAGAAAATGCCATAATATCAAGCTAACCATGGGGGAATATGTATTGAATAGTCCAATGTTTTCCATTCCAATGGGAGATGTTCATGTTGTACTAGGAGTAGAATGGTTACAATCTTTGGGGATGGTAGCTTTTAATTTTCAAGAACTTTTCTTGAATTCTTTTTCGGAAGGAAAGGAAGTTGAACTACAGGGTATCGCAAGGAAGTCAGGAAAGATAATAAGCTCTAATGTCATGACAAAGCTTCTAAATAAAGAACAAAGCTGCGTAATTTCACAATTATGCTCACTAGAAGTTCCAACATCAAAATCATCTATTTCTCAAAATCTCCAAAGTCTTGGACAATCATTCCAAGGTGTTTGAAACTCCCAAAGGACTCCCACCTATTTGTGATCATGATCATGCTATTCATTTGATTCCAGGAAGTGTTCCTCCAAACATCAGGTCTTACAGATATCCTTATGTCCAAAAGATCGAAATTGAACGTATGATTGCATAAATGTTAGAGGCTGGTATAATTCAACCTATTCAAAGTTTTGTCTCTGCTCCAGTAGTATTGGTGCACAAGAAGGATGGATCATGGCACATGTGTCCAGATTATAGGGAGCTAAATAAGCTCACTATTAAGGATAAAATTTCCATTCCTGTGATTGATGAATTATTGGATGAATTACATAGAACAATCTATTTTTCCAAGTTGGATCTTCGTTCAAGATATCATAAAATTAGAATGAATACTGAAGACATTCTGAAAACAAAATTTCGAACTCATGAGGGTCATTATGAATTTTTGGTCATGCCTTTTGGCCTTACCAATTCCCCTTCTACATTTCAAGGGTTGATGAATTCCATTTTCAAACCCTTCTTAGAAAATTTGTGTTAGTATTTTTTGATGATATATTAATCTACAGCAGGTCTTGGAAGAATCATGTTCAACATGTTGGCAAGGTGCTCAAACTATTGGAGGAGAAACAATATATGCAAAATCCTCCAAATGTTACTTTGGAGTACAAGAGGTGGAATATCTGGGTCATATGGTATCTCACAAGGGTGTTAAGGTAGACCCTAACAAAATTAAAGCCATTAAGGAATGGAAAGTCCCCACAACCATAAAGCAATTGTAAGGATTTCTCGGGTTAACAAGGTATTATCGCTTGTTTGTTAAGAATTATGGGAGAATATAAACACCTCTAACAACATTATTGAATAAAGATGCATTTTCATGGACTCTTGAAGCAACTAAGGCCTTTGAACATCTTAAATAGGCAATGTGCTTAGCACTAGTCTTAGCTACGCCAGACTTCACAAAAAAACTTTATTGTGGAATGTGATGCCTCGGGAAATGGAATTGGTGTTATTTTAATGCAAGAAGGAAGACCCATTTCTTTTGAAAGTCGTCCAATCAAAGGAATGTATTTACAGAAATCTATTTATGAGAAGAAAATGTTGGCAATACTACATGCCCTAAAGAAATGGTGACCTTATCTAATGGGAAGACACTTCAAGGTAAAAACTAATCATGATTGTCTTAAATACTTTTTGGAACAAAGACTATCTTTAGAAGAGCAGCAAAATTGGGTCACAAATATGTTGGGTTATGACTTTGAAATCATCTACAAAAAAGGGAAGCTAAATGTTGTTGTAGATGCACTCTCAAGAAAGGATGAAGAGGTGGAAGCATTTCTTTGTGCCATTTCTATTATCCAACCAAATTGGGTCACCAAAGCAAGGGATGAATGGAAGAAGGAAGAAGAAGTGTTGACACTCATTCAAAAGTTGCAGCAAGATCCTATTACATCTGATACATTTAGTTGGAAAAATGATTCCTTATGATACAAAGATCGCTTATATCTTTGTAATAATTCCCATCTAAAACAAAAGATTCTTTTGGAATTGCACACTTCTCCCTTAGGAGGACACTCGGGATTTTTAAAAACTTACCACAAGGTGAAGAAATAATTTTTTTGGGATAGCCTTAAATCTGATATTCAAAAGTTTGTGGCAGACTGTTTGGTTTTCCAACAGAATAAAGTTGATACAATTAAGACCCCGTGTCTTCTACAACCTTTATCCATTTCCAAGTCAACGTTAGGAGGAGATTTCAAATGATTTTATCACAAGTTTACCTAAGTTCGAAGGAAAGAGTGTCATCATGATGGTATTTGATAGACTTACCAAGTATGCACACTTTTGTGCATTATCTCATCCATTTAAAGCAAGTACAGTTTCTACTGCATTTATGGAAACAATTCAAAAGCTACATGGAAACCCAAAGATTATTGTAAGCGACAGAGATCCCATTTTTACTAGAAATTTTTGGACGGAATTATTTTCTTGTTTGGGTACCCGAATAGCTCATAGCTCATCTTATCATCCTCAATCTAATGGGAAAACTGAGATATTGAACAAATGTTTGGAATGATATCTTAGTTTTTTTGTATTTGATAAGAAAACACAATGGGTCAAGTGGTTACCTCTAGCTGAATGGTGGTATAACACTTCCTTCCATATTGCAGCAAAAATGACCCCATTTATGGCACTTTATGGATTATCCACCGTCCATCACATCATCTTTAAAAGGAAATTCTAAGGTTCAAGCAGTGGAAGATCACATCGAGCATCAACAACAAGTTCTCCAACTATTAAATGATAACCTAAATTTGGCACAAAATTGAATGAAACAACAGGAAAATCAACATCGCAGCGAGAGAAGTTTTGATGTAGGAGACTGTGTATTTTTACGACTACAACCATACAAACAAACGTCCCTCAAGCAAGCTAAGAAGGATAATAAATTATCGCCAAATTACTATGGCCCTTACAAGGTGTTGCAAAATATTGGTACTATAGCATACAAAATGGATCTTCCTACTTCTTCTCGAGTACATCCAATTTTCCATGTTTCATGCTTAAAGAAGGTTATACGTGAAAATTTTATAGTTCAAACAATATTTCCAGAACTTGATGTGGAAGGAAAAATCATATTGGAACCTGAAGCAGTCACGGAAACAAAAACTCGACAACTACGAAATTGATCAATTTCAGAGTATCTCATAAAGTGGAAGAACTTACCCACTGAAGATTCTACATGGGAGGATGAGAATTTTATACAGAAGCATCCAGAGCTACTGAAGCGTTGAGGACAAATTTTTTTTAAAGAGAGGGGCATGTTAGGTCCCTATATTACTAGCGTAGTCCCTTATTGTTGTTAGTGTCGCCCCCCTCATTGTTATTATTGTACCCCTGTAACCCCCATATTGTTATTATTGTGCCCTTACATTATTATTGTTAGGTCGGCTAAGATTATATTGTGACCCCATGGACTCCTATATATAGAAAGGAGGTTTTCTCATTTGTATCATCCAAGAATTTTTCATTTATGTAATGTAAACAAGGTTTTCCCCTCGAAGTGGTTTATTTATAAAGTGTTGATCTCTCTTTTCTTCTATTTTTTGAGTTGGTTTCATAACATACCAACCCCAAATTTATTTTCAGGCACAAGCCTGAAGGATGCACCAATTCCCTAATTTGCAAGAACCTACATGCAGGAGGCACCAACCCCTAATCAATTTGAGTCATTAAACTAAAGGAAGCGCTTGCTCCCTGATGTGCAAGAACCAAATTCAACCAACCTGCTAGACCTAGAAGATCCCCTTTTCATCTCATTTTCAAAATCAGATCTATAGGCTCCTACACACAATATTACTGAACGAATTGTATAAATTTCATATTTTTTGCATCTCTCTCTAAAAAAACCTTTCTCTGTACATATATGTTCTTACCACTTAGGTCTCCTTAGCAACACCTTCTCATACTCACTCATTTACATTCTTCACATACCATCTCACACCTCCATTAACTCTTAGATTCACACTCTTCCACTGATTGATTAATTCACCCCTCCATCCTTCTCTACAATGTTGTTGTTGCTTATAATTATTTAGGCTTTCCTTTATTCTTAACTACTTATATATTTCTAAGTTTAACAATGAGTTCCACTTCAATTATGTTATTTAAACTAAATTTTGTTTACTTTGTCATTCAATAAGTTAAACACTCTATTCTCTACTCTGAAAGTACTTCTCTGATTGATATTCAAAATTTATCCCCAAAACTCTGTTGAACTAATGTTGTTATAATTTGCATGCTAATATGTCCTTCTGTTTGTTTTAATTTTGGCATTGGAACTCCAATTTTAGAACGTCAAATTTGAAACACCAAATTTATCACTGCAGAATACTAAATTCAAAACTCTTCAGAACATCCAATTTTTTAATCCACTTAGTCTTCAGCTTTCTTCATGTTTTCCCTTTTTCCCGTAGAACTGCGGTTTGAACCATAGTCTTTCTTAGTGGCGCTTAACTCAAAATTTGGATCCAAATCCTTTTAATTTTGGCCAGTATGCATTAAGTCCTGAATCACCAAAGAGTTGTAAGTCATATACACTAGCCTAAGTATTGTAGAACTAGGAACAACCATAACCTTGACCATTAACCATTTCTTCTTGAAATTCGGTATTCTAGCATTTTTTATCTTTGGAAAATACATATGCCTATTATCGCTAAGATCCTTAGAATATATGGATGTATGAATACCTCAGATGAACCTAAGTCATGTTTTTGGCCCACTCCCCAATCATCAACCTTCTTCTGCAATTATATTAACACATGAAAACATTACAAAAATGACCTTTAGGTGTGAATCACAATGATTTTCCAAATCATGTCCTTATGTCATCAAGCGACATCATATGTTGATATCATCCTACCATGTGGCATCATATGAGTGGTGCCACATGTCCACCAGAAATAGGCCATTTGGCCACCTAATCGAGCCAAAAGCACTTGCGACACATCATGTGTACGAACCCACCACATCATCAAATTAACCACATTATGGATACTTGCGTTCCACATGTCACTTTATCATTGGGCCATGTTTTATGTTTTCGGCATGACTGCCACTTGTCTCTGGTACAGAAAGGGGGCTCGAGTTTTATGTTTTTCATGATTTTTCTATGTTATTTGAAAATTACCTAAGCGATAATTTCACGTTTATTAACCATGATGGACTCCTTTTCTGTTTAACACCTTTTGTATCATGATGTTCCCTATCGCTAATGGTTCATCATAACATCTTTGCTAATCCTTCAAGGTGCAAACATGAATAATTCTATCGACACGATAGAAAAATTCTTGTTTAGTGCCTCTATTAACAACGCCACTATGCCATCAACCATATTGCCAAGCATTATACTTAATCCTTTATGGTGTGACATGAAAACCTTTTTTAGTTGGCATAAATATTTCCATCTCTTCGATTCTATCTACTGCGCCAATGTTCCATTGTACCTTTCCTCTATAACCTATTCAAATTAAACCTTCCACAATGCGATGACATATCACATATGTTGAGTTGTCCCTTTAGATGTCACATTGTGTCATCAATCATTACACGTGTCACCTTGAGAGTGGTACCATGTGTCACTCAAAAAAGCTCCACTTGAGTACCTGAAAATGAAAAATCCTCATGCCATGTGTCCCTTGTTGCTCAATGCCACATCAACATGTTGGAGATGTTAGCAGGTACAGAAAGAAAGCTCAAGTTTTTTATTTTTTTTTGTTAATTATATTTTTAAATTTAAAATATCTTGGTTTCGTCTTTTACAGTGACATATCACTTTTATGTCCCTCAAAGTCTGCTAGTCACTCCATCGTGACAACGCCAAAACCCTTGTGAAATTCCACCCATATCTCCTTCATCGGATGGCCTTTGATTGATTGTACCCTCACTTAATCAACGATCTTGGTTAATTCCAGGCCCCCCTTTCCTATTTGATGGTTAATAGACCCGGGGGGGGTCCCCAAATTGTCACTTTTGTGACTAACTCCTCACAACTCCACTAGCGTGCTAATGCACAAACCGCCCAACACTTGGATCCAACGATATGTATTAATTATGTTCCCACCCCATATGACCGACATATAATGGAGGTGGGTGTTCCAAAATTTGGCTCTATGTGGAACCTTGACCTTTGAAACCCTCCCAACATTACAAACTGAGATAATTCCCGATCCTTTAAAAAAAATTCCAAGTGCCATATAGTATTGGAAAGGTCTCTATGAGGACTATCCAACTATGCTCTTTGTAAGAGCATTTGAAGTGATCTAGTGCAAACCAAATGCCTCCAAAGATAGGAAATACATCTCATCAATGGAAACCACCTAAATAAAACCTCTATTTTGAGTGACTTTAAATATAAGGGGAATTATGGAGTAAATATGAAAATAGGTTTTATCTATTTACCATGCCTCTGGTTTATCTATATTTTTATTTATTTACCATACCTCTTTTATATTTATTTATTTACCATATCTCTTTATACCTATTTTATATTTATTTATTCACCATACCTATTTTATAAATATGGTATTTGGCCCATGGTATTAACATTAATTTGTCTCATAGTATTCATCCCATAGGCTTCATCTAAATATAACCTATTTTTTGAGTTTTTTTTAAAATATAAAGAGGTTTATGAGTAAACATAAAAATAGGTTTTACTTATTTACCATACCTCTAGTTTATATATATTTTTACTTATTTACCATACCTACTATTTATTTATATTTTTATTTATTTACCATACCTCTTTTTTCAGTATTCGTAAATATAAATCCGAGTGATAATTATTACAAAGATATTAATTATTACAAATATATTGATTACAATTCAACCAATACTAAAACTGTTTACATACAATATTTTTATTTAATTACCATACCTCTTTTTTGAGTGTTCCTAAATATAGGTTAAGAGACAAAGATAATTATTACAAAAATCTTAATTATTACAAATATATTGATTACAATTGAGCTGACAATAAAATTGTTTACATACAATCTTACAACTCACACATCTACCCTATACTGGGTTGTAGAAATTAATTTGATTAACTATTTAATCAAATTAAATATGTTCATTCGTTTTTACCTTTGTAAGTGTTTGATAATCTATATTCTCATGTACTAAGGACAATCTTTGAAATCACATATAAAAGAGATATAATTAATCACTCCCATTTATCATTCACACTTCATTATAAATATCTCACACCCACTCAATTATAATCTATTGGGAAATTGTTCCCATTATCTCCAGTCAGAGCCACTATTCCAAACGGAAAAGGAACGATTTTCAAGTTCCCGACCAGGTGGTTATCCCCGATGTTACTGCAGCGAATTTCGAGGCATCAACATTTTTGGTGCTAGAAGGAGGGCCAAGAAGACTGTGCATTGCATCAAGGTCTAATCCTAAATATAAAGGCCATCAAAAGAGTGAATCCCCCTCAAAATCCCCTATAACTTCACGATCACACTCAAAGTCTCCTACCTCTAGATCTAAATTTTTTCAATCTCCCTTAGATCTAAGGTGATCGCATATTCTCATATGGAATGCTTAAAGCATATACGATGTAACTTTTTATCTCCTTAATAAAAAGTTCAATTTTTTCCTTAGAAAAAAAACATGCATGTCCATGACTAACGTAAAAATGATACCCCTAATGAATTCACAATTATCTACATTGCTATCACAACCATTCATACTAATCTTTCCATGGTTGTACAAAGTATGCACAAGTATAGAAACTTGGTATGAATGATAATACTCTCTTTATATCTCCTTCTATGCATTGAAAGTCTAATTCTCAATGAAATCAATCATTAATAATATTATTTCTTTTGGAAATTATTACTTTAATGAACTGTAATCGCTACATGCTACATGAGAGTACTTGATATATCTATGTATTTGATCCTTGTACTTCTTCATGAAATCTATTTCCAGAATATCATATTCAAGTGAATCCATCGTTTTTAACATTGTTGCTAAATCGCTACATGCTACATGAGAGTACTTGATATATCTATATATTTGATCCTTGTACTTCTTCATGAAATCTATTGCCAGAATATCATATTCAAGTGAATCCATCTTTTTTAACATTGTTGCTAAATCTATGATAGGAGTGTACTTGACATATTCATATATCTTCCACTTCATAGCGATATTTGACAATGGGAGATTAGTAAGATCATGATAGGACAATTATTACGAAATGATGTTGAATCATAGCATTATTTTTATTTTCTACCATCGACACATTCTTTCTTATTAAAATAAATCTTCCGGGAAATCACATGAGAAATGTTGGAGCCGACGTGTTTCGAACTACTAACTGTAGTTCATCATCAGGATATTGAAGACTGGCTGATCCGACTATCCAATTTTATAATAGGCAGAGAGAAGCAACGATCAGAACCCAAGGAAAAAATAAAGATGTTACAAACGGTTAAAAATAAATAAATAAATAAAAATAAAAACATAAAAATCCCAACCTAAAGTAATAAAATAATAAAATAAAGAACAATTCAAATAAAAATATATAGAATAATCAAATTTAAACTTACACAATAGCCACAATCATAAAAATAAATATTAAATCAAAAAATAAAAATCTCTTCTAAAATAATAAAATAATAAAACATAAGGACCATGTCAAATAAAATAAATAAAGTCCTCAAACTTAAAACTAACCAAATAGCCCAAATCCTAACAACAAAGATTAAGTCAAAAAAAATTTAAAAATTAAAATAAATAAATAAATAAAATAAAATAAACGTAAAAATAAGAAATAAGAATAAATAAATAGATAAACTATATATATATATATACAATAAACTAAGAACAAAAATAAATTAAAAAAGGAATAAAGTAATAATACTACCTAAGAAGAAATTATAATAAAACTAAGTTAGCAATAGAATTAATAAATTAAAAACAACGGGAAAAAACCGAGAGGAAAAAACAAGAGGAAGGACTCCTACTAGGAGCCAAGAGATGGAATCCAACAACTGCTAACTTTCCACCCGTCATCCCTATTCAACGTACGGGGCCTCTTCTCAATCTCAATAGCCTCCCTAAATTTACGGTGATGGAAATGCTCTACCCTAGCAGGAACTCTCACTTCTTCCATACAGATGTGATGCTTCGTCTTCTCGGCATGCTCAGCTAAAGCTGAGGACGTTGTTCTACCATGCCTAATATCCGCAAAATGCTCTTGAATCCTTTTACTAATCGACCGACCAGTTTCACCAATGTAGGGAATCCCACAAGAGCACAGGATCAAATAAACACCTTTCATGCTTTTGGGGTCCAACGTGTCTTTACCGATTTAAGGGAACCACGAATGGTGTTCAAAGGTTTAAAAGAGGAAGAGAACTTATGCTTCCTTAAAATCCGAGCGATCTTGTCAGTGGTAGCTTGAATAAAAGGCAAATGAACTCTACCAACAAAATCTTCTTTTACATTTTTCTGATTTGGACCTTTGCTCGCATTCATGAAATCCTTCAAACCCTGAATTTTACTATAGCCATTTTCTCCAAAGACCCTAAGTAGATGGGCTTTCTCTTCATCTAAATGATCCCTATCAGAAATTCTAAGAGCTCTTGTGGCTAAAGTATTAAGAACTCCAAGTTTCTGAGCTAGAAGATGATGAGAATCTGAATGCAGATACTGTTCAGTATGAGTTTTCTTCCGAAAAACACGGTGCGAGAAAGAGCCATTATTATTTCTAGAGATTAGAACATTAAGGAAAGGAAGGCTTCCATCAGTCTCTATTTCCATCGTGAACTTGATGGAGTCAGATTGATTATTCAGGTGCTGATGAAAATAATCTAACTCTTGATGGCCATGAGACCAGTTTATGAAGGTGTCATCCACAAACTACTTCCAAACCTTGGGTTTAAAAGGAGCAGAAGCCAAAGCTTTAGAATCAAAATCCTCCATAAAAGGGTTAGCAACCACAGGGGAGAGCGGGGAACCCATTGCAACACCACAGGTTTGCTCATAAAATTCTCCTTCAAAACTAAAAAAGGTTGAGGTAAGGCAAATCTCTACCAATTTTGTAGTATTAGAATCAGTGATGCATCTGATTACTTCCACTGCCTCCATGATAGGGATGTTCGTATAAAGAGAAACCACATCAAAACTAACCAGAGAGTCATCCGGATCACAATCCCATCTTTTTAGCTCTTGGAAAAAAGAAGCAAAATCTTTTACGAAAGAATATGTATGACCAACAAGAGGCTTCAGCTTGCGCGCCAAATACTTCGCTAGGAGATAAGTGGGCCCACCAATAGTATTAACAATGGGTCTAAGAGGAACACCCTCTTTATGAATCTTAAGGAGCCCATAAATATTAGGGGTGATAGGATTGTTTTCAATGAGCTTCTGGCTCAGGGAACCCATAGTGCTACTGGATTTAATAGCATTCACCACAATCTTAGAGACTTTATTAATAGGGTTCTTAGAGAGCTTCTTGTAACTCCCACTATTACAAAGATGGTCAAGCATCTTTGCTTTATAATCCTCTTTATTCATGATTACAACCACTCCACCCTTAACATTATTTCTTATTAAATAACTAATAATTTTCTCATGCACATAATACTTTAGATAAAAATTCATGAGTACTAAAAGGAGAGGGTTCATTTAACCACTTTTGTATGGAATTTTTTTTAGAATGCCTCATAATACAACTAGAATTCTACATGGTATTGGAAACAATATGTAACAAACAATGATGGGCATGACATACCATGGTTTAAGTTGTTAATCTTTTAGATTGTTATATGATGTTTTAATTACTTCAGCCCAATTCAAATCTTCATTAAGCAGTGCATCCAATTATTAAAAATGTTTCCAATCATAATAAATAACTAAAGATAGAACAATAAATGAAATGATAAAGGAGACAATAGCACAACCATAAGAGACACCAGATTGGTCAAAGACCAGGGAAAAACCCATTATGTGGAAAAACCTTTAAAATATTCTTCTTATTATATTGTCATAAAAAGTTTTAGTAGAGAGTACAAAGATACCAATACATGGACTTCTAATAGAGATTTACCCATTACAAAATAGAGGAAAACTTTCAGAATTACTGTATAACAAAGATAAATCATCCAGCCATCAGAAAATTGTAGTCAACTGCGGTCAACTTCCAAACCCTAGCTCAGAACCCCGATCGCACTCATCAATATATGTTGTGAGTGACTGTAACTTCTTGGTCACTCCCTGAGACAATGTATGCAGGCGAATGGTCACTCCCAAGAGAACTGTAAGCATGTGACTAAGGATAAATCAACCCGGATATGCTTCAAACCCCTAGTTGCACTGATCTAGGGCCTATGCGTGCGACTCTTCCTTCCCAGTCGCATTGAGGAGAGTTTCAAGTGTGTGACTAGGGATGAAATCTTCTGGATCTACCTCCAAACCCTAGTCGCTCCCTTTAGGCTACTGTGTGTGCGACTTTGACCTCCCAGTTACACTGAGGAACACTATTTGCATGTGATCGAGGAAGAAAATGCTCAGTGATGTGTGTGTGACTAAGAAACAAAAACCCTAAATGCATGTGAGCCTTAGACCCATAGTTGCAGACCCTTAAGCGAACTTCCTCCATCAGACCTGTGTGAACCAAGACAATAGAAGAGGAGAAGAGATAGTGTGATGAGTGTGTCCAAATGAGCTTGAGGTCTCTTCTATTTGTAAGCTTCCATTAAGGTCCACTTGGAGTTGAGGTTGACCTGTCCAATTGTACATGTGCATAGGGCCGACCTAATCCAATATACATGAGTGGGTACATAAATTCAAAAAAAAAATTATGCTTGTCCAAATGAGGTGATCTTTAGGTCGATTTTTGTCCTCTCGGAAAGAGGAATTAAATGCATTCATCATCTCTATCATCTAAGTTTTCCAAGGTGGAATTTAACCCTAGTTGCAAAAATTAACACTCCCTCTCAACTAGGAAGAATTCTACCTTCCAATATTTGTTTATTGTTGACCACATCATCCTATCATGTTTTTCTCATGCTTTGACCATCTCTGCTCAACTCTATTTATTGAAAATTTATCTAATATAAAAGAAGAATAACTGGGGAGCATTAGATTCCACTCATACCAAGCAATAGGATATCCAAACATACAGGGGAGCACATCTTCAACCCTAGAATCACCGACGAGGAGCTCATTCTCAAACCAGAACCATAAAGGGGAGAAAATCTCAACCCAATCCTATTTCCTATTGATCCTCCCATCAATGACCCTCAAGATTCATGAGGTAGAATGCCTTCATCATAATCCCACTTGGACAAGATACCCGACTTGCCAGGAGGTAAGGATCACATGCCTCCAAGCCTCCTCAACCTATTTTCCAAACGAGGATGGACAATCCCAACAAGCCTTGCTTGTGGGTATGGTGCCAACTGGGGTATACTCTGCAATGACCAAAGGTGGGGAAGATACCCGACTTGTCAACAGACAAGGATCACACACATCCCACGGGTGATAGATAGGGGTGATCCCATATTGTCTAGAGATCCTTCAACCCCATGAGTCATCTATCTTAATTCCTCACCCTGGGAGATCAAACAGGGTGGGAAGAGTTGGCTCAAAGTCCTCGATCAGTGTTTCCCCTTATCATGAGGGGTCACATCCATCAGTCCAAATTGTTCTTCGAAGACCAAGAACTTCCCTTTCTGTAAATATTTGGTGAGAATATCTTCAAAATTTTCATTTGTTGATATGTGATGGAGTCTAAAAACTCCTCTCTGTACCATGTCATGAATGAACTAATATTGAATCTCTATGTACTTGGATTTATCATGAAATACGGGATTCGCTGCCAAAATGATCCCACTCTTGTTGTCACAGTATATTATTGCAGTTTCTAGAACTTGCTCAAATAGCTCTCGAAATAGCTTCTTTAACCAAATTGCTTCAAAGCTAGCCATGCTAGCGGCAATATACTTTGCTTCGGCGATGCTCAATTCTACAGACTTCTAGTTCATGTTCATCTAGGATATCATGGCAGATCCAAGACTAAAAAAGCATCTAGATGTACTCTTTTTGTCGATAACATTTCCTACCTAGTCAACATCAATGTATCCATGAAGTTGAACATCTTCGACAGAATATCTCAAACCAAGTATGATCGACCCATGCAAATATCTCAATATGTGTTTGGCAGCAATCCAATGTGCATGGAGGCGCTCTATCATGAATTGACTTAATGTGTTCACTTCATATAATATCCTTGGACGAGTGTTCACAAGTAACATCAGAGCCCCAATCAGTTGTCTATACTCAGATGGATTTTCCAAATTGGGTCCTGCAGCTTCTCCACATAATTTATTGAAGTTCATCTCCATCGGTGTAGCCATAGATTTGCATTATGTCATTTCAAATCTTTCCAACATCTTCACAATGTATTTTCCTTCTGAACGGAAAATTTCACCAGGACTTTTCCACACCTCAAGGCCTAGATATTAGTGCATGAGTCCAAGGTCCTTCAACTCGAATTTAGAGGCTAGATCCCTCTTACACTCGATCATCAGAGGCTCACTACCTGTTAAAAATAAATCATCAACATATAAACCAAAATCAACGGCATACCTTGGAATGCCTTGAAGTACAAATTAGGATCGACATTCCTTTTTATGAATCCCAACTTCATTTAATAACCATCAATGCGTGCATACCAAGCTCGGGGATCTTGATTCAAACCATACAATGCCTTCTTCAACCTGCAAACATGCATTCTTCGATATTTTATTTCAAATACCTATGGTTGTTCAACATACACTTCTTCCTGTAATGTGTCATGGAGGAATGCAGTATTTACACCCATTTGATGAAGAGTCCATCCCTGAATTGCAGCAAGGGATACTATCAAATGTATGGTTGTGTATCGAGCCACGGGTGCAAATATATCATCATAGTCTTCTCCCTCTTTCTGTGAGAATCCTCGAGCCACAAACCTTGCCTTATATTTATCAATGCTACCATCAACCCCATGCTTGATCTTGAATAGCCATTTTGAAGTCACCACATATTTTCCCTTCGTTCTTGGCACTACATCCCATACATAATTTTTCATGATCGATTCATATTCCTTGGCCGTAGCATCCTTCCAAACTTGATCTTTTACAACTTATTCGAAAGCAAATAGTTCATCTTGAATCATAGTGTTCATGGTTTCAACATATCCCTGATGCCTACATTGTTGCTTCCTTTCTCAGAATGACCTTCGAACGGGAGCATGTATACCACAATCCTGTAGAGTGTCGCGAAGCCAAAGTGGTCTCTTTCTAGAAGGATTATCACTTGGAGGAAGATCTAAGGGATCCATAGGCTCCATGGGATCATCAACAATATCAGTATCGAACTTGGGCATGGAAGGATCATCTTAAATATCCCTTTCATCATTCTCCTTCCTGAGAGGAGGAGGTGGAGGAAGGTCTCTTACTTTTCCAAGATAAACATCTTTATCAAATGTTACATCCCTACTAATTTTGACCTTCCTTTGACCAGGAATATATATTTTATATGCTTTAGAATGTTCACAATAACCCACAAAATTACATTTATGTCATGTGGATTCCAATTTGTTTCTTTTGTCTTTTGGCACATGAAAATATACGGGGCATCCAAATATATGAAGATGGCTAATATCAAGCTTGACACTTGTGAATATTTATTTGGGAGTTTTTTTTTCCAATGCTTGATGAGGTACCCTATTTTGAACATATACAACAACATGTGTAACTTCTCCCCAAAGGAACTTTGGAGCCTTTTGATCATGGAGCATGGCACAAGAAACTTCTAATATAGACCTATTCTTCCTTTCCACTAATTAATTTTGTTCGGGTATCTATGGAACAATTGTTTCCTTCTTGATCCCTTCTTTCTTGCAAAATTCTATGAACTTTTTTGACATATATTCCCCTCCATTGTCAGACCTGAATATTTTGATTCTCTTCCCTGTTTGATTTTCGATCAAAGCTTTGACTTCCTTGAACGTTTCAAAGGCTTTATCCTTGTGCTTCAAGCAGTATATCCAAGTCTTTCTTGAGAAGTATTGAATGAAGGTGATGTAGAAGAGATGACCACCAATAGAATGCACATGCATGAGACCACATATATCAAAATGAATAAGATGGAGGATGTCATTTGTCTTGTTTTCACTAGAGGGGAATGGTCCCCTTGTTTTATTTCCACTAGCACATCCAAAACATACTCCATCATGACGGGCTTGAACGTCAGGAATACCTGAGACCAATTTATTAAATTTCAGAAGAGCGTAATAATGTAGATGAGCCAATCTGTAGTGCCACAACTCGCTCAGAAGATTGGTATTATCAACCAATGCTAGAAGTTCCATTCTAATGACTCTATAGAGTCCTTCAAATATTAATCCTAATGTAAATGCGTCTCTCATAGGTGAACCAACAGACCAATTTAGAAATTTTCCTTTGATGAAGGCAACCCTCATCCCTTTATATTCTAATGCGGATATAGATACCAGATTCTTCATTAATCCCGACACATGCATAACGTCATGAAACAGAAATGATTCCCTTAAATTCAAATGAAATTTGATGGACCCAAAACCTTTCACAGGACGAGTGGAGTTGTCTCCAAGAATAATATTAAGCTTTGTCTACCTCTCTACTAGATTAGATAGGATTTCCTTATATCCAGAGAAGTCATGAGTGGCCCCATTGTCAACCAACCAACTATCCCATAAATCCAGAGGAGAAGAACCTATAGGGGCAGAAATAAGAATGTATTCAGATTTATTTACAACATTACTTTGATACCTGGGAACCCTTGACTTCTTTTTAGGAGGATGATCTTATTCATGGTTGCTTGAGATATCTCTTCTTCTTCTTTCATATCTTTGGTTATTTCTTCGATCATCTTTGCTTCTTTGATTATTGTATTTGTTGTTTTTTCTTCTAGTGTTGTAACGTGGTCCTTTTCTCTTCTTGGGACAATCTCGTGCATAATGAACCTTGTTGTTACAATTATAGCATTCATTATGTGATGATTCCTTCCTTGTGTTTGAGTGGCGAGGAGGAGGCTTTCTTGAGCTAGATGGATGTCATCGTCATTTATTCTTCCTTTTGTCATGAGAGATATATGCAGCGGGATCTCCCTCTTCATGCTTTTCAATTCTTCCTCTAGCTATCATATTTTATTCTTCTTGAGTAAGATTTCCAACAATTTCATCAAATTACGGGAGGAAATTTTTCTTTCTTATTGTAGTAATGAAGGTTTCCCAAATATGAGGGAGACCTCTAAGAGTCACAACCACTAGTTCCCTGTCAGGCACATTTTTCCCAACTCTTTACAATTGATCTCTAAGGCGAGATATCATCATAATGTAGGATTGTCCAACTTGTCCTTTGTTCATCTTGGTTTCTTTGAGTTGATCTCCGAGGTGCTGATTTCATTCAAATTGTTTATTTCATACATGTCAGCTATCTTGTCATACATGTCTTTATAATTCCTTGAATTTCCAACATATGCCAGTAAATGATCGTGTAAACCATCAGCTATAATTTTCTTTGCTTTGGACTCACCTATCTTGTAAATTTTTTGAGGGAAGCGAAAGAATTTTTTGGAGCCTCAGACATTCTCCCTTGAATGTATTCCAGCACATCATTGTTATCAGCTATGATCTCCAACTTGATTTCCCATGCAACAAATTTTGATGCATCACCCAACTTTTCATGCTCCTTGAAGGTAGAGGAAGACATCTTGACTTTGACTAGAAAATCTCCTTCAACTTTCCAAAGAAAATGGCTTCAATGCTTGTCTCATTTTGGGCTTGTCCTGAACCTTAGCTCTGATACTATATTATTTGTTTAGATTGTTCTATGTTGTTTCAAATACTTCAGCCCAATTCAAATCTTCGTTAAGAAGTGAATCCAATTATTAACAATGTTTCCAATCATAAGCAGTAACTGAAGATAGAACAATAAATGAAATGACAAAGGAGAAAATAGCACAACCATAAGAGACACCAGATTGTTCAAAGACCACGGAAAAACCCACTATGGGGAAAACCCTTTAAAATATTCTTATTAAATCGTCATAAACAATTTCAGTAGAGAGTACAATGAGCCCAATTCATGAACTTCAAGCAGAGATTCACCTAATAAAAAACAGAAACAGAATTTTAGAATTATAGTACAACAAAGAGAAATCATCTAGCCATTAGAAAAATGTAGTCAACTATGGTTAACTATCAAACCCTAACTCAGAACACTGGTTGCACTCTTTAAGATATGCTGCAAGCGATTGTAACTTCCTGGTCACTCCTTGAGACACTGTATGCAGGTGACTCGTCGCTCCTAGGAGAACTATAAGGGTGCAACTAAGGATAAACTGACCCAAATTTACTTTAAACCCCTAGTCGCACTAATCGAGGGCCTATGTGTGCAACTCTTCCTTCCCAGTCACACTAAGGAGAGATGCAAGCATGCAATTAGGGATGAAATCTTCTGGATCTGCCTCTCCAAACCCCTGTCGCTCCCTTCAGGCTATTGGGTATGCGACTTTGACCTCCCAGTTGCAATGAGTAACATTGTGTGTGTGCGATCAAGGACAAAAATGCTATGTGATGTGCATGCGACCGAGAAACAGAAACCCTAGACGCGTGTGAGCCTCAAACCTGTAGTTGCGAACCCTCGCAAGAACTTCCTTCGTCAGACTTGTGTGAACAAAGACAATAGAAGAGGAGAAGAGATAGTGTGATGAGTGTATCCAAATGAGCTTGAGGTATATTATATTTATAGGCTTCCATGAGGGTCCACTTGGAGTTGAGGCCGACCTATCCAATTATACATGTGCATAGGGCCGACCTAATCCAATATACATTAGTGGGTACATGAATTCAAAAACCAACTTCTGCTTGTCCAAATGAGGTGATATTTAGGTCGATTTTGGTCCTCTCGAAAAGAGGAATTCAATGCAACCATCATCTTTATCATTTGAGCTATCCAAGGTGGAATTTGGCCCTAGTTTCAAAAATTAACATAAGCTTCACAATTATGGTTAAGGAAATCTTCACATTTATATCAACCTCATTAAAATTATGAAACAATTTGACTTGAGTAAACTATGTTATATGATTACCATGAGTTTTATACACTCATATTGATATATGACATCACATAGTGTTCTTTGAATTTGGTGAAACATAGGAATTGAAATGCGAGAATTTTTGCATCCTAGCCCTCATATTATCTAGAAATATATCTTCGTAGGGCTACTTACAAATAATATCCCACCATGCAAGTTCCTCATCCTTGTCCAATTGAACTCTAAATTTTTACATTTATATAGTGTTTTCCTCAAGGTTTGTTGCTATTTTGTAATTATTGACATCAAATGAATTGATGTAGTTCATTTTATAATGGCACCCACTATTGATTCTCTATGAGAATCCTTGGTATCTCTATGCGCATCCTTGGTATCTTTAAATTTGTTTTTTTCCAAGAGAGGAAAGTGTCAATTCCACCATTTCATTTATTTATTATTTTGATAATACCTCATTTACCTTGTGTTTACCTTAGTCTTTTTACCACTTTTAATGCCAATAATTTAACTAAATCTCTTAGAGTTTTGTTCTTTAAAAATCTACATAACTTTTGAGCTTGTGCTATGAAAAAATTACCTTTAAAATGAGTTTTGACCATTGCATTTAATTTATAGACAATTATGAAATTGTGTGCATCAAGAGTGTCATTTCCTTGATTTTAGTTGCATTCATGTTCTCTATAAAATTTCGTCAATGGATGTTGTTGTAACTTTCGATTAATTTCCATAAATCACTTCATGTTATAGGATTTTGATCTTGGTTAGAGGTTGTCCCCGCTTAAAATAATATAAATTTGTAAACTCTAAATATTCAATTTTGTATATTTCAAAAATAAAATTAAAACATGAAGAAATCAAATATAAGAACTAAGAAATTCAAACTATAGGAAATTATTGACTTGTCAATGGTGTCAGTATCAAAATTATCATTTCATTGATGTCATCATTGTGTTCCTCAATTTCTATTAACCTCATTTCCTTATCATCGTGCCTCCACATCAATTTCATCAACTTCTTTTAATATTTTATTTTCATGTATTTATGATTTTCTAATTTGTTTCTTCTAAACCATCTCTTTTGCAATCACATTTTCATTTACAATACCTTTGAATTAATGAGTTCCAAGAAATAGAAACTTGATTTATATGATGTCGAAATTACACTTGACTAAGAAGCCTAGAATGTTACTAGTGATAATACAGATTCCAATATATCTCAAAATCAAAATTTCACATGTGATGAGATAAAATTTTCAATATCCTTAACCTAAAAAACCATGATTGATGAGTAAAATTCCAATATCCCAAAAATCAAAATTTCACATGTGATGAGATAAAATTTTCAATATCCTTAACCTAAAAAACCATGATTGATGAGTAAAATTCCAATATCCCAAAAATTCCATTATCTTAAAGACAAAACTCCAAAAGTTATACTTGATGAATTGGATAAGTGATATCAAAATTCAAATATCAAAAAAAAAAAGCTAGATTTTTTATAAAAGAATTCAAATAAAGATATAATATTTGAGAAGGAATATATATATATATATATATATATATATATATATATATATATATATATATATATATATATATATATATATATATATATATATATATATATATTTCTGGCATATGCATTGGTAAGTTAGAGGGTTGCTTGGAAGAAGCAAGATATATCAACAAGTCTTTAGTTGGAAGAGTTGTCATTCTTCCCCTTTACAATAATGATATTTTTCTTATGGTGAGGAGTCCCTATGATTTTGATAGGTGACTAAACATTTTCAAGGATTTCTTCTCTAGTATAACTATGACTATTAATGCTAACAAAACAATGGTCGTGACGATCAAATCCAAAAGGATTTATTATGCTAATTTCATGTATGACAATGACATCTTGGAGGAAGTAACTTCATGTAATTATATTGGAATTGATTTTCATGACAAACTCAACTAGAACTATATCATTAAGAAAAGGATAAATGGAGGGTGGAAACATTATTATGGACTGGAGAACAATTGTAAATCCAAAGACCTTTGACTTTATGATAAGAACAAACTTCTCTTTGAGACTCTTGTCACTCTTATTTTCTTATATGATTTTGAAGTTTGGAGATACAACATCTCTAAATAATAGCGGGAAAAAATTGAGCAAATTCAAGATTGTTTTGTAGCTTACAATCTTAAAATTAAAGACAATACACCATATACTATACTCCTCATTGAAGTGAGTCTTTCCCCATTGAAAGCATAAATATTACTAGATATTAATGTACAAGAATATATAACAACATGGAAGACAAGAGGCTTCATATTAATATTGCTTCAAAATCTTGTCAAAACCACCTACAACTCAAGCGAGGTTAGCACAAAAATGTCAAGTATTGGATAAATCATTCGAGGGTCGAGGAAGAGGCCACTATGTAAAATAATGAAAATATTAGAAATAATATTACATATATATTTAAAGAGAAACTATGGTGCAATAAATAATCAAAGAATAAGAGAAAATTAAAATATTATAAGACGATGATCACCCCGTTTCTAGAAAACAGAAAGTATATCTATATTTCAACTTAGTGTAAATAAGAAAATCAATATAATAATATGAAAACGCGATGGAGAGAAAAGGCGTTAGGGTTCAAGATGTTGGGCTTACTAGTAACACAACGATTGCCTCACTCAAACACTCAAGAGACAGGAGGAGTTACCCTGGACGGGTGGCCTTTGGCACCAAGACATCGCAATGTCTGACCGGAGGCTGCTCGCTAGTGCATTGCAGTTTTCAGTGCTTGAATGACCTTGAACCGACATCCGAGGACCCCCACATCCCTTTAACTGTCTTCGACCATGGATACTGCACTCAACAAGAATCATTGGTCTCTCGATTTGCTTCAATACACACATACGACGATGGCGATTGGGGACCCATGTTCAGGGGGGAAAGGGTTTTGCAGAGCAGGGACTATCAGATTGGGGTGGACCGATAGGGGGACTCGTCGGCGGCTCAGTGGAACCCACTTTTTCCTAGACCCGGTTTGGGGCTTAGGACGCCCAAATACACCCCGGTGCCGGCTAAAACAGGTTTGGGGCCGAACCATATCCCAATACTGCTCGAACACGCGATTCCACCAGCACCGGGTCTTATTACACATTGACCACACTGGAACCGTGGCCTCAATACAAAAACATACGCCCAATACATGGAATCATTGACCTCCTATTGCCATCAAATCAATGTAGCCATCGACCACTAGAGGGGCATTCGGAATACACTTTGATAGGAGACAACAGAAGTGCATCAGCGACCATGTATCGGGTAACCCCAACCCGCTTTCAAATTTTCATCAAACCCCTGTGGGGAAGGGTATTCTATTTTGGGTACATGATACCGGGAGAGTGAATAGTTTGAAGAAAAATATCACGTAAGCATTAGGATACCCTATTTATCTGCAATCACTGATCTATGGAGGTAAATCTTTACAAGACTCCCGCTCAATCAAGAAATACCTCAGAAGCTCAGGGTCTACCATTTACCTCAACCTGCGACTGTGAGGAGGAACATCAGAATAGGGAAAGTAAAATGGCCATGGGGGTGTAAGCGGGTGCAACACCTCAAAATAGGAACTCCCTACAGGAGGCCCTCATATAGGGGAAAAATAAAGTAGTTGTACCAACAAAACCAATGGACAACACCCCCATCCCATATATAGTAGAATAGTTTAACCACATACCAGAACTGAACATAGACATTCCAGAGATTGACAAACATTGCACCACATATGAATCACAAGAAATCATATGCAGATTTAACTGCTTCCGACCCAAACCAATGGAGCTCTTTCATTGGATTTTCACAAACTAGACTATGGATTGTGAAATTCATCTCTGCTCCAAAGGATTCTTCATAATCAAATTTCCATCCTCAGAAGCCAAAGACACTATACTTAGGGATGGACCGTGGTTCTGGGGATCAACCAGACTCTTCATTACACCATGGTATCTAGGCTTTCATGCAAACACTATGGCTATAATTAGTATGTCGGTTTGGGTCTGGCTGTACAACCTTCCTCTTCATTTTTGGAACCAAAGCATATTAGAAGGCATTGGGACCATCACTGGGAGATACATCAAAACAAATACGCAACAATTGGAGGAGAGAATCTACACTTTCGCACGTATATGCGTGGAATTGAATCTCAGCAAAGGACTACCAGAAAGCATACAATTGGTACATAAACAACAGAAATGGACGCAACACCTAGACTATGAAAACACTGCATTCAGATGCAGAATCTGTAGGAAGACCGGTCATTTACAAAACACATGCCCGGATGCAAAAACAAAAAAACAAAAAAACGGGGACAACAATCAAAGGATGGCAATTTCCCCCATGTGGTCCAAAGGAGGGGGCAGAAGAAGAAGCTAAAGATCCCATTCCCAATGAGAACAATCAGACAACATCCTATCTGGCTACACAAGGAAATGAAATGCAAGATCATGTTGTGTTAAAAGCTCTGGATCAGCCGGCAACGGATCCAGTGGCACCAGACAACAAGGGAAATAAAAGGCACCACTTATCAGATACCTTAGACTCTAACAAGGACAATGGAGCACTCATAGGAGAAAACCAGCTCACCCTTGTCGCCTCCATGCCATCACATGGTGCATGGCGAAAGGTTGAGAAGAAGAAAGGGAGAAAAACTTGATTTTCTACTCATCTGTAATTTTATGATTCTATTTGTACCGTGAACACCAGCGTACTGTTTGTTGGTCTAATTATCAGCTGATGCAACATGTAATTTTGTTTTCATTAATAAAATTACAATTTTTTCCTTGGAAAAAAAGAAAAGAAAACCAATATTGCTAAAATAAAAACAAATAAGACAAACTCCATATTAATATAGAGCATTTGACAATTCCTAAAACACCATAAGTCGAAAGAATTTGTCTCTATTTTTGTGACAATAAGAAAGTTAAAATAAGAAACATTCTTTTAGAAAGTCCCCTATGTGCACCTACATTAGATCTCAATTTCAAAATATTTGTTATAATACTAACTTCCTAGTCTTTTAGCTACAATAACTTAAAATCAGCATAATCATCACTTTTATTATTTTATCAAAAACTATTATTATAAAAATACATGAATTTTATAAATTTATATAAAAATCATAAATATTTATAATCAATAATGATATTATTCTTTTAAAAAAGGCATGAATTTTATAAATTTATATAATAAACACACATATTTATAATCAATACTTTTATTTTATATATATAAAAGACGCATTCCTTCCATATATTTCCTTTTTAGGTTAAAGGTAGCGAATATGGAGTATGTCAACCGTGACGTCCACCTTAACGCCATCTATAAATCATAAAACAATATTAAAGTTAAAAGTCAACCCTGTCCATATCAAAAAGCTAAATGATGACAAACCTCCACCTTTGTGTTATTTAATGTAATAACAAATAATATTAAATTGCCCAATAAATGGTTTACGCACTGGGCAGCACTGAACTTTAATAATTCGATTTATTACATTGGGGTTGTCCACTTAAATTGATTTTTTTTAAAGTTTTGGTGTAAATTTAGTCGAAATTTTTTAGTTAAAATTTTGATTTGTGTTATTTAAATTTGTGCAAAGGTTATTTATCAAGTTTGTGATTTCAATAAATTCTTACTCGATTTTAGAAAAATTAGACAAAAAAAACTTCCAAATAATAATATTAAAAGCAACTTGATATTCACCTGACCGGAAGTCAGTCGAAAGTCAGTTCGCAGCTCCAGTGCACAGGCTTCTGCTGCTCCATCTCGGAAGCATGGACGTAAGCCGCTTGAAAAACACCTGAAGCCTTTGGTTCGTACTTTTCTGCATGAGATACCTCCCTCTGTTCGTTAACAGGTCTTCAATTGGGAATCTGAGATTTTAGATCCTCCTCCTGCTCAGACGAATTTGGTTGATGAAGACATGCAGCGTGTTGCTCCCAACCCTGGTCATACCAAGGGGCGCACCTCCTTATATCAGCACACTATGCGCACCTATTGGGTCATTGAATGCCTTCTTGCTAAGGCCATTGTCTCCATTCCCGAGCCTAAGTCTGATTCTAAACTTGAGGCCATGATTGCAGACATTCACAGGAACATTCAAGAGATCAATTTGCGGCAGCTGCATCAATATACTCGTCTTTCCAGGTTAGAACAGGAGGTTAAAGCTCTCGCTCAGCGCCCTGTGGAGCTCCCTGGTGCTACTGCTACTGCCCCTGCTCCTGTGGATTCTGAAGAGGATTTATTTTCTTTCCTGTTCCTAGTTTTATCTGGACTTGTTGCTCTTGGCTTTATGTAGGTTTCTTTAGTCTCTTTGCTCACATTTTGGACATCCTTTGGTTCTTGTATCATCTTCAGTATAGCCAGTTAAGACTCTTGTTGTTAAGACTATTTATGTTCTGGATGAACTATTTTGCACTTAGATGACCTAAATACCTGGTTTCCTATGGGCAGGTTGCGGTCTAGTTATGTATTTTTTGCCCTTTTGCCCGGCACTAATTAATAGAAAATCACAGGTATTATCTCAGCTTACAAAAAAAAAAATATTCACATTCGCTAAAATATCATCATTCTAAAACTACACAACCACTTCAATAGACCACCTCCACCTGAAAAAGAGAACAATGTGCACTTAGAAATGCGCGTAGTCTACCTAGGCAATGGAATGGCCCAGAATCTCGCAAAGATTTTATCAGAATCTTGTTTATAGTTGTTAAACTTTAGTATTTTGAGTGCCCTAAGGGTTTTTGATAGTGTTGAATCCATTTCCACTATCAAAAATGGATTCCAAATACTCCAACTACCTGATTTTTTGAATTTTAGTTGACTCGATAAAAAACTATCGTTCAAGCTATTCCATTGCCGGGGTAAACAACTCCCTTAGAAATGTATTTTAAAAATTGATGGAGAGATGCTTATGTTCAACGCTATTAACATTGTTCCTTTTATGATAATTTATTTATATTAAATATGCAACAGTAAATAGTATTTTGTTTTAATGTGTGTGTTTTTTTTGTTTCGCAGAGTTTTTAAGGAATTTTGTAATTATAAGTTTAGATGAATGAAAGGATCTAAATTTATATATTTTGTATAAAAATGTGCAAAATTTGATATTTGCTATAAAAAAATATTGATGTTAAAAAATGGATATTAATTTATTTAAATTTATGAATTTGTATATATTAAAAATTTATAGTTATTATTATTATTATTAATAAATACATTAAGTATAAAATTAAAATAAATTTATTTAATATTAATATAATGTATGTATAAAAATAAATATATTTATATTATTTAAAAAAATATAATTTTGCTGAGGATTGTATTTAAAAAGGAGGTGAACAATTTACATCTATTTTTATATTAAAATACACATGGTAAAGTGTTAAAAACTATTAGTAACTCTTTTACATTAATTAATAAAAGAGAGTTAATTTTTCTCATTGGTTTTGAAAAAGTAAATTCTATTTATATTTTGAAAAGATAAGGTCTATTTATATAAATATGAATCATAATAATAGTTTTAACTTAAATTTAAACACAAATTTGAATTATGAATTTTTATTTTTTATAAGATTTTTCTATTATTATTATGATAATTTGATTTTCTTACTTTGAAAGAATTTATTCAATTTTTTTTAAAACTTATAATTAATTCTATTATATAAAACAAAACAAATTTATAAACAATTCAATCTCAACCAATAATACCAAGTCAAGGCATAATCATAAAATATTAAATTAAATTTTAATTTTATTATCATGTCATAATAATATTAAAATAAAATATATATACTATATATATAAATGCACGCAATTGGTTAAATACAAAAAAATGTAATACATTCAATGCATTAAGCTTGAAAATTGCCCACTAAACAAAATCCTTTGCCATATGGAGTCTAGACAATGTGAAATATCAAACTTTCAAGAAAAAACTGAAGTTTTCTCCTTACATTATTGATTTTTGATGGTCTTCTTTTTAGTTGATGACTTTAATATAGAGCTCTTTAATATGAATGTCCATTCACTGTTAAATTTATATTTTGGTTTTGTAAGTTATTAAATTAAAATGGTAATAAATACTTAATTTTTTATTTTTGTTTAGCTAAAAAAATATTTTTTTTAGGATATAAAGAAACATGTTAACAACTTAAAATCTAGAAACATTGAATAAAAATGAAAATTTACTCCTTACAAATCATCAATAAATAATTCCAAATAATATCATTTTTCCTTAAGTAATAGTGATAAATCAACCTATTTATAAATCATATCACTATAAATATACCTATTACTCTATTACTTTTTTAAAAACTAAATTATAATATATTTTCTCACTAAAATACACAATCTATTACAACACCTTATTCTTTCCCACCATTTTCTACCATCGAAATCTTGTATCTATTATTAAAATAATTTTATATTTCAAAATGTTCGGTGTAACAAACCACCCTTTGCATTGGATTAACCATGACGTGTGCATCCACATGTAGTATCACAAGTGCTATGAAAAGTGATAAAAGTGTAGTGAGATGGATGTTGACCATCAAAATTTAGGTTTAGGTTGGTATAGAAATACAACCAACCTCATGATGTTATGCCCAAACTCAACCATGGGAAGTGGGGCCTTGCAAATCCAACCAAGGCAAAACATTACAATGGCATATGGAGTTTGGGAGAATATGGGAATCATTATGATGACAGATCATTCCAGTTTGGTTGTGAGAATCATTATGATTGTAGATCATTATAGTTGGGTGATGTAAGTTGTGTGTGGCATCTTATCCAGAGTAACTTTTTTTTTTTTTAATAGATACATCAATTACTATGATGGTGTATTTTTAAAATTGTTCATTTTTTCTTTATAATAATGATATATTATTTAAATATATTTAAGATGTAAAATATTTCATTTGTAATTTTGATGATGCTGGTAAGTTTTATATGTATATTTATTGTGTAATAAATATATGAAAATTTTGTTTTATATATTAATGATATTTTATTTTGATATATTGAAAATATAAAATAATTTAATGTAATTTTAATGATGGTAGTATTATATATCTTATAATAAAATATATTTACGAGTTGGATGAGAGGTATACAAATAAGGATTTTAAATTTTTTAGGTATTTTTATTGTAAAGTGTTTACTTGTCAAGCTTGTGATTTCAATGAATTTTTACTTAATTTTAGACAAATTAATCGGAAAATAAACCGATTTTTTTTCCAAAAAATTACACTTAAAACTAGACAATTGTTAATAAATTATCAACCATAATATTTATAAATGTAAATTATATTCCTGAAAAAAATTATCAATCACAGTATTTATAAATCTAAATTGAAAAATCCCCGATCGGGGTGTCGGGTGTCTAGTATAAAGCGTGAGGTGGCACAAGTCCGTGCAGGCCACACGGTGAGGCCATGCTGACACACGAGAAGGAATGTAGGTGGTACCACCCACACCGTATAATGGCGACATTTAATATGGATGGCAGACATCTCATGTCGTCAGACAAAGCTTGGAAAAAGTGTCGGCGCGGGAGGAAGGTAAGGTATGTTAAGGTTGGTAAGTTGGTTTCGTGGTTATCTATTGAGCAGGGAGTAGAACAGGACGTTCGCGAGCAGGCAAAGGTTTTGACAACGGTTGTGTGTTGCTTCACCAAGTATGTTCTTAGCCTCATTATTAGTTTGTCTATTGTTGCGCTAAAGGAAGGCCTAGGTTCATTGGCTTTATTTCTGTTATCTGCATTTGGGAGATATGAGAATCATCTTGGTTTTATTAAGATGTCTGGGTTTTGGGCTGGTTTGTTGAATTATGCATGCAATGTTACGGTGGTTAAGCCTTGGAATTCTGGTTGTTTGGAGTACTGGGATTTAAATTGGCATCGTAATCCTATTTGCCTATCCTGTTTGGTTGTTGTGGGTTGTGATAATCCCAAATTCTTGGCAATGATGTATGTTGTAGAGGTGGTAGGGGCTAGTGTTTTGGAAACAATGAAATATGCCTTATCTTGTTGGTTATATTGCTTGAATGACCCTGCATGTCCTCCAATTGGCTTTGCATGGCATTATCTCAGACTTATTGATCAATTCTTAGACTATGTTTTCTTTTCTTTCTTTTCATTATACCCTATTCATCGCACTAATAACAATTTTTTTGTATTTTCCTGATTCTGGCTTTAATAATACAAGCCATCCTTTCTGCCCTATTTGCAACCTCCATGAAATTGATTGCATGGCTTACAATGACACTTTGGGGGGGAGAGTCTTGTCCGATACCCAGTTTGGTAAGAGATATTTTAAGTTATCCCTCGGGGGGGTGGGGGGCATATTTCTACTACCAAGAACATGGAGGGTTGCTTTTCTATTTGCATTTGTGAAGTTGCTCAAGTCTGTAGTCTGGGGGGCATGAGTGGAGCGTATCCGATTGTGTTTTTGATCCAGGTGGATATTGGTGGCCACCCACCTATTCCATTTGGATTCCCACCATTGGTTCTTTCATTTTTCACTTTCAGCACAACTTACTATTTTTAGCAAGTTTTCGGGTCCTAAACTTCCATAGCCGTTTTGGGGCCCTAATGATCTAGGTGGATATTGGAGGCCACCCACCTATTTTATTTGAACCCCCATAATCAGTTCTTTCAGTTTTTCAGTTTTAGCACAACTTACTATTTTTAGTAGTTTTTTGGGTCCTGAACTTCCGGAGCTGTTTTGAGGCCCTAAACGACGTTTTTTGGGAAAACTGGGAGCAAGATGGGTCTAGACATTAATGTTGCTCACATCAAAAGTTGTATTCCTCTGATAGATCTTTCTAACGAGGTATGGTACGTGTCAAACGAAGATCGTATGCCAAAGTTACGTCCCCAGGTAGTTGAAACACCAATTTACCCAAACGGGGCCCATAATTTTGGCACTTCATCTCCCAGGGTTAGGTTGTTGGATGTTTAGTGTTTTCCATTGTTTTTAAATAATAAATAGACCCTTGAGCCTCATTGTAACACAGTTCAGAGGCTTGTAGCCACCACATCTCTTCTCAGAGATAAGCTACCAGCACCCTAGCTAGTTTATTTCATGGACCTGTAAGCATATTTCTGTTATTTGATATTAATGAAATGAAGTATTATTTCTATTGCATCTCTGTGTTTATGTCTATTTCTGTATTTTATTACGTTCCTGCATAAATCTGGATTAGTGTTATCAGAGCGTTCTGCTCTTTCTCTGTTTTTCTTTGCATGTCCCCAACGAGGTCAAGTTATAAGGAGTTAGAGCTCGATCTGGTTGAACTCTTGCAAGACCAGCCTCGTAAACCCCGACGACCTCCCATGGCAGAAGAAAAGAAAGACGAGGGAGTAGGAGATCCTATCAAAATATTGCTCGAGGAGGCCCTCGAGAAACAAAGGAACGCGGTGATGGATAAATTTGCTCAGATCCTTCAACGACTGCCCACCTACGACGCATCTACATCCAACAACCACTCTGGAGGCGCCACTCCCTTCATGGTACATGTAAACTTTGACATTCCTATATTTGAAGGCCAAATAGATGCAGATTTCGTAGATAGATGGTTAGATTTGCTAGAAGGTTATTTCTCGGTCCATGATTTCTCCGATCAAGAAAAGATTATTTTTGCACTCCTCAAAGTTGCCCCTCATGTCAAAGACTGGTGGGAACCTACTATGAGAAAAAGGAAGAGAGGGAACCCTCTCTGTTCTCAGGCGCACCCACTTGGAATTCGTTCTGAGATGGCATCAAGGAACAATATTACCCTGTGGGGATTTATGAGGACAAGTACATTCAATGGACCACGCTGTGACATCAAAGGGATCAAGATGTGCATGAACTAACGAGTATGTTCCATACCCTGCACACAAAGTTGGGTATTAAAGATTCAGAGAGACATTTGGTGCTCAAGTACCGCAGCTGTCTGCATAGACACATTGAGGAGGAAATGGAATTCCTTTACATTATCTCGCTTGGCACGACATATCGCTATGTCGCCAAGTTCGAGCATAAATTTAAGCAAAAGAAGAAAGACTTTGGATCTGCGAATCTGAAGCCAGGGAAAGGTGCCCCCGAATTACAGAACAAGGCGTAGAGCCAAAGCAGGGCGACTCAGAACACCACAAAAAATCCAAAGAAGGACACGGGGAAGTGGTGTGAATTTCATAATAGCCCCACTCACAAAACAAACGAGTGTCGGGCCAAATAGTCGTTGGTGATCAAACTGAGGGCACCCGAATCAGATGCATGTTCTGATCCTGAGCTAGAACCAGACAAGGGAGATGACAAAGGGAAGCATATCATTGATGCAGACCCTAGTGCCATTGTTGCCACCACCAAGCTCCAGAGGGAGGATCTAGGGGAGGGGGAGTGCCTCTTCCATATGTGGGTGAAGGATTCTGCACTGCAATTTCTTCTCGATAGAGGAAGCCAAAAGAACCTCACGTCAACAGAGGTCATGAAGTGGTTCAGCCTAACGACCATAACACAGCCGCAGTCGTATACCATCAGGTGGCTTCACCTAGGGAGAAATCTCTGCGTCCACCAACAGTGGCGCCTTTCGTACAACATCAAGCCATTCACGGATGAGATATTGTGTGATGTTGCTTCTCTTGCTGTAACTGATGTATTATTGGACCAACCATACTTGTGGAGGCGACATGCTGTGTATGAGTCTAGGCCTTGTTCTATTATTATTACTTTGGGAAATAACTTGTACATGATATCGGAGGTAGTACCGCCTCCTGCCATCTCTTTGACTACTACAAAACAACGCAGTATGATTATTTCCCAAACCATGAAATTTATTTGTAGTACCATTCGCCCACAAAGAAAGAAGAAGATCGTGGCCATAGCCTCGAAACAGGGCTCCCCTGCACAGCAGCAACAGATGGACAAAGGCATGGAGGAATACGAGGACATTTTCTCCTCACCCACAGAGGTTCCTCTACATTATTAAGTCAAGCACTCCATTTATTTGACCCCAGGCATACCGCCACCTGATATTTCCATACCTCATGCAACCACATAGACATAATCCACAAATGTACTCTCTGAGGCTGATAAAGAAACCAAATTTACTTAACACATCCAGCATGTCCGCCCGCGGGTCCATGACATCTTCGACAAATCCAATACCCAGTTTAGCAGAATTTGCCTCATCTCATGGAGGATCTCAACACAATGGGGACCATTTCTTCCTAAGGGGGGAGGAATGATCCAGGTGGATATTGGTGGCCACCCATCTATTCCATTTGGAACCCGACCATCGGTTCTTTCAATTTTTCACTTTTAGCACAACTTACTATTTTTAGCAGGTTTTCGGGTCTTGAACTTCCGGAGCCGTTTTGGTGCCCTAATGATCCAGGTGGATATTGGTGGCCACCCACCTATTCCATTTGAACACCCACCATCAGTTCTTTCAGTTTTTCAGTTTCAACACAACTTACTATTTTTAACAATTTTTCGGGTCCTGAACTTCCGGAGCCGTTTTGAGGCCCTAAATGACATTTTTTTGGGAAAACCGGGAGCAACACAAATCATTGGATTGATGTAGCTCACATCAAAAGTTGTAGTCCTTGGATATATCTTTATAATGAGGTATGACACACGTTAAACAAAGATTGTATGCCAAAGTTACGTCCCTGAGAAGTTGAAACACCAATTTACCCAAACAGGGGCCATAGTTTTGGCGCTTCATCTCCTAGGGTTAGGTTTTTGGATGTTTAGTGTTTTCCATTGTTTCTAAATAATAAATAGGCCCTCGAACCTCATTGTAACACAATTCAGAGGCCTGTAGCTTGCACATATCTTCTTAGAGATAAGCTACCAACGCCCTAGCTAGTTTCTTTCCATTATGTCTATAAGCATATTTATGTTATTTGATATTAATGAAATGAAGTATTATTTCCACTGCATCTCTATGTTTATGTCTATTTCTGTATTTTATTGTGTTTCTGCACAAATCCGAATCAATTTTGGGCTACCGTCAAGTCTCTGTTCGAGTGTTGCTTGTGAATGGAAACACTGTGTCTCTGCATGATTCGTTGCCATATGTCATGAATGTAATTCCTCTTTGGAAAACAGAGGCACCTCCAGGTGGCCCTATTCTAGTAACTAATAACAATTCAGGTCAACCCAATGAGGAGTCGCGACCTGAACTGTCTGCTCCTGCAAAATTCATAATTCGTAGGGAGAATGGAAGAGGGACTAATGATAATCATCATACCACTAAAATTGAGGAGGTTACCCTCAATAATCAGGACATTTTCCTCTATTATTTAACTAAATCAAATGTTGAAATTATGTTTCCATCCATAGGTATTCTTATCTCCTATATAGGTCTTCTCAGACCTCTGGTGTGGCACCCGTTCCAGCCTAGAAAGATAATTCAGTTGCTAGCTGATTATCTTCAAGACAAAATGGTGAAAGGTCAACAACGAAAAAAGAAGCGAAGGACAAAGGAAAGTCAAAAGTGGGCCCAAGCAGGAGGGGAAGAAAGGCAGACAAAGAAATTATGGAAAATCGCTTCGAGGCCTACGGGGTAGGCACACCTGCTCATGTGAAATCACTAATTTTAGGTTGGGAACGAGACCCTAAAACAAAGGAAGAGGAAGGCATCTTAGAGGAAGAGATGGAGTTTTTAACAGATCTAGGTACTACCAAGGTCAGAATGTCTTTATTCAAACAATCCATTCATACATACTGGACAATGAAATGCTTATTAGCTAAGGCTATTATTAATGTTCAAGAAGTAGGGGGTGATCCGAAAGCGACGTCTATTTTAACTGAAATTTGCAAGGACCTCCAGGAAATACATCTTCTGTAGCATCACGAGAATGTCTGCCTTGGCCTAATGGTGTGTCAGCGATAGAGTATGAACCAAGTCAAAATGCTCGGGTCCAGCATTAGGGACCCGACGCCTATCGAATCATCTGATGATTAAGTTTTATTACTTTTTGTCTTTTTCAGATGCATATTACGGATAACATTTACTTTCTGATTAAGTCTTTGGATGTAATAGATAACAGACCTGTTAAGGCAGATAGTGTTAGGTTTAAAATTTATCAATTTTGGTTGGCCTTTAACTCTGAGGTGACCAATAGAACTGCGTTTCTACGAGGAGGTTGAGGCCATCGAGCATACATTATGATTGTAACCTGTTTATCTTTTTGATCTAATAGAAAAAAAATCTAAATTGAAAAAAATAAAATATAAATTAAAAATTATTATTATAACAAATATTTTTAAATTCAATAAATAATACTTCGTAAATATTATTTATTATCCACTTTTTATGATACCACTTTTTCCAAAGGCTTGATGCTTAATCTTTACCTAGATTAAGTGGAAAACTTTTATTGACATTATTTTTCATGTCAACGTTCATGGGATAGAGTTTTGGGGAGAGTTAGATTTTTATGTTTTAAATTTAGGATAGGTATCGTTTAATTAATAGATAAAATGGTTTTTTTTATGGATTTTTTGTTGTTGTTGTTGTTGTTAATTTTGCTAAAATATAGTAGAGATTTTTAAGAATTATAAGTTTAAGTTAATTAGTTTACAAAATTCAAATGTCTTAGAGTTTTTTAAAGAGTTGAATTCATTTATATATTCAAAAATACATTTTAAATAACAAGAGATGACGATATCACTCAAACTTTATTACCAAATTTTAAAAAAAAATTCACTTTATTAAAATTTCTTATATAATTTTCGAAGATTTATTATAATATAATATGGATGACTCTCAAACATTCATTTTATCATTAGACTGCAACGTTAAATTTATACATTTCAATTGTCTAATAATTGTCAAATACACGAAATTTATTAACCTCCCAAATTATTTGCCAAATTTATTTTTACATTCAAGAACCAACCAAATTATTTGTCAAAATCCTAAAGAAAATAAATTAAATTATTGGTCAAAATCCTTAAAAAATTTCTGCTGAGATCATCTGCCACGTCAACGCACACGTGTATCTCCAAGGTGTTTCCTTAACCAGCACTTCTCCTCCCAACAAACCTACTACTCCTACCGCCGATGCGGATGATGTGTGTAACAGCAAGGAAAGAGGAGGAGCGGGGCCCACCACGGGAGAGCGAAGCCCGACGGGAAGTTACAGCTTCACGTTAAATTCCCTGTTGAGAACCGGTAACGTCAGTGCACACCAAAAATACCTACGAATTAATATCTCACAACTCGCTTTCCTACCGGCTCCTGTAGCGGGAACACGGCGTGACCGGCCAGTAGCCGTCAGAGGCGCAATATAAGGCGTACGGGTTCCCGGTAAGTGAAAAATACAGCGCCGGAAATCACGGTAGGAGATATTTCCGGCGTTCGGCGGGCGGGCCCCATGGCGTAAGAAAGCCGTCCGGCCCGACACAGCACGCCGGCACCGGCGGCGAAACCTGGGGGTCTCACGGTGGAGCAAATAACTCCGGAGCCGAGCACGTGGTCACATGGGAGTGGCGAGGGCTTGTGTCCTCCAGGATCCTCGGATGAATCTGCCGTGCGAATTTCAAAATCGAGTGGTAGCTTCCGGAGGAAACGGCTGTTTTTAGTTTTTAATGATTTTGGCTGTTTTTAGTTTTTAATGATTTTGGTTCTTTGCTGCCCGGAGTCCCGTGACGGGAAAACTGGAAATGGCTGTTGTTGCTCAGTTTATCTTGACGTAATGTGAGCCCCTCACCCTCGTGGAGTCGGCCCTTATACCTCTAGATTTACTTCATTAATTCGTCCATCAGAGTTGTTACAAGAAGAGGCTACCTGGTGGTGCTCATGGCGGCGCCGAGATCGCTTCACAAGGCCGGTGATTGCTGATTTCTGGAGTGCGGCTGTTAAAAGGTAAGTCGATTCGGGAATTTTAATGCATCTTTAGCTGTGCTTTTTCGTGTTGGCTAGCTGGAATTAGAAGCATTTTAGGGCTCTCTGAGATTGCGTGGGTTTCAAGCATTCGTTTCTGGGATGGCTTTTTGGGTGTTTTTTTTGTCTATGATTGCTTGTATTGGCGGGGATTCGTTGTCGGGTGGGTGTGTTGAGTGTTAATGAGCTTCGGTTCATTGAATTGGGTTTTGCCTTAAACGATCTGGGTTTCTTCTGGATTTTTGTTTGGTGAAGCCGGTTTTTGGGGATTTTAAGGGAACTGCATGAGTAAGCTGGTTAAAGTTCGTTCGTTTTTCTGAATCAACGGTCTCAATGCGGTATTCAATCTGTAGGGCGGATTAACTGGCGCTTGACGCCTTAGATTGAACTGAAGTCAAACGAGTTTTAGGTTAGGTTTGCCCCAAATGGGGAACTGGTGCTTTGTAGGCCTGGGTTCATTTGGGGGACCTTGTCTAACGAGCTCTCTGTTTCTTTCAGGCAAGCACCCTTCGCTTATGGCGATTGTGAAGAGTGCTGGTGGGCAGCCGTTGATGTCTTCGTTGCCCAAGGGCTCCTGCAGCAACAACACAGGGTCCTTGACGAGCAGTAAGGATACAATATTGGGTTCTGAGCAGACAGGTAACTTGCAGGATAGGTATCAGCTGGGGGATGAATTGGGGTTGGGGCAATTTGGTAAGATCAGGTATTGCACAGACAAAGTGACCGGGGAGGTTCTGGCGTGCAAATCCATTGCAAAGGACAGATTGGTGACGTCTGAGGATGCTCGGAGTGTGAAATTGGAGATTGAGATCATGACCAGCCTGTCTGGGCACCCTAATGTTGTGGCCCTGAAGGCAGTCTTTGAGGAGGAGGAGTATGTGCATTTGGTTATGGAGCTATGTGCTGGTGGGGAGCTTTTTGACCAGTTGCAGAAACAGGGGAGATATTCTGAGCCCGATGCCGCAAGATTGTTCAAGCATCTTATGGAAGTGGTGAAATATTGTCATGATAATGGGGTCGTGCACAGAGATCTGAAGCCAGAAAATATTCTTCTTGCAACAAAGTCTCCTTCGTCGCCGATCAAGCTTGCTGACTTTGGATTGGCCACCTACTTCACACCAGGTATGCATTGAGGCATTTGATCTGATATTTGAAAGCAGGCTTATAGGTGCAGAATCCTTGTTGTAACATTTGCTTAAATAATTTTAGATTTGGATAGCTCTATATCTAACTTTGGTGTTTTTTCTGATAGAATGGTGTTCTATCCCAACCGTGCCATATGAATATAGTCTTCTTGTTCTGCAGCATCTCATTGTTAGAGCTTGAAACATCCCATTTGTTCGAGCTTTTATTGTTAATAATTTTTTTAGCTTTATGCGTAATTCTTCTCCGTTTGAAACAGGGCAGAAACTCAATGGAACTGTAGGCAGCCCCTTCTATATAGCTCCAGAGGTTTTGGCTGGAGGATACAATCAAGCAGCAGATGTCTGGAGTGCTGGTGTAATTCTTTACATTCTTCTCAGTGGGATTCCACCCTTTTGGGGTAAGACCAAATCGAAGATTTTTGATGCAGTCAGAGAAGCCAATCTGCAATTTCCAAAGGATACTTGGGGCAGTATATCTTCTTCTGCCAAGGATTTGATCTCCAGAATGCTATGCACAGATCCAAAGAAGAGGCTCACCTCTGTGGAAGTGTTAGGTAAATTGGATACTACGTGTATTTTTCTAAATTTATCTAGCCCCACTCTCTTCTGAATAAAATGTAAAATCCAGAGACTCCTTATAAATTGGACTTAGTATTGGTTTGGTATTGCAGAGCATCCTTGGATCACTGGCCAAGTAGAGTTATCGGGGCATAGCTCAAATGGGGTTAAAGGGAAACAGGGCATTACCTGTAACTCTTTGAGTTCAGGGGAACCGAAGACAATGGCCTCATTCAGCTCAGCATTTGATTGCAACACCAAAACAGATATTCTGTCATCTTTCTCTGGCAAAGCATCTTTTTCTGGATTTATAGTGAGCGACAATGGATGCCAAGTGTTGGGAAGCTTTGCCTTTAATCCCAAAACAAATGGGTCAGAATATTCATCAACCATTCAAAACACATTGAGTTTTGCCTTTGCAAATATTGATGGCACATTCAACTCGGAACATTCTGTATCTTTCTCTGACAATAAAATGCAGCATCAACTTTCTCAAAGAGGTAAAGTGTTTCTTGTGATGCTTATTGATTCCTTACTTCATTTCAAATTATTTATTTTTTGGCTAAAGATCTAATGGAGAGGTTTTTATGCTTACCTGCAGGGTCAAGTTTTGGACATCTCTTTGCAGCAGCTGTTTCTAACAGTATAAAGAGTGTATCTCAGTATGTGATGTCAGTTGAAGAGGGTGGAGGTCAGACACAGAAGGCAGAAACTTCTAATACCAGATACCTTTTCACCCACAGAGAGAATCATACAATAGGCTTGGGGGAGTTTGAACAGTTGGATCTCAAGGTTTCAGAATCCATTATACGATGGGCTTCGTGTACTCGGTTGTCTGGTTGCACCTCATTTCAATCTCCATTAGTGTGTTGACAGCTTCTGCGAACATCATCAGTGTACCATTGGAAACCAAAAGCATAGCTTCAAAAACCTAATGATTATCTTTTCTTTTGAAGGGCTGTTTGATGGGAGTTTTTAACCAGACGTTTGGCAGTCTGTTACTCCTGAGAATTAATGCACATGATATATTGATGAACTGATTTGTATTTTTATGGGTTGTATACTACACAGTGGTATAGTAAAGTTCAATGGGTGTCTCATAGAGATCCCTTCTTTTGATAGAGTAAAAGTGCTTATTCTTATGAGTGGATAATAAATAAAAGTATCAAGCATGTCTATATTTTTATGTACTATAATTCAAGAATGAGATGTCAGATCTCGATTGTCTGCATTCAGGTTGTATAGATGAGGAAGTTATATTTTCTTTCCAAATTACATGCTGACAACAGAATTAAAATGACTACTCTTTTGTTCCAAATAATTACTCTCTTTTCAGTGGTTTCATGTTGCTTTTTATTTGCATGAACTTTTAATGCAGCACTGGTTGTCCTGCATGTGGGATAGCTAATTGTAGATTTGTAAATTGGTGAAGTTCAATGTTCAAACTTAGCTCAATGCCTGTTATGCATCTATATTCTCACCGTGACCTAAACTGATGAATTGTTGATGAATGGGTTTTTTCCCAAATACATTATCAGCTTTATTTGTTTCTGTATTCAAAACTATAAAAATTGCAAAAATTATTGAGATATGTTATGAGTGTTATTTTTCAATTGGGTTTATGTAATACTCTCCACTTGGGTTTATGCAAAAATTAACTGATTATTATCCTCTCCAGTCAGGTTTTCTCACAAGTAACATATTAAATATATTATTGTAATGACTTCAGTCCTGCAGAAAACAGAAGATGTAGCTGGAAAAACTATGCTGATTCAAAGCAATACTTTTATGTGATTATAACAGAAGATGTAGTTGGAAAAACTATGCTGATTCAAAGCAATACTTTATAGTTATATTTCCATAATACAATTTGTTGAATATCATTTGGGCTACAATGCAATTTTTTTGGTCCAAGTGAACGGAGGGCAATGACCAGCCATCATTGTACTTATTAGTGGTTTTCTAGATAACTATTTCATTGACTTGTCTTCCTTTCACTTCACAATACTTTTATGTGATTATAACAGAAGATGTAGTTGGAAAAACTATGCTTATTCAAAGCAATACTTTTATGTGATTATAGTTATATTTTCCATAATACAATTTGTTGAATATCATTTGGGCTACAATGCAATTTTTTTGGTCCAAGTGAACGGAGGGTCATGACCAGCCATCATTGTACTTATTAGTGGTTTTCTAGATAACTAATTCATTGACTTGGCTTCCTTTCACTTCACATTTACATGTCTTCCCTTGACTTCAGCATGAGAAAAAATGGCAAACATCATAGATAACGGTAACTGTTGAAGAAGTGGTTTGTTGGCGTTGAATATAATTGAACGTGGAATTTCACATTATTGACTTTCCTTTTTTCAATTTATTTTATCTGTCATGATGTTGTTTTAGAGATTTTGCTACGTCCAAGTATCAATATTTTTATAAGTGACATAATTGGATAGAGTTTGTGAAAAGGTTAAAATAGAAAAAAAAAGAAGATAATCACTTATTTATTTATATTTAGTAACTAATTATTGTTAAAATATAATAAATAGAATATTTAATTTGAAGAAATTATTAATTTATATAAAAAACAAGCTTGTTTTTTCTAGATGTTCTTATTTTTAGGAATGAGGATGGTTTTTTTTCCCATCAAGTCTTTAAAAAGAAGACACACACTGAGAAATATTTGCATGTTGGTTTTTATCATTTCCCTACTCAGAAGCTAGGGGTTCTCAGCACCGTAGCCACTAGAGGCTTAAGAATCTCATACGAACACCACCTTGAAGGAGAAAAATCTCATCTCTTAAACGTTTTCAATAAGAATGGTGATTGCAAGGTTTAGTGTCGTAGGGCTTTTCAAAAAGCAGAAAAAGGTTTGATGAATAAAAAAGATCCTAGTGATCTATTATATGGAGTTCACCTTCCGTTTATTCAAGGTACCACTGATAGAATCGCAAGGATCCGTAGGAGACATAATATTTCCTCGAACTTCAAGTCGTTCCGCGCCATTTGGAGTTCACTTTGATCGGTTAAGGACCTAGTTTTCCCTATGGATGGTAAGGGTGTTTACTTGATTCTGTGCCCTGTGGAATGCCTTACATCGGTGAAATTGGTCGATCCATTAATCAAAGAATTCATGATCACATTGCTGACCTTAAACATAGTAGATCACGCTCCTCTGCAATAGCAGAGTGTGCTGAAAAGACAAAACATCACATTTGCATTGAAAATGCTAAGGTTATTGCAATGATTGACTATTTCCATCTCTGTAAGTTAAGGGAAGCCTTAGAAATCGAAAAAACACTGGTTAGCCTTAATAGGGATGATGGGTGAAGTGTTGGGAGATGTTGGATTCCTGCCTTTCACTCTTAGTTGGTGTTTTTTTTTCCTCTCAGTTTTCCCTCTTGTCCTCTCTCTTCCGTTTAACCCCTCTTCCTCTTGTCTTCGCCCTCTTTCTCCTTTGGAATAATTTTTTTTTAAAATTAATTCATTCTACAATTCCATTAGTTATAATATTTAAACTTTTCTCTATAAATAATGTATTGAATTAACAAATTAAATTAAGATTTAATATATATATTAAAATTATATTATTAAATTAGAAAATATGCATCATATAAATATATTAAAATTATATATTATTTATATTTTAAATTAAATTAATTAAATTTCTTATTTTCCTTTTCTAGTCAAACTAGTCGTTATGTTAGGTCCCTATATTATTAGTATAGTCCCTTATTGTTATTAGTGTAATTCCCTTATTGTGATTATTGTACCCTTGTAACCCCCATTTTGTTATTATTGTGCCCTTAAATTATTATTGTTAGGTTCGCTAGGATTACATTGTGGCCCACTAAAATTACATTATGGCCACATAGACTCCTATATATAGAAATGAGGTTTGTAAATTAAATAATCCAAGAATTGTTCATTTATATAATGTATTGGAGGTTGCCCCCTCGAAGTGGCTTATTTCTAAGGCGTTGATATCTCTTTTCTTCTATTTTTGGAGCTGGTTACACAACATTTGGTATCAGAGTTTTGGATTTTAGGGTTTCGTTGCTCCAAATAGGTCATCGTGGCATTTTCGCTATAACTTTTTTTTCTACGAAGTTTCAGAAGCAGAAATTTTTAGGGTGCGAAGCGGAAATCCTGAGGAAGACCGTCTAAAAATTTCAGAGCTTGGTTCACAATATTTTCGGAGATATGATCTGTGGAAGTTAGGTCTTTTTTTCAGGCTCCTAACAGGTCATCGTGGCATTTGCGCTATAACTTTTTTTCTACGAAGGTTCCAAATCTGAAATTTTTGAGGTGCGAAGCTGAAATCTTGAGGAAACTCGTCGCAAAATTTCAGAGCTTGGTTCGCAATATTTGTGGAGATATGATCTGTGGAAGGTAGTGCTTTTTCAGGCTCCCGAATTTCATCTCAAAGAGGTGATTGTGGGAAAAGTTCAATAACTCTCTCTCTGAGCATCGGATTGGAGTGCTATAAAAAGTGGTTGCAAGTACACGGACTGTAGTTTCTTGGCTATTAATTTCATAGGCGAAGGACGAAACAGTGACACGTGGCAAGTCGTACAAGTTCGCTTTACTGAATCAGTCCATAATTAGGTCATTGTGGAAGATTGGACATAAATTTGTCTTGGAGAATCCAAATCAAGTCAGACCTGTGGCATTCAAAAGAGAATTCAGAGGGCTACTTCAGTGCTGAATTTCAGATATTGAAGAGCCGCAATCACAGAGATAATCCAATTTCAATATCGAGCTCTTCAAAAGCAAGAAAAATGTGTGTATTTTTTTCTTCCGAATTGCATAAGTCTTGTTTGAATTGATTCCAAGGGCATATTGTAGAATAGATATCAGTATAGGGTTCTAAAAGATGCTCCGTAAAAATAATTTAACACCCATTAAGCCTTTAGAAGGCTCTACTATGACTCATGAAGATGAAGAATTGCAACATGATCTATCAAAATTACAAGAGCAAGTGCAACAAATCTCACTTTCACAAAGAGCAACAAAAAATGAAATGAAAGTTTTGAAGAAAGGCGTGGAAGCGAAGATGGACGGTTTGAAGAAAGACGTGGAAGCTAAGATGGATGGCATGGAAGCTGGCGTGGAAGCGAAGATGGATGGCATGGAAGCTAATTTGGATGACATGAAGAACAACATGGAAAACATGAAGAATGATGATCTAAAAGCAGACATAGAAGGTTTGACAAAGTTGATACAAGAAATGTTTCCTAATGGTGAAAAGATAGTAGAAGAACCTCATGATGAGAACAAAATAAATATTAATCGTGATTTCATAAACATTAATGTTGGTGGGAAGAACCACCATATTTCAAAAATGGGTATGAAGAAGTTTGATGGAAAGGATCCTGTAACATGGATACTACAGATGGAGCAATATTTTGATCTCCATAACATGCAAAACACACAAAAGGTACGCATTGCAACTCTTCATTTAGAACAAAATACATTTGTATGGTATCGATGGCTTTGCTCCCGTAAAAAAATTGTCACTTGGTCAACTTTTACGGAGGAAATGATAACACATTATGAAGATACAAAGAGCAACACCTTCTTTAGCCAATTGATAAATTTTAAACAAAAGGGTTTAGTGGGGCAGCGCATTGAGGACTTCCAAAAATTGAATATAAGGGTAACTGATATTCCAAAGGAACACATGATTGATCTCTTTATAAGCACTTTAAAGGATAACATCCAACATGAAGTTCACGTTTTAGAACCGGATTCATTAGAGAAGGCATTCAGGTTGGCAAGAAAAGTTGAATGTAAAATAATGGCGATAAGAACACTGTTACCGATGAAATAGGTAACCTGACCTCAAAACGGGAACTCTAACCCAAAAAGACTCAAAAAATATGAACGCACTTCGTTTTTTTTGAAGGTCAAATTTCAACATTTTATAAAATTATGCTAAAAACAAAATTGCTTCTTAAAAAAAAGATTGAAAAAACACTCTCAAAACAAAACTAGTTGATGCTAGAATAACAAAAGAAAAAATTGTGTCATATTTTTGACATTTTTAAAAATAGAAATAACATTTTTTAATTTTTAAAATTCAAACATTAAGAAAAACCTAAAATTTAAGAAAAAAATAAATTTAAAAAATAAAAACATTTTAAAGCTTAAAATTTAAAAATATATAGGAATAAAAAAATAAAAATAAAAACAAAATAAAAATTTTAATTCAAACATTAAAAAAAACCTAAAATTTAAGGAAAAAATAAAATAAAAATTTAAAGATTAAAATTTCAAAATATATAGAAATAAAACAATAAAAAAAAAATATTAAATTAAAAAAAAAAGTTAAAAAGGGAAAGAAATTATAAAAAATAAAATATAGAAATTAAATTCAGACAAGAAAAAGAAAATGTTTATTAAATTAGAAAATTAAAAATTAAATTTAAAGAAATATATTAAATTTTAATAAATTTAAAACTTTAAAATAAAAATTAAAAAAAAAATCATTATTGAAATTAAAAGTAAAAAAATGAAAAAATTAATTAAAAATAAAAAATGAAAAATAAAATACAATAAAAATATTAAATTTTAAAAAATATATATTAAAAAAACAAATAGATTTTAAAAAATAAATTAAATTTAAATTATAAAAAATAAAATAATATATATATATATATGAACTTAAATTAAAAATATATATATTAGATTTTATTAAATTAAAAAAAAATGTTAATATTAAAATAACAAATTAAATTTAAAAAACACAAATATTAAATTTTAATAAATCAATGAATAAACAAATAAATGTTGAAAAAAAAAAAAAACAACATTGTTAAAAAAAAAGAGGTTAAAAAACTTTAAAAATCAATTAAAATTGAAAAATTGAAAAAAATAAATTAAAAAAATATATATATTAAATAAAAAATAAAATTAAAAAAACAAATTAATTTGAAAATATTAAGTTTAATTATATATATATATATATATATATATATATATATAATTAATTTTAAATACACAATTTTAATTGAAATAAAAAAAAATATAATTTTTTTATGTAATTAAAAAAATAATAATAAAAAAAAAAAAAATATTAAATTCAAATAAATTAAAAGAAAATACAAAATTTTCTAAATTTTAAAAAATTAAATGAAAAAATTAAACATAAAATTTAATAATAATAAAAAAAAAATACAAAATTTAATAAAATTTTTTAACAAAATTTAGAAAAAAAATTGAATTAAAAAAAAAAAAAAAAAAAAAATTTCAAATATAAAAATTAAATTAAAACAAAATTTTTTTAAATTTTTTGAATTTAAAAAATAAAAAATAAAAAAACAAAAATCAAATTAAAAAAAATATTAAAAATAAAAAAAATAAAAAAAATAAAAAGAATTGTTTGATCGTGGTGGCACCGCCAATCGGCCTCCCACCTAGGTGGCGGCGGAGGCCAGCCGCTGGGCGGGAGGCCGATTCCGAGAATTGCCCTCCCGCGGCAGGAGGCCGATTCCGAGAATCGCCCCGAGGCTGATTCTGAGAATCGCCCTCCAGCGACGGGTGGTTGATTCCGGGAATCGCCCTCTCGCGGCAGGAGGGCGATTCCTGGAATCGACTTCCCACCGCGGTAGGGCGATTCCTAGAATCGGCTTCCCGCGCCGTGGCAGGGCGATTCCCAGAATCGGTTTCCCGCGCCGCGGCAGGGCGATTACCGGAATCAGCCTCAAGGCGATTCTCGGAATCGGTCTCCGGCCGCGGGAGGGCGATTCCCGGAATCTGCCTCAGGGTGATTCTCGGAATCGGCCTTCCACCACAGGAGGGCGATTCCCAGAATCGGCATCCCGTGCTGCGGCAGGGCGATTTCCGGAATCGGCCTCCCGCGCTGCGGCAGGGCGATTCCCGGAATCGGCCTCCTGCTGCGGGAGGGCGATTCCTGGAATTGGTCTGCCGCCATGGGAGAATCGCCCTCCCGCCCAGCGGCCGGCCTCCGCCGCCCCATGGGCGGGAGGCCGATTGGCGGCGCTACCATGATCAATTTTTTTTTTTTTTAGTTCAAAAAATTTAAAATTATAATTTTTTTAATTCAAATTTTTTATTTTAAATTTAAATTGTTTTAATTAATTAATTTTTATTTTTATTATTTTTATTTTTATTTTTATTTTTATTTTAGATTAATTATTTTTTAAAATTTAAAATTTATTTATTAAATTTTAATTTAATTTAATTTTTTTTTTAATATTTTAGTTTATTTAGTTTTTCGTTTTAAAATTTATAAATTGTTTCATTTAAAAAAAGACAGTAAATTTATGGATATTTGTTTTTTAATTATTTACACGTGGTTTTTTTCATTTTTTTTCATTTTTTACTGATAGTTTTTTTATTTTTTATTTTTTTTGTTAATTTTAAAATTTGTATTTTTTTTCTTATTATTATTATTATTTTAATTTTAATTTTTAAATTTAATTTTTTCTTTTTTGTATATATATATATATATATATTTTTTTTTTTTAATCTAAATTTTAATTTTGTAATTTAAATTATTTTTAAATTTTCTATTAAATTTTTTTTTTCTTAATTATATGGTTTTTTTAATAACTTAGAAAAAAATGTTTTTGATGTTTGTTTTTTTTTTTTTTTTTTGAGTTAATTTTTGTTTTTTTTTTTTCGTTAAATTATGTGTTTTTTTTTCAAATTTTGTCATTTCTTTTGATATAATTTTCAAATATTTTTGTTTTATTTTTGTTTAAATTTTTTATTTTTACAAGTTAATTTTGTTTTTTTTAACATTTTTATTGGTTTTTTTAATTTTATATATATATATATATATATATATATATATATATATTTTAATCTAAGTTTTGTGTTTTATTACCAACATGAAAATCACCACTTTAAAAAAAAAGTTGATGCTGCATCAATACGTTTCAAAATTAGCATGAAAATCACTAACATTTTAAAACAAATATTCATACTTCATAAATAAAAATATTAGTGTCGAAAATGTGCTAAAAAAAAAAAGGGTGATTCTGCATCACCACTTTTCAAAATCGGGTGCTTTTTATGCTACTAAAAAAAAGTAGGTAATAGTGCGGTTACCTATTTCATCAGTAACACTGTTCAAGGAAGCCTACCACTCAATTCTATAAAGAAGGAAGTGTTGCTACGCCTAGATTTCCACAACCTACAAGGTTGACACCACAATAATTGGAAGAAAAAAGAGCAAAAGGGCTTTGTTACAGTTGTGATAGCAAATACACTAAAAGTCATAAGTGTGCTGAGAAGAAATTATTTTACATAGATTGTGAAGAGGAAGAAGAAAATGAACAAGAAGAGGATATACACCAGGAACCAACCCTAGAAGAGGAAGAAATGAATCCGACCATATCGTGTAATGCACCGGCAGGAATTACCACTCCTCAAACTCTCAAGATAGAAGGACAAATCAAGAAGAAAAAGGTAATAGTGTTGATTGATTCAGGTAGCACCCATAATTTTATTCATTGTAAGGTAGCCAAGGAATTAAATTGTTTCCTATACCCAGCACCAGAATGTCAAGTAATGGTTGCAAATGGAGGAACTATAAATTGCTCGGGAAAATGTCATAATATCAAGCTAACCATGGGGGAATATGTATTTACTATTCCAATGCTTTCCATTCCTATGGGAGGTGCTGATGTTGTACTAGGAGTACAATGGTTACAATCTTTGGGGACGGTAGCTTTTAATTTTCAAGAACTTTTCTTGAAATTTTTTTCAAAAGGAAAGGAAGTTGAATTACGAGGTATTGTGGGGAAGCCAGGAAAGATAATAAGCTCTAATGTCATGAAAAAGCTTCTAAGAAAAGAACAACGAGGCGTCATTGCACAATTATGGTCACTAGAAGTTCCAACATCAAAATCATCTATTTCTGCAGATCTCCAACAAGTCTTGGACAATCATTCCAAGGTGTTTGAAACTCCCAAAGGACTCCCACCTATTCGTGATCATGATCATGCTATTCATTTGATTCCAGGAAGTGTTCCTCCAAACATCAGGCCTTATAGATATCTTTACGTCCAAAAGAGTGAAATTGAACGTATGATTGCAGAAATGTTAGAGGCGGGTATAATTCAACCTAGTCAAAGTTCTTTCTCTGCTCCTGTAGTATTGGTACACAAGAAGGATGGATCATGGCGAATGTGTCCGGATTATAGGGAGCTCAATAAGCTCACCATTAAAGATAAATTTCCCATTCCTGTGATTGGTGAATTATTGGATGAATTACATGGAGCAATTTATTTTACCAAGTTGGATCTTCGTTCAGGATATCATCAAATTAGAATGAAGACCGAAGATATTCCAAAAACAACATTTCGAACTCATGAGGGTCATTATGAATTTTTGGTCATGCCTTTTGGCCTTACCAATGCACCTTCTACATTTCAGGGGTTGATGAATTCCATTTTCAAACCCTTCCTTAGAAAATTTGTGCTAGTATTTTTTGATGATATACTAATCTATAGCAGGTCTTGGAAGGATCATGTTGAACATGTTGACAGGGTGCTCAAACTATTGCAAGAGAAACAATTATATGTAAAAACATCCAAATGTTTCTTTGGAGTACAAGAGGTGGAATATCTGGGTCATATTGTATCTCACGAGGGTGTTAAAGTAGACCCTAACAAAGTTAAAGCCATTAAGGAATGGAAAGTCCCCACAACCATAAAGCAGTTGCGAGGATTTCTCGGGTTAACAGGGTATTATTTCAAGTTTGTTAAGAATTATGGGAGAATAGCAGCACCTCTAACAACATTATTGAAGAAAGATGCATTTTCATGGACTACTGAAGAACCTAAGGCGTTTGAAAATCTTAAAGAGGCAATGTGCCTAGCACCGGTCTTAGCTACGCCAGACTTCACAAAAACCTTTATTGTGGAATGTGATGCCTCAGGAAATGGAATTGGTGTTGTTTTAATGTAGGAAGGAAGATCCATTACTTTTGAAAGTCATCCAATCAAAGGAAAGTATTTACAAAAACCTATTTATGAGAAGGAAATGTTAGCAATACTGCATGCACTAAAGAAATGGAGAACTTACCTAATGGGAAGACATTTCAACGTAAAAACTGATCATGATAGTCTTAAACACTTTTTGGAACAAAGACTATCTTCAGAAGAGCAACAAAAATGGGTCACAAAGATGTTGGGTTATGACTTTGAAATAATCTACAAAAAATGAAAGCTTAATGTTGTTGCAGATGCACTCTCAAGAAAGAATGAAGAGGTGGAAGTATTGCTTTGTGCCATTTCTATTATCCAACCAGATTGGATAACCGAAGCAAGAGAGGAATGGAAGAAGGACAAAGATGTATGGACACTCATTCAAAAGTTGCAGCAAGATCCTAATACATCTGATACATTTAGTTGGAAAAATGATTCCTTATGGTACAAAGATCGCTTATATCTTTGTAAGAATTCCCAACTAAAACAAAAGATTCTTTTGGAATTGCACACTTCTCCTTTAGGAGGACACTCAGGATTTTTAAAAACTTACCACAGGGTGAAGAAAGAATTTTTTTGGGATGGCCTTAAATCCGATATTCAAAATTTTGTGGTGGAATGTTTGGTTTGCTAGCAGAATAAAGTTGAGACAATTAAGACCCTGGGTCTTCTACAACCTTTATCCATTCCAAGTCAACGTTGGGAGGATATTTCAATGGATTTTATCACAGGTTTACCTAAGTCCGAAGGAAAGAGTGTCATCATGGTGGTAGTTGATAGACTTACGAAGTATGCACACTTTTGTGCATTATCTCATCCATTTAAAGAAAGTACAGTTGCTACTACATTTATGGACATAATTCGAAAGCTACATGGAAGCCCAAGGGTTATTGTGAGCGACAGAGATCCCATTTTTACTGGAAATTTTTGGACGGAGTTATTTTCTTGTTTGGGTACTCAATTAGTTCATAGCTCATCTTATCATCCTCAATCTGATGGTCAAACTGAGATAGTAAATAAATGTTTGGAAGGATATCTTCGTTGTTTTGTATCCGATAAACAAACACAATGGGTCAAGTGGTTACCTCTTGCTGAATGGTGGTATAACACTTCCTTCCATACTGCAGCAAAAATGACCCCATTTATGGCACTTTATGGATATCATCCACCATCCATCACATCATCTTTGAGGGAAAATTCGAAGGTTCAAGCAGTGGAAGATCACATCGAGCATCAACAAGAAGTTCTCCAACTCTTAAAGGATAACCTGAATTTGGTACAAAATCGAATGAAACAACAGGAAGATCAACATCGTAGCGAGAGAAGTTTTGATGTAGGAGATTGGGTATTTTTACGGCTACAACCATATAAACAAATGTCCCTCAAGCAAGCTAAGAAGGATAATAAATTATCGCTAAAGTACTATGGTCCTTACAAGGTGTTGCAAAATATTGGTACTATGGCATACAAATTGGAGCTTCCTGCTTCTTCGCGAGTGCATCCAGTTTTCCATGTTTCATGCTTAAAGAAGGTTATAGGTGAAAATATTCCAGTTCAAACAATATTGCCAGAACTTGATGAGGAAGGAAAATCATATTGGAACCTGAAGCGGTCATGGAAACAAGAACTCGACAGCTACAGAATTGATCAATTTCAGAGTATCTCATCAAGTGGAAGAACTTACCCACTGAAGATTCTACATGGGAGGATGAGAATTTTATACAGAAGCACCCAGAGCTACTCAAGCATTGAGGACAACACTTTTTTGAAGGAGAGGGACATGTTAGGTCCCTATATTACTAGTATAGTCCCTTATTGTTATTAGTGTAACCCCCTTATTGTTATTATTGTACCATTGTAACCCCCATTTTGTTATTATTGTGCCCTTAAATTATTATTGTTAGGTTGGCTAGGATTACATTGTGGCCCACTAAGATTACATTATGGCCACATAGACTCCTATATATAGAAAGGAGGTTTTGTAAATTTAATCATCCAAGAATTGTTCATTTATGTAATGTATTGGAGGTTGCCCCCCTCGAAGTGGCTTATTTCTAAGGCGTTGATATATCTTTTCTTCTATTTTTGGAGCTGGTTACACAACACGTTATTTACAACGGCTAGTTGGAGCGTCTCTTTATCTATTTAAACTGGTTCCTAGATCAGATGGTTCTTAAATCGGATTTCTCATCTGGTCCTGATGATGAACCACACTGGCTCGTTCGAAACGCGTCGACAAAATATGCTCTTATGGGAGTATCACTGAAATATTTTATATACATTTTATGGATCACAAAAGCCAAATTCCTAATAACAATGAAATATTTAAGATGCAATTTTTGTTGTTGTTGCTTGGTTAAGAGCTTGATGCATCTGGTAGGAGTGAAATCATGTCTCTTTATGGACCACCAATGGGTAATTCTAAGTGACATGGTTTTCCTTGAATAACAATGATGAGTCTGTTGAGAATGCAACAAGATGATGGAGCTTAGTGGAAAGAAGTCGCCTTCAATAAGTGGGCCCGCAGGCTATTTTTGGCGCAAAGTCTATTTTTAGACTATGTCTATTTTTAGACATATGGATCATGGTCTATGAGTTGCAGGATGTTATTTGTGGATGGTTGGTCAAGCTCGAAAAAAATAGATGGACTTCTATTTATGTACATCTCAGCGAAATCTATTTTTAGATTGCTAGTCTAAAAATAGATATGCTCGAAGAAGTTACCTCTTAATAATATTTGGACTATAAACATTATCTTATCCTCTTGGAGCACTTCGCCTTGAGCTATGGATGTGGCACACATGCAGTACCGATGAAGGAATTACGCTTATTCCTAGTGGTTTAGTTGAGCTATTGCATGATGGACTTTAGTTAGAACTTTGTGTGATTGAGTTTGGTGGAGTTGATTGAGGAGTTAATGGAGTTGTATTCAGCTTTACTTAGTTGAACTAGTTGTATTTAGTATAACTGACAAATACACTAGTGATGAGTGGTGTGAATTAATTATAAATTAATTCATTAATTATTAACTCATAAATCAACTAAAGAACACATCAGTTAACTGCAATGCATGGACAGTTCAGTGGAGACCAGTGTTAGAGGTGGGTGAAAGGGTGAGTGTGACTATCAGTTGTGACTACAACTGTGCATGAGATGTGCACACACATTGATGGAGATTGCCGATGAGGATCGTTAGTGACAAGCCGTGGGATTCGAACTTTTGATCTTCATGCTTATCCATATTTCATTGCGCAAAGAGAGGCAGCTTTTAAGGAGCGCATTGGAGCACGTGATATGTATGATCCGAGCTTGTTTTTTGTGTGTAACAATTGGAGATAGTGCTGAGAGCTTGTGAGGAGTTTGTACTATGTATTGTTACATGTTCTCTATCATTATAATATACAGATATTTGGGGGTTTTCAACTGTATGCTTTCCCCATTACATACTATGTTTATATGTGTGATTGATTAATGTTCTATGTGTCGCATGCAATTGTTTTTAATTCCGCAAATTGATGATCAATAGTAGAAGAGATTATGTATTATGCATGAAGCTCAAATAGTGTGTAATCAGGATAATCTCGGTGAATAAGTGATCTATTATTCAAATTTCTATAGAGTCAACCCAATGATGAGTCAACCCGTATTCGAAGTGTAATCATGTCCCCTTATGGACCACCAACGGGTAATTCCAAGTGACGTGGTTTTCCTTGAATAACAATGACAAGTCAACCTGCATTCGTGGAAGTGATAGCTGTCCCCACTATTGGTTTGGAAATTGAGTTATGATAGGTTTTCCCACTGCTAAAAAAAAATTAAAATGATATATATATATATATATATATATATATATATATATATATATGAGATTTTATGTTGTGTAACCAGCTCCAAAAAGAGAAGAAAAGAGATATCAACGCCTTAGAAATGAGCCACTTCGAGGGGGAAAACTCCAATACATTACATAAATGAAAAATTCTTGGATGATACAATTTACAAAACCTCCTTTCTATATATAGGAGTCCATGGGGCCATAATGTAATCCTAGTGGGCCACAATGTAATCCTAGCCGACCCAACAATAATAATTTAAGGGCACAATAATAACAAAATGGGGGTTACAAGGGTACAATAATAACAATAAGGGGGTTACACTAACAACAATAAGGGACTATACTAGTAATATAGGGACCTAACATGCCCCTCTCCTTCAAAAAAAGTGTTGTCCTCAACGCTTGAGTAGCTCTGGGTGCTTTCGTATAAAATTCTCATCCTCCCATGTAGAATCTTCAGTGGGTAAGTTCTTCCACTTGATGAGATACTCTGAAATTGATCGATTCCGTAGTTGTCGAGTTCTTGTTTCCGTGACCGCTTCCGGTTCCAATATGATTTTTCCTTCCTCATCAAGTTCCGGCAATATTGTTTGAACTGGAATATTTTCACCTATAACCTTCTTTAAGCACGAAACATGGAAAACTGGATGTACTCGCGAAGAAGCAGGAAACTCCAATTTGTATGCCATAGTACCAATCTTTTGCAACACCTTGTAAGGACCATAGTACTTTGGCGATAATTTATTATCCTTCTTAGCTTGCTTGAGGGACATTTGTTTATATGGTTGTAGCCGTAAAGATACCCAATCTCCTACATCAAAACTTCTCTCGCTGCGATGTTGATCTGCCTGTTGTTTCATTCGATTTTGTGCCAAATTCAGGTTATCCTTTAAGAGTTGAAGAACTTCTTGTTGATGCTCGATGTGATCTTCCACTGCTTGAACCTTCGAATTTTCTCTTAAAGATGATGTGATGGATGGTGGATGATATCCACAAAGTGCCATAAATGGGGTCATTTTTGCTACAGTATGGAAGGAAGTGTTATACCACCATTCAGCGAGAGGTAACCACTTGACCCATTGTGTTTGTTTATCAGATACAAAACAACGAAGATATCCTTCCAAACATTTATTTACTATCTTAGTTTGACCATCAGATTGAGGATGATAAGATGAGCTATGAGCTAGTTGAGTAACCAAACAAGAAAATAACTCCATCCAAAAATTTCCCGTAAAAATGAGATCTCTGTCGCTCACAATAACCCTTGGGCTTCCATGTAGCTTTTGAATTCTGTCCACAAATGTAGTAGCAACTGTACTTGCTTTAAATGGATGAGATAATGCACAAAAGTGTGCATACTTGGTAAGTCTATCAACTACCACCATGATGACATTCTTTCCTTCCGACTTAGGTAAACCTGTGATAAAATCCATTGAAATCTCCTCCCAACGCTGACTTGGAATGGATAAAGGTTGTAGAAGTCCCGGGGTCTTAATTGTCTCCACTTTATTCTGCTGGAAAACCAAACATTCCGCCACAAACTTTTGAATATAAGATTTAAGGCCATCCCAAAAAAATTCTTTCTTCACCCTGTGGTAAGTTTTTAAAAATCCTGAGTGTCCTCCTAAAGGAGAAGTGTGTAATTCTAGAAGAATTTTTTGTTTTAGTTGGGAATTCTTACAAAGATATAAGCGATCTTTGTACCATAAGGAATCATTTTTCCAACTAAATGTATCAGATGTACTAGGATCTTGCTAAAACTTTTGAATGAGTGTCCATACATCTTTGTCCTTCTTCCATTCATCTCTTTCTTCAGTTATCCAATCTGGCTGGATAATAGAAATGACACAAAGCAATGCTTCCACCTCTTCATTCTTTCTTGAGAGTGCATCCGCAACAACATTAAGCTTTCCTTTTTTGTAGATTATTTCAAAGTCATAACCCAACATCTTTGTGACCCATTTTTGCTGCTCTTATGAAGATAGTCTTTGTTCCAAAAAGTGTTTAAGACTATCATGATCAGTTTTTACCTTGAAGTATCTTCCCATTAGGTAAGTTCGCCATTTCTTTAGTGCATGCAATATTGCTAACATTTCCTTCTCATAAATAGGTTTTTGTAAATACTTTCCTTTGATTGGACGACTTTCAAAATCAATGGGTCTTCCTTCCTGCATTAAAACTGCACCAATTCCATTTCCTGAGGCATCACATTCCACAATAAAGGTTTTTGTGAAGTCTGGCGTAGCTAAGACCTGTGCTAGGCACATTGCCTCTTTAAGATGTTCAAAGGCCTTAGTTGCTTCAGGAGTCCATGAAAATGCATCTTTCTTCAATAATGTTGTTAGAGGTGCTGCTATTCTCCCATAATTCTTAACAAACTTGCGATAATACCCTGTTAACCTCGAGAAATCCTCGCAACTTCTTTATGATCGTGGGGACTTTCCATTCCTTAATGGCTTTAATTTTGTTAGGGTCTACTTTAACACCCTCGTGAGATATAATATGACCTAGATATTCCACCTCTTGTACTCCAAAGAAACATTTGGATGTTTTTGCATATAATTGTTTCTCCCGCAATAGTTTGAGCACCCTGTCAACATGTTCAACATGATCCTTCCAAGACCTGCTGTAGATTAGTATATCATCAAAAAATACTAGCACAAATTTTCTAAGGAAGGGTTTGAAAATGGAATTCATCAACCCTTGAAATGTAGAAGGTGCATTGGTAAGGCCACAAGGCATGACCAAAAATTCATAATGACCCTCATGAGTTCGAAATGCTGTTTTTGGAATATCTTCAGTCTTCATTCTAATTTGATGATATCCCGAACGAAGATCCAACTTGGTAAAATAAATTGCTCCATGTAATTCATCCAATAATTCATCAATCACAGGAATGGGAAATTTATCTTTAATGGTGAGCTTATTGAGCTCCCTATAATTCGGACACATTCGCCATGATCCATCCTTCTTATGTACTAATACTCCAGGAGCAGAGAAAGAACTTTGACTAGGTTGAATTATACCCGCCTCTAACATTTCTGCAATCATACGTTCAAATTTCCTCTTTTGGAAGTAAGGATATCTATAAGGCTTGATGTTTGGAGGAACACTTCCTGGAATCAAATGAATAGCATGATCATGATCACGAATAGGTGGGAGTCCTTTGGGAGTTTCAAACACCTTGGAATGATTGTCCAAGACTTGTTGGAGATTTGCAGAAATAGATGATTTTGATGTCGGAACGTCTAGTGAGCATAATTGTGCAATTACGCCTCGTTGTTCTTTCTTTAGAAGCTTTGTCATGACATTAGAGTTTATTATCCTTCCCGGCTTCCCTTCAATACCCCGTAATTCGACTTCCTTTCCTTCTGAAAAAAATTTCAAGAAAAGTTCTTGAAAATTAAAAGCTACCGTCCTCAAAGATTGTAACCATTGTACTCCTAGTACAACATCAGCACCTCCCATAGGAATGGAAAGCATTGGACTAGTCAATACATATTCCCCCATGGTTAGCTTGATATTATGGCATTTTCCAGAGCAATTTATAGTTCCTCCATTTGCAACCATCACTTGACATTCGGGTGCTGGGTATAGGAAACAATTTAATTCCTTGGCTACCTTACAATGAATAAAATTATGGGTGCTACCTGAATCAATCAACACTATTACCTTTTTCTTCTTGATTTGTCCTGCTATCTTGAGAGTTTGAGGAGTGGTAATTTCTGCCAGTGCATTACACGATATGGTCAGATTCATTTCTTCCTCTTCTAGAGCTGGTTCCTGGTGTATATCCTCTTCTTGTTCATTTTCTTCTTCCTCTTCAAAATCTATGTAAAATAATTTCTTCTCAGCACACTTATGACCTTTAGTGTATTTTCTATCACAACTGTAGCAAATCCCTTTTGCTCTTTTTTCTTCCAATTGTTGTGGTGTCAACCTTGTAGGTTGTGGAAATCTAGGTGTAGCCACACTTCCTTCTTTATAGAATTGAGTGGTAGGCTTCCTTGTTGCCATAATTTTACATTCAACTTTTCTTGCCAACCTGAATGCCTTCTCCAATGAATCAGGTTCCAAAACGCGAACTTCATGTTGGATGTTATCCTTTAAAGTGCCTATGAAGAGGTCAATCCTGTGTTCCTCCGGAATATCAGTTACCCTTATATTCAATTTTTGGAAGTCCTCAATGTGTCGCCCCACTAAACCCTTTTGTTTGAGATTTATCAATTGGCTAAAGAAGGTGTTTCTCTTTGTATCCTCATAATGTGCTATCATTTCCTCCGTAAAAATTGACCAAGTGACAATTTTTTTACGGGAGCAAAGCCATCGATACCATACAAATGTATTTTGTTTTAAATGTAAAGTTGCAATGCGTACCTTTTGTGTGTTTTGCACGTTATGGAGATCAAAATATTGCTCCATCTGTAGTATCCATGTTACAGGATCCTTTCCATCAAACTTCCTCATATCCATCTTTGGAATATGGTGGTTCTTCCCGCCAACATTAGAGTTTATAAAATCACGATTAACATTTATTTTGTTCTCATCATGAGGTTCTTCTACTATCTTTTCACCATTAGGAAACATTTCTTGTATCAACTTTGTCAAACCTTCAATGTCTGTTTTGAGATCATTCTTCATGTTTTCCATGTGGTCTTTCATGTCCGCTTCCATGCCATCCATCTTAGCTTCCACGCCATCCATCTTAGCTTCCACGCCTTTCTTCAAACCGTCCATCTTCACTTCCACGCCTTTCTTCAAAACTTCCATTTCATTTTTTGTTGCTCTTTGCGGGAGTGAAATTTGTTGCACTTGCTCTTGTAATTTTGATAGATCATGTTGCAATTATTCATCTTCATGAGTCATAGTAGAGCCTTCTGAAGGCTTAATGGGTGTTGAATTATTTTTATGGGGCATCTTTTAGAACCCAATACTACTATATATTCTACAATGTGCCCTTGGAATCAATTCAAATTGATTCTTCAAAGAAGACTCATGCAATTTGGAAAGAAAAAAAATACACACCTTTTTCTTGCTTTTGAGGAACTCGATATTGAAATTAGATTATCTCTATGATTGTAGCACTTCAATATTTGAATTTCGGTATCAACGTAGCCCTCTGAATTATCTTTGGAATGCCACAGGTTTGACCTGATTTGGATTCTCCAAGACAAAGTTGTGTCCAATCTCCCACAGTGACCTAATTCTGGACTAGTTCAGTAGAGCGAAATTGTACGAATTTCCACGTGTCACTGTTTTTTCCTTTGTCTCTTAAATTGATAGCAAAGAAACTACAGTCTGTGTATTTGCGACCACTTTTTACGGCACTCCAATCCGATGCCCAGAGAGAGAGTTATTGAACTTTTCCCATGATCACCTCTCTGAGATGAAATTCAGGAGCCTGAAAAAGCACTACCTTCCAAAGATCATATCTCCCAAAAGATTGCGAACCAAGTTGTGAAATTTTTTGATGAATTTCCTCAGGATTTCAGCTTCGCACCATACGAATTTCAGATTCTGAACCTTCATGGAAAAAACGTTATAGCGCAAATTCCACGATGACCTGTTTAGGAGCATGAAAAAAGACCTAACTTCCACAGATGATATCTCTGAAAATGTTGTGAACCAAGCTCTGAAATTTTTAGAAAATCTTCCTTAGGATTTCAGATTCGCACCCTAAAAATTTCAGCTTCTGAAACTTCGTAGAAAAAAAGTTATAGTAAAAATGCCATGATGACCTGTTTGGAGCAGCGAAACCCTAGAATCCAAAGCTCTGATACCAAATATTGTGTAACCAGCGCCAAAAAGAGAAGAAAAGAGATATCAACTTCTTAGAAATGAGCCACTTCGAGGGGACAACCTCCAATACATTACATAAATGAAAAATTCTTGGATGATACAATTTACAAAACCTCCTTTCTATATATAGGAGTCCATGGGGCCATAATGTAATCCTAGTGGGTCACAATGTAATCCTAGCCGACCTAACAATAATAATTTAATGGCACAATAATAACAAAATGGGGGTTAAAAGGGTACAATAATAACAATAAGGGGGTTACACTAACAACAATAAGGGACTATACTAGTAATATAGGGACCTAACATTTTACTACTAAATAATCAATCTTTTTTTAAGTGAAATGCAGTGGGATAGTTTTTGAAAAGATGATAATATTAATTTATATTAAAAATTTAGAAATATAGAAGATGGGAAATATAAGAGGATAGAATGACTTAAAAGATGGTAATATTAATTTCCTGTTTAAAAACAATTTATTAGATGTGTGATAGATTTATGAGGTAAATGAATTTTTACATCAAAATTATTGACATAAGAAAATAAGATATTCATTGGAATTTAAATTGTCATTGTTTTAACTTGTTTTTATTAGGGTCAAAATAAGATGATAATGTAACTAGTTAATTATATTAATTTGACAAGATGACTAAGGCAATTAGTCTAGTGTGCTTCCTTCAATTTTGTTTTTTTGTTGTGTTTGAGTTGTAATTTTTTTTTCTTTTACAAATGACTTAAAACGATTCTTGGGAGACATGAGTACTAAGGGTATATAAACACAAATTGGTTTTTAAACAAAAATTGATAATGAGGGTGGTTTTGTTTATGCCATTTTCCAAAACAACCAAAATAACAAGGTAAATGAGCCTCAGAAAGCCCTGGTTTATAGCACTGCTATGTCTCATGAACCTAATAAGTCTCAAGTTACTTTGATTGAAAAAATGTGATTTGGCAAACAACAATGCTCATTGATCTTGGTTGTGGTCATATGGGTTGCTCCATATTTGGTTTCCCTTGACCCCTGGGTTTCTAAGATCAATGACCTTTGAAGTGGTCAAGAGATGTCATATTGGACCATTTGATTGTGGATTTGAAACATCCAAAGTTTCAAACCTTCACTATGTGCTTGAGGAACTTAAAAAAAATGGGGTCGCGATGGGAGACATTTTTGTTTTGTCCCAGTGAAAGTTGCTTCATTGGATTCCCTAGCTTAGACAGACCTCGACATAAAACACAATTCAACACATTTGAATTTTGATTAGTGAGTTGGATAGTGTTTGCATGAATTTCAAATTATGATTTTTTGTTGTGTATGACCTTGTTTGTTAGTTGTTCAAGAATTGTTGTAGATTATTCTAGTGAAATTGAAGGAAGGGGGAATGTTACGACCTTGTTATCCCTCAATTAGCCTCTTTAGTTGTTAGGTGGAGCATTGATCCCATTCCTAGAGTTGTTCAGACACTCAATTTAGACGATTTATTATTAGGGTTGTCCAATATTTATGCTTTTAACTATACAAAGAAAAGCATAATGTTTTGAAGATGGATTATTTATGAATTTACAGAAGCTCCTTAGCTCATATGTAGTGATTTTAATATATCCAATCCCATGAAGACAAAGAAGAAGCTTTGCCAATGTGGAATCCCCTTGGGAAAAATGATGTGTAGATAGACGTAAAAGCCAATCTAAGGCTTTACAATGCCAACAAATAGAGGCATTTTATTGTGTAAACTTATGGTTTTGGAATAATTTTCACAAAGGCCTTAAGAGGATCATATAGATGTTAGATAAGTTCGTGCCCTAATTTATTTTATATGGAATCATCTGCTGGGGAGGCTAGTTCATTCTCTAGGGGTTGACATTGTCTTATAGTATCAACCTATTCAATTTGCTATATATTGGAGTGCTAAAAATGTATGTATGCACAAAAATTGATTTAATTCTCAATGTCTCACTTCTCCATAATCTAAGTTGCATACTCTTAATGGGAATAATTTTGGATTATGCTTAAGCCAAGAGGCAATAACATATGAATAGTTTGGTGGTAAGATGCTATCATATCTCTAGAATTGTGGTCTTTCTTTAGAGGCTATGTGTTCTAGATTGCATATCTTTAACAAAAATGTAATTTCATAGTGAATGAAGTGTTGGAGTATGTTTCTCAAGGACTTAAAAATAACCTACTTTGATGAGTTTTTCAATAGGTAAGGGAAAAAAAACTTCATCATTTTCTTGGAGTTTATGAAGTTCCTTGTGCTAAAGGTGCTTAGCATTGAACAATATTATGCCAAATGAGGATGAGGAACATACCCACTAAGAAATATTTAAAGCCTTGGCTACCAAAGAAGTTGGGAAAAGTGTTATGAACCTTGTGCCTTAAAAATGATAAGAAACCAATAATTACAATTCTCTTCGAGGGGGAAACCTTTTGCAGTGAATACCATATACAAGACAAGATATGATAATTCTAAGACTAGGTCTCCTTAGTGTGTGTGTGTGTGTGTGTAAAGGAGACAAGTGATACAATTTTAAATAAAAATGGACTATCAAAGATTATAGCTTACATAAAAATATAACAACAGAGATATAATCACTCAATATCTAGGGCTTAATAAGGGGTTTTAGGCAGGGAAAATTTTAGGGGCGAATTTTAGCCCAAAGGCGAATTTTAAGGGATTTTCAATTTTAATAGGGCGAATTTTTTACATAAAACCCATTTTCTATAGTTTAATAAAGTTAGCTCAGTAAATATTTTAAAAACAATTAATTATTAAATACTAGCCCACCAAAAAAAGGGCGCATAAAACTGGAAAAACGAAATTTGCCCCGATTTTTTTTGATTGGAGCAGATTTCCATGGCATTCGCCTGGATTTACAGGGTCGAAAGGAGGGGTTACAGTGATTCGCCCCATTTTTTCAATGGTTAGGAGTGGTGGCTGGACACCGATCTTCTTGCTGGTTGGGCGAGGCTAACCCTCTCTGGTCCGTTCACTGTTAGGGCCCTCCCATAGTTCGTATATAGCAGAGAATCGAGATATACACTTCGAAAGAGATGGTATTGGTGTTGTGGGAGATAACACTCGCCACATCCTACACGCTCGACCTCAAGTGCATGTACAAGCTCGCTCTCAGACTCCAACGCTGAATAATAACACAGAGGCACCTCGCTTTTCGCCAGTTTGTTCAACGGTATGCACCTTCCTTCCCTTTCTTGGAGTGATTTGAGCTTGGATGTTGTTTAATATAAAATCTATTTGACTTGTAGAGTATAATTATCCTTCGTAATACTTTGGAGGGTTTTGAATCGATACTCCTGTTGGACTCTTTCTATTGCTGCCTTAAAAATTTGTAAATTTAACCAAAGGTATTCAATTAAAGCATAAGGAAATAGACGAACTTCATCAAGCAACAAGAAATACTTAGCACTAGCTACTGAAAGTGTTCTCATCGGACCGTAGATATCACCATGGAGCATTTCAAGATCAACCTTGGCTCTCCAAGCTCTACCATCTTCAAATGCCAATCTATGCTATTTTCCTGCAAAACACGCTGCGCACATATCCTCCTACTCTTGAATTTGTGGTAAGCTAATCACCATTTGATCTTTTGTCAGTAAGGAAAGAAACAGAAAATTTAAATGTCCATATCTCTGATGCCAAAGAGAGTTGTTTCCACTCCCTCTGCTGGTAATCAAAGCACGTGATTTTTCCTCTTATATTGCTTCTTATCTACTACAAAACACCTTTCTCCTTGGAAAATAACATCCAGATATGGATTGTTTCTTGCAATCTCACTAACTGAAAGCAAAATTTCCTTCAAACATATATAAACATCAAGGTATTAGCTTTCAACTTGATTTTCGCATGACCATCGTCTTCAACACAGTGCTCCCTGTCCTTGCCTAAGACCACTGTATTGACCTGGGTTATCTCCCACACTAAACAAATTAGGGATTTTTGTTAGTCTCATGTTTAGATGTTTTGAAATAAAAAAATTGATCATTTGTCGACTTGCCCCACTTCTATAGTGCTATAAAAGCATAATACTAGGCTTCTCCACATTCAAAAACGCTTTCTTGTTTCTACTTGATCTGCTCTTGGTTGTGTTGGTTATCCCAAAACCACTTCCTATAATTATTCCTCATATGCTTATATTTACCACCGTAAAAAATTTCAAATCCTTAAATAATTTACGTAGACCTAAAAGTTGCCTCTGTTGCTTTTGCTTTCTTTTTCCTTTAAATTTGGTTGCAAAGGCACTCTTCGATGCTACACTATTGGCTGCAAAGGCACTATTGGATAAAGGTATATTGGGACCTTAATAAACATGTGGAGATGATATGATCTTAAGACAGCTATATATATCTTAGCAATGGGGACGTAGCTGCAGCAAGTAGCTAATGGAGCAATGATTACCAAGACCCTGGGATAGCAGTACAAGACCTTTGGTTTCTATATTTGCCTTCTTGTATTGCCATTTGGCTTTAACGTCTTGTGAAACAGTGCAGTTATAGTAGCTGAATTTTAATCTTTTTAAACTTAATAAAATCTTGGTATTTCCTCGTTGATTGCCATTCATATATTGCATTCTTTCTTTCTATCCATATGTAAATGGCATTTTGTCAGGCCTAATGTCACTGATTGAAGATTATTTACCTTGAGGCTTATTTATGGAATTCAAATTTTGGTATAAAGTCATGTTGTCATATTTTATCTAAGCATCGGTTGCATTTTCTTCTTGATAATTAGATAGATTTCAGTCCATCTGTATATGTTTGATGGGTTTTCCACTTACTTAAAATTGGTTAAAATTATCTTGTGACTGTGTCAGAGTTGTAGAGTGACAACGACCAAGCACACACTGCCACCACGACTAGGAATTTGCAACAAGATAATGCTATATGGGCCATGTCAAATAGTTATGCTATCTAAGCATCCATTGCATTTTCTTCTTGATAATTAGATAGATCTCAGTTCTTGTATATATGTTTGATGGGTTTTTTCACTTGTGCAAAATTGGGTAAGTTGCCCTATAATTATTGTGTCAGAGTTACAAAGCAACAATGACCAAACATGCACTGCCACTGCAACTTGGAATCTGTGACAAGACAGAGCCATATGCAACCATGTCAAATTGTTTACAACCGTCTGATCATGTAAAGAGTTTTGAACATTATAAATGAAATTTCAGCTATGTACTTAGTGAGAAGATTATGATGGAAAACATAATGAAATGCTGTTGAAATTCTTGCATGGCATGTCTCTGGTTGTTTATTTTGTCATCATCATGCATTTTTCTTTATCATATTAACGAAGTTGTTAGATGGTCATAGATGCTCCCATATTATTGGTGTCTTTTGTTATTTTTTTCCAAGGAAAACCTTGCGGGATCCCCTCCTCTTCCCAAAAGTATCTTGATGGAGGTTCACTCAACTATTAGCCACAATAGCAGCTAGTAATCCTGAGGGGCTCAACTGAATTTGAATGTGCCCTATGGCCTTCCTGTCTGCAAGATGCCTTGGGTGCATGGGTGGATGGTTCAACCGATTGAGATAACTTTTAGGGCTTGTGTCCTTTATTAAGGTATGAACATTTTTGGTGTGATGAATGTCATGGATTTTTTTTCTCTAATTCTAGGACATTTCCTTTGTAAGTCAGCTGGAAAGGTGTCACAACCCCCTTTGCTGCCTTGGGGCTTCAAAGTTAATGGGTAAAATGTCGGTAGTCAACAGTGTACTAGACCTCACACGTTAGTGATTCAAGGGCCAAATTATAAGCCAACAATATACCTTGGATAGATTGAATAATTTTTTGGGCTACTTCGGTCTAGAATTTTGCCTTCTGCATAAAGTCAGGTTGAAGTTCTTTTGAATTGGCTATATTCAGTTGTCGAGGATAGAAAGAGTTCAACCAGTACATAGTTGCAATATTAACAAATTATTTGTTTCTTAAATACGGACTAGTCCATTTCAATAGATGTTGTATGATCAACCACGGGAAAGAGTTTGTTAGAGATGGAGACAAGATAATTAAATGATGCAGTCTCATTCAATACTATGTGGATTGAACAAGCCCATAGTTGATGACTTACAAACAAATAGAATGGAAGGTAAATAAATCACACAGCGAGGTATGAAAGTTAATATCTTTGGCTGGAGCAAATGTAAATCTATTAATTTCCTTTTTTCAGATTAAAGATATGATGGAATTCTCCAAATACATAGGTTATACAATTTTAGAACATTATACATAGTCCTAGATTTTACAAAATCAGAGAAAGGGAGATGAAGTTTGGGCAAAAGGACATTAATCTATTCTTAACAGGGTGAAAATCTGCAAGTAGGCAGCCACTGTATTTCAATCCTTTAGCCAATTTATTGCCTAAAGTTCTAAAAGTGACCAAACAAAAATAGACTCCACAAAGAATTGTCATTTGGCTTCAGTGCCTTTTGAGGAGAAAATGCACTGGATAATCGTTAGCAATGATTTACATGTCTTGTTTATTCGAGGGGAACCTACTTGAAGATTGTTATAAGAGTAACATATTGAATTAGAGCAATAAATGATGTGCTAGTAACATTAGTAGTGATTTACATATTTTGTGCCTATGTTTATGTTCACAAAGTTAATGTTTATTAGTAAAAGTTAAAATAGATTGAAAACTATTGTGAGTATTAAAGAAAATTATTCAATCAAATATAATTTATGTCTATTGCTTGCTGCACTGGATCAACATTCCAGCAGTCCAACAACTGTTTTCATTTTGTATCCTGTCTACCCACAAGAATAACATCCATGGACAGAGTCTCTGACTCAATACTATTCTTCAAGATTCAATACAAGCATACTTGTTCTGAAAAGAAAATTCTAATCATTTGTAAGTGTATTTATTTATAGCTTTCCCCTTAGAGCCTTACTCCCAGAATTGTATCTAGTTTGAGACTACAAGATTTCTTACAAGCTGGTTAGAAAAATAAGAGCCTACGGTTCACATTCACAGGATCTCATCTCTGCAAGTTCGGAGAAATACTTTCATAGGAGCATGCGTTGGACAACATGTATATATGTTGCAGAAAATCTCGAGTGGGTCCAAGTTCAGGGACAGTTAGGATTCCCCCTAATTTTAGGGGACAGGAGACACAGGTTCCAACAGGGAATCAAATATAAAAGCCGAAAACAATGAAATTAAATCATAAATATATTAGTTACAAACATACCTACCCAATGAATATGTTGTCATATGGATAATGTTAAATCATAGATTATACTAGTAAATATCCAACTTTATTGCTAACAACACTTGTGCCTGCTTAGCTTCAAGTTCTGTGATGCAAGGCTACAAGTTTCAAATTCCATGATGTGAGAATATAGGGCACTTAAGAGATTATCCTGAATGTCAAACAACTAAGTGCTGAAAAATTTTCCCCTGAGAAAATCCTTTTATAGAGGAATAAAGCAATTCTTTGTTAAATTTATGAGCTTACCCTAATACAAATGTTTTTTTGTGCAGTTTTTACACTTTCTTGATCGCTGTTTTTGAAGGATTGGACAATCAACTCACAACATAGTCTTGGAGAGCAAAATCTCACTTGTGACATGAATAAATAACCCATGAGCATAGATAGATTTTCTATGAGTGGGTGTGGTAGGTTATTTATGAATGCTGGAAAGGAATGCAATTAATTTATTTAGTGTTCATAATCAATGGAATTGAAAGCACAGGTGGAATAAATAGAACCTTTTTTTGGTAGATAAAAACATCAAAATTCATATTCTATCGTGAAAAAAAAAACTGTACAAATATGAGAGACATGCTACCAGAAGATGTACATGAAAAAATTACAATAAAATTTGTACAAATATGAGAGATATGCTACCAGAAGATGTACGTCAAAAAATTACAATTTTACTCCTATCTACCTAGACACAAGGTTTGACATTCATTTCTGTAACCTTTTCTCTGAGCCAAGTTTTACAATACAAACTTTATTGAGATAAGGCTAGTTTTTGTGACACACGGAATTTTATGATTTATACATATATACATTGTGTTTTTGCATCAATTTGTTGTAGACTTGAAGGAAAGGTAGGTTTTCGTGTTTTCCCCTTTCCTTTAGGGTTTCTTTGCATTCAGCCAAGGGTCTATTGTTGATGGAGGTTATGGTGACTATCGTTTTTTGTCCAAGTTGGAAGGAGTCATTGTTTCCCCTTTCTAAATACGGATTTTTTGATTCAGGATATCCTGGAGAATGAATTCAAGCATATAACAAATTTATAAAAGCAAAGTGATAGTAAGTACCTTTCCCTCAATGCTGTCATGCATGTAACGACATCCTGGACTAGGTAATAAGCCTAAATTTTGCAGAGAACAACTATTGGCTTATGGCATCCTTTTAATAAGGTCATCTTGAGACTTTGATACAACTCCTTGACCCACTATGGAATCCAAAATATGCTTATTGAAAACAAACTGTAATACACATTTACCTGAACGATTCTCAAAAGGAGTAATAGGACCAGGACTACTTAAGACTGTTGACCTCTGTTTCCCATTAGAAAGCCTTCTATCTGTACTGGGAGTTATAATAACACATGATGGAGACAATGTGTATGCTGTATTTTGCGAAGTAAAAATATTTGATTGTCGAACTGGAGTCTGCAACAGCTTATCTTTAGACATAATGGTGGGTGAGAATTTAGAAGAAGAGAGAGTAAACATTCCTGACATAGAGGGCTCTGTTTTTTATTAAGATATTGAAATCTTCAAAATACTTTAAACAAATTGACTTGTAAAGCTCATGGTGATTATTTTAAGGGGATCTGATGCTAATCGCCAGGAATATGTACAAAACAAGAAACAATGATTGGGAAAAGCTGTGAATCAAGTTTGCAGGGAAATAAATCAGGGGAAATGATTAAAACAACTAATGGGATTGACAATTCATCATTTTACTTGTACTTATGAAATTTCATTTTAACTTATGCACTATAGGATGGATGGCACAACTTTGAAGCAACCAACCTACCTTGAAGCAGAACCGACTTATCATTCAGATGGCCCTCTCCATCGCAGCAAATCAGCCCCACAACAAAGACACTTTCCTATCAGCAGATAACTAATGTGGAATGGAGATTCCAAAACAATAACTAATAGAATCTACAGCCTCTTAAATAGGTGCCTGACTTCTTGAGATAATTATAGACATCAATGATCAATTTAAGTGAGATTAAAAGCATTTAAAGATGATTGCAATACAGCTTAGGCATTCACCTGTGATGCAATAGCAACATGATTGAAAACATTCCAAGCTTCCTTGGTAGCCAATGCAGTGGAAAATGTCTTGATCTTCCTCTCCAGAAATTCAAACTGAGACACCAGATGCTCCTCTTATGAAACAAAGCAGCTTATATATATTTTATTTAAACGGAAGATGCACATCAACATTTTTCCCAAAAGGACAATTCATTGTGCAATGTGGTGTGCTATGAAGTGCTTAGACCAAGAAGCTATTATCCTGGAGAATGAAATCAAACATATAACAAATTTAGAAAAGCAAAGTGATAGTAAGTACCTTTCCCTCAATGCTGTCATACATGTAACGACATCCTGGACTAGGTAATAAGCCTAAATTTTGCAGAGAACAACTATTGGCTTCTGGCATCCTTTTAATAAGGTAATCTTGAGACTTTGATACAGCTCCTTGACCCACTATGGAATCCAAAATATGCTTATTGAAAACAAACTGTAATACACATTTACCTGAACGATTCTCAAAAGGAGTAATAGGACCAGGACTACTTAAGACTGTTGACCTTTGTTTCCTATTAGAAAGCCTTCTATATGTACTGGGAGTTCTAATAACACATGATGGAGACAATGTGTATGTTGTATTTTGCAAAGTAGAAATATCTGATTGTCGAACTGGAGTCTGCAGCAGCTTATCTTTAGACATAATGGTGGGTGAGAATTTAGAAGAAGAGAGAGTAAACATTCCTGACATAGAGGGCTCTGTTTTTTATTAAGATATTGAAATCTTCAAAATACTTTAAACAAATTGGCTTGTAAAGCCCATGGTGATTATTTTAAGGGGATCTGATGCTCATCGCCAGGAATAGTTTTGAAGCTTTTTTATCTTCATCACTTTTTGATATGTTAGATGTGCTACAACACCAACTAAATAACTTGAAGTATGTTCTCAATGAAGTGGATCTTACAGATCTCTAGTGAAGCTTGACTAGATCCCTTTGTCTTTACTAAAATTCATTTAAGCAATGCCAAGTTTTTAAATTGTGGCATTTCCTAGTCTGAAGCTGATATGCATGCGTTGTTCCCGGTCTTTAAACCATTATATTCTCATCCTACAGGTTTCTTCCCAAATCTAAGTGATTCATCAAGGTTGCGTGTCATGCCATCCACTGATGTAAGTTATGCACAAAAAATATTGCATGCCCCATCTTCAGCCATCAATCATAGCAAGGATGATGGAAAATTCAAATGCTTATGGAATACAATAAATGTCTACAGGAAATATGAGCTGTTCATTAAGAGGATAAAACAACATTCTAGCAATTTTCAATGCAAACATGTCAGATTGAAATCATTGGTGAAGTCAAACAATTTGTGATGGTTCAGAAAGTGGCAGTATGGATGAGACCCTTAATCAAAGTGTTGATATCAGCATGTGAACTTTTGGTTTTTTTAAACATCCGAAGTTCTGTGTCTGGTTTATTTTTCTAGTAGCAGGCTAGTACATATTTTAAATTTATGAAAACCAACAATACAAAATTTTATGTCACCAAAAAATATGAGTGAAATTTCTCTTTTCAATAAATTCCTGCTGGATTTTAGAGAAATTATACTGGAAAAAGCCACCGTAAAAGCCTTCAAAAAGTCGGGTGAAAAAGATAAATTATATTATTGCTATTTAAATTTAAAAATAAAATATTAAAAAAAATAATTTTATCTAGGAAAAGTTTACAAATACATGAAAATTAATTTACAAATATATTTAAAAATTATTATAATTGTGAAATTATGACTTTGAGAGAGAGGAAAATATTGCCAACACTATTGGGTGGAAGAATTATGCCAAATTCAACAAGATTTTTTTTCTGATTGCAAATTCATCATAACTAAATAGTTTCAATTTTGACTATGGCAATGGAGTTGGGTATAGAGTCCTCAATATGAGCATTAGACTTGATTTGCAAATTTATAAAAAAGAGCTTCATAAATTTTTTGGGGATGAAGATCCTGCTATAAAGACAAAGATGTTAAAATATAGAATATTTAGAAGAAGATATCATTGATATAAGAAGGTTAAAATATTTTTATTCTTTTTATAATCATGATTTTTTAAATATAAAATAATTATTGATTTCAAATTAATCTATATTTTGTCCATGGGTTTTGTATAGTTATTTCAAATGAATTTATAGTTTGTCCATGGGTCTTGGATATATGGTGATTGTCCTTGATGTGGAGTCACTGACGGGTTCAATTCCCTGGGCTAATTCCCTTGGCCAATTGGAGTGATATATTGAACATGATGAAGATACAGTCTAAAGAAACTTAAAAAATAATAATAATAATCTATATTTTATTAAATAATTTAGTTACATTTATTTAGATTAACATTTTATTAATTTAATAAATAAATAACTATTAAATATCACATTTAAAAATAATTTAAAAAGTAAATATTAATTCAAAATTTAAAATTATCCACTTATTAATTAAAACAAATATATAAAAGTTGTGTGTCAAAATTTTGAAACTAGTATAACATATCAGTTAATCATTAAAGAAAAAGATGAGAGGGGTTTAAATTTTCAAAACTCTTTACAATATGTTGTACAAAATTTTGTTTTCTTGGAAAACATATACATATATGTGTCATCTATTGAGGCGACAAATTTGCTTAGATGCTAAAAAATAGTGGGAGTCCAATAAGAGTCTTTGAATCTTATTTTTGATGGTGGAAATGGATTCACACTATTAAAAACCCGTGGGATACCCAACATCTTGAAGTCTGACAAATGTAACCTAGATTTATATAAATTTATACAAGATCTTATCAATATGCAGCATTTTATCAAAAATTTGAGAGAATTTCCATGATTTTCTAGGAAAATTTAAAGCCTGATTAGACTAAGACTATACATACATTTTCAAAGAAGATAACCATCATTACTAGTTGCACTGGCCTGAAGTTCTTCATTTATGTCGGTTGCATTGGGTATGACATTTACATTTTTTTTCTCTGCTTAATATTTGCAATTTTATTTTAGAGTCTTTGAATTTATCAGCGATGGGTGCACTGTCATTTCACACACATTTTTATATTTTTCCATGAAGATTTATGACGACATTATTGCCTCCCTACATCGACGTTATAGCGCCCGGGGATTGAACTTGAAACCTCTCCCTCTATAATTATTAAAAAAAAAGAAAAAATAAAAAAAAGAACCCTCCTCTATTTTACGAAACCGCTTACCTTCCCTTGCGGTGGAGTGGACATACATGGTACAAAGTGTGTACGTGTGTCAGGTTCTTTTATTCAATGTGTATGGTGGGACTATCAAAACCCACGTGATACATACATGGTATGAGGTATGTACGAGTGTCAGGTTCTTTATATGATGTGTATGGTGGGACCAACATGACCAATGTGTTCAATCAGTTTATATGTTGATCTGTCCAATTACTTTAATTTTTCTCATGTGTATCGTGGAACCAAGTCACAATCCACGTGTTCAATCAACTTATAGATATAGAACATTGTGGCTACTGAGATTAAACTTGAAACCTTTCCCTCCTTCAAAAGCCAACCTCCTCTATTCATTAAAACCACTCTCCTTGTTGTTTATTTTCTCATGGAAGTGTACAGTGGACATGTAATTTTTCACTAGTAAGTTGTAACATGCTTAATTTTTTCCATGTTTGTTTACTCATATTTCTTATAATTAATTAATTACATGAAACTGAAATCAATCTACATATTTTTATTATTAATATCAATAATAAATACTAGTACAATGGACATCATTTTTCAATTGTAACCTGTGTACTTTCTCACTTTTAATAACTAATGTAGATTCATCTTAACCCTGGATTTAACAAGTGTTGAGTGGGATCAAATTTTCATGAGATGTAAACATGTTTTAGAGTGAAAAGAGATTTGATACCTCTCTGTTCTTGGTAGATCCAAAATTAAGATGAATCTAGGCTAATATATTATAACAATAAACCATTACAATATAATATATTATAACATTTTTCCTCTCCACTCATGAAACCCTATGTTTCATACTTTGTTGTTAAGATATGAAGGTGTAATATTTGGAAAACAGAAAGGGTTATATTTTAGGTAAAGAAAATTGGTTTTGTAATTTTTGAATGTTTTAGTTTTAGGTTAGTAGTATGAGTAGGAGGGAGTGTAGTTTGTTTTTTAGTTTATTCAGGTTTTTCATTGTAGTTTGTATTCGTTCATATTCTTCATTTCTCGAAAAGTAAAAAGAATTTGTTTGATGCACTTAGTTTCTTTTCTGCATTCATAACATTAAAGGAATTGAAAAGAAAAACTTGCATTTGCATGTAGGATTGTGTGTTTTTTGCAAAAAAGGAACATTAGGAAATCTGCATTTAGTTTTGTGCTCAATGTTTTATTTTGTTCATTGATTTGTTTGCTCACAAAATTATTTGCTCTCTTCCCTTTGTAGCTAGGTTTTTCATTGAAAAACTAAAAGTGAAAAGTTTGCTTAGCATTCTTAGTTTGCATTTAGGAATTTCTACATACATCATCGCGGTACCATTGAAAGGCAAATTGTTCAGCAATATCAACATAAAATTAGTCTCAATTTACCTAAAAACGCATTGGAACCATAATGATAACATTTAGAAGGTCTAGGCTAGAGATGTGTTCCGGCGTCGTAAAACATAGCAGCTGTCGTTAACTTGTCTGCGATACATTTCGAGTGTGATATCTCACCCCACGTACGTAAGTATATCGTAGCACGTCCCTCGAGGTGACGTTACAATATGATAAGTATATAGGTGGTGCTCTCACTATGCGGTTTCGCATCAGACAACGCTAATACAGACTTGGGCCTCCACGTACCTTCGGGTCTATTTGGGAGGACAAATTTTAGGTGTTATCCATCCATAGTGAACCAAGTCAGCCGCCTTTAAATTGTGATACACCGAACACAACATTCGGGGAGATTGCCTACCCGTACTTCTTGGCTTGCCAAGAGGTATTATGCAGTTCACAGTTTACTGGTAAACCCTTTTGCCTAGCATTACCCTCTTTTTGTTTATTTATTTTTGGTTAAAATTAATCAGCAATCGTGGAAGAACATAATCCTATCCCCCGTCGTTCGCGTAGATTAGCTTTAAAACCACCTTTACCACCAGAAGTTACTCCTATTAGGCGAAGGCAATCAAAATCTGCCCAATAGTGATGTTGATGTTGTGGATGATATTACTTGATGCTTCATGATGGGTGTTCTTTCTCACTTTCACATAATTTTATTATAGCCTCTGCTTGATGCTTTTGTTTCTATGGTCGTGTCAGCCATTAATTAATTGTCTTCAATGTTCAATGTGTGAAGAGTGCAAATGTTCCCTTGATGCGGTTTAAATTCAGGGACAATAGACTGCTGTTATGCACCATGTTTCCCTAGCTCCTACATATTGGAATATGCCCAAAATTATTTTGGAGAGTGATATCCATTCATGGAAGGATATTTGCACTCGTCTTTCATGGAATTTTATTTGCACTCGTCTTTCATTCTCTCATGAACCAAGTGAAAATTCTTGGGGAATTTCTAATCAACAAGTTTTAGGAGTTTGTGTTAGATTTGGGTAGACTCGTAGAATGATTAGCTTGTGGCTGCTATAAACTCTTTTTGTCAACCCATGGATGCATGGGTTAAATTTGCACTTGATTTGTAGTTTCCAATGATTTGACACTAAGAATCATTGGCTGACTGTGGTAATTCGCTGACTTCTTTTCTTCTTTTTTGCCCCTTTCCCTTAGATGGTCATTCATGGGAGGGGAAGTTCCAGTGAATGTATGATTTGTGGTGTGAATTTATCTATTGGTTAACTCTTTGGTAACATCCCATGACTGTTATTTCAATGGAACTTGGTTAAATAAAAAACAATAAGTGCTAAGTAGGAGTTTTAAATGTTTGATACAATAACTAATTTTGGTTTATAGGATCCCAAATGTGCTTTTTTGGGCCTGAAACTTTACATGGCACCCATGTGTTTACAAATCATGGAAAACATTTGAGTCTTTTTAGGTTATTTCATGGCCATACTGGACGCGTTTCACTATGGAAAGGAAAATATGGTCAATAGGAGGACAATGTCGTAAGGGATTTCTTTCCATTGATAAGTAAAATAATCACTAGTAACTGACTAGTTTCCTTCCTCACTTTTATCATGGAAAATGATAGAGGATATGTTTTAACTTCTTATAACCAATTCTTTACAACTTAAGGGAGAGGTGTTTTGGAAAGGATGATTAAAGTTATTGTAATATTTTGTTGTTTTGTTTAAAGCTTTCAAGTGTTTTGTGTTATAGATGGTGACTCATGATGTTATTGTTTTGTGTATAATGATTTATTTTTGCTTTTGGGCTTGGGGCTTGGCACAACATTTTAATAAAAAATTGCATAATGGTTTTTGTGAACATTACACTTATTTTACTTTGAAAGCTACTTACAAATCTAGTAATTCTTAACTTTTGGAAACTATTGATGCAGGTTTCTAGATCGATTTGAAGTTTTAATTCTGGAATATTCAGTGAGATGTCAAAAGCTAATCCCAGGAAGAAACTATCAAGGAAAATTGATGTATTATCATACTTTAAAAAGTCTCAATCCAAGAATACACATTCTCTTCATGCTTCAAGCTCCTTTGAACAATCTGTTACTAAGAGAGATGTTAAATCTTGTGAAAATGCATCTGATATCCATATGATGGATGAAATAATAGGTTCCTCAAGTGATTAGGGTGAGATAAATGCAGTTTCAACAGAAATTAATGATGAAAATGTTAAAGATATTTCCTTGGAAGGTGACACAAACCATTCATGGAAAAGGAAAAAAGGCCAGTGGACCATAGGGAGAAAATTCCAAGATTATTGGCTCTCAAGTTTTCCATTCATTGAAGAAATACCTTCTACAAATGAGGATTTAGGAGAAGTTAAATGTCTTGCGTGTAGTTGGAAAAGTTGCAAGGTAGTGAAATTTCAGATGAAGCTAGATACAATACAAAAGCATGTAGGAAAGGTTTATGAAAATAAAATTGTAAATGGTAAAGGGAAATCTATTGTCAGATGGAAATATTTGGAGGAATTTCGACATAGCCAATGTGTGGAAGAATACAAAAAATATTTAATAAGTAAGAAGAAACTTGAGGCAAGTGGAGGAACCATCATATCTCAATTTGAAAAGACGATGGAAAGAAGTTTGTTATCCAAGACGATACAATTGAGCACTGTAATTCACATCTTATGTAAAGGTCATCCTATGACAGATTATCCAGATCAAATGAAATTTCTATCTTTTCTTCACGTGCCAAACTTTCCATCTTCTCATTGGTCCGTAACTAGTGGTTGGGAATGGGCAAGATATCTAGCTCAAGTAGAAATTGATGATTTGAAACAGGAGATTGCAAATGCTAGGTTTTTGGCATTATCTTTGGATGAGGTTATAGCTATTGATAATACTTCATGGATCTGCATGAGCATTTATATGGTTAATGACCATATTAGGCATTCCTATCTACTTGGGATTAAAAAGATGAGAGAGACTTCTACAGCTGAAAATATTTATGAACTTGTTCTTAATAGTTTGAAAGAAAGTGGTATGGATCATTTAATGATTGAAAAAAAGTTGGTATGTGTTGGAGCAGATGGAGCATTGGTAATGCAAGGACAAAGGAATGGTCTTTGTGTTAGACTAAAACTATCAGCTTTTCCATATATGATTAATATTCATTGTATGGCTCATAGGATGAATCTTGCATTTAAAATAGTAAGCAAGTTTCCATCAGTTTCAAAAGTTGAAGATCTTGTATGTGAGACTCATGCATACTTTTCTCGTAGTCCCAAACGATATTTAGAGTTTCAACAATTTGCAGATGGTGTTATGGATGGAAAAAAACTACTGAAAGATGTTGACACAAGATGGATCTCATTAAATGGACCAGCTCAAATACTATTTAGTGAGCTCAAATCTTTGGTAGGGTTGATGTATGAAAATCGCTACAATGTAGATAAATCTCAAGATCTTCTTTTTCGACTAACTGATATAGAAACATTATTAACATTCGCTGGAATTATTCCTATGTTACATGAAATGAATGTCCTCGTGAAAATGTCTCAGAATCGCACAATGTATATTGCTGAATACACAAATGCGATAAAGTCAGCATGCCTTGCATTGGATAATTTGTATATGATGCCAGACTCTTTTACTGGTCCAGAGTTTACAAGTTTGACTAAGATCATCAATATAGAAAATACTGGAAATTTTTTAACGTTTGATGAAAAAGGGATACTATGTATCACAGTGCGTGGGTATATGGTCCCCTTTCATTATATTAGTAAGACGGGACGAATCACCAAAGATTGCCCCGTGTCAAGAGACTAATTTGATAATATTGTGATCTCAGTGAGACAAAATTTGATAGAAATTGCAAGATCACTATCATCAGAGATAAGAGAACGATTTCCTCGAGATGAATTGTTGGAGGCCATGTGTGTGGTATACCCTCAATATTGGAACAATTTTCAATGTCCAAGAAATTTAAAAGCCAATTTTAAAAAGAGATTATAATGTTTAGTAGACCACTTTTGCAAGAAAGTCTCAATACATGGAGAACAGATTGAAGGTATTTTAGATTCATCAAAATTGTATCAACAAGGTAGACGCTTTGCTGAAACAATGTGGAACCAATATCCTTTTTTGGAGAATCCTAATGAAAACGGTGCTATAACAAGATTATGGAATACTTTAATTGCTAGCCAATACTTGTAAGAAAACATATCAGAATATTTTAAATTAGTAGATTTGTGTCAAACCATGATTTTGGGATCAGTGGAGGATGAGAGAATGTTTAGTGCACTATCATCTTTGAAGTCAAAGTTGAGGAACAAGCTTGATAAACATGTGGATACATGTTTAAGATTATATGTAACAAAGTATGACGTTGACAATTTTCCATGTGAAAGAGCACTAGCGCTTTGGCGATCATATTGTAATAGAAGGGGAGAAAACAATATAACAAATTTATCTAATGAACTTGATACAGAACATAATGTTTTGGAGGCTCATAATGACAGTACATCTGGAGAAGATCATGTTCACAATGTAGAAAATGATGACCAAGATGAGAATTGGGAAATTGAAATACCCTAGGACTCTTATTTTGGTATACAGGTTCTGTTGATCATGCAAGATTACTACATGTCAAATTCAGGTAAAAATGGGTTCAATATTTTGTATTTTTCATTGTAACATTGCAGCTACATTTCTTTCATGTGTGTTATTTTAAGATTGATGTTTCATATTTAATCCTTACATTGTTTGTTTCTTATTTGTGACAGGAAATGAAGCTGGATTTGATGATTTTGGGACCTATTTCTTTTCACATAGACAGTGTTTGACTAGTATTAAATGATAAATAACTAATTTAACAAGACTAATGCAAAGCATCAATGGGATCATTCAAGTACATGAAACTACCTTGATGTCTAGCTTTGACATCTTGGAAAATTTTAATGGTATATATGTTGCTTGTGTTTGGGGAATTTTGCTGAGTTTCGAGTTTTATATTTTCTTGGAAAGTAATTATTGATATTTGGAAAATGTGTGATTTTATATTGGTATTGGAAACGAAGCTAGTTTTGATCTTTGACTGGAAATGAAGTTGGATTTGATGAAGTTGGGACCTATTTCTTTTCACATATATGGTGTCCTAGTATTAAATGATAAAGGAATAATTTAAGAAGTATAACGCTAAGCAACAATGGGCTTATTCAAGTACATGAAATTGTGTTAATGTCTAGTCTTGATATCTTTGAAAATTTTAGTGGTTTGTTTGTTTCTTGTTTAGAGGATTTTGTTGAGTTTGAAATTAGTCCCTTGAATGCTTACGGTTCTCATATCATGCATAGATCAATAGATCGATAGATCTAGTTCTATTATTATAATCATTATTGTTTTCTTTATATACTTGGTGGTTTGAGGAAAGATATTTTATTTCCTTTCACTTTGTGGCATGATTTCGACATCTTCACCTTTTAGAATATAGAAAAATATTTTTTATTATAGATTTTTCTTGGAAAAGAATTATTGAGAGTTGGGTGCAAATGCACAATGTTGTGTAGCATTAGTGTGATAAATATGGGATAGTGCAAAGCATAGTTTTGAATATTAGTCTAAGTTGACTCGTACCTAATCAACTCAGTCAAGTTGATTGTTGGTTGAACGGTTAATTGTTGGTTCAATGGACAGAAGATCTTGCAGGCACAGATACCAAAGGGCAAAATGGAGCCCATCATGGGGCACTCTTTGTAATTCTCCACCACTGCTACCTTCCATGCTTCCTCAAACTCCTCTCCAACCTCAATATCAGTGCTAGTAGTAGCATGAGCAACAACACTACGCTTAGCAGAACTAGAAGAACACGTTTTCCAAACTACACGAGAACTACTTCCCTCACAAGTCACCATGTGCCATGCTTGGTCTCGGTGGTTCTCTTCTTTCTACTCCTGGTTCAACTACCATATCTTCATTGGAACCAACACCCCGAACTCCACTAGACAACGATTCACCATTTTGTAGTAGTGATTTGCTATTTGTACTAGTGATTCGCCATGATTTTACAAGATAATATAATCTCGTGAGAGATTCGCCAAAAAATTATATATACATATTATATTATTAATAAAATTGCCTTCCATTTTTCCTATGTATCATGGGGATTCACCTATTTATTATATATATAAATTTAGGGGGGTTCTTAAAATTTTCCTTGCCTGCAATAGACTCCTTATACATCCTCCCCTCTTGATGTTGGCATGTGGTGCCCCTTGACAGTTCCCATGCACCATATCACCGTTGAGTCTGCTCCCATAGTTCTCTCAGCACCCATGCTGAGTCTGCTATCATGCTGAGGGATACCACTCCTACACTACTCCACGCAGACATCTCATCCCCTCTCCTCATACTTCTTCATACAAATCCCATGGCACCGACACCGACACTCCTACAACATTATCTCCTTTAGCATCGAGGTTCCGGTATATAACACTCCTCACCCAATATATATAGCACTCCACTCCCATCTATGCGCTTCTCCTCCGACTTGTATAGTCGACTCACATATGCTGTAATATATATCATAGTCACCCCCACTCCACTATCTGCACACTAACTCCATCGGTCCTCCATACTTACATATAACACACCATACAAAATTCCACCGATCTTCTCCCCGTGGCATCATGCCTCTAAAAACCACCGATCCATACAACCGCTTACCACTCCTCCTACAGTTATAATATATAATATCACACTCATATTAAATCTGCCACAATTAAAACCTCCCCCAAATTAAACCTCCCCCATATAAAACCTCCCCCAAATATTACCTCTGTCATATATTACAAATCAAAATTCTATTGCTACTAGAGTGCAGTTTTTTTACACTATAAGTCCAAATTTTTATATATTGGGATTAGAGTACATTTTACACAATATACATTTTAAAATGCATTCATTGATATCTATTGTTGGAGTAGTTATCTTCGGAAAAGAGAACTAGCTTGAATGGTCAAGGAAGATTAAACACACTCTCATCTTTAATGAGTTGTCGAGAGGAATTTGTGAAGGAGAAGGAGACAATGCACTTGCAAAGCCTACCTCAGACAAGGAGATCACCATTTGGGAAAACATGAACAAAAAGGCCTATGCCTTGATTGCAACATTTATAAATGAAGAGGTAAGTCACCATATTTCACCATTATCAAATGTTTATGATGCCTTGAAGAATTTAAAAGAATTGTATGACTCACACTCTGAACTTGAAGTTATCTAATTGATGATTAAATAGTTCAGACTTGAATTGAAAAATGATGACCCTATTGCTTTAGCATTAGAAGTAATATCTATTATGAATGATATTAAGAACATTGGTGTTGAAATAGACATACTTCTCATATCTTCTTTCAAGGAACTATATCCCACTTACTCACATTATCTTGAGTCATTGCAAGCAAGTGGAAATCTCAAGGAGATTACCTTTGACTCCCTTGAGAAGAAGATTTCCGAGAGAGAAAAGGATTTTGGGAAGAAGAAAACTCCTTAGTATTCTAAAGAAGTTGTGTGTATTTCACATGGAGAGAAGAATCATGCTCAAGATTCTTCTTGAGGAAGAGGTGGCAAAAAAGGAAGAGGAAGAAGAAATTTCAGAGGTAGGGGGAGAAGAAAATTTCTAGAAGAAAAGTTTGATCTTCGTTGCATTCATTGCAATAGAGATGGACAAGATGCATCCCCATTTAGGCTGCCTTGGGACAACATTGAGCAGGAAATAAATAAAGCCAAAGGTAAAACTCCTGACAAAGAGAAAGGTAAAGCACTTGAAGCCACTCACTATGTTGTGGCACATTGTAATATTGGAGTAACTGAAGACTTGTTTCATTGATTCACTTGCTTCTTGGAAAAATGATTGGATGCTCGATTCAGGAGAAACCTGCCACATGAATTTAGAACAGATTTTTTTGAAGAAATTGCTGACAATGTTGATGGAGCAGTTTACTTTGCATACAAATCTAAACTTAGGGCTTGGCACAATCATGCTCAAACTTCCTAATCTTCCAAACTTTCTTCTACATGATATTATATACCTCCTGGAGTTGAGGAGAAACTTGTTGTATTTGGTCCAAAACTGCCAAGTACACTCCCTTAATATGTTTGATGGAAAGGTTTAGGTCAAAAAATAATAATATCGCTCATTTGACATGACAGGGATAGAAGAATAAATACTTCTGAAGCTGCAAGGTACCTCTGCTCGTGCACAAAAATTTTCATATAGTTATCACTATGATGAAGGTACATTTCCATCAAGTCTTTTATGCTCTACTATATTTGGACACTTGAACTATGAAAACATTCAATTTTTGAAGAACAATGGTGTTACTGGTTTGCTTACAATTCCTAGGAAACTCAAGTAATGTGATGCTTGTATTCTAGGAAATAGAATCCAGTCTTTTCATGGTTCACATTCCAGAGTACATAGAACACTTGAACTCATTCATTCGGATTTATGTGGTCCAATGCATGTCCCTTATGCAAGTGGCAATAAATATATGATGAAATTTATTGATGACTACACCAAAATGTGTTGGGTTTATTTATTCAAGAACAAATATGATTCTTTTCAAACATTCAAGAACTTTCATGCATGGATTGAAAATGATGCACACACTCTTATTGGCTCTATTCACACTGATATTGGAAAATAATACACTTCAAATGAATTTGAAATTATCTTCGCCAACATGGGATCAAACATCAAACAATTGTGCCTTATAATCCCCAATAGAACCGAGTAGATGAGAGAATTAAAATGACAATTTTAAATATGGTACGTTCCATGATGTTTTTCAAGAATGTAAAATTGATGTTTTGCGCTGATGCAGTTCTATGTGCTGTGTATATAAAGAATAGGTGTCCTTATAATGCTATTAGAAACAAGACTCCTTATGAAACGTGGCATGGAAACATTCCTTCGGTAAAGCATCTCATGGTCTTTGGTTCCACCTGTTATGCCTTGATACCTAAGGAACAAAGAAACAAACTTGGCGCAAGGAGTCAAAAGTGTATCTTCTTTGGTATTCAAATACCTCCAAAACATACTGTCTCTATGATGAATTTAATAAGAAGTTTGTAGTATCTAGAGATGTGATATTTCTTGATTCTTTTAAGACTGACATTGTTGTTGAGCGACAACTTGATCACTTGGATAGATTCGGGCATGAAAATTTATTTCAAGAATTTGATAATCAGATTCCACATCTTGAAGGGGGGATTCCTATACTGGATCGATTTGTGGAATATTATTTTGAAGAAATCTCTCCCCCACATGACACTCGAACCACGAATGATACTTTGAGTGATGTGATTGATATAATTGGGAGAGTAAATCTTGATTCAACCCCAACTCAGTCAACTGAGCAACCTAGTCCATCTTAGAAAGGTCCTCCAAAATGGCTGACAAAGAAACTTTAAAATGTTCGTCTTGATGAGGTTGGAAAGACATGAACAAGAAGTTACACCAGGAAAAATGGAGGTGATGTAGATGATTCTAATTCACCTATTGATATGGATGTTTCTTATGATTGTGAAATGAATTTTTCTATAGAATTTGAACCATCTTCCTTCAAAGAAGCCACTTCTCATGATGAATGGAAAGAAGTGCCGTAGAAGGAATATGATTCCTTAATAAAGAATGGCACCTGAAAGCTAGTTTACCCTCCATTGGGAACCAAACCAATTGGCTGCAAGTGGGTATATAAGAACAAGTATAAAGCTATTGTCTCTCTTGACAAGCACGAATCCACACTTGTGGAAAAAGGTTTTGACACATAAAGAAGTGGTCGACTATGAGGAGACTTTTTTCCCTACAAAAAAAATGGATACCATCCGAAAAATCTTTGCCTTGGAAGCTCAAAATGGTTGGAAATCCGATCAAATGGATGTAAAAAATACTTTCTTGAATGGAGATCTGAAAGAAAATGATTTTTATGTCCCAGCCAAAAGGATTTGTTATGAAGGGCTAAGAACACAAAGTATGAAAACTTGTAAAATCCTTGTATGGCCTCATGCAAGCACCGAGAACCTGGTATTAGAAGTTAACTGAGCATATTATGAAACTCAACTTCAAACATTATTATCTTTATGATGCGAATTTTTTGTCAAGAAAGTTGGAAAAATAGTTGTATATATTGTGGTGTATGTAGATGATATTTGTATGATAGGGAAAAATGAAAGCTACATTTCATCCATAAAGAAGGAATTGAGGAAACAATTTGAAATGAATGACTTGGGATATATTCACTACTATCTTGGTATTGAAGTAACTCAACATCCAAAGTTTATATTCCTCTCTCAGAATAAGTACATTCGAGATCCATTGAACATGTAAAGCATGGCTAAGTGCAATCCTTTGAATACATTTGGAATAGAACTTGAAGCTCACATCCATTGAAGGAAAAGAATTTGAGGATGCAACAAAGTATTGACAACCTGTAGGAAGTCTCAACTACCCAACTACTACCAGACCAAACATTTCATTTTCTGTTGGAATCCTGTCTAGGTTTATGCAAAAGCCTTGTGAGGGACATTGGTCTGCTACGAAAAGAGTTCTAAAGTATTTGAATGGGACTCAAGTATACAAATGTGGGGGACTTCAGCTTGATTGGATACTCTGATTTAGACTTCGATGGAGAAAAAGAAACTGGGGTATATGCTTCAGGTTACTATGAGTCTTTGATCAGGAGTTGTCTCTTGAAGATCAAGAAAACCATCAGTTCCAACTGATTCGACAACTAAGGAAAAATATGTGGCAGTAGTTGAAGCAACAAAGGAAATTGTGCGTGTTAACACTAGAAAATCGTACAACAGAAGATGACATTAATTAATGTCAAGCCTAAGGATTTATAGGGCAGGAAAACATTATGGAATCAAGAAGTATTTAAAATCTCTAAGGTTTTGAGAAAATCAGCTTTGAGCTAGTCTTAAATGCTAAATTGTGCGCTTAATCCTTCGAGAAGAGCGCCTTTTGCACACCTTTTTTCTCGATACGCGCACATTCCTGGAAATGGAAAAATGTCACTTTCCGGGACCACACAAAGCAAAGGACAGTTACTCCTTATATGAAGCCGCCTAAGGACAGCCACCAATGCCTCCTTAGACACTATGTGAGCACACAAAGGAATATTTGGAGCACACAATGGAATCATACCTCTCCCTTGGGTCACCATCCATCATGTACCAAGGGAGGGAAGGAGGATTTGAAATCCCATATATAAATCCACTAAGAGATGAAGAAATGGTGATAACATTGTTATGCTGGCCAGAATTTCCCAAGCAATACCAGCAGTGTGTGACCCGAAACTGGAGATAGAGGGGACTCGATTGTTGTCCACCCAACAATCCTAGTCCATCACAGCAGAGAGAGAGGGAGACTGCATCAGAGGTAGAGCTTGGAAAACAACATCCTTACATCGAGACCTAGAACCATTGTCTAGGGGCCCTTTGTTAAGTGGGTAAAATTTCTTCTCCATATCAAACGTTTAATAAGAAGAGGCCTTGAGCCATCATTTGCATTATTATCGTTTTGACTCTCTTCAATAGCTTTTGTATATTTGTGTTTCAGTTTTAGTTTACTTTGAGCAGACATTCGCATATTTTTCCCTCTATATTATATGCTTTTGAGCTCCACCACTTTCTTCCTGTTACCAATAGTTTATAGGGGTATACCACACCCCTTAAAATGGTGCGATTTCGTACACCCGTGCGTCAAATCCACCACTACAGGATTGGCGACTCCACTAACTGTTTACAAGTTTATGTGGTTGTGCCATCTCTTGTAGGAGACATTTGTCTACACCGGAGAGTGGAGCTGATAGTCCTCTGATCCATCTTACAGTCCCTAGATTCACTTGGAGTGGCAGACTGAAGAAGCAAGCTCCTAATCTTTTTACTTGCAGGATTTTTGTGTGCAATTTCTTCTCATAGACACGCAGTGCACTCGTTCAGGACTGACCTATGTGCAGGAAAGCGCACTTGTCAGAGCCTTTATCTGATCAAATTACATAATGATATTTTTCTCCCTATATTCTGCATTTTTCTACTTGTAAGTGTGCTGGGCAACCCCTAATGTATCTTCCAGCACTTGTGTTGATACCCCACAGCTTCTAAGAACTTACTTTTGTATGCCTTCTGTAGGCTTAGAGTTAGTTTTCATTTAAGTTGGTTTTTTGCAAAAAATATTCACATAGTTTAAGTAGGGGGAAAATTAACCATTGCATTCCGAACGATTTATGTTTTGCAAATTATGGTATGCACACTTAGATAAACTAGTCCAAGTAAGTGGCCCAAGACCACACATGCATAAGCTAGTTTTATTTTCTAGTGTAGAAATTGTTTAGTTTAGTTAAATTTGTGCATTAGAGATTGCGGGACTATGATCGATTTGTCAATTAGAGCAAGTAATCTATGCTGCCTTTGTGCCATTCGGTGATCCTAGACAAGCATATGAATGCTCTATATTTACAATTCACCATCTCCCTTTAGTTAGTCACATAGATTAACTAGGAAAATTTGAAAGCGGCCCTTTATCCGCAAAGGTTTTCCATCTGAGCGAGGAACAACATCACATAGTTTAATTAGGGGAATTTTGTAAAGGATCACCGATATCCATATGTTCAAACTATGAGATTGTTCACCATATGCTCACACACACTCACCCACTAAGCAAAGGAAGACACCTAAAACTAACTTAACCAAACTCACTAAATTCTCCCCACAGGGGCCACAAAATAATCTATAGTTTAAGTTAGGATCAAGAGGGTAGGCATCCAATAAGCCACCTTGATCATAATTCATATTGAAACATAGAATTTGTGTATTTAGGGAGCTTCAAATCCACCTATTAGCCCACAGAAAAGAAAACCCAAGCGCAACAAAGACCCAATTCAGAGGGGGTTAGGATTAGGCACAATGTGTGTGGTATCAGTTGGGGTTACCTGACTCGGCTGATACTCAATACTGTTAGCTGACTAACAAGCAGCCCAAGACTCGAACACTCATGTGGGACGGTGGTTCTTAGTGGCCAAAAGCTAGGGCATCCTTTACCCTATAGGTGACGGTGCAGAAAAGTGCCAGACCCTCTACCCTTACCTTGGTGGATTCTCTTCGGCTGACTGGGAGCGTTGCCAGCTCTTACGGGATGTTGTACCAGAACTCGCAAGAAATATTCTCAAGGCCCAGTTACTTTTGAGTGTGTGAGGACACATAGTTCTTCTAGGATTTTGAGTATCACGCGCAAACAAACAAAAAACACCATCTTTTTCTTGCTTGATTGATCACATAGATTAAGTTAAAGGGAAAATTCATTTCATTTTCGCTTTGTTTTATGTATGTGGCCATAAATTTACCGTGATCATAGAATTTATCCTCTCAAAGTTTTCCAAAACCTAACCTGGTCGACACCCAAACGGTCCCAATAGAACCTCGTTGATCCAGGCGTCTTTTCGACCTCCCCCCATTACAGGGAGGGGTTCCAGGTCTTTCTCCATTCAGGCGTCAAAGATGGAACACTGCCACCATCATTGGTTCATCCTTCATTAGGGAAACCATAGTTGGGAACCCTAGCCGGTCTCCCAACACCACACCACACACCACTCCTCCCTCGACCACTGGTGGGCACAGGAGTGCGTCCCATTCAGGACGCCAGCTGAACGCACATCAAGGTATGGCATAGACTAACCCTCGTTCTAACCAGAACTTAATGTCTTCACACATGGCAATGTCGTCAACCTCACAGTCACCTTTCTTAGCTTCGTTGAATCTTCTCGATTTATTCAAGCTAATGAATGACCCAATCGCACACAATCCATCATGGACTCCCATGCTCACGAAGCTCCCTTTGGATATACCAAAGTTCGAAGGCAAGCAAGCGGAAGACCCAAGTAATAATGTAATGATCTTTCACCTATGGTGTTCATCTAATAGTATCATCGATGACACTATTCGATTGAGGCTATTTCAACGCACTCTTACAGGAGTAACCGCGAAATGGTATGTGGAGAAACCTCCTGCTTCACATGAAACCTTTAGCGCCCTCGCTACCATGTTCCTCACTTATTTTCAGTTACCCATTCACCATGATTCGGGAATGGATTTACTGACTCATTTTAGACAAACCCCCGTCGTCCATATCTCTGACCATCTTCATGAATGGAGGCGGCGTCGCAGTTTATGTAAAGCTAAACTCGACGATCGGGTCCTCTTAGATTTATTCTGGAAAAATCTGACAATGAATATTTCAAAGGATGTGGCACAACAATACCCCACATCTGAAGAGGATGCAATCAGTAAAGCCCAGAAGCTTGAACTGATTTATACGCAGTCAGGATACATTTACAATATCCTGCCTAACGCCCCGCGCCTGTAAAATTATCAAGAATTTCCAGGCGCGTCGAACTCTACAGACAGATTAATTGGGTCAATGACCCAAGGTTACCTAGGCAGCAGTAGTAAAAATCCTGGTTATGCACATAACTATACCCAGAACATGTCTCAACCCAGATTTCAAAGTCATCATATGCCTCAGCAATATTTGACTAGTAGGGCGCGAGCGTATCACCAAGGAGGACCCTATCCTTCGGATGAGGGGACCCAGTACGCAAAAAGAAACACTGACGAAAGAGCTCCCCCCCAACGGCCAGGTGCAAACAAGGGACAACGTTATGCTCAGTCCCAAGCACATGACACACCTATGCAAACCAATGCACAGGTGAAATTTTTGCAGCCGTCCCAAAATCAACCACACTAGTATAACCAGGAGAAATACCCTCCTAACGTGGTTAAGAAAAAATAAAAAACCAAGCCAAAAGGGAACCCTGGACAAGGGGGCAGCAACCAAAAATGCCCACTGCGATCCCAGGCTGCAGGCAACTCCAGCAGGAACCAAAACCAGGAGCCGAACAATGCCCACCAGCATGGAAAAATGCCACCTTTGCGAACAAACCATTCTTGTTCAATATGTGGTGAGTATGGGCACTATACTCACCGCTGTCCCGATCTCCCCGAGCTAAAAAAGCTTCAGAGTAATCGAGGACAAGGAGGATCTTCCCAAAAACCCACTGTTATGCAAGAACCTTTCCCCCACCAAGGGTCGGTCAACACTCAACAACAAAACCCAGACGATTTCGGGAAAATCATCCATGAAATTTACATGACTGGGGAAGAGATATTTTTCCAAACACGGAATCACAGTTACGACACCCCACCAGACTCCACTACATTAGGGGCTAGTACAAGTGTGTCGACTGCACCTTTGACCATTTCAAAGATGCATATAGAACCATTTCCAAAGATGGAAAAGGGACCTAATAGGCGAGCAGGTAACTACTCCAAAGCGGCCCATAATTATAGCATCGTGGACGATTTAGCTCAATCACCTGCTGCTATGTCCGCGTTGGAAGTACTGCAGTCATGCCCAAAGCAACAAAAAGCCCTACTTTCCACGTTAGGCGCTATTGACCCTGCCAATACGCACATGATGGCTTTTGACTTAGACAAATCCACCCCTAGGCTTCCTTCTATGGTCACCTTCCAGATACCAGTATCGGTCCAGAATATCACTATCCACTGATGTGTCATTGATGAGGGTGCATCAAAATGCACCATGTCCAAAATTTTTTGGCAGAAGTTGGGTTCTCCCGAACTAAAACCCTCAGTCATAACGCTTCGAGCCTACGATGATCGTCCCTCAACCCCTGTCGGCCTCTACCAAAATGTCCCGGTCTGTTTAGCCGACAAGACGGTCCACATAGACATTGAAGTCTTGGACGCTCAGTTGGATTACAATATACTCCTCGGGCGGAGTTATATGTATGCCATGCTTGCCATAGCCTCCTCTGTCTTCTGCATTATGATGTTCCCCCACGAGGATCGCATCATTACTGTAGACCAGATGACACACAATGAGAAGCATCCCCTAACCAACATGGATGCAATTCTAACCTATGTATATATAGCTGCAAATGGTCTTTTATGGTACCAAGAATATGGCCATGGCCAATTCATACCGTCGTCCATCCTAGGGTCATTCCTAGGAGATCCTCCCATTATCCCTGAGGCATCACCCAATGCCACAGGGGCCCCGGTGTGCATGATGTCCACATCAAGAACCGAGGTTAGTTAGGACACAGAATCAAGCAGTAATGACACTGAGGCATCGACCATGGCAGCCTCTCTAGCCTACGCTGCCTCCCAAACCCCTTTCCTCTACCCCCAGCTGGCTTCGTCTCCCAACAGGTTTTGGCAACACTAGTGTTACCCAACATATCGTTGGAATTCCCAATTTGGTACCTCATTCCCTCTTCTAGAACAGGAGCCACCAATGTTACCGCGATAAGGTTAAAGCCCCTCAGTCCCAAGGAGCCCCAACCTACCCAAGAAACGGTCGAGACCACCCCTGCAAAGGAAGTTCCCATTATGAAACCGATTATCACGGCCAAGAAAACCACAAACAAAGGAAAGAAGATTGTGACCCATGCCATTCAAAAGGAATCACCAGTCTACACCATATGCGATGTTATAGGCGACCCTACCCACACATGTCTGGAGTTGGACGGGTTAAAACCACTCCTCGGCTCCGAAGTAGACATCTCGATGCCACGTTCCCGTAAAAAGGAACCTACCACAAAAGGTAAAGGCAAACCGCTGCGTACCAATCATGCATGCGCTCTTGGTGGCAAATATGGACACTATACCCACCATTGTCCAAAGATACCATGATATAGGGACGCCTTACATGCAGTCAAGCGATCCTATTAAGAGGATCCCTCCATCTAGTCTATCAACAACGAGCCTAGTACCATCCTATACTTACAAGAGGAGCATAGGATCGTAGAAAGACCCCTGGTGATGCCCATTATACGTTGTATGCTATGCGACGAACGTGGTCACTACCTTAAAGAGTGTGCAACCTTGGATCTCATTCACAAATGGTATCCAACCAAGAGGGTTTACTATGTGGGGCTACGGGCAACACAATTCACATGCCTGTTATGCCGACAGTCACCTTTTGGAGGATTGTCATTGCATACCTCGCTTCCAACTAGCCCTTGCTAGCCTCTGCTCAGCCATAGTCTGCCTTTCCCCCAAGAAGACGATATGGATACCGAGTCCACCGACAGCTCCATGACCCAAGCAGATGAGATGAGCGGGTCCATCATGTTCTTGACAACCGAAGAATGGCCTAACAGGGAACCCCTAGTTACCCCCAACCACACTTCGCAGCAACGACCAACGTGTACGTTATGCAAAAATACAGACCATGCAGTCGTCCATTTCCATTATTTAGCAGCCTTCCGGCGCTGGTTCCCCATCAAACCTCGAATTGAACTAGACAGAACCTTCATATCAAGGGTATTTTGCCTGATATGTCAGGGTAATCATTAAGAGCGGCATTGTACTTATGGCTCACAAATTCTTCCCACTGTCAACATGATTAATGCCATAGAGAAGAGATAGGATGATCTTCGAGAATGGCATAAAAAGTACATCGTCAGATCAATGTCCCCACCTCCGCAATGGTGTATCAAGCCTGATAAGACAACACACCACCAAAGAGTGACCTCAGCCAAGCCTAGGATAACATGCGGCCTATGTGATCTGATCGACCACCGAGTCAACCGATGCATAGAACTCAAACCCCTTACAAACAGCCTCTAGTCTCTTCTCTCCCTCAGAAACTTCTCTCCAATCAAGAGAATATCACATGCATTTATTGCCGAATTTGCTCACACTTTCATGATACATTTAAGTGTGTACATCTCCCCAAGCCGAGAGTGGCACAAGCTGCATTAAGTATACACCCCACCACAGAGAAAGACACGTCTAGGCCAATGATACGGAAATGGAGACAGAAGACAACCTCGTCTACATCTGACCCTTTCCAAGAATCCACATCAGGAACAACGAGTAGCATAGAATCCCACACTATCTACTCCATTGGCTCAGTGATACCATGCACCATCTACACTGACCAAAATCATGCACCAGAGTCATGCCTGCTAATGGAAACATTTAGGCACCTCTACGACAGGCACAAATTCCACCTACCGGAAATCGACCATCCTTGTGGGGAACCCAACCTTTAGCCCATACAGAATTCCATTACAGATATTTTTCCCCCTCCAAACACCGATGACACTATCCACCACATACGATTTGTATCCGCTCATATTGGCGATAAGATTACTGCCTCACCCTCGTCCCAGGATTTCCATCATATTCCTGTCACAAAAAACCAAGGTACTTTATGCATTTGCATTGATTTCCCAATTTGCATGCTGCCATCAAACTCCTTAATGACACTCAGCCTCTGGAGTAGCGCCTAGTACAACTACATCTTGTCGACGAAAATTGACGATAGTTGCTGCAGCATAACGAGGCCCATAAGAAAAGGGTTAAAGCGTCATTTGACCACCACATCACCCCTCGCTTGTTCACCGAGCGAGAATTAGTCCTCCGCTATGATGTCGCAAAAGAGGCCTTAGGGCCAGGAAAGTTTTAAGCCTTGTGGAAAGGTCCCTACATCATCAAACACTGCCTCCGATAGGGGGCATACATCTTGACGAAACCGAACGGGACTTGCCTCACTAACCCCATCAACGGCATTTACCTTAAGAAGTTCTACCCATAAGGGCCCCAACGGCCCTTCCCCTAGAGTGAGAGTACACAAAAAACCCACCCACTCAAAATTTTTGACCCAAAGACTTAGTTAAACGCGCTCAAAGTATCACCATGGATCACCAAAAGGAACCATATTTCGGATTTGCTGATGGAGCATCAAGATGGTCCCAAAATTTAGCCACCGCTGCTTGGGTCATTTACCACCCTGACCGATCACCACTATGCTCAAATGGCGTGTGTATTGGTTCAACAACAAAAAATCAGGCATAATGTGACGTTGTCATTGGACTAATGTGTGATGCCCTCCATTGGGGCGTTTGCCATATGCATATCTACCTAGATTCCTAGTTAGTAGTATCACAACTAAACCAAACATTTGAGACCAGAGACACACACCTGTTTAGAAAATATTTGTGTGCCAAAAGATTAAGCAGACAATTTGATTACATCAAATTTTCACAGGTATCAAGGAATCAAAACCAAACAATTGATCGCATAGCTAACATTATCCTAGACTAGAATGCATCTCGAATAAAACATCGTAAAAAAAAACCAAAAAATATAGACATCCATCAGCATAACACAACACAAAAAATCGAAACAGGTGATACATGATGTAGAGACGCAAAAACATCTCTCATATATATATATATATAAAATATGTGTATCTGAGTACAAAAATAGTGTCGCTGGACCACTGGCCAGCCCAAAGATACAAAAGTCGTTAAACAATAAGGGAAGCATCCTCACAACGAGTGCTTTCCCTGTGTACAAAACTACTCTATGGGGGTGCCACCTCAAGAGGATCACTTGGACCCACCACTGCTCCTGGTACCACCATCGGAGCCGCTGTCGCCACTGCGATCGCTACCCGACGTAGAGTGGGCCGATAATCCCTCTAGTGGGCCATCACCGTCTCTAACCAAACCTCCTTGAAGTCATCCATGAAACCTCGAGCAAGAATACCCTGGGTCAAGCGATCCACTCAACCCCGGAAGTCCTCAAGAGCGGTTACCTGAGCTGTCAGTACTGCATTGCGAGCATCAGCTGCATCAACACGAGCTCGCTCGGCCGCAATCTCTGCTGCAGCCGAGTTGCTACCCTCACCAAAAGGGCTAGCACCATCTCCACCAAGTCCACCGTCACCAGCCCCCGGTCCACCGGCATCACCTCCTCCCTGGCCACCTCTAGGTCTTAGCGGAGGGTCATGACCCACCTGTTGGGCCACGGGGTGACCTACCTTGCCAACATCTGCACGAGTAACCAAAATAATGTTAGTGTCGATAACAAAACACATAAATACATAAATACTCAAGCAAATGCAGAATAAATATAACACATACCTGCAGGTCCCCAAACATAACCGAAAGGGAGACCCATGTCTGGGTCACCTCGAAAATCCATCCCCACATATGGGTATGGCAAGAACATCTATGGATTTGCCTCAAACTAGGCCTCTGTCGTGTTGTTCCAATAACGACCCACCATGCCACCACTGCCTTGTGGCATCACCGGAGCCCACCTCCTCATGCATGGCTCCTGTGGCCCCCCAATAGGCACCGCCACCATCGGCTCAACAGCACCACCCTCTCATACATGATGATGCATAGGATGCTTGATTACGCAAATGACTTAGATCCACGTTGGACCTTGTTTAATTACGACACCATGGCATCAAAATAAAAGCGGGTGAAATCAAAAAAATTCCCGCCCCTCAATCGGCGTAAAACTCCAACCTGCGGGCCAGATGCCTGATGTGGAGCAACCGACCCCGCCAGTCGCACAATAATCGCCAGAGCACACCGCTTGGACAAATCTATCACTGATGCAATGTTGATGCACCCCTCAGTAAGAGGCACACCACCGCAATTTCGCCTCCAGAATCTGTCTAGGTTCACTCTCCCAGCAGGGAGTGGGTACCTCAAAGCCTCACCCTGAGGCAGTAACCTAGTCACAAAGTAAATATATGTCTTAGAACAGATCACTAGGTTTTTCCCCGCAGCACGAACATGTTGTGCCTCCTGTGCCAATATTGTATAATTTAACGTAATAAATGGTCCTGTGACCGTAGGAACTCGTTCTCAGCAAATTTCAGAAGGCCCCATGCGGCCAACTGATGACGTGCCCCAGCATCAGTAGCTAGAGTGGTCCGGATCTCATTCCAATCTCGATTTCTCCACACCAACCTGCTAGCAACACAGGTACCCATCAGTACGGAGAAAAACATCAAAAATAGACAAAAAATCAAAATTTTTGTCATCATGGCCTTTGCGTGCCTATCCCTCAGACAGGCATGCCCTCGCGTGCCTGTATTCATCACAGGCACGCCTTTGCGTGCAAAAATAAGGGAACAGTGCGCCCTCGCGCGCCTGTCCCTCAGAATTGGACGCAAAGGAGGCTCTCTTTTACCTAGATCGCTCGTGCAATCTAGGGAAAAAGTCACTCAAAGGCCGTACAAGCCTAATTTGTACGGTCCCCGCACCATCAAACTAAAGAAATTATGATGCGGTACGTCATGAAAGTTACCTCTGCATAATATCGCTAGTCCCTGGTACAAAGGCTAACCGAAACGACAAGGAAGGCTCTGCAAGCACCTTTAATCTCCCAGAAATCAGTAAGTACAAATGAATAGGATTAGGGCCATAATCCCATATTTATCTCCCTTTTCCAGAACTTCGGAGGTCCATAACAGGAGATCAAAAGGTCCATTCTGCAAACCATAAGTTGCACCAAACCATCATCAGTATACCATGACGAACGAAAGTGATGCCACACATTTTCTTTCCAAGAAAAATAAATTTTCAGCGCCGACAAGTATGTACCCTCCCATCTTCCTTTTTTAAAGCTCATGCCTTTCAATAATGTTTGATGAAAAGAAGATGCTTTCACTTGAGGTAGTTGTTTTTGCAAGAAGAGCCCGCAAACCTTTTACAGCACCATCTACTGAAGGCCCTGGAGCAGGTATCATTCTACCCTCAGCATGATAGAGTCCCAGAAAACTTTGCATATCCTAACCTCATTTCTCCATCAGAAATAAACCATAGGGTCCTCATATCTGACCATGTTTATCACTACCTCACCCTGCACATGATAAACATCCGTGTTGGTCAGTAGAGCCTCTCCTCCATGGTGCTCGTCACCTAAAGTAGAACATAAATCACAAAAAAAGTGACGCCATTGCCATACCATTTCAGTCCGGGAAGCACCTCATGCCCATCCATTCATCATGCATATGGTCAAATTTACCATTCAAACTCAAACCCCCTTCACGGAGGAACAGGTTGTACAAGCAAATTGAAAGCGCACCTCCGCGCATCGTATTTGGCCCACCATAACTCGATCAGCATAATCCCATCTGCGACATTTCTTCATTTGCTTCATCAACCCCGCACATGAGACCAACCAATGGGACCCCCACCCCCAACAAAAAACCGTCCTCACACCTTCAGTGAGTGAATCCTTTCATGTTTTGGGGACCCATCTCTGTGTTTTGTACAAACCAAACCTCATTATTTTATTCTTTTGGTAAGTGTACAAAGACCGCAAATGATGCACTTCGTCCCTTCACCCTCATATTTCATCTTTTCCTTCATGGAAGTAGTCCCTCATTCCCCTTGGTCAAATTATTTCACCCCCACGCATGCAAAATCACGCCATTCATAGCAGGTTCACACCCACCCTAGAAGTCCTACCGACTCTAGGGATTTTCCCTTCAGAAATAACTATGACTACCGCCATGCTGCTAAAGTATACTCCGACCTCAGGCCATTGAATCCCCATCATCCATTTTCAGTAACCTCTCACCAACATGCCTATGTTAAACCCATCACATCTAGGTCCCCGACCCCTCAAGTCGGCAACCCACGGTTCGGTTAAGGCTTCCTTTTTGTCGACCTCAACACCTCTTTTCCAAAAACGAAGCAGTACCTTGGATCACCCCTCCCCATGCAAAGGGGTATCCTTGGGTGGCACTGTGGGAGACATCATTGTCCACAAATGTCATCGATCTTCCTGACATTTGACTATGACAAAATCTTTCATGTCAGGATGGTATCATACCTTACAACTATTGCACTTTGATCAGATCCATCGAAGACCCGTGCCTCCATAAGCGTCTCTCTCAACAATGCTTACACGGGAAGGTCCCAAACAGTACATATGCGTACATTGCGCAATTATATGCCATACCAAGGTTACGCATATGGGTACCATGTTCCACCTATCGTCAAAGAAACAACGCCCCTGAGGGTGTCAGCAGTCGTCGTCAACAACCGCCAACATCACTACCACAGCAGTGTGATGAATCTTTGGTTAAACTGAGAGGGTGGGGGGGGGGGGTGAATCAGTTTAACACATGCATTAGCTTTTTAAATTTTCATCAAACTTATTTACAGCTTAATATGTGAACAGTCTTAAAATGTTGCAGCAAGTATTAAATTAATGTGACATCAACCTTATTGTGAGAGAAGCAAACAAATAAACAGATTGAGTGGATCATATCAACGTATAAGCAACACACATAGAGATAGCGGATGTAAGTGGAAACCCATAAAGGGAGAAAACCACATCTTATTATTGTTGTGATGCAAAGGCAACCTCCAACTCCCTTCTCACCATTGTTTTTTTGCAGGCACCAACCTACAGGAGGCTCCAACCTCAATCAGCTACAACTGACAGCTATCAAGCTTCAACATGATAGGGAAGCTCCAACTTCCTCAAATTATCTAAAGAAATGTTTGCTGATTTATCTCAAATATCAGCTATGTTCTGTAGCATCTCTTTCTGCTCCTCTCTTCCTTATCTTCTCTGCCTCAATCTTCTATACTCAACAATCTCTATCCTTCCTCTCTTTAACCTCACTATGCATATAAAGTTGATATTATATATAGAGTTCATCACATGACTGTTTTTATTCCACAAGGAATTTGGAGTGAACAACCATGACTCTTTAGCTTCTACCTTCTCATTCCTTTGTCCAACTCATTAAAAAAAAATTATAACAATATGTACAAATTTCAATGTTACAGTGGGATTTTTCTTTTCCTTCGGATACTTGCCTTTGCATCACAAACAATATAAAATAATTAAACATTTACATTTTTAGTTTCAATATATAAACTTCACTCAGCCCTTAGCTTACTGATTTTGTCCTTTCTGTTGCTGTCATGCAACTATCCTGCATACCTCTGTTTGCTGCAACTCTGAGATCCTGTGCATGTATACCTGTTCATTGCAATTTTAAATCCCTTCACTGCATACCTCTTCAATTCTGCAGTCTCTTTTTACCTTTGTACTTATTCTCCAAGCTCACTGTAGTTGTGTATCTGCTATCTATATATATGCCTGTTTTATAAGTTTAGCTCACCAATAAACCAGCAAACAGACCATGTATATATATATATATATATATATATATATATATATATATATATATATATATATATATACCTTATATTATATCCTGGCTCTCCTTTATAAAGCACTCTACATACAATTTGAGCCTTTCTTTAATACAGAGATTCAGACCACGTTCATAATTCAGACCTTAGCACTTTAATAATAATAAAAAATCCGACGCCTTTAAACATATACATCAGCACCTATAGCACCCAACCGTGGTTTATAACATTAATATAGTAATTCATATCGCGGGTGATTCACGGGTCCCACACATACAATAGCGAATTGTAATCACCCGTACCTTGAGTTATCTTCCGTGCTAATTGACGTGCGACCACCGTTGGATGGACCTGCCTCCAGATCAGACAACGCATGACCATATTGCGTTCATTCCATCGTCGATGGTTAACACGCGATGGCATGCGATGAGGGCAGTATCTCCAAACCGCTTAAGGCCACGTGTCTGCCTATGACATTGATCATGTTCGAATTGGAAATACAACTTATTGTATAAAAGCGGTGCGATGAAAACCATTGGGTGTTCCAAACCCACTGTCATTGTTCATACCTTGTGGTTCCATTCAGTTGCGCTCTAGGTTCCATTCCTTCTTTTGTTCACGATCCAAATATGTCTTTTTAACTTCGTTTTCATACGGTTCTTCAGTTATTCTCTGTCGCTCCTTCTCATATGTTATCCCTTGCTTTGTCAACACTTCAACACGGCGCTTGCGCTATCATAACGCACAGCTCCATTTACGCATAGTTTTATCACCAGTCCTCTACGCTCGATTCATGATTCCTTAACGTAGGGCCTTATCCCCGACTCTGTCCCGGGGTCCCTCCTTCGCACTATAGATATCCTCCATCTATTAGGAGGGTAGCCATACAGTTGTAGTTGCCAGTTATTCATCAGAGGAGTGTGGAACTCCATTACTCCTTTTTTTTAATAGATTCATTTACCCATCAATAAATCAACGCCAGAACTTTAAGTCATTACTCTGCTCCCGATTCTCCAATACTGAAATGAACATCCGGAATAGATTTCCTTATTAAACAGGGTTAAAACAATTCAGGATCGTTGCAGGGTTAAGACATTTCATCGACAACCCATAATTGACATTTATTCTTCTGTCCCACTCAGAAATTAATCAACCTATACACATCCATTCAGGAACAAATGAATTCACTTGCAGGACTGCTTTTCCTGGCCAGATATTTGAATCAAGTGGCTCTTCTGCAACCAACTCTATCTCTCCAGCTCTTTAGCTCTCTTCTCTTTGTCTGTCTCCTTTGCCTTTCTTTTGCTATCTCTCTTTGTCTCTGTTTCCTCTGATGTCTCTGCGGCCTTTCTTCCCCTTGAATGATGTTTCAGGTGCTCCTCCTTTGTCATCTCCTTTGGCATCAATGACAACATTTCCAACACAGTGATGCAGACAACACATGTATCTGTCAATTTTGTTTAACTAGCCATAGCATCACGAGCATGGGACATGCTTGCCTCATTGAAATTTTGTATATATGTTGTATATTTTGTTTTCTTGCAGGGGTCCCTTAGGCCATGGTAACCTCAGAAACGGTGCAAGGTGTTGTCAATTCCAAGATTCACGCAGGCCTCTCTCTCTCTCTGCGCACCATATAGAAAAGAAACTATAATGTATTTAAACTATATAGTCCTTCCTAGACCTCACACATTAGAGGGCAACTGTGAACATTGGAAAATCGTACAACAGAAGATGACATTAATTAATGTCAAGAATAAGGATTTACAGGGTAGGAACACATTATGGAATCAAGAAGTATTCAAAATCTCTAAGGTTTTGAGAAAATCAGATTTGAACTAGTCTTAAATGCTAAATTGTGCGCTTAATCCTTCGAGAAGAGCGCCTTCTGCACGCCTTTTTGCCTGATAAGTGTGCATTCCTGGAAATGGAAAAATGTCACTTTCCAGGACCACACAAAGCAAAGGAAAGTTACTCCTTATATGAAGCCGCCTAAGGACAGCCACCAGCGCCTCCTTAGACACTATGTGAGCACACAATGGAATCATACCTCTCCCTTGGGTCACCATCCATCATGTACCAAGGGAGGGAAGGAGGATTTGAAATACCCTATATAAAGTCACCAAGAGATGAAGAAATGGTGATCACATTTTTATGCTGGTCAGAATTTCCCAAGCAATACCAGCAGTGTGTGACCCGGAGCTAGAGATAGAGGGGACTCGATCGTTGGCCACCCAACAATCCTAGTCCATCATAGCGGAGAGAGAGGGAGACTGCATCAGAGGCAGAGCTTGGAAAACAACATCCTTGCATCGAGACCTAGAACCATTGTCTAGGGGCCCTTTGGCAAGTGGGTAAAATTTCTTCTCCATATCAAACGTTTAATAAGAAGAGGCCTTGAGCCATCATTTGCATTATTATCATTTTGACTCTCTTAAATAGCTTCTGTATATTTGTGTTTTAGTTTTAGTTTTCTTTGAGCATAAATTCGCATATTTTCCCCTCTAGATTATATGCTTTTGAGCTCCACCACTTTCTGTCTGTTATCAATAGTTTATAGGGGTAGACCACACCCCCTAAACTAGTGCGATTTCGTACACCCGTGCATCAAATCCACCACTACAGTGTGGCTCAGGAAAATTCTAGAAGATTTGTAGGAGAAACAAGTGCATTCAACTCCACTCATGATTGACAACACTTCTACGATAAAGTTGGCCAAGAAACCAAGTTTCCATGATCTAGAAAAGCACATAAATAGAAAATACCATATGATTCGACATCATGTTGAGGCCAAGAAAATCCATCCGCGCCATTGTTCCACAAATGAGAAAATTGCAGACATCTTCACCACAATGCTTGGAATAGAAAATTTTGAAAGATTCATAACGATGCTTGGACTCACCAACATCCCTTCATATTAGGGGGGGGGAATGTTGACACCTAGTCCTTGGGATTGGGTGAATTTGTAAAATAATGTAAATATAAAATAAGGAGAGTTGGAATATGAAGAGACACAGGGAGGCAAAACCTAAGAGCCTTTCCCTCCATGTATGTATGTATATATATATATATATATGATAACCCTTAATGCAAAAACACAATTCACATTGTGGAGTTACCTCCTGGCCTGACACTTGGCTCAGTGTATTACACAATTTCTGAGGGAAGGGAAGCTTTTGTGCAATTTCTGAGCTCAAGGTAGGCCTGCCCCTCAAGATTACACAGTTTCTAAGATCAATGCTACTTTTCCTCTCAGGATTATGCAATTCAATTCCTCAAGGCTGACCTACCTTCCAAGCTGGCGCAATTCCTGAAGGGAAGACCAACAATGCTTCCAAGGTCGAGGAAAAATATGGCTTGTGTTTGAAAATATCACATCGAGATCAAAACAAGGCCTGAAAAACACTGCATGAAATGATAAGCCTTAATATAGCATGAATACTTGATGAAATTGAAGGATGAGCTCCCGTGGACAGAAGGGAGGCTCCAAAATAAAAGCATGGGAAAAATTTTGGAGGGTGGTTGTAGTAGCTACAACATAACTCTAGGCCTCTGGGATGGCATACTTATAAGTTGAAGGCTCCCTGTCTTGCTTAATTGAAAAAATATGATTTTATATGTAGAGAGGAGTTAAACTATGAGTGTGATGATTAAGGATATTTACTTACATTTATGAGAATGTGCATAATTTTCCTACTTGTCATAAGTTTGCACAGGCTGCAACTAGACACAAGAAAAGCTTAGTATAACCTTGAAGAACCATAGAGTTCCTAATTCTATGCATCACCTGAGTAGACCTGTATTCTCCCCAAATAAGGCTTCAAATTAAATTATACATACGAACCTTTGTTTTTGTGAAATTGGGGAACGCGGGACGGGAATATTCCCATTGCCTTACGTGAAATTTCGCGTTGTGCCATGCCTCCATCACTAAGTAGTACACCTTAGTCACTTTTGGGAATGATTTTTGTTGATGGAGGGTGTGAATAAAGAATTCTCCGTCACTTCTTGCAAACATTTACATTGCGTCGCACCTCCCAGGGAAAGTGGTGCATGATGATTGAAGCATTTTTGAAAGAAAGCACAAGATGGAGTTTTCACTATCACTTATCACAAAGTTTACCATCATGCCACAGCCATGTGAAATGAAGCCTGGTCGTGGCATTGTAGTGTTGTGGCACAGAGGGGGGAAAACAATATCTCCTTCTTGGGGGAATGCAATATTGAATCTCACAATTAAAGGTGGGGTTCATGCCACGTGAATCAAACCCATTATAATGTGAAATTTTGAACTTTCACAAAGGGTCTAGCGCCATGGTACCCCTTGGTCAGGGATGAGGTGAAAAGTGCTACGTAGATAGGGTAGGGATGCTTGGAAAATGATTTGGATGTAAGACTAACTTGGAGCCTACTAGCATGACATATGGAACTATTAGAAGGCTCCACGTGGCAAGGTGATTATTGGGTTAATTTACGGTAGTAAACTAACGCAAGTATTTATTATGAATTGGGGTTAGTGTAACTTAGAAGCATCCCCAAAGTATATGGGTTTCAGTTGTGATCAATTCAGAAGCTAATTTATTAATGATTAGGGAAATGCATATTACAAATATAAATCTAACTTAAACAATTTCTAAATTCAGATGTGTAATTAGAAACAGAATAATCTCCAAACTTAAGAGATTTGTTTGTCCTTATCTAACAAGATTACCATGTGAATTAGAAATAAAAAACTACTTCACCAAACAATAGATTAAGATACATGAAGCAATTATTGAAGAGGCTCTTCACTAAAGAGGTCTTGATTGTTCTCATCATATATTCATTTATCAGTAATGCTATTGTTAAAAATAGGAATTCAGAAAAAGCAAGAATGATGAATTCTAGTTTCTAGTTTCTTGATCAGATAGAAGAAGTATTTAACTTAAATACTAGGTTGAATCTTCATATGTGTTAGGTCCCCATAATTTGCAGATTGGCAAGAAAAAATGAACAGGGGTAACATCAAACCAATCTTTGGAGTCCTAGGACCTAGCCTTCCTGGACTCAGAGAGCTCTCTCTCTGATGTTTGCTTGTAAAGATTTTTAACTTGATAGCTTTTAGGTTTTGATTTTAGGCTAGTTATAGGGATTAGGGTTTGTTTGTTGTTTTGGTTGGGTAGGTTGTCAAGGGAAATAGGTAGAGTAAGAGAGGATCAATCCATTGGGCTATGGAGTCTGCAAAGGTTTTGAAAAGTATAAAAATGAGTCAAAGATAGTTCAAAGGGAAAGTTGACAAGGCCAAATGGATCTAAGTAGGTCTAGGGAGAATGAAATGAAAATGGAGGTGTGAATACAGTATGTTAAGGTGAAATCAAGGATCCTTTAACAAACTAATAAACAAGAAAAAGCTTCTAAGATGATAGCATAATAAACTTGAAGAGCAATAAAGGATTCTTCAACCAAACAATACTAAGCAGACCTTAAAAACAACAGATAAGTAAGCTAAGAGAGTAGTGAAGGATTCTCTAAGACTTGCTTGCAAACAAATAGAAATTTAACATAACGTCTTAGTAACACTAAAGAGCATTCAAGGATTCTTTAGCAAAAATTTGAAGAAGAAAACATAGAAATCAAGGAAGTAGGCAGAAGTTTAGTGCCAAGAAGGCAAATCCTATTCTCTATTTCTGTCCTATGACTAAATGAACCATAAACATAATGAATAACTAAAGAAAACAAACACAAATATGGAATACATCACCATATAACCAATCTTAATGAATCCTAAGAGTGAGCTCAATCCATAGATGCACATTCCAAAGCCATCATCAAGCACCAAAGCCAATTTATCTTTAATCTCAAAGTCTGTATATTACTCTCAATAAACATCCAACATTTACAATGAGGCCTCAATGCTCTATTTAACCAGAAAATGAGGAGGTGGAAACCCTAAGAGGCTTCTAGAAACCATAAATACACCATAAATGTCATTTATGTCCAAAGAGGCCATGCAAGGCCCAAGGCACACAATATCTAAGCTAATAAATGAAAGATAACTTAAACATAACTCCTCAACCAATTCTGGAGTGATTTTCCCAAAAAATCTCAAAAAAATCTTTCAGTGTATTTTTTTGAATTTTTTGCAAGGGGGCAGCTTCAAAGGTCTGAAGGCGCAACCTGCACAGGAAAACTGAGTCATCTTGCAGCCAAATTTTGAAGGCCTTCCCAATGTCGGAATGGGCTCCGTGATAGCTTGTTGGAAAGCCTGTTGAGTATAATTTCCAAAAATGCCCTTGTTTTTCTGATTGGGCTCAATTAAATTTTTCAAAAATAAAATCTCCCAAGGCTGGTAAAAGCGTAACACCGACCCTGAAAACATGGCAGAAAGGTGAAAATTTGCATTTTTTTGGGCCTTTTGGAGGACCAAAATTGCTCCAAATGATCTGAAATTTGGTGTGAATGCTGTCCTTGGGCTGATGAATCCAAAAATGTAAAATTTACCTCCAATGGATTCCTGTAGGAAAAGCGCAATGCCAAGGATGTTGTTCTTTCGGCCCTCAATATCAGTCAAAAAACCAAAAATGTCAAAAACTTGCCAAAATTTGCAATTATCTTCCTCATGGGGTTTGGGAGGCCTATAGAGAAGCTTCAATAATGATTCCAATATTTTCTTGGCCTTTGATGTAGGAGCATTGGGGACCTAACCAACAATGTGACATTTTGGTCACATGTTGTGGCTAATTTGAAGTAAAATAGACTTAGGAGTAGTATAATTAATTATTTTATTAAATTTGTTATTTATTTATGGAGCATTGTTAGTTTGTTTGGTATTTAAATAAATGTGGAATAAATTTAGCAATTGGTTTCTCTCCTTGCGTGGATGTAGAGCCAACATAGGGATAAGCCCTTAAAAATAGGAAGGTAGTAATTTATTGGGGAAACCTATTCTAAGAGAAGTAGTTTTATTCCTCAAGTATAAATAGTTGGAGGATGGTAAGGGAACCTCAAGTTTTTTGTCAATATGTAGACTGCAAATTCATGTGTGAAATAAACTTAGATCAGTAGATTATTATGATGAAGTGATATTATAAGTTTGTTTAATTATGCAATTTATACATATATATTACATGTATATTTGTTGAAGTGTCGTGAGCGCAGGAGACTGCCATCAGACTAAAGGAGCACAATCACGAAAAGCCCAACTGAATATACGCTCTGCGCTGGGGAAAGAGTATGGTTATGGCCGTAGCCGGAGCCATAGGCCAATGTGACTGCGTTAGTTTGACTTATGATTGAAGGAATGCCGTGATCGATATAGCTGGAGTCACCACCAAACACATGTATATTACCATGGGCGTTGAATGAACGAAGTCACATTGTTTGAGAGGTGAATTTTAAGTGTTGTCATACTTTTTTTACAGAACCGTGACAGTAAGGGAGTCGAAGGCCAACATACAGTTCGATGGATAAACCGTGAATGGAAACCTTTCCATTGCTGGGAATTGACAATGCCACGTTTTGGTTGGGGTCGGTTCCATCGTAGGAAGTATTGTTGTCTTTGCAATGTTGTGTATCCAATGCCACAGTGACCATGCCGTAGGAATTACATATGGTATGGTTTGAGATATGTTTGCGTGGAGGCATTACATATGTCACAGTATTAACGTTGAAGTTGCAAATGTTAACGTTGAAGTCTTGAAATAACTACAACATGGTTTATACAATGGTTTGTAATGATGACAAGGTATGAGGTATGGGCACAGCCCATATGGCATTCAATTTAAGTTTATGTCATTCAATAAACTTAATGGGTATTCATTTATTCATGATACATTTAGAGCAGAATATTAAAAGACCATTTGGGTCGAATAAATGGTATGTTGTTTTATGACACTTATATAATTCGTGTTGGAAAATAAGTGGCATTCTATGTTGGTTGACGTAGTGGTAATCTGGCATATTTAGACCGACAAGAGGCAAACTAATTTCATCAAGTGGAAAAGTCTGGGCCTTGGTAAAATTGCACATTTTACTACAATAATTTGATTGGTAGAAATTGTGTTTTGTTTTTTTCTACATCAGTCTTTTTCCTCCTTGAGTGCTTGAATTTGGGCAAGGGCTCTTTTGAGCTTGGCCCTTGCAATTTGATTTCTCAAGGCATAGTGCTTGGCCATATTTTTCTGTAGGTCAAGGTCCCTTTGTGTCTTCTTTAGCTGCTTGTTTTCATCCTTATAATACTTAATAATATACTTTTACATGCCAAGCTTTCTTTGTAGGTCTCTGATCTAAGAATCCTTGCTTTGGAGCAAGATGCTTGTAACCCTCTCCTCATCTTCATTTTCACTGTCAAGGTCAATGAGTTGGCGCTCTTGTTTAGTTTGATACTTGCCTTTCTTATCTCCAACAGTGACCTTTTCCTTGCCTTTTTCAAGCTTCTTTGTTGATGTAGAAGGCATGGCCCCTTGCCTTTTAGAGATAGCAAACACATGCCTTTCTCCTCTTTGGTAAGTCAAAGAAAGAGGTTTGATTGTGACCATTTCAGTGCCCCCAGTCTTGCTTCTATCATTGTGGTCATCTTTGTTTGACTCACTGACATCTTGGTCGACTTATTCACTTGTATCATTCATGCTGACATCACTGCCCTTTCCTTGGCTGTTTTCCTCATTGATATCTTCCTCACTATCTTCATGATCACTATGAACTTCATTGTCATTTGTTTCACTGATGTCAACTTCTTCATTACCTTGACTGCTAGGTGTTTCATCATTTGTTTCTCCATCACTGTTTGATTCTCTTTTACTGATTTCTGCACTATTATCATTACCACCGTCAGGAGCCTCATCGAACTCTGTTTCATTGTCTTCTGTCTCCATGTTTTCTGCACTATTCTTTGCACTTCCTTCATCTTGCTCATCATGGCTTTGTTCCATACTATCTTCTGCCTCCTTGCTGTGATTTTCACTGCTATCATCAACCTCTTCATTCTCTTCATTATTTCTTGTTTCATCATTATTGCTTGACTCATCATTACCTTCTCTTTCATGGTCACTTTCTTGTTCATTTCCACTTCCCTCATAAGCTGAGGCATTGGGAGAGGGTGAGGAACGAGGGTTTTCTTGAGGTGAGGATATATGTGTAGATGGTGAAGCATGATCAGTAGAAGATGATGGAGGAATAGGGGGAGGAGGATGAGATGATGAAGGCAAATTCTGCTGAGGATGGGGTTGTGAGTTTGTGAACACTTCATGAGCAATGAACACCTCCCATGGAATACCCTTTTTCTCCAACTGATGCATCACAACCATCTTGATCAAAGAGTGATGGAACAAACTTTGCATTTGCTGGGAATAATTCCTCTTTTTTACAACATAAGACATCTTGTTAATACTCCTATAGAGGTAGTAGGGTAAATGAAGCATCTTAACCCTAGTAAAGTGCATGAGTAATCTGATATGATAAGAGTAAAGTCTAGAGTACCTTCCCTCACATGTAAAATATTTCATGATGACCCTCATCAAGGGTGCATACCTCTCCAGCAAATGTGAGAAAGGGAAGATAGATTTACAGTCTTCTTTGTATCTGGGTTTAAGAAATGGCTCATAGCAGCTTATGTCTAAATTGGCTCTTTTGAACCATTTTTCACAAACATTAGGCATCCCAGTGACAATAGAAATGGAATTTGATGACAAATCAAAGTTTACCACTGCAAGATTTACTTGTTTCTCGTTTAGGTTGAGGATGAATAACCTAGTGAGCTCAGGGTGACTTTGCACCTGTTGGAATTTTCACAAAAATAAAAACACCCTACATTTTGGAAACATGTGACAATCATAGGAGAGACATTAAGCTCCATGGTGTTTTGGGGTTCAAACCTATTAATCCTCCCACCTCTGTGTTGATGCCTCCTAGGAACTTGGCCTTCTTCACCACTAGCATTTCCTCCTTCTCTTGACATTTTGACACATGCCTTTGAAAACCCTAGCACTTCTTGTGAAGCTGATATGAGAAAGAAATGATGGTGAAATGGTAGCCTTTTAATAAGTGAGTGAGAGGGATGAATGAAGGCGTAAGTGTATGACTGTGACGGAGAGCCAAAACTCAAGGACTAACTCAACTACTTGTTATAATTATGCTTTGACAATAACTTGCACTGATGTTAATTTTGAAATGGAGGGGGCAATGTAAGGTCACTTTGTTTTCAATGTATGGAACAGAGCCTTTAAGCTTTGATGGAGGATCAACTTCAAAACACTGCAACCACACTACTTTATACTTGTTTGACTGAGATCTCCTTTTTTGCAGATTAGGGAGGCTTAAATAGTGTTTTTAACATGAAGATTAGGTTTTCACCTTAGGGCTTCCTTCTTTTACAAACCATCAAATATTTGGAGGGGTGTATGAAATCCACTTACCAATTAAAAATGCTCTAAAAACCTTTGATGGCATCTTGGAGGTATCTCTGATGTAATTTTAGTTTTTACAAATGCAGGAAGTGCTCTAGGTCGAACGCACAGCATGTGCACAGGGTGCTGGGCCTGTTAGGTCTACCGAAAATGCAACGGTGAACGCGCAGCGCCGTGGGTTGTCGAGCCTGTTGGGCTTCCTGGGTGAATGCACAGCGTGCCTTTGAACACGCAATGTGTGCCTCTGAACGTGCAACGCAGATTAATTTTACAAAGGATATTTCTCCCAAGGCGCAACACCCAGCCCTGAATGCGCAGTGCTACCCTGAACGCGCATCACTGCCTTGAACGTGCAACGCCGAGTAACTTGCCCAGATTTCGACTAAAAACTCACTGTTTTTCCTCCTAATCTCTATGGAAATTCTCACAAGGGAATAATGGGTTGTCTGAAGGGCTGAGGACATTTTATAGGCTTAGGGGTTTAAATTTATCTTTACAAACCCACTTTCTAATGTTTTTAGCCTTTGTCACTCCTTTCACTAATGTTCTTTTGACTTTTTTACTGCAAGTGATAAAAAACAATGAAATATCCTTTTCCCTTTGCTCTTTTGAGGTGACACCTTCAAAAATTGTCCCTTGACATGCATTACGAATTCAAACTAATTCCCTTTACCTTGTTTGAATAACCCTTTACACTGTCTGTAGGCAAGTTTTCTTAAATGGTGAATTTGACTCCTTTTGTAATGATGTGGTTTTGATGAGTTTTCTTTTGACATATTAGAGACAAAAAACAAAAGGCAACATCATGACAACACTCCTTTGACACTTTTGATCTGCAAGTTCCTGAAATGATAGTTTAAACTTTTCTCACAGATACTCCTTACCTCCTTGCTCTGTCGATTTTGTTTGAGTCACAAGGCTTACTTTCTTTGGCTTGTCTATGTCCTTGAAAATTTTCACGTAGCAACTGTTATGAAAACCTTGAAGTGGCTCTCCCTTTGATCTTTGAAGCCTGCTAATTTCATTTTTGATAACTTCAGAAACTTACACATTGGCAGTATCTCCAAAATTTCTTTTGTCCTTACCTTGAGACTAAAATCATCTTTTACTTGGCAGGTGGCTGAAAACCATGTCTTCACCTCCTTCACTGATCCTTAGGCATAATAAACTCACTTTTGAAAAATTCTGGGATATCACACACAAAAATCTCTTCAAATCTTCTTTCTGTTGTCATCATGGAAGCTTAACATATTCATTTTACCTCCTTTGACAATCTTTCAAAAACCCTAGGTTTCTGGGATGTTTGAGAACAATTATCAGTGTTGTCTTCTAAGTTCTCTATAGCCCTTTCAAGTTCATTCTTTTTTGTCCAGTTCACCTCACCTTTTTCCCTATTTCATTTATAATTTCTAAAAAAATTCTCTTCATGTTTTTTTTTCTTGGTGTGCTTCCTTCATTTGATTTTCTGAATTGGATCTTTGCTTGGCACATTGTTGGCCCAATCAAGCTTAGGAACCCTGATTCTTCTTGTACAAAAAATTTTTCCTCTCTCTTTGTTGTGAATGTGTTTATTGAGGATCAGTACTCTTACTTTACCCATTCTCTACTGATAGCCACTTTAACACTCCTGCAGAAATATCAAAATGCATAGTTGCCTTTTGTAGAACTTGAACTTGACAAAGTAGTCCTCCTTGGAGATTTTCTGATCTATCTTGGAAAAAGCATGTGCTGACCTTCTTTCAAATTCGAGCCAGCTTCCAGCACAATTAAAGCAGTGCTTAAAACACCAAGGATGACCCTACAACCTATGAAACCCTAATGACCTAGTGGGAGGCTCCTTTGACTTGGTCTTTGACTAAAACTTGGATTGGGGTCTTAAGTGTAAAAATAGAGTTTTTTGACAAATTGATGTATATGAAGATCCAAAATCCAATGTATTTGATTTATCTAAAGAGCCTACAGAGAGATTTTGAGACCATCAATGCTTGAGGAACCTGGTGAACATGGGAAGGAACAGGTTGTTTGGTAACCCTAGATGGAAAATGGAGGGGTGAAGAAAAGGAAAAACAGTGCTGAGGTTATAGGTGGGAAAAAGCATACATATGAGTGGCATAAGCCCATGAGTGGTATTTTAGGAGTCATAGTTTGACCATGGAATGGAAAAATAGTAGAATAGTGAAAATTTTGGTTTAAGGATAATGAAGGTAGTGAGATTTCTAAAACTCACAATATTCATGAATCTTGTTTTTAGAAATCTAGGATCAACATTTGGTCATCTAAAAAATAGAAAAAATTGCTGATGACTAAAAATATGTAGAATAGAAACAAGATTAAGATCCATCAACAATCATTTAAAGGCATGTAAAAGCATGTAAAAGCATGTAAAGATGAATTCTAAATGAATATCTTGATTAGATAGAAAGAATGTTTAACTTAAAAATTTGTTTGTCCTTTCATATGAAAGTTAAGAATGATCATTAGATTCATCAATACTCATAAATAAGCAGCATAAACAAATTAAACATAAGCAAGCTAATTCAGAAATTACAGCTACAAAAAAAACTAAGAAGTGCACTTAACTTGGTGTGGGGACCCTCCACCCCTGCCTCGCATACTGAAGGTGAATTCAACTACTTAAGACTTCAATCAATAAACCAACATATAACAAAAACAAATATGATAGAACAGATCTTCAATTATATCTCCAAGTCTCAAAAATAATAATATTAAGTCATAGAAGTTCTACATATCAATGCCTTCAAAGTTTGAGGCTTAAATAGATAAAGTATCTAACAAAATCATATAAAATAGCTCAAGTAGTCATAACTATCCTTATCCTATCAAATCAAGTTGAATTCATCAATCAGATCCATCAAAATCTAGAAAATCCCACAAAATAAGAGTTTTGACCTAGTTTCTAGGGATCCTCCATAAAGACAGGTCCCGTTTGACTGCCTTTGACCGGGCCTATTAAAGCTCGGTTTGAGTGTACCAATAGGTGTAATCTTATTATTAGTTCCCGAGCCTTCTAGAAATGTATCCAAATTGAGCCCCCAAGTGTCCTGCACATATGCAAAACATAAAGCCATTATGGGAATTTCTCATGCTGTCCAAAAATGCACTTAAATTTCAATTTTTACAAAAACATATAATAATTGAAAAACATAATTTAAATACCTGTATATGCATCTTTTGGTCAATACAAGATGGATATGATGGTGAATAGATGGATAATATGGAAAAATAAGGTGTATTTCATAAACAAAAAGAGATAAAAAAGAGGGCCAACATCTCCCCCAAATTGATGATCAAGCATGTCCTCATGCTTACTTTTTCCTCTTTGACCTTCTGAGCTCTGATGCTGATCCCATTCTTGATCCAAAAAATTCCTGCTGTGATATATATAGAAGAGAATCCATGTATTTTCCTTGTTCTTCCTTGTAAATGGAGGTCTTAACCTTCTGTTTCTCATACTTAGCCTTCTAGGAATTTTTCTCCTGAAGCCACTTGAATGCCCGTGTATAGAGAAGATTGTTTTTGGTTTTTAACTTTCCCATTTCCTCACTTATCTTCTCATTTTATTTAACTATTTTGTCATTATTTATTTTATAAGTTTCATTTTCTTCCTTCAAGTGCCTCTCCATGATTTTTTTTTTCTCTGGGCTATCAGTTAATTCTCTCACTCTGCAAAGGTTTTGATCTTCCTCCTTGGTATTTTCAAAAATCTAAGTTTCCTCATTATTTTCAAAATAGGAATCTCTATCTACAGGATTTTCATAAACTTCTTGTTGCAACCTCCCAAGGATTTCATTTTCCTGTTTAGTTAAAGGAGATGTTTCTATGACTTGTACTTCTGGTTCTGCTGAATTCTTTTTTTTTCTTCTGTCTTCTAGAAATGGTTAAAAATGATGTTTCCCTCTCTACATATCTATCTCCTGATGCTTCTTTGACCTGGTTTTAGGATAAATAGGTGAATTCACAATATTTCTTTAAGTTTGTAATGACTTGTTCTACAAACTTAATTTCAATCAGAAAATTTTCCCAAACCATTCTCTTAACTTTCAATTGATAATCCATAAGGATTTTTATGAGTGCCTGGTGAATAATTTGGGCTTATTTGGGCTTGGTCTTAGATTTCACACTCTCAATTATCTTCATTAATTTTTTATAAAAGAAATAGGGCAGATTGATCCTTATATCTCCTTTAGTATGTTGTAGTAACCTGACATGATAAAGGTGTACTACACTATGTCTGTTGTCGCAAGTGAAAAAATTTTGAATTATCAAAACTAACTTTGCCTATGGTTCATTGAACCACTCCCTTGGAATCCCCTTTGACCTATCAAAAGAACCCTTCCATTTTTTATCTAAGAAGAATGTCCAACCCTTGTCTTTGAAATGCAATCCCTTATGATATGGTTCTCCTGATGATGGCAGCTCTAAAGCTTCGGAAATATACTCTGGAGTCAAAGGAATATGTATACTACCCACCATGGTTTCATCCTATTTGTAATTTTTTATAAATTCTCTCGTGACATCCTCATTTTTCCCTTTGATTTTTTGAAGAAATCCTATTAATCCTGATTGATAGAGTTTTTCAACTGTTTCCCTATTCCAGTGTTCAATTTGAAAAGCTTTGGGTTCTGATATTGAAGTCATTTGGTCCGAAAACCATTTTATTTACCCATCTACTGTCATTAACTTCATCTTTGTAAACAAAAATTCAAGTACTGGATGTAATTACAGTAGTAGGCTTACCTCTTATTTACTGCCCTTGCCAATCAATCCTTTGTTTCCCCTTTAAAAAATGTGAGTTTACTGCTTCAAATAAACACAATAATTGATGGAGAGGTTTAAGAAAACATAAAAATTCATGTTTCTATTATCCTACTCTCCATTTAATTCTTTATCCTCTTTAAAAAAACAATCCTTTGCCTCTTTTTTGTAAAAAAAAAAATTGACTCTGTAAAAAAAAATTGAATTTTTTTTTATACAATAGTGTCTTTCACCCTTCAATTTCATACAAAAACATTTTTTTCAAAACATAGCATGATGTCTATAATATAAACACATTGTGTATGCAAGAGAATATCTCAACTATTTCATCAAAAATTTCATGATAAATTCACTGTTTTCCTTCAAACATTCTCCAGACTCTGTCCTCTGCTATGTAAAAATACAAAAACATGTTTGACTGTGTCTTCTAAACCAATATTTCTCCACAAATCTTGTTTCGAATGCTTCTACTAAGTGTTCTAATAAAATTAATCTATTACACAACTCAATTTAAAACAAACTCATTGTGCAATTTGAACCAGAATTCTTCATTCTCTATTTTCCATTTATTTTGAAATAGAAGACTGTATGTGAGGACGTGTTCAAGCTTACTTGTCTTTGCAATGATCCTTGTGATCTTCTGTTGTGATCCTCATGATCTTCCTTCTAGTTTAACTGAGGTCTCTGTTTGTTTCAATCAGTGTCAATCTCATTAAAATCCTCACTCATTTACTCACTTAATCAACAAAATATTTAACTATTGACTGATGGTAGAGTATTTATGAAGGGTGTCAATGTGTTTATGAGTGGTGTAAAAACAAAATATAACGCAATGACAGGCTTTAAAAATCGAAATAGATGACTCCTTTTATAACTCTCAGTTCGTTTTAACAATCCCAAGATCTATTCATGCTACCATCTGTTGTTTTAAACAACCAAATCCACATTTACTTCTTACCTTCTCCTTCACAGGATTTCGCCTCCTAATAGCGTGGTTTCTTGACAAGTTTTCTGAATTTTTTGGCTTTGAAACTCCAGTTAATTCTGTTATCGCTCCATTCCTCTTCTCTGCTATATTTTCTACCTTCTTCACTACTTTTTATCTCTTCTATTCTCCTCATGGCTTCTTCCCTGTCTTCTCTCCATTTTTGCGATTATTTTGTTTTTCACAGAGTTGTAAACATGGATGCGTTCTTTGATTTCATGCCCTCCCTCTCTCACTGAGCCTTTGGAAAGCGATGCTGGAGAAAATGCAACATTTATAAGTTGTTTCAGGTCTTAGCAATAGCAGAAATGTTCTCATACGTTTTACACAGTGTTGTGTTATGGCGTTTGAAATTATTTTGATCGTTCACTAACCACTGGTTGACCAGTTCATGTGTATCTTTTCCTTGACTGTCATGTTGGCTCTGGTGTACATTCCATCTTTTGTTTTACTCATTATAAAGCTCATTTCACATTTTTTTTATGACCATGTCTGCTTCCATATTCCGCATCATCTCCATATGCGTCATCATACTGCTTGTATTCACATCATCGTATGCTATTATTTCTTCATTCCTCCACTGCTGCATGTATTACGGTCTCATCGTAGTTTCATAGCATACATCATCATTGTCATGCATTTTGTTTATCACCGCATCATACTTTAGGTTAGTTGCATTCAATTGTTTGTATTATAATTATGTGCTTTCTCCATTACCTTAGCTTATCACCTTTTATGATTGCGCTCTTTGCATTGTTTTGTCATTTGAAATAGTTTCACTTATCATATAACTTTTGAACTTTGGTTTTTGATCTTTTATTTAATTTTAAAAAATTTACCAATGTAATGGTCACATTTTTAAAATTAAATATTTATAATTTTACTAACCTTTGTTTGTTGTATTGTAGGTCTTCCAAGGGTTTAACGTTAACCTTTTGTTTATGATTCTCTTGTTTAGAAAAATAGGGTAGGGTATGGTATGGATATATTATGTAATGTTTTATTGAGTATTTAGGATAGTGGTATGAATATGAATATGGATAGAATAGGGCTAAAAATCATAGATGATGGAATGTAGATGAAAGTATAGGTGATAAAATTTACATGAAATGTAGGTGATAAAAATGCATAACTAGTACTAAATTATCTTTATAATTCTAGAATATTTTCGAAAAATTGAAATTTTAAGAGCGATTTTTACTTACTGTACTTGTATTCCCTTCAAACCATTTGATGTTAATAATGGTTGAAATTGTGTTTATTGTTATGACAGCTCTTGTAGACTATGTAGAGCTTTTATTTCTTCTTTGCATCTGATTTGATTTAGAATAATATTGTTCAGGTCCCTTCTGATATGATCTTCATTTGATTTTATCTTAGATCCCTTCTGAAATTTTGTATTTTCAGGTCCCTTCTGGCGTATTTGCAATAATGTTTGAAAATTTCTTCTGTCGTCATGTTACAGGTCCCTTTCTAAATAATTTTCTCAATAACAATTCAGGTCCCTTCTGTAAATGTCGAATGATGTACGAGGTTCCTTTGTAATTGTAGTTCATATTCCATCTTCAATTCAGCTGCTGAAAACTATTTTCGTAGTTTTTTATTACACACCTTCCCCCAAGTTGATTATTTGGCTCGTCCTCAAGTCTCCAATGTCTTGGAGGGTGTATCTGCAAAAATTTGAAGTAAAGTAAAATGAAAACAAAAAGAGAATTCATATGGACAAAAAAGTTGATTTTTCGATATGAATTCGAGTTTGTATTGTGTCAGTTTCCTGGATTTTCACAACCAAACTCTTTTATTATTATTATTATTCTTCCGCTAGAATTATGGAAGTCATATTGCTATGTTGTCCCATTAGTTCCAAATCTGAATCCATCGATTTTTTTTTGAGAAAATCCTCTTTATTTATAGGTTTGTTGTAAATTTTAAGCCTATGTCCATTAACGACAAACGAAAAAGATGCTTCATCAGTTGTTTTTATCTTGAAAACTCCATTATCAAATATTTCTTCAATCTCATATGGCCCAAGCCAATGAGTTGTGAATTTTTCTTTGAAATATTTCAATTTGGAGTCGAACAAGAGTGCCCAATCTCCTTTTTGAAACACTTTATTCTTTATGAATCAATCATGCCATTTGATCCTTTGTTCTTGGATAGAAATGTGTGTTCGATTGCTTGCTGTCGTGTCTCATCTAGTTGGTTTAATTCCATAATTCTTTGTTGTTGTGCCTCAGACAATTCCATCCCCAATTCTGCTGCTAGCTTGAATGCATGTATTTGAAATTATATGGGTAATAGGACTTATTTTCCATACACTAACTGATATGGAATGAAACCAATTGTTTTTTTCCAAGTTATTCTATATGCCCATATTGCATCTGTTAATTTCTCTGACTAGTCCTTTCTGTTAATTTTTACAGTCTTCGTCATGATGTTTTATAAGAATTTGTTTGTTGATTCCACTTGTCCGTTTGCCTATGGATGATACATAGTTGATTTTCTATGTTTGATCTTGTATTTCTCCATAAGATCTCGAACAAGTTTTGATGTGAATTGTGTGCCTTGGTCAGTAACTATCTGTCTTAGAACTCCATATCTTACAAATGTCTCTTCAAACATAAAAGACACAACAATATCTTCTGTTGCCCGTGCTATTTCCTTTGCCTCCACCCACTTAGTTACATAATCTATACATACCCGGATGTACTTCTTTCCATTGGATGGAGAGTTGATTAGTCCCACGAAATATAAAGCCCATTGTTCAAATGGTTCAATCAATACTTGTGGCTTTAATGGCATTTCATCTGATGCCATTGGTCTACCAATTCTTTGGCAGCCGTCACATCTTTTCACATAGGCCCTGGAGTCTTTGAAGATGTATGGATAGTAGTAGCCAAGTTTCAGCACTTTGTATGTTTTCCTCTTATCTGGAAAATGACCACCACATGGTTCATCATAACATGCTTTCAAAATTTCAATAATCTCATCTTCTCTAACACATTTTCTAATCATTAGATCAACATCAGTATAAAATAGATCTCCATTAATGGCCTAGCTATATCTAGCACTTTCTCTAATTATTCTTCTTTTCTGCTTGTGTAATGAGATGGTAGGATGGAAGATGATAAATAGTTAGCTATATCTACAAACCATGGAGTTTTGACATTTATAGAAAATAGATGTTCATCTAGAAAATTATCTGATATTGGATTTGGATCACCAGGTGAATGTAGTCTTGATAGAAAGTCTGCAACTTGGTTATCTTTTCTTGGTCAATCTTGTATTGTAATGTTAAATTCTTGCATTAATAACAACCATCTAGTTATTCTGCCATTTTTTATTGATTTATTCATTAAATATTTTATGATGGAATAATCCGTGTGGATATAAACTTGATAACCTGTTATATAATGTCAAAATTTATTAACTGCATGTACTACAGCTAACATCTCTTTCTCTGTAACAGTGTAATTCAATTCTGCCGGTGTTAAGTTTTTGCTTATAAAATATATGGCATAATTGTATTGATTCTCTTTTTGTCTAAGTGATGCTCCAATAGTTGTATCAGATGCATCAGTTTAAATGTGAAATGTCAAAGACCAATTAGGTCCTCGAAGAATGGGTGCAATTGATAATTTTTCTTTTAATTTTTCAAATGCATTATGACAATTATTTGTCCATTGGAATTCCACTTCTTTCACACGTAGCTTGAATAATGGAAAAGCTATTTTACTAAAATTTTCAATAAATCTTTTATAGTAGCCTGCATAACCCAATAAACTTCTAACTTATTTTTGTGTTGTGGGTGGTGTTAAATTCACAATGACCTAAATTTTTTCTAGGTCCACCTTAATTCCTGAAGAAGGAATATGGTGTCCCAACACTATCCCCTCAGTTAACATCATAAAACATTTTTCATTACTGAGTGATAGATTTGTCTCAATGCATATTTTTAACACTTTTTCAAGATTTTGTAAACAATCATCATATGTTGTACCATACACAGTGAAATCATCCATGTAAACTTCCACACACTCATGAATCAAATCAGCAAAGATTGCAAGAACTACTCTCTGAAAAGTAGTAGGTGCATTGCACAAACCAAAGGGTAATACATTGTATGCATATGTTCCCCATGGGCATGTGAATGTTGTCTTATCTTGATCTTCTAATGTTATCTTTATCTAATTATATCCTCTAAATCCATCCAGAAATGAAAATAATTTCTTTCTTGCTAATGAATCTAACACTTGCTACATAAATGGTAAAAGGAAAGTGGTCCTTTAATGTAGCTTTGTTCAGTTCTCTGTAATCCACACAAATTCTCCATTTCTCATTTTTCTTAGGTACTACAACTAAGGGTGAAACCCATTGACTATTTGAAATAGGATAATAAATCCAACTTGTAATAGTTTCTGTAATTCTTCTTTCACTATTTCCTTCATCATGGGGTTCATCCGTCTTTGTGGTTGCCTTACAGGTTTTATTTTATTATCAGTGTAAATGTGATGGATGCATGTTTTTGGATGAATTCCCGACATGTCTTTATAATCCCAGATAAAATATTTTGAATATTTTTGCAACAATGTTATTAGCTTTTCCTCTTGTGATGATTGTAAGTTATTACCAATATTCAAATGTCTCTCAGGACTGATTTCAATGATTTTTCTATTTGAATTGGTAATTGAATTTACAGGAAAAATTCTTTCAAATGTATTTTTCAATGACCGTATAGTGCAATTTTCCTAAAAATATTCATTTAAAAGATAACTAGCAGCTTCATATTGAGTTACTCTAAGCTGCTCTAAAATATTTGGTTCTGAGATGAATAGATCTAATAGGTCCTCATTTTATTCCTCCTCTCTAAAATTATAAACTTAATTAAGACTAAGAACAACTTGAAGTTCTTGTGGTTCCTCTCCATCAAGCCATGATAATAAGGAAGGAGATTGAGCGGGAGGATATAATGTAACATGCTTTCTTTCATCTCCATGTGAAATAATCATTCTTCCTAACCTGCATCCACTGTAAGAATCTGCAGTGGCTAACCATGGTCTGCCTAAAATTAAGGGATGCCCTCCTAAATTTGTTTTTGGCTGCAAAATCAAGAAGTCCACAAGATATTCCCATGAATCCAGTGCGACAATGATATCTTCCAATATACCTTCTGGGACAACTTTAGATCTGTCTGCAAGTTCTAAGACTGTAGTAGTAGGTTTAATGTTGTTCAGATTTAAATGTTTCATAGTCTCCGTTGTCATTACATTGATAGCTGCTCCCAAGCCTATTAAAGTATTTGGCACTGAAAATTTGTTAATCGAAATGGTAACCATAGGAATTCCTAGATCAACATATTTTTCAATGGTTGTGTTTGTGGACATGAGACTAGCTAAACATCCAATTACCTGGATTGTAGGTGGTTCCTTCTTTATTCTGCCATATTTCTTAATGCATAATTCCTTTATTGTTTTTCATATATCGAAATGTCTTTAATTTCCTGCAGCAAAGGAATTTTAACATATGTGTTTTTCAATTCATCCAGAATATTAAACTCAAGCAGAGATATTGGAATATTTTGTTGTATCAATCTCTCTGGATATGGTGGAGTTTGTGTCATAATAGATTTACCTTTTTGAATTTTCTTTTCTGGTTGAGATTATTGACTTTGTTCTCCTTGTTCAATTTTTTCTTCAATTATCGGAGGATAATTTTTTTGTAGCACCTTCCCAGACCTTAGGTGCACATCTTCTATAGGAAGAATTGAATAAGTAGGATAATATGTTGCCTCTTCCACATGATATGTTGGTCTATCCACCTTGTTATTTGGATTAGCTACTGGCTGACCTAGTAGTTGTGTTGGTCTAGGAGGTGGTTGGTTAGTGGGCAGCTGAATTTGCTGCGGTTGAGTTAGCATTGGTTAGTTTTGAGATGGATATGGCATTGGTTGTTGTTGCTGGAATTGTTGATATTGAGGAAATGGTTATGGAGGGTATGGTTGTCGATATTGATACTGTTGGGGATACATTTGCTGTGGTGGTTGGTTTCCATAACTATATCCCCTCCAACCTTGTGCAAGTTGGTTTTGATATTATTGTGGTGGCCAAGCCTGCCATGGTATTGGTGTATTCTATGTATTTTGAGAATATTGAAAACTTTGGGGGTTTTGTTGAGGGAATTATTGAGGCATCCTTGGTTGCCAAGGTCTCCTTGGTGCCATATACTAGATAGAACCTATTCCTTGCAATTATTTTAATTTGGGACATTTTTCTGTTGCATGATTTTCTGTGCATAGTCCATACACTTGTATACCTTGCAAAGGACATTCACTGAGTGGATGTTTTTTCCTACACTTTGGACATAAAATTGCTAAGATTTCATCTTGCTCTTCTTTCTTTTTCTTAGCTTTCAAAACATCTACTTGTGTTCCCAAAGTTCTTAAGAGATATGTTTTAAAATTTTCTAGCAAGCTTCCTATCTCTGCTCTTGTTACTGCACTTGCTGCAGATTTGGAAGATTTTGATGAAATATCTCTCTTCCCACTCTTTTCTCTTCCCCTAGAGTGTTTCTCACATAATTTAGCAATTTATTCAAATGGTAAATTGGAAATATCTCATTTTCCCATTACATTAAGAATGTCTAAATACTCATATGTAATACCCTTTAGAAAAATAGTGCAGATGGTATCAGGACTAAGAGAATGATGTTTGGATTTCTGTAAATTGTGAAGGAATCTTTCCAAATATTCTTCCAAACTTTCATCGTCTTGTTGTATCATTCTGAAATGTCTTCTTTAGAGTCTCTAGCCCTACAGTAAGCTTGATACTTTTTATGAAAAAATTTCTTCATATCCTCCCAAGAAGAAATTGTATGTTCTCCTAATCCCATGAAACATTTCAAGGTTGCTGCTTTCAGAGTAACAGGAAAAATTTGAAGCTTGTGTGTGTCATTAGTATATCCATAGGTTCTACACAAGATATCAAATTCGAACATGAATGCATTAGGATATTTTGTTGATGTTCCATATAAATTACGCAATACGGAAGGTGGAATGTTTTTCATTTTTATTTCTTCTTCTAGTATTTCTCTTGCATCTAAAATAGGAAATCCAAAAGTAGTTTCTTGATCATTGTTAACTTCTTGCTCATTTTCTTGTGTTCTTCGATTTTGATTTTCTCTTCTTGCTTCTTCCTCTATTTTTCTAAGTGCTTCTACTCTTCTGTCTTCCTTTGCCTTTCTTTCCGCCTCAATTCTTCTTTCTTCTTCTTGTTGTCTTCGCCATTCCCTTTGTTGTCTTTCATATTCTAGACTTTGTTCAAGAGTCATCTTTAGTCTAGTTGATCCTTCTCCTTCTTCAACCATTTCTTGTTCAGAGATTTGTAGTGTTTCGATATGAGGTTGATTTTCTATTTCTTCAACTACTTTGATTTCTTCAAGGACATGTTGCTCTAGTTGTTCAACAATTGATTTTCTTGTATCTTTTTGTTTGCATATGGAAGGAGGTTTTTTAGGTGATTTCTCTTTCTTTACCTCTAAGGCTAACAATATTTGTCTTTCAACTAAAGTTAATCTCTATCCCAATCTCTGTTTTTCCTCTAACTCTTTTATAATATGGTTTCTAGCAACCAGTGTTGTTAGTCCTGTGGATGACTGAATTGTTGGGGTTTTTTTTCTTTCACAAATCTACCCTTATGATCTCTATTTCTAGGCATAAGAAAACATTTCTTGAAAGAAAAACTATCTTTTTGTTCTTTTTGGTGATTTATATTGTTTTTCTTTTTGTCTTTTTTTTTAATCTTTTTGTCTTCCTACTTGACCGTTTTGAATATGCTACCCCGGAAACAACGTCAAAATGTTGAGTCAATTTACTGTTGTAAACTAACACAAGTATTTATTATCAAACCGGGTTAGTGGAACTTAGAAGCGTCCCCAAAGTATATGTGTTTCAGCTGTGATCAATTCAGAAGATGGTTTATTAATGATTAGGGAAATGCATATTACAAATATAAATCTAACTTAAACAATTTCTAAATTCAGATGTGTAATTAGAAGCAGAAGAATCTCCTAACTTAAGAGATTTGTTTGTCCTTATATAACAAGATTACCATGTGAATTAGAAATCAAAAAATACTTAACTAAACAATAGATTAAGATACATGAAGCAATAATTGAAGAGGCTCTTCACTAAAGAGGTCCTGATTGTCCTTCATCATATATTCATTTATCAATAATGCTATTGTTAAAAACAAGAATTCAAAAAATCAAGAATGATGAATTATAGTTTCTAGTTTCTTGATCAGATAGAAGAAGTATTTAACTTAAATACTGGGTTGAATCTTCATATGCAGAATAGAAACAAGATTAAGATCCATTAGCAATCATTTAAAGGCATGTAAAAGCATGTAAAGATGAATTCTAACTAAAGATCTTGATTATATAGAAAGAATGTTTAACTTAAACATTTGTTTGTCCTTTCATATGCAAGTTAAGAATGATCATCAGATTCATCAATACTCAGAAATAATCAACATAAAAAAATTAAACATAAGGAAGCTAATTCAAAAATTGCAGCTACAAAATAAACTAAGAAGTGCACTTAGCTCGGTGTAGGGGCCCTCCACCCTTGCCTCGCACACTGAAGGTGAACTCAACTACTTAAGACTTCAATCAATCAACCATTATATAACAACAGAAAATATGATAGAACAGATCTTCAATTATATCTCCAAGTCTCAGAAATAATAATATTAAGTCATAGAAGTTCTACATATCAATGCCTTCAAATTTTGAGGCTTAAATAGATAAAGTATCTAACAAACTCATCTAAAATAGCTCAAGTAGTCATAACTATCCTTATCTTATCAAATCAAGTCAAATTCATCCATTAGATCCATCAAAATCTAGAAAATCCCACAAAATAAGAGTTTTGACCTAGTTTTTAGGGATCCTCCATAAAGACAGGTCCTGTTTGACCACCTTTGACAAGGCCTATTAAAGCTCGGTTTGATTGTACCAATAGGTGTACTCTTATTCTTAGTTCTTGAGCCTTCTACGAATGTATCCAACTTGAACCCAAGTGTCCTACACATATGCAAACCATAAGGCCACTACGGGAATTTATGATGCTGTCAAAAAATGCACTTAAATTTCAATTTTTACAAAAACATCTAATAATTGAAAAACATAATTTAAATACCTGTATATGCATCTTTTGGTCAATATAAAGTGGATATGATGGTGAATAGATGGATAATATGGAAAAATAAGGTGTATTTCATAAACAAAAAGAGATAAAAAACGAGGGCCAACAATGATGTTACCCAGAAGTTAGAATGAAAAAAAAAAGACATCAGGAAGATGGGAAATGTGGATGGTTTGATGATGTGGTGTGGTATGCGGCAGGTGACCCATGGTGACACAAATTTTGAATGTGATACCTAGCACTAGCATCAAGTCTGCATGGTACAGTACCATGGACCCTAGTGATGTGTTATCGTTATTACTTACAAAGATTCATGGTATTCAAAGTCAACATAATAGAAAAAATTATGGAAAAGGATGTAAAGGATTTTATGTCCCTGCATGATGCAGAGGTTAGGTAGGATATTTCTTCTCGGAAATGACGCAATGGTGTTGGCGCACAAATGTGGTGAGAGCCACATAGGTTTATGGATGACATGGTAGAGCCACATATTCTATGTTGTAACACAATGCGGTGACATTGGCTGAAGTGGAAAGGATTAATGAGAATACCTTCCAATGGGCATAGTTCTCAATCCAAGAGTAAAATTGAGATAAAAATTCATATTGCAGGAAGCCTCTTGACGATTTGGATGCAACGGTGTTGTTCAGAGTGAACTCTACACCCTTTGGGAGAGAAGGAATTTTGTAACGCCATTTCCATATAGAGACCATGGAATTTTGGTTAATTAACATAAACCCTTCTGACATCCTAAGAAAAACCCAAGGGGGTGGGAGGGCGTGTTACATTGAGTCCTTCAAAAAGGAGTTTGTAGTTCGTACCAAATATTTGAGATGTTGTGCCAAGTGTTTTGTGAGCCTATAGGCCGGTTTTCTATTGTATTGACTATGGGCCTAAGAGGATCCCATTCTTTATGATTTTTTTAAGGTCATAAATCTTAAGAACATAAAAACAATTATTTGTAAAACTCTTCTTACAATTCGCATATAATGAATTTTAGATTCATAAATGGAGTTGTAAACATATTTTCAAGCCTCATTATTAAGGCTTTTGACAATTTTTTTGTTAATATAATTTTTTTATTATTATATAATTTCCATTATTGTTTAGATAATCTAGAATTTTTTGCATATAGTCAATTTTGTTCATGATTACTACTTATTAAAGCCTTAATTAACCCGAAGTTGACATACCGTGGGGACCCCTCCTTTTTGTTTTTATATTTTTCATTTTGAAGGCTCACTCTTGAAAATTCCCTCTAAATCCATTGAGGCCGCAACAACAACCCCTCAAGTCCATCAACTTGGGGACCCTCCTTTTGAAATCTTCAACTACTCTTGATTTTCTCTAACCTTATTATTTTAAAGCTTAATTATTGATTTTTTGTTGTTGATTAGATTTAGTATTATTGGATGCATTTTTTATCATTATATTTCATAATGCATTTCATCATAGTTGTGCTAGTTGCATCTTCAAATTAATTTTCCTCCCAATTTTTTTTGTTCATGCATTCTTCCTATGGCTTATGTCATAGACTTCACCATTGCACCACTTGGATTTAACTAGTCCTATTTGAGTGTGAAACAAATGTAAGAGGGTGAATATGGTTGTGTTTGATATCTATTGTGTGTTTTCCATCTTGAGTTTTATACACCAACCAATTCACCAATGCTAGAATTTCCACGAGTAGGGAATCATATAGACACCTTTTTATTTCATGAGATAGATAAGGTCCTTTATAAATTTTAGGGAGTTTATAACCATGTTTATCTATTTGATATTTGCATTGATATTCATCTTCTTCAAAATCCTAGATACTTTCTTAATGCCCATTGTACGTAGGGAAATAAAATTTGTATACTTCTTTTGAATAAACTATGTTCCTAGGTCCTTTCATTCTGAAAGGTCTCCACCCAATGATGTTCTTTGTATTCATTGTGTTTAATTTTTTTTGAGAAGATGATGCCTTTCTTATTCGAAAAGATATTCCTATGATATTCTTATTTATATAGTTTCTAAGGTGGTGAGAACCTCAAATTTTTGTGTGGCATGGTGGTTGGATTCTACATGTAGTTATTTCCTAGCATGAGTATTTTTCTTAATTACATGGCATGTCATAGATCCATTCGCTCTCTTAGTGACCAATATGTTTAGAAAGGGTATACATCCTCTATATTCAATTCCTACAGTGAATCTTATATTTTTGGACTAATTATTAAGGTGGTTAACAAATTTGTTTAGACTCTCATGTATGTGTAGTGAAATTACAAAAGTGTCCTCTAGGGAAAGAGGCAAAGGCCTTTCAAAATTCCACATGAAAAACTTAGCATCAGTAAGGAATATATGTGATCTGATCACCACTCCATATATTTATTTAATCTTATCCACAAATTAGGTAAAATATGAATTAAAGGTCTTGTTCTCAAAAGATTTCATGAATGAATTGGAAACAATAGGGATAGAGGTGATCCTATCACCACTCCACAATTATGTTTGCGCATTTCCCCTTGGAAATTAGAAAATGTGAGATTCAAACACATTCAAATAAATTTGTGGTTTTTTCAGGTTGTGATCCTTTTTATAAGTTCAACTATACCATCAATAGGATATTTTATAATAGGGGAGACTATTTCATAACTCACAAGGATATAATTTGCAATAAGCTTAATGTCTTTAATCATGCTTACACAAAAATGTTGATTTCTTCAAAAAGGAGTTTGTATTTCCTGCTAGATATTTGAAAATTTTCATAAAGTGTTTAGTTAGCTTATAGGTTACTTCTCCTATTGTATTGACTATGGGCCTGTGAAAGGCCCATTCATTATGAATTTTTTGAAGGTCACAAATACTAAGAATAGATAAGAAATTAGGTGTCAATATCTTCTTACAATTCTCATCTACATATGTTAGACTCGTAGATGGAGTTGGAAACCTTCTTTTCAAGTTGTGTTATCAAAAATTTTAGCAAGTTTTTTATACTTCCACTAATTTTTAAATGGTGTACCATATTTTGCATATAGTCACTTGTTTTCATGATTGGTACTTATTAAGGCCTTATTAGCTCCATGTTGGTAGACATGGGAATCCCTCCTTTTTGTTTTCAGATTTTACATTTTGAAGGCTCACTCTTGAAAATGCCCTCTCAATTCATTTAGGCAACAACGACCCTTCAAGTCAATCAACTTGGGGACCCTCCTTTTAGCCTCTTCAACTATGCTTTATTTTCGCTGAACTTATTCTTTCAAAGCTTGACTTGGGGACCCCTCCTTTTTTCTTTTTCTTTTTTATTTTACATTTTGAATGCTCACTCTTGAAAATTTCCTCTTGATCCATTGTGGAAACAACAATCCCTTAATTTAGTTAACTTGGAGACCTCTTTAGCTATGCTTTATTTTTTTGACCTTATTCTTTCAAATCTTAATTAATGGTTTGTTGTTCTTGACTAGATTTACTCTTATTAGATGCATTTTTTTTAATTCTATTTAGTAATGCACTTCATCATAGTTGTGCTAGTTGTATCTTCAAATTATTTTTCCTTGCAAAATTTGTTGTTTCCACATTCTTCATATTTCTTATATCATAAACTTCAATCTTGCACCACTTGGATTTAGCTAGTTCTAACTTACTTAACAATATTTTTGCAATTTTGTCTAGGGTACAAAAATTGTTTTGCAGAATCGGTTGGCTTAAAATTAGGTTTTGAGAAAAAGTGCAACAATAGCCAATAAACTGTTTTCTTGGATTAACATCTCTTAGATGCTTATGATTCATACTAACATTTACCAATATATTGAAAGCCTATAAAAAAAATATAAGATGTGCAATTAAAATTTAAATTTGACAAAACATAATTCCAAATGAAATTTAGATTTTTTATTTAAAAAAATTTGAATACAAAATTTTATATAGAAATTAATGAGAAAAACTCATTTATAAAATTTGAGAACTACATATTAATAAAATTTTTAAAAATTAATTTGAAAACTCACAAACATGAAAATAATGATTATGATTTCCCTACCAACAAGTATGAAAATGCATGATTGTGATTTCCCATCATGATTAAGAAAGCCCCATGTGTACTACCTAACCCACAAAAAAGCCTTTACCACAGAAAGTTACATGTTCAAAAATTTGAGTTATCAAAGAGCTTTTCCTTGCACTTCGAGATATATCACTTTCATCATTTGAAAATGGTCTAAATAACACCTACCACTTTTTACTTTTGCAGTGCATAGTGCCTATGGTCCTGGAGTAGTTTTTACTTGACTTTTTATTTACATGATTTGACTACTTAGACTAATATTAAAACTTTTGCATTGCATATGATCCGGGAGTAGTTTTTACTTGACTTTTTATTTCATGATTTGACTACTTAGAAAATATTAACTAGATAAAGTTGTCTCGAGTCTCGATTATTTGATAAGGGCCTTTCCCAAATTATTTGACTTGCTATAGTAGACTTAATTTATGTATGATAAAGTAGCCTCGACCATCCCAAATTATTTGACTTGATATGAGATATTTATGTATTTTTGTGAATGTTTGCCCTTAGTACATTTGAATGGTTTTAAGAAGATATCGTTATAAAATCAAATCGAGTTTAAATGGAAAATCTTAATGATACAGATTAAATAAATCTAAATTCAATTAATATGTTTAATTCTTAACATCGTTATCATATTAAGCCATTTTTTTTAAATAATTAATTATATTATTAAAATTTTAAATAATTAATTATATTATTAAAGATTTAAAATCTAGAAAGACAAGATAGTCGTGAAGTTCTATGGAGTTCTATGGTGGTGAATCACTTGTGAACATTACAATTTTTGAGTTTTGTTATTACTAAGTTAGATGTTAGATTTGGAATTATTATAACGAAATGTTTTTAATATTGATAGATAAGTAGTATTTTAATTTAAATTGAAAAATAAATTTTAATTATTGAATTTTATTTATTAAAATATTAATGATTAAGAGTATGTGTTTTGTGGTAGCAGGTTCTAAATTGAAGGAGTAGAGTATGTATGTTTTAATAGATTTTAGTAGTTAAATAGTTGCACAAATGTGTGTTTGTAGATTTTAGTTTTAAGATTAGAATATTGTGATTACTAGTAATTTTCCCTAAAAGTGTAAAGATACACTTAAGGAATTGAACATCTCTATGATGTTACTGCAAAAATGTTGTTGCAAAAGAAAGATAACAACCTAAAGGGTGGAGGATGGAGAGGAGGAAATGTGTCCAAGTTTGCAATAGTCTCACACTTGTGCGAATACCTGTCTGATAGATGTTGCTCCAACGAGCTGGCTAAATCATTTTTTTCTAATCATACTACTATGTCAAAATCTTATATACATATTATATCGAAGCTATAACATGCAAGGTAATGAGGAGAAACATTACCGTATGTCCTCGTGGGCACTAGCGCACAAAAAATGTAATTGCACATAGGAAATGACTAAATTCAGTGTGTGTTGATAATGAGATTAAATAAAGAGCATCTTTCACTGGACTAACCTTCAAATTCCAAGAAATTCTGCAATAAACATAAAGAAGGGGGTTTGTTTTACAATTTTAGCTATCTCCTTTTAAAAATTTTAAATTAATTTGTAGTAATTTTCAGCCATTAATTCGAGCTATAAATTAAAATTTAAAATTTTGTCTTGCAAAGATTTGTTGGAATTGAAAATTTATCTGGTGTAGTTTACACAATCCAAGTGTCCAAGTAAACTTTCAAGACTTTGTATCCATTTATGCATTTAAAAATACAGTTTTAAAAATGAAAAATTACACATGTTATATACATATATAGAACCAATATAGATCCATTTTGAAGAGGATTAAATCTCTTGAGGTGCATACTTTTTTTCAAGTTTTGCACTTTAAAAGAGGTCCCATAGGCTATCTTTAATCTCTTGCTTTACATATGACTTCGTAACTAAGCCTTCAAAAATTGAGCTACACCCCGTGGGCTAATAACAAACTTAATTTTAATTTAGATATTAAAAATTAATTAACTAGCAATTGCACCTATTGTTGCAAAGGGAATGCCATAAGGTGGTAGCATAGGTAAGAGTAGTAGAGAAGAAAAAGATGTGATATGTTATGCGATGGCATACCAAGTTCGTCCTATGGCCCTTCATTCATCAAAGTAAAGCAATTGGATGGTACTCAAAAGTTTGGGTCACTATACAAATATTCTTCATCGAACAATGCACAAAGTAATTTAGTATCACATAATGACATGTCCCCAATAGACATAGAGAATTTTGCAGGTCATAAAAATATATTGCAAGTAAGCAACCCATCAAATAATATTTCATTTACAAGAACCTTAACCTCTTTGTCATCCTCTACAAGGCTCAGGAGTTGTGATGTCATGTTAGTCTAATTGTCATTGATGTCTATATCCATTAGATGATGACCAACAAGCATAATGAAGGCAAGCATGATGAAGAAAAGTCAAAGGAATCAATGAAGAGGTCCTTCATTCTATTTCTGCACTCACAAAGGATAAGTCACATTAAAAATAATTTTCGGATAAAATTGAGGCAAAATTCTTTCATAAGACCTCCACCATTTGAAAGAGCATAATTTTATATTTCCAACGAGCTATTACTCAGCTCGAAACTCCAAGCGGTTTGAGAGTTATTGAATTTTTAAATTAATACATAATTTATGGTCTTGGAGCCGACCTGTTTCAGGTTACCTAAGTCGGCTTTCCTGTTCAATGTTTGAACCACTATAAATCAATGTTCTATTTCATTTCTCAAATCATCAATTTCGGTCACCCATCGTAGAAGAAGATATTTCAATTCACATCTCGTGAACTTGAAGACATAAAGAAGGAGCGTAGAGCTAAAGCATAATTCTTTTGGTCATTTGATATCTGAAACATCTATGACTACACAGGAACCTACAATCTGATCACCCTCAAACTTATGTAAATCACAGTAGTTCAGATTTTTATTGTATTACAGTGGCTCAGATCATGCTACAAGAGTATCAAGTTATTGCAGCCTCAAGATAGCCTTGAATGACAACTGCCTGTAAGAAACTTCTGAACTTGTCTGTGCCTTGGACCTGTGACAACTTGCGAGAATAGTAAGTTCAGATTAGCTGGTGTCTTCAGCTCTAACCTGTGATAGCTATAGAACCTCCTTTTTATTGCAGCTTAGACAGACCTGTGACTCCATTTGTAGCTTGGAATTTGGTAGCATCTTATGGCGAAGCTCAGTGTTTGGACCTGTTGTGGATCAAAACTAATAGCTCAGACTTCACATTAGATCTGTAATAACTCAGTCACCTATGGAGGATCAAAATTATATCTCTATCTGGACTTGTGAAGGATCAGAATTGTGAAGAAGCTGGAAGTGACAGCAAACCTGTGGAGCTCATCTTAGTGGAGACTCAAATTAAAGACCAGTAATAACCTAGAGCACAATTATCACTAATAGCTCACACTAGCAGTTATTTGTGTAGCTCGGATCTGTGATTCATGAATACATCGGCACTAATGGATTAATTGAAGGAAAGTGATGAAGACAAGTTAAGAGCACAAAGCATAGTGAATAATTTTTGGAAGTAACTGTACAGTGAAGAATACGTCAAGGACATTCAAGTAAGTATATAACACATTTTCTATCAAAAGAAGACTGAAGGAATGGTGTCCTAGGGGTTGGTTTCTCTAAACACAAGATTGGAGCCTTTAGAAGGATAGGGTCGAAGCCTTAGAGGTTGGAGCCTCACTAAAGTCCAAGTAGGTACTTGGCAATAGGTTGGAACTTGGAAGGTTGAACGGTTGGTGCCCTTAAACATCATTGTACTCGTTCATTTGTAAAAGGACAATTATCCTTCATTCTATAACAAAATTATTCATTTCTCTGTTTTAATTGTGAAGAATCTGGTTAAATAACGATTGAAAGAAATATTGATTCACCCCCCTCTCAGTATTTCCAAAAATTGGTACCAAATTTGACTTCTTCATTATCAGCCTAACAACTAGAAGAAGGATTCTTAGACACAATGAAGAACATAGAAGCAACAGGGAAGTTTCCTATGTTTTATGGAACAAATTTTGGTTTTTGGAAGAAGAGGATGTCCTACTATTTAATGCCCCTTGGTCCTAAAGTGTGGCATTTTGTTTTGAATGGGTACAAAGCTCCCTCCACTCTTCCAATTGATCCAGAATAAAGAAAAGCCTACATTTCTAATGTCAAAGCTCTAAATTCAATCTCTAGTGGAATCTTTGATTCTGAATTCACAAAAGTCATGAATTGTGACTCGACCAAAGAAGTATGGGATAAGATGATTTCCCTATATGATGGGGACTCCAAATTTAAGAAGACAAAGCTTCAAGCTCATATAAGTCAATTCGAAAGTCTGAAAATGGATGACGAAGAAGATATTGCATCATAATTTCTCCGAGTAGCTGAGTGGTTAACGCTCTTAGAGGGTTGGGAGAAAATGTTGAAGAAAGCACTATTGTTCAAAAAATCCCGAGATCTCTTCCTGACAGATTTGACTCCAAAGTAAGTTCAATAGAAGAAATTAAGGACTTAGATACTCTCAAGATGGATGAAATTCATGGAATTCTCATTGCCTATGAGATGAGGAAAGGAATTCCAAATTCCAAAGAAGCAGCATTAAAATCCTCAAAATCACAAAAAGAGGAAAAGGATGGAATAACAACAGTGATGACTGTGATGCTAAAACCGAATTAGCTCAATTTGTACAAATACTAAAGAAGAGATCTAAGCTAAAAGGCAAGTACCCTCTTATTTGTTTCAAATGTGGAAGAATAGGTCATTATGCTACAAAATGTCCTCATAAACATGATAGTGATGATGAAGAGGATTCTAAAAGGATGGTGTACAAAAAGAAAGTGTTTAATAAGAATAAATTCTTCTCCAAACAAGATGAGTCTGATGAAGATGAATTTTTAGTCATTTAAAATAAATCAACTAGAAATATCCCTCATCACAAAGGAAGTGATGATGAATCAGATGAGGAAAATGACTATATTGGAAGCAAAGAAGTGGTATTCATGGCATTCACAGATGATGATGATTCAGACTTGGAAGACGAAGGAAATGTGGATAAATTACTAATAAGTGCCATTGAAGAAAATGAGAATTTACGAAAGAATATCATTTCTCTCAAAGTAGAAAAGGAGGAAGCAAAAAGAAGGGAGGACTTCTTGAACAATACACTAAAAGAGAAGGAAGATATCTGTGAAAAACGTGAAGCTGAAATAGTATCTCTAAGAAAGGAATTGGAGCAAGTCAAAAGGATTTGGCAAAGCTCTCAAGCACTTGATAACATTCTTAATAATCAAAAACCTCAATATGAAAAATCTGGAATTGGTTTCAAAGGAGAATCATCAAGTACAAAGAATAATGCAAAGAGTTATGCCGACATACTTTCTTGCCATCCAAAAGAAGAAAAGTCATCTCACCAAGAACAAAGGCCCATCTCAAAACAAAGAATTGAAGGAAGAGCAACTCCAAGGAAGAATGTTGATTCAAGTTATGGCTATTACAATAGGTATCAAACTATATTTCTTGGATATTGTTACTATTGTAAAAACTTTGGTCATCAAGATAAGCATTGCAAGGCTCGTAAAAATGAAGCATCAAGATTTAAAGATCAAACAAACAAACTACGTGGTCCTAAAGAGCAAGAAAAAATCAAAACTTACAATTATTTTGATCCTTTGGCTAAGACTTTCTCATTATGTAATAATTATGATCATAATGAACAAAATTGACCTCTCAAAAGAGATGAATCTAAAAGCGTAAATTTCAAAACGAATAAATGTGGCCTAGCTCTATTGGCTCATAGTGAAGAAAATCATTGGTTCGTGGATAGTGGATGCTCAAGATATATGACAGGTGACAAAAAGAAGTTTGTCTCATTGAACAAGAAAAATGGAAATGTATCCTTTGGAAGTGGATCTTCTAAAATCACTGGAAAAGGAATTGCTATCCTTGTCAATGGACAAGGAAAGGGTCAAAATACTTTGTTGGTAGAAGGGATCAAACACAATCTCTTAAGTGTTAGCCAAATTTGTGTCCAAGGACATAATGTTGTCTTTAGTACTAAAAATTGTGAAATAAGAGACTCATCTACTGGAGAACTTGTGGCAAAAGGGTAAGAACACCAGGTAAGGTTTACATTCTCAGCCAAATCCAAGGAGATAAATGTGACTTGAGTCAAATAGATGAAATTTGGTTATGGCACAAGGGATTGGGGCATACAAGTTTTGATAACTTGGTCAATATCAGCAAAATTAATGCAGTCAGGGACATTCCAAAGATGTTCAAGCCAAATCAAGTTGTATGTGGCGTATGCCAACACGGAAAAAAAACTAGAACCATCCACAAAACTAAAGATTTCTCAACACAAAAACCTCCAGAGATCATTCATGTAGATTTATGTGGGCTAACAAGAACTTTAGCTCTTCAATGAGAAAGGTATTTTTCTTTATTTTTTTATGACTATACTAGAATGATGTGGGTATATTTCATAAAATATAAATTTGAAGCATTTGAATGTTTTAATAATCTTAAAGCCCTCATTGAAAATGAGAAAGATTCTAAGATCAAATGTCTTAGAACGGATAAAGGAGGAGAATTCACCTTAAAAGAATTTGATGAATTCTATAAAGTGCATGGAATCGAAAGAGAACTCTCTGCTGCTAGGACACCCAAGAAAAATGGAGTAGTTGAGAGAAGGAACTGAATCATTCAATAAATGGCAAGGACAATGCTATTAGTAGTTGATTTGTAGCCAAAATTTTGGAGAGAAGTAGTTGGGACAACAGTTTATACCTTAAATCGAACTCAACTAAGACCAAATAATGAAAAGACTCCTTATGAATTATAGAAAGGAAGACTTGCATCAGTAAAATATTTCAGGATTTTTGGAAAAAATTCTTCATAAAGATCAATGATGATTCACAAGGAAAATTTGATTCTTGAGTTGATGAAGGAATATTTCTTGAATATTCCACTAGGAACAAAGCTTACAAATGTTACAACATTTGTCTAGGGAAAATAGTGGAAATAATTGATATGAATATCGATGAAGCCCTTCCAGAAAAGGAAATTGAAGATCATGAAGTTGAGCCCTTCCTTGAAGAAAGCAAAGAAGAACCCGAAAAAGAAGAAAAGGATGAAGAACCTAAAAGTGAAGCTTCACAAACTCCTTCTAAGATCAAATTACTTCAAAAACATCATCTAGAAGAACAGATTATCAGGAATATAGATGAAGGAGTTCAAACTCGAAGAAGAATGAAAAACACTCCAAGAAGAGATGATGTTGCTCTCTTATCTCTAATAGAACCTGAATTTTTTTCTCAAGCAAGTAAAGATCCTCATTGGATAAAGGCCATGGAAGAAGAAATGTCTCAAATCGAAAAGAATGAGACTTGGGAGTTAGTACCTCAACCAGAAGATAAAAATATAAATGGAACAAAATGGGTATTCAAAAACAAGATGAATGAGGATGGAAAAATTATCAGAAATAAAGCTAGACTTGTTTGCAAAGGATACTCACAAATTGAAGGAATTGAATTTGAAGAAATTTTTTCTCTAGTAGCACACTTGAAAGCTATAAGAATGTTTTTGGCATTACTTGCTCAAAAGGATTCATGGTCTATCAAATGGATGTAAAATCAACATTTTTGAATGGAGACCTCAAGGAAGAAGTCTACATGGAGCAACCAGAAGGATTTGATCTATCCGAAGGGAAAGAATTTCTATACAAGTTGAAAAAGGCCTTGTATGGATTGAAACAATCCCCTAGAGCTTGGTATGCAAAGTTGGATCACTAGCTGCAACAAGAAGCATTAAAAAAGGGAGTAGCAGGAAGCAATCTCTACATGAAGATAGACAAGGATAAATTTTTTATCACTCTTTTATATGTTGATGATCTAATATTTTCCAACAATGATGATGGGATGAGCCATGAATTTGCTCTAAATATGTCCAAAATATTTGAAATGTCAATGATTGGTGAGTTATCTTATTTTCTTAGGCTAAAAATATCTCAAACCACTGTAGGCATGTTTATATCTCAATAAAATTATCTTAAAGACATGCTTAAGAGATATGGGATGGAATATTGTGCCCCTATGAGCACACTAATGACCATAGATTGCAAATTAAGCAAAGATAATGATTCCCCTCTCATAGATGCAAATATTTATAGGTAAATTATTGGAGCTCTTCTATACTTAACTACCACAAGACCAGATATTATGCAAGCAATTGGAATGGTGGAAAGATTTCAATCAAGTCCTAAACAATCTCATCTAGTAGTTGTGAAGAGAGTACTTAGATATTTGAAAGGAAAAACTGATTTTGGTCTTTGGTATCCAAAGAGCTCAAATCTTACTATAACAGCTTACTCCGATGTTGATTGGGCTGGAAGTGTAGATAATTGAAAAAGTACCAGTGGAAATATGTATCTTGGCTCAGCAAAAAGCAATCATCTATATCTCTTTCTATAGCTGAAGCCAAATAAATAGTTGTCGCTGATTGTTGTACACAAATACTATGGATGAAGGAAGCCTTGAAGGATGTCAACATAGAAACTAAGCAACCAATCTCTATTTTTTGCGACAACACTAGCGCCATCAGTCTTTCAAAGAATCTAGTGATGCACTCAAAGACCAAACATATTCCAATAAAATATCATTTTATCCATGAACAAGTTGCTGAAAAAAATATCATGTTAGAATACGTCAATACAAAGGAGCAGATTACAGATATCTTTACAAAACCCCTTCCTCGAGAAGAATTTGAATATCTTCGTCAAAATATGGGGGTCATTTCTCTTGCATCACATTAAAACAAGTAGCATGATAGGAGGAGCAACATGACGGGGGAACATATTGGCACCCCGTTTGCCATTGATGTCAAAATGGGAGAGAAGAAAAATATTTCCATCCAATGACAAAGGGGGAGATTGTTAGTCTAACTTTCATTGATGTCAATATCCATGAGATGATGACCAAAAAGCATAATGAGGGCAAGCATGATAAAGAAAAGTCAAAGGAATCAATGAAGAGGTCCTTCATTCTATTTCTGCACTCACAAAGGATCAGTCACATTAAAAATATTTTTTTAATAACCTTGAGTCAAAATTATTTCATAAGACCTCCACCATATTGAAGAGCATAATTTTAGCTTTCCAACAAACTATTACTCAACTCGAAAATCCAACTGGTTTGAGAGTTATTGAATTTTTAAATTAATACATAATTTTTGGTCTTCAAGCCGAACTGTTCCAACCTATCTAAGTCAACCTGCCTATTCAACGTTTGAACCACTATAAATCAGTGATCCGTTTTATTTCTCAAATCATCAATTTCGGTCACCCATCACAAAAGAAGATATTTCAGTTCACATCTCGTGAACTTGAAGACATAAAGAAGGAGCGTAGAGTTAAAGCATAATTATTTTGGTCATTTGATATCTGAAACAGCTCTGACTACACAAGAGCATACAAGTTGATCACCCTAGGACCTGTGTAAATCACATTAATTCATATTTTTATTGTATTACAGTGGCTTGGATCATGCTATAGGAGTATCAAGTTATTGCAGCCTCAAGATAGCCTTGAATGACAGCTGCTTGTAAGAAACTTCTGAACTTTTTTGTGCCTTGGACCTGTGACAACTTGTGAGAATAGTAAGCTCAGATTAGCTGGCGTCTTCAGCTTGGACCTGTGATAGCTATAGAACCTCCTTTTCATTGCAGCTCAGAAACACCCATGACTCCATTTGTAGCTCGAACTTTGACAACATCTTGCGGTGAAGCTCAATGTTCGAAGCTACTGTGGATCAAAACTAATAGCTCAGACTTCACATTGGACCTGTAATAACTCAGTCACCTATGGAGGATCAAAATTATATCTCTGTCTGGACTTGTAAAGGATCATAATTGTGAAGAAGCTCGAAGTGATAGCAAGCCTGTGGAGCTCATCTTGGTGGAGACTCGGATTAAAGACCAGTAATAACCTAGAGCACAGTTATCACTAATAGCTCGCACTAGAAGTTATTTTTGGAGCTCATATCTATGATTGATGAAGACAACGACACTGATGGATTAATTGAAGGAAAGTGAAGAAGAAAAGTTGATAGTGAATCATAGTGAAGAGTTTTTGGAAGTAATTTTACAGTGAAGAATATGTCAAGGACATTCAAGTAAGTACATCACACATTTTCTATCAAAAGAAGATTGAAGGCATTAGAGAAATTTTGAGGTCCAAAATGGGCCTCATAAGAAAAATGTACAACCAAAATAAACTTTATAAGAACCAATAGGATTCAAGATGACGATGTAAAACATGGGGGATGATTCACCATTTTTTGGGTGCAAAAGTAAAAATATTAAAAAACAATAAAATATTAAAACTACTTTTTCAACTTGTATTTTCAACTTATCTCCCTAAGGTTTTACTCAAATTTCAAGCGGGAGTACTCATTGGATGCAAAATTTAATTCCTCATCCAAGGAGTACCTATGTTGCATACTTTCGGTGGACCCTTCTACACGAAAAATAAGAAATACATGAAAAAACATGATTACAATCACAATTTTCATGTATTTCTCATTTTTCATGTAGCAGGGTCCATCGAAAGTATGTAACATGGGTAATCCTTGGATGAAGAATCAAATTCTACACCCAACGAGTGTTTCCATTTGAAATTTGAGTAAACCCATAGGGAGATAAGTTGAAAATACGAGTTGAAAAAATGGTTTTTTCCTTTTACCCTCTAAAATTTGATGGTGCAATCTAATATTATTTTATTATTTCTACTATTATTTCATAATTTCATCAATAGGCCCATTTTAGACCTCAAAATTCCCCTAATGATTTGTGTCCTAGGGGTTGGTGCCTCTAAACACAAGATTGGAGCCTTGAGAAGGATAGGGTCGAAGCCCTAAAGGTTGGAGCCTCACTAAATTCCAAGTAGGTGCTTGGCAACAAGTTGGAGCCTGGAAGGTTGGGGTTGGTTCCCTTAAAGTCATTGTACTGATTCATTTGTAAAAGGATCATTATCCTTCATTCTATAATAAAATTATTCATTTCTCTATTTTAATTGTGAAGAATATGGTTAAATAACAATTGAAAAGAAATATTGATTCACCACCCTCTTAATATTTCCAACATGTCCAACTTAGAGTGACCATAACTCCTGTTATGTTTTCTTCATTTCTTCTAGTCCCCTCAATGAGTTTTGTTTAGTGAGGTTTTAGAGTGCTTGCAAAGTGGAAGAATACATTTATTGAGCAAAGCATACAAAATTTTTTTGTTATTGTCACATGAGAGACCTCTTCAGTAAGAAGTTTCTCTTGAATGTGAGTCCTTAGGTTTGTAGGAGTTGTACCTTTAAACCAAATACATCCCAACCCATTGTTGTTTAACATCATAGTACACTCCTAACTCAAGGGTTACCCCTTCCTGGTGTCACAAATTGTTTTAAAACATTTCAAATAATTTTTGTTTTCATCTAAAAAAAAATAGAATAAAGGTCATATTCTGAAGTTTAAATTTTTCCGTATTTGCTTCTTTTGGGAACCGAGGTTCAGTTAAAGTCAGTCATTCTCCTATGAGAAGTATATGAGAAACCATAGAAATTGATCCTCACAAATGTCTCGAGAATCCAATATTCCATTTGTCAAATACCTTTTGCAAATCGTTGAAATAAATACATCCCAACCCATCATTGTTTAACAACACAATACAGTTCTAACTTAAGGTTTAGCCCTGTCTGGTGTCACATGGTTTTTTTATGATCATTTTAAAAAATTTCAAATTATTTTTGTTTCCATATAAACAAAATAAAATTAAGGTCATGTTCTGAAGTTTAATTGTTTTAATATTTCCTTCTTTTGGGAATCCATATTCAATTAAAGTTAGTCATTCTCCTATGATAAGTTTGTAAAAACCATAAAAATTGATCCTCACAGTTTTAGCTAAGCATAGGATTCTACCTAACGAATTTTCTTCAAGATCCCTTTTATAAGAGGAGAGTAGATTTAATGCCTAAATTCACATAGTTCAAAAATATGTGCATCCAAGCTCTCAGAGCCATGTTGGGATTTGATTACAACATTTTTAGATTAGAAGGATGACCTAATAATTAAATGCAAGGAAAAGAATGGAAAGCTAACAAACATTGAATTCAAGAAATTCACCAAAGATATATACAGAGTGAAGCATCTATAAATTAATTTTGATCATGAAGGGAATTCTTTGTGTCCAAAATAATAAAATCTTACTGCATTTAAATTAAAAGAATCCCAACATGTTGCTTGAAATATAAGATTAATATCTGTGAATTTTGGACCTCATCCTTATTGATAAAATTTATTACAAGCGAACAAAAACTCAATGAAAACTCCACTGACTTTGTTCATATTTCTATTGCACATAAGATTAACATGTTCATTCAAAATTTTAAATTCAAGAACATATTGATTTCACAAACTTTCTATTAGAGTAACTGGAGGGGAACACAACACTTGCATCCAAATAAAGAGCTCAGACCTCGATATCATCCATCACATCTTTCTCTAAATATTTTCTACTTGCCCATCCATGACTCGTGCCTCTACCAAATCCGAAATCTGAAATCAAAATAAAAGTGACACAACACTTCATATGGAGCCAAGTATGATTTCAAAAATATAAGGAAGCATAGCTCTAGTATCACTTGAGTCCAAGCATCATAATGGAAACTACAGTGCAAAGGAAGGCCATTCATAACTCATATTTTTTATTGAATCTTCATTTCTTATGAATCAATTATAAAATGATGACAAAGTTTTCGGTAGATAACTGTGTAGTCATGTGAATTTATGGAACCTAAATAGATCCAATTGGTAGCAATATTCCATCTAAGAATGCTATGTTCCTTGATTTTGAGCAGAGACTTCAAAACGATTTTCTTATTGGCACAAGAGATACCTCCTCAATAAGTCGTTTCTCTTGAATGTCAATCCTTAAGTTTCTAAGGATTATACCTTTGAAAGAAATACATCCCAACCCATCATTGTTTAACAACACAATACACTACTAACTCAAGGGTTACTCCTGCCTAGTGTGACATATATTATTTATGATCGTCTTTTAAAAAAATCATTTTTTTTTGTTTTCATCTAAAAAAAATAGAATAAAGGCCATGTTGAAATTTATTTATGATAATTTTTTTTTTTTTTTAATTTCAAATAATTTGTGTTTTCATCTAAACAAAATAGAATAAAGGTCATGTTGAAATTTATTAATATTTTATTTCTAATTTAAATTTATTGTGTTATAAAAAATGTTATGCATAATTACTTACATATTAACCTTTGCAAATAAAATCCAATAATTTTAATGAAATATATTTTAATTTATTAATTATCTTAGTTTTGAGGTAAAATTTCTTATGGGGAGGACTTAAGTATTTTGTTTTTATCTTAATATCTCAAAAAGATTGGATTTTTTTTTCAAATTTGTTTTTAACTTAATATCTTAAAAGTTTTTTTTAACCATTTATATTATAGATAGTTTATTATACACACTAGTAATTTCAAATGACTCAATCAAAATTAACCAACAAATATAATTCCCAATAAAACCCAAAATAACATTAACTGAAAATGTACCTACCCATAAAACCAAAAATATTAACATGCAACCATGAGCATTTAGATTATAGAAATTGTATAATGACTTAATCAAAATTAACCAAAAAATATACTACCAATAAAACCAGAAATTTTATAACTCAAATGTCCCAATCAAAATTAACAGAAAAATATGCCTACCCCATATAACTAAAAGTATTAATGTGACCCAAATCTATCATTTAATTGCATTCAATGATAATCTCTTTAGCCACTCGATATTATATTCAACAATGATTGTATTTACATAACTATATATTACACATGTAATATATATGTTCTCTAAGCACATTTATACCTTAACATATGCTTTCTATTGAACGTTCATTTTTAGTCAAGCCTTTCATAAGTCTATTTTGTAAAGAACTTAAAGAGTGTTTACCTTTCCTAACCTCATCTAAAAATTAGGCTTCCTTGTAAAATGAACTTTTCCTATTGAAGAATTTAGTTGCCAACATTTTTTCTTAGCGCCACCCATCAACAGAAACCCCACGACCTGGGATTTACTGCTCTGCTAGCTTTTAGCATTTTATTTTCAAAATCTTCTACCATTTCTTTCAAACCAATAGCATATTTGATCACATAGGAATCAGGGTTGTCTACATAGAGATCTGGATTTTTAACATTTTTCAGCACAAGTTGAACAATCTTTTCCACGAGCTCACCCTCGTCATTGTTTAGTCACAACTAAATAAAGAGATGGAATTGGAGAAGTGCACACAACCTAAATACTATACAACAATCTATAAAATATGTCACATATAGAGTATTCTCACCCGTTACATGTCTCCTTGATATCTAATCCGCTTATGTCTCCAATATGAAAAAGAGCATGTCACCACTTTTGAGCTATGGCGGAGCTGTGTCTCGAATCCAAATTGCATAGGCCCTTATGATGCTTACTATGTTTTCTCTGACTCTGTCAAACGTCAACTGGATCCACATGGTAAAACACTGGAATAATTGGAGCCCGAGAGTCCAATATATAAACGAGCTCCGTGAGACACCACACTAATTTTTCATATCGCCAAGAGAAAATGGCCACATGGGTGCAGGTTGTTCTGATAATGTCTTCTATCTAATTAGGAAAGTGGTATGCCACTTGAAAGTCATACTTGTCAAAAAAAACATTCAATCCATGTGCTCAAAAGAGGGGATGGCGGCGAAGTTTTTCTTAGAATCCACACCATGATTGTTGATAAATACATGGAATTTGTTGTGGATGGAGGATGAAATGGGGGCGAAAGGGGAGGAGGAGGACGGAGCGAAGGTATTTTCCATGGGAATGGAAACTATGGAAGTGTAAACAATGATGCATGTGGACAAGACCGGGATGGAGGTGCACTCGATAAAATCTCTCTAAGAAATAATTGATTCTGGTGTAGAGAATTTATCCTGTTTCTGTGATTGTTTACTGGGAATTGCTACATTAAAATCAATAAAAGATCTCTTAGAAATTTAGACAAAATTTCATTACGCAATACAAACTAGATATGCTTCATGAAAAATGGCAATACCCCTAATACAAAATTACATCTGCTTCTGGACTACTACAATACCAATACAAAACAACATATGCTTCATAACACAGGAAATCATACACTCACACACGACATGTAAGACAACTCCATTATTTTTGCAGTGACGGGGTTATAAACACACAAATTTTTACCAATTCATTTCCTAGATCAAGGGAAGCGTCACTGAAAATTTCGTTGTAGCCTCATCAACTGCCACAAAACACACAAATTATCCCGAACTTGTTGTGCATTAGATCCTCTATGAGCCCTATCCCTATCCATATGATATATCATTGAGGTCACACCCATTACAACATGGATCTTTCTTAGTTAAAATAAAATGTTAAATCAAAATGTACATAACATCATGCCAGTCACGGAAAATGCAATTGGGTCTCCAATTTTTTATTAAACAAACATAGTAAGCAACATAATATTATATAATAATATAACCTATCCATCACATATCTATTGTTGCAATATTAGGTTAAAAAATGAACATCTGAAATGAAATATTTATAGAATGAGAAATTCGAAAGAGTTTATAAGAACCTTCCGCAACAACGACCATTGGGTATTGTTCTATTGTTCCGACACATTTCTCCTCACTCGAGCATTCTCAGAACTGCACAGGATGGGATGAGAAAATGGAGTATTTTCTTAGCTGACAGATTTTCATCCCCTCTTTATTCATCCAAGTTCATGGAAATGTCGTTGCCAACTCCATAAGATCCAGAGCATGCACTTGACCTTGTAGAAATTTCACATATTTACTCGCTTCCTAGAGCATTGTACCAGTGTCTAACTTGAAATTTTTGGGAATATTTTTCCCTAGGGAATGAATTTTTTGGTGGATTTTACTCCAATGAGGCATGCTACAATGTTCTGAGGCTCCATTGAAAGTTGATTAGTGTAATAACGATATGACTGAAACTTATCCTACTTCTTATCACCAGAATAAATTTTCAACAAAGATAATAGGGAGGACACATAAAATTTGGGAGATGATAAAATGGTAAGCTGAGATCAGACTCAAAGCCCTTATCTATTGTTCTATAAGCTCTCCTTCCTACTGACCAAGGAAGATGATAGAGATGAGACAAAAATCTTGGGATATGAAAAGTTCAGATGAGACAAAAATCCATTAGCCACAGGAGAAGTATTGTTCCGAAAATTTTCTTTTTTAGAGCCATTTGTGACAGGGTTGTGTAGGGGAGGGAAGATGATAGGGAGGAGACAAAAATCTTGGGATATGACAAGTTCAAATAAGAAAGAAATCCATTAGCCACATGAGAAATATTGTTCTGCACATTCTCATTTTGAGAGTTGTTTGTGACAGGGTTGTGTAGGGGAGGATTTCATAACTGATTAATACCAATCTACTTAACCCTTGCAATTGTTTTTTTGTAATTTTTTCATGTTAAGGTTCAATTATTTTTTTGTAGCTGTTTTTTTTGTAATGTTTTCATGTTTTGGTTTAATTATTTTGTTGTAATTATTATTATTATTATTATTATTGTTTGCTCAACTTAGTGTTCCTAAATTGATGTCATAAATTGTCAACCAGGGCTAGTAAACTATTGAAGTGAAGTGCACTATATGTGCCTAGGTATCTGCTTCCTACTTCGTTGTGTTTAGTGTTTTTCTAATGTTTTTGGTTTTGTGTTTTTATGCTAAGAGGAAAAGAACTAAGTGTTTGACAAAGAAAAGTTATTGGTCACACTAAAATAGAGAAAAATCTATTCTAAACTATGTATGGCACCTAAGAAACAGAAAATGCTAATTCACAGATTTCAAAACTTGACAAGAAAAATAACTCATAACATGAACTCAGTCCAATTCATTTCACTAGAAGTATGTTGGAACAACTTGAGAAAAGGATAAGTTTAATGCAATGAGGTTCTTCTAAGTAAACAACAACTTACAATTATCACAGAGAAAATATCATCCATGGTTAGAAATTTGTTGGAACACATTTGGAAAAAAAATTATCTATAACATAGTAAGGAACCCTACTCTAAATTAACTTATGACACTAAAATTAATCCATTATGCAACTCAAAATGTCACTATTAAACCTCATTCAAAGGTTAGAAATCTTTTGGAATAGTTTTGGAAAGAGGCAAGTTTGTAAAATTATGAGAATTTTCGGAACAGTCAAGGCTTCAAAATGACATTACCAATTCTTGTTCCTATGATAATGATGTATTAGCAGAGATTAAGAACAAGAGCAGTTTGTAAATAATGAAGGCCTTTAAGTCTAATGTAACAGAACTAGAATACAACTAGCTAATAAAACTTAAAATACATTAAACAGAACCGAACTAATATGCAATTAACCTCCGAAATACTACAGCTGAACTAAAATGCAATTAATCTCTGAAATACTACAACTCTATCTCATTTAGTGTTAGTGATATTTTGGAACAATTCATAAGAACAAGACTGGCTATACCATTCGAGGTAAGTGAGCATAAAACATAAAGTTCAGAAAACTGCCTAAATTAGGAATGAAACAGAGCTAAAATTACTTATCTAAAAAATATGCACAGAGCCTCTCGGGTAGTAGGGGCCCTCTACCACTAGATTAGCACACGAATCTCCTCAAGATTGCTTCAGATCATGTATTAAAGTTGCTCTTCTTTCATTAAAGGAAAATTCTTCCAAAACATAGTATTATGGTCTTGAACAACTTAACAATAAAACATCAATCTAGCTAACTGTCTCTCGGTCTCTCGAGTTATTCTTATAAGAGAAATACATAACTGCCCTGGAGAAGAAATAGGGATAAGTGTCTTTTTCAATTAAAATCAAATTATAACTCTTGTGGAGGCCTCGTACTTTGCTAAAGACATCTGTAAAGTCCTTGTCTTGGTAGGAATCTACTTCTTAGTTTGGGTTTCCTCCACATGCATAACCACTTGCAAATTTTTGCTCAGACTTCGTAGAGAGCAAGGAATGATGTGGGTGAGTTCTGGAATTCAACCATATGCATTTTTCCTTTAAGTGACACCTGTAACCTGTGTGAACATGAAGATGGTTGCAGAATAAGCGACTAGATACAGAATGGCTACATTCTGTAGCTAAGTCTAGTAAAAAATTACTACAACAAAAAAACCACGAAAGTACAGTAAGTCAGTTATTGTATGCATTCCTAAAGTGACTTTAATCAATCCTATTGATCTTTTAAGCCTATAATTGATAAAGGACAAAGGAAATGAAGTGAAATTTGGTGAAAGAAAAGGACATCTTTGGGGCTCAACATACCCCCACTGCAAAACTTTTGCATGTCCTCATGCAATCAATCCATGTATTCTGAAACTTCTGCGATGACATCTAACCCTATTTTTCTGCTTTGCTTGGTGTTCAATGGCATCCTAGGTTTCCTTATGACCAACTTGAATCTCAAATTTATAAGTGCTCTGCTCAACTTTTTGTTTTTCTTTTTCAGCTTTTTCACTAGCCTTGTACAATTTTTCCATTTGCAAAGAGGGAGAGTTGTGTTCATGTTACTCTTCAGCTTGATTTGTTCCCTTAAAATTTCATTTTCATTCTTTATATGCCTATTGAGTACTTCTAATTCATATTTGTCTTTTCTTAGTACTTCAATTACAGATCCTGGTGGACTAGGAGTTCTTCTTCTGCTTTCTGAGGCTCTCTTTTCTAATGACTCAACATAATTATAGATTTTTTGTTGTGATGGGTCTATCTCCGGAGTTCCTTCATCAAGATCCTCTTCGTACTGGTATTTAGATCTATCAGTTGGTGTCTCTTCATCTTCAATGTATATGATGCCCGTTTGCTTAACTCCTGTCTTCTTCAATATGCCTCTAAGCCTATGGCTTCGTCTTAGTTTAGATGGTCCTTCACCTCTCTCCTTGGCATACTTTCTTATTATCTTCTCCTTTTTAAGTTGTTTCCTGATTTCAGCCAATTTCTCAGAGATAATCTCCTCACTGTCCTCTTGTATGGACTTACTAGTTTTAAGTTCAACAGATTTGGAAATTTTCCCTCTCCTACTTCTTCTTGCAAGTTTTCCTTCAGATGGATATTCCTTGGGTTCTTCAAAGTGATTCCTCACTAGGAACTCATCCCAATTTTCTCCCACCTTTCTCAAATGATGTTCAATTAGAATTTTAACTAGGCCATGGTGATACAAGGTGGTTTCCAAGAATTGAACCCTCTTTTGGACATTAGAAGCCATTCTCTTTAGGCTATGAAGTAAGAAAAAGGGTAAATTGATTTATTCATCTAGGAAATGCATCATAAGCCGAATTTGATAAACATATAGGGTACCAAACCTTCCCTCACAAGTTATAAACTTTTGCAAAATGAGCAACATATTTCGCCATTTATTCTTCAGTGCTGAGCTAGGAATGCCCTTCTTGAAAACTGAAATATCCATACCTGGTGTTTTAAGCATCTGCCTCCATGCCTCATTGTGAAATTCCTTGTTTCTGAACCATCGTTCACCTTGCCTTGGTAATTCTACTGCTTCTGAAATGAAGGATTCTGTAATAGTGAACTTGACATCTCCTATTTCAACTTCTGATCCGTTGAAGGACCGTGCAAATGTCTTAGTTACCTCCTTATGAAAACCATTGAATTTTTCCAAAAACTGTAACCACCCAACCTGCTGTAGCATCTCTCTAATATGTGGGTAACCTTCTAAGTATTTGGTTCCGACTGGTTCGGACCTTACAATGAGACCCATGACTTCTTTCTCAACCTTCAAATTACTGCTTCATTAATGCTCTTCTATTCACAGTAAAAATGGTTGTAGAGAGTTGTTTTCACCCAAAGATGACTTCTATGTTTATGCAACAGGAATTGGATATGGAAAGATGACATGAAGTGGTTATGGGATGAGTGAAATACGGTGAGGGTGATTCACACGAATTAATGAGTTTGAGAGCTATCATGGAGGAAAAGACCGTGGAAAAATCTCGTGTGAATTTCAAAATCATCACTGAATACTTCGGGTTAGTGACGTGACCCAATAGGTCACTTCAGTACTAACCGTTAATTTTTAATAAATTATGATTTGGTATGGCGGAATGGAAGGGATCTTGTCCAAGGATTTTATGATAAGCTCGATCAATATGAATAATTAAAATGACTTTATGAAACATACATATAACTTAACCATACTATAACTTTCATAATCTGTTATCATAATAATTTCACAACTTTACCTTAGTCTTTCCTTTGATTTTTATGGTTTTAATATGCTTTGTCTTCCTTTGAAAATTATTGATCCTTCAGTCTTCATAATCCCTTTGATTTTGCTTGTTGACATAGGTGTGCAGGGTCAATTTGCTGCTGAACAAGTGGTTGCTAGATAGTTGCCTGTAGGGTATCTGGTTGCAGAATGTCTAGCTGCGGAATATACCTGTAGAAAGCTTTGAAACATGGAATGTAATGATTTGAAACATGGATGGAATGTTGTGTGAAATGAATTAAAATGGATCATGAAATATGGTGGAATGGAGCATGAGTGAAGTAAAATATAATGGAATGAAATGGATCATAGGTGTAAAGTGGAATGAAATATGAAAAGTGGCATGCAACTTATGATTTGTAATACTCAATTACAGGAAGAGATCAAATTTAAAAGTTTGAAATGAAAATGAAGTGGACCATGGAATGGAGTGAATGAAGTATGGATGAATGGAGTGAATGAAATATGAATGAAGTGAGACATGATGGAGTGAAATGGATCATAAGTGGAATATGATATATAAAATGGGTCTGCACTTATGATTTTGTGATAGCTGCTTGCAGGAAAAGAACAAACTTGAAAAGCTAAAGTGTCAGAAGGATTCTAATTTTTACTTTATCTTTTCTGTATAAACATGCTAATCAGTGATTAGTTTTCATGTTTATACTTTATTTTTTTATTTTTTATTTTTTTCATGCTTTTGAATTCAGACAATTCAATTAAGTTGATGAAGAAGAATTCTTCTTCTTCATTAACTTCACATCATTGTTTTCCTGGAATCTCTTGACAAATTCTTCTTTTGAAAGTGGCTTATGATACAACTTCAATCTATGACCATTTACAAGAAAAGTGACCTTCTCTTCATCTATTATCCTGATTTTTATTTCTCCATTGTCAAAAAATTTCATAATTTCATATGGCCCAAGCCAATGTGTTTGGAATTTACCTTGAAAATCTTTGAACTTTGAATCAAACAAGAGGGCCCAGTCACCTTCTTTGAATTTCTTTTCTTTAATGTACTTATCATGCCATCTAGTCCTTTGTTGTTGGACTATATTTGTTCCCTGGACTGCATCTTGTCTGATCTCATCCAATTCATTAATCTGCTCCAATTTGTGCTTTTGTGCCTCTGTTAGATCAAGTCCTAGTTGAACTGCCATTTTAAAAGTTTGAAGCTAAAACTCTATGGGAAACAAGACTTGTTTTCCATAAACAAGTTCATAAGGAGTATGACCTGTTGTGCTTCTCCATGTAGTTCTATAGGCCCACAAGGCTTCAGGAAGCCTGTCTGCCCAATCTCTTCTATGTAAATGAATAGTCTTTGTTAGGATCCCTTCAATGACCTTATTAGTAGATTCCACTTGACCATTTGCTTGTGGATGATAGGGAGTAGATTTTCTGTGTCTGATTTTGTACCTCTCCATCATTTGTTCCATTAGCCTTGATGTGAATTGAGCTCCTTGATCTGTAACAATTTCCCTTGGGACACCAAAACGAGTAAAAATATTCTCAAAAAGAAAATTAACTACAGATGCTTCAGTAGCAGAAAGTAATGGCTTGGCCTCTACCCATTTGGTAACATAATCAGTGCAAACTAATATATATTTCTTTTGTCTTGATGGAGGACTAATAGTTCCTACAAAATCTAAAGCCCATTTTTCAAAAGGTTCAATATGTACCTGAGGCTGCAATGGCATCTCACCTGAAGGAGAAGGTTTCCCTACCCTTTGGCAACTGTCACACCTTTTGACATACTCTTTAGCATATTTAAAAAAGGATGGCCAATAGTATCCTAAATGAAGGACCTTATAAGATGTCCTTTTATCAGCAAAGTGTCCGCCACAAGGTTCATCATGACATGCCTTGAGGATCTCAGGCATCTCATCTTCCCGAACACATCTCCTAATGATAAAATATGGACCTGTTTTGTATAACTCATTAGCAACCCATGAATATTTTGCACTGTCATAAATGATCTTTATTTTGTCTCTTGCATTCATTATTGAAGGAAATTTCCCTGAAACTAAATAATTAGCAATGTCAGCAAACCAAGGATTTTGAGTAGAAATTGCAAAAAGATATTCATCAGGGAATTGATCTTCAACTGGAGTATTGTCTTTGATGTTTTGGAGTCTAGATAGGAAATCAACTATTGTGTTTTGTTTCCCAAGCCTATCTAGAATGGTAATGTTGAATTCCTGTAAAAGCAATAACCATCTTATGACTCTGCCATTAGTAATTGATTTGTTCATTAGATATTTAATTGCAGAGTGATCTGTGTGAACAAAAGTTTCATAGCTTGTTATATAGTGTCTGAATTTATTTATGGCATGAACAACAGCTAAGAACTCTTTTTCAGTTACAGTATAGTTTAACTCTGAAGGAGTCAAATTTTTACTGGTATAGTAGATGGCATAAGGAATCAGGTCTTTTTGTCCCAATACTGCTCCTAAAGTTGTATCTGAGACATCTGTTGAAATATGAAAAGGTAACTTCCAGTTAGGTCCCCTTAAAATAGGTGCTTCATAGATTTTTGTTTTCAGGGTCTCAAAGGCTAACTAGTAATCAGGATTCCACTTGAATTCACAGTCCTTGGTAAGTAATTTGAAAAGTGGAGATGTTATCTTGGTGAAGTTTTCTATAAACCTTCGATAATATCCTGTAAATCCTAGAAAACTCCTAACATATTTTTGACAACTTGGAACAAATTAGTTAGAGATGACTTCAACTTTTGACTCATCAACTCTAATCCCATCCCCTGAAATGTGATGCCCCAAAACAATTCCTTCAGTAAACATCATAAAACACTTCTCATGACTGAGTGAAAGATTTGCTTCTTTACATCTCTTTAAAACTTTTTCCAAGTTTGCTAGGGCTTCTTCAAATGTGTTTCCATAGACTGTGAAATCATCCATATATACCTCTACACAATCATGTATTAGATCTGAAAAGATTCCTAGTACTACCCTTTGAAATGTCGCAGGTGCATTGCATAGTCCAAATGGAAATACTCGGTAAGCATAGGTACCCCAAGGACAGGTAAATGTGGTGTTGTCTTGATCTTCAACTGCTACTTGAATTTGGTTATAACCACTAAACCCATCTAAAAATGAGAAGTACTTTTTGCCAGCTAATGTATCTAACACCTGATATATGAAGGGTAAGGGAAAATGATCTTTAAGAGTAGCTTTGTTTAATTCCCGGTAGTCAATACATACCCTCCATTTACCATTTTTCTTTGGCACAATTACCAAAGGATAAACCCAATGACTATCTGAAATGGGATAGATAAAGTTGACCTTTAACAATTTCTGCAATTCTTCTTTAACAATCTCCCTAAGATTTGGATTCATCCGTCTCTGAGGTTGTCTGATTGGTTTAAAATTTTCCTCTATGTAGATGTGATGAGTGCAAGTCTTAGGGCTTATCCCTTTCATATCAGTGTACTCCCATGCATAAGCAGAAGAATGTCACTGTAATATCTTGACTAGCTTTTCTTGTTGAGATTTCTCTAGGTTCTTGTTTATGTTTAAAGTTTTGCCTGGAAATATCTCGATAGTAGAGCTGCCAAATTTATCCATGGAGTAAAGAGACATCTGTCTTGATGATAAAAACTCAATGTTGGATTCTTCTTGAAATTGTTAATGTTTGTATTCCGAAGAGGATTCAAAATTTTCTAAGGTATTTATAATCTGGCTATCTTCACTAATTTCTGAAATTGTGAAGAGAGGTTGTATGTCTTCTTCATCCTCAATCCACTGAGTATCATCTAATTCTGTAATTGTCTTTGCTGGAGGATACAAGGTAAATTTCTTGGTTGAACTACCATCAGAGATGTACATATCACCAGATCTACAACTAATGAAAGCATCAGTTGTAGCTAACCAAGGTCTTCCTAATATGATAGGATGTCCTCCTAGATTATTCTTAGGGGTTAGGATCATAAAATCCACAGGATACTCCCAAGAATCTAGGGACACTAGAATGTATTCTATTACCCCATCAGGTTTGATCACAGATCTGTCTGCTAATTGTAATAATGTGGGTGTAAAAAGAAGATTAGGAAGTTTCAGTTTATCCATGATTTGTCTACTCATGATATTGATTGCTGCTCCTAAATCAATAAGTGTGTTTTGGATCTTAGTTCCATTGATGTGTATTTTAACAACTGGATTTCCTGGGTCTAGATACTTTGGAATGGCAATCTTACCCATCATGATATCTGTTATTTTTCCTTCCAGTTGAATTTTCTTTGTCTCTTTGATTCTTTTTCCTGTTTTTTTCATGCTCAACTCCTTTATTGTTTTTGCTAGAATTGGAATTTCCTTGATAGCTTGTAATAATGGGATCTTAATACAAACATTTCTCAGCTCATCTAGGAAATCATAATTAGGCACCATAATTTTTTTTTCTACACCTCTATCAATTTGTAATCTTTCTGGAAAAGGAGGTTTAGAGGTAGATGTTGATGGTTGTTCTAATATAGGAGTTGAAATTATTGGCTCTTTTTGTTTTTATTTTTCAATATTCGGGTCTTGAAAAGATGTGTCTTCTTCAAGACTTTTATTTACCCGTAGAGAATCTTCTTCAGAGTTGTTTTGTTCTTGTATGATTACAGAAGGTTTCTTCTTTTCAAGTATTCTTCCAGACCTAAGTTGAACATCATTAAGGTCTAAAGGAGTGATCAAATAGGTTGGAAACTGTTGGTCTTCTATCATGTATGTGTTCTGAGGATTTTTATTGTTGGGGTTTGGTATGGGTTGCGCAGGCAACTGATTTGTTTTCTGAGGAAATGGTAATGGAAGTGGTGAATTTTGATGTTGTGGATTTTGAGGATTATGTTAAGGGTTTTGTTGAAGATTTTGTTGAGGAGAGAAATGTGGATATGGTGGATAGGATGGTGGATATTGATAGTACTGAGAGTAGTTTCCATAGGGATTTTGTGCTCCTTGTGCCCAAGTTTGAGATTTATTTTGGAATTGGGGCCAAGGTTGCTGCCAAGAATTCCAATTTGGTGGGGGTTAATTATACAGCTGATCATGGAATCCTTGTGTTTGAGGTCCTTGCCAAGGCCTCCTAGAGACAAAATTGAGAGATTCTGTGGAATTTGTAGGGTTTTCTTCTTGAAAGACAGCTTTAAGACCAAGAAGTGAAGGACAACTCTTGGTCTCATGTTTTTCTAAACAAATTACACAATTCTCTACTACTTTTGCATCCAAAGGGCACTCTCTCAAGGCATGCTTCTTTCTACATTTCGGACAAAATATTGCTAAGGCATCAGATTCAGCTTTTTGCTTGTTTTGTAATTTAAAGGTGTCTATTTATTCACTAAGACTCTCTAAAATATCAGATTTGAATTCATCAAGCATATGTCCTATTTCTGCCCTACTTACTGTCCCAGAAGCAGACTTACTTGCCCTTGCAAGAGCAGGGTCTCTTGGTCCTTTTACAGTTTTAGATTTCCCCTCTTGAAAGGTTGATACATAATTCAGCTATTTTAGGTAACGTGAGCTGAGATATATCCCCTTTTCCCATCATGTTAAGGATATCTAGCCATTCATCCCTAATTTTCTTCAACAAGAGAGCTTTCAAAGTATCTTGGTCTAAGTTTTCCATTTTTTCTCTTTTGATGTTGTAGTTAAACCTCTCCAACAAATCTTCTAGGTTTTCATCCTCTTTTTGTAGCATTTTAAACACTTCCTCCTTATGGTTGACTGGCATACAGTAATCCAAATACCTCTCTAGAAATGCATGTTTCATGTCTTCCCATGTCCTAATAGAACTGTTAATCAAACTCATAAACCATTTTAATGCTGCTCCTTTCAATGTTGAAGGGAATAGTTTAAGTTTTTGAGCATCTTGTAAGTAGTCATAGGTTGTACATAGGACTTCAAATTCAAATAGGAAGGTTTCAGGATCTTCAGTTTTGAGTCCATAAAAGTTTGGAAGGACAGAGGGTGAAATGTTTTTCATAGCTGCATTGGTTTCTTCATCTACTATAGGAAACCCAAAAGAGCTTCCCATTTCCCTTCTACCTCTTCCTCTGCCTCCTTCTTCACCTCTACCTTATTCTCCTTCTGCACCTCTACCTCCTTCTCCTCTACCTCTACCTATACCCCCTCCAAATAGTGTATGTTCTCCATTAAAGACTCCTCCTCCTCCTTCTTCTGCCATGGTTGATTCTCCTGTGGAAGTGGAAAAGTTTAGGTCTCTAGCAGGGGTCCTTGAATCTTCTTCTAAGACAAGTTCAGTGGATGAAGTGGAAGGTCTCTCTGATGGAATATCTGATCTTAAGCCTTCTAGAAGTCTGTGATCAGTATAGGATGAGATGTGGGTTTGAGTTGGAGGTGTGCTGCCTCTTGGTCTTGGTGGAATAAGTGGTGTTCTAGGAATCAAGCTTCTGCTTTTTATGAATCTACCCCTTGAGTCTCTTTCTCTATGCATATCATTGTTTTTGGGAGGTAAGAAACAAGGCTACCTAGTTACACTTCCCCGGCAACGGCGCCAAAATGTCTGCTCAACTTAGTGTTCCTAAATTGATGTCATAAATTGTCAACCAGGGCTAGTAAACTATTGAAGTGAAGTGCACTATATGTGCCTAGGTATCTGCTTCCTACTTCGTTGTGTTTAGTGTTTTTCTAGTGTTTTTGGTTTTGTGTTTTTATGCTAAGAGGAAAAGAACTAAGTTGTTGGCAAAGAGAAGTTATTGGTCACACTAAAACAGAGAAAAATCTATTCTAAACTATGTATTGCACCTAGGAACAGAAAATGCTAATTCACAAATTGCAAAACTTGACAAGAAAAATAACTCATAACATGAACTCAGTCGAGTTCATTTCATTAGAATTATGTTGGAACAACTTGAGAAAAGGATAAGTTTAATGCAATGAGGTTCTTCTAAGTAAACAAGAACTTACAATATCACAGAGAAAATCTCATCCATGGTTAGAAATTTGTTGGAACACATTTGGAAAATATTATCTGAAACATAGTAAGGAACCCTACTCTAAATTAACTTATGAAACTAAAATTAATCCATTCTGCAACTCAAAATGTCACTATTAAGCCTCATTCAAGGGTTAGCAATCTTTTGGAATAGTTTTGGAAAAAGGCAGTTTGTAAAATTATGAGAAATTGCAGAACAGTCAAGACTTAAAAATGACAATACCAATTCTTGTTCCTATGATAATGATGTATTAGCAGAGATTAAGAACAAGAGCAGTTTGTAAATAATGAAGGCCTTTAAGTCTAATGTAACAGAACTAGAATACAACTAGCTAATAAAACTTAAAATACATTAAACAGAACCGAACTAATATGCAATTAACCTCCGAAATACTACAGCTGAACTAAAATGCAATTAATCTCTGAAATACTACAGCTCTATCTCATTCAGTGTTAGTGATATTTTGGAACAATTCATAAGAACAAGACTAGCTGTACCATTCGAGGTAAGTGAGCATAAAACATAAAGTTCAGAAAACTGCCTAAATTATGAACGAAACAGAGCTAAAGTTACTTATCTAAACAATATGCGCAGAGCCTCTCGGGCAGTAGGAGCCCTCTACCACCAGATTAGCACACGAATCTCCTCAAGATTGCTTCAGATCATGTATTAAAGTTGCTCTTATTTCATTAAAGGAAAATGCTTCCAAAACAGAGTATTACGGTCTTGGACAACTTAACAATAAAACATCAATCTAGCTAACTGTCTCTCGGTCTCCCGAGTTATTTTTATAAGAGAAATACATAAATGCCCTGGAGAAGAAATATGGATAAGTGTCTTTTTCAATTAAAATCAAATTATAACTCTTGTGGAGGCCTTGTACTTTGTTGAAAACATCTGTAGAGTCCTTGTCCTGGTAGGAATCTACTTCTTAGTTTGGGTTTCCTCCACGTGCATAACCACTTGCAAATTTTTGCTCAGACTTCGTAGAGAGCAAGGAATGATGTGGGTGAGTTCTGGAATTCAACCATATGCGTTTTTCCTTTAAGTGACACCTGTAACCTATGTGAACATGAAGCTAGCTGCGGAATAGGCGACTAGCTACAAAATGGCTGCATTCTGTAGCTAAGTCTAGTCAAAAATTACTACAACAACAAAACCACGAAAGTACAGTAAGTCAGTTATTGTATGCATTCCTAAAGTGACTTTAATCAATCCTATTGATCTTTTAAGCCTATAATTGATAAAGGACAAAACAAATGAAGTGAAATTTGGTGAAAGAAAATGACATCTTTGGGGCTCAACAATTATTATTATTATTATTATTATTATTTTCTGACGATACACACCTTTCTTCAATCATCTAATATTTGATTTGATGGTGTAGACAGGTACATCGTGGCAGCTGGGGGAGTTGTTTTCAAAGAGAAATTCTTTACCATGTAATTAACACTTTAATAAAAACATTTATGACATATAAATTAATTGGTTTGTGTGAGGTTTAATCCTTATTAAATTTTAGGTTTCAAAAATAATGAGAGAGATTGAACATGGAAACAAGACTATCTTAAAAACTTCTAAACTTGACCATCCCATAATATCTATCCCACTAAAAAGTAGACTAATACAACCACATTAAAAATATTAATGTGGTTACTATAGCCGAAGGCTTCATAAATATAACAAAAAAAAAACTACTTCAACTGAAGAATGTCTTGATTAACCATGCATAAAAATGTTATGGATCAACTTTAACTTTGAGAAAATTTTTTTTTAAAAATTACACATCTTATTGTAAAATGGACCATTTTGCTAAATAAAATTTGCTTGTATATAAATGAATATTATAAATAATAATGAGAAACTTATTAGAATTGTAATAATCTCAAACCCCTAGGAAATTGGTGGGTGGGGAGTTATTAACATGAAACAAAATTTTTAAATTTATTAAAAGAAATGGACTATTTTGCTAAAAAATTTGCTTATATATAAAATGTTATAAATAATAACGATCATGAAAAAACTAATTAGAATTAGAATAATCTCAAATTCTTAAAAAATTCATGAATTGGAAGCCACTTGGCACAAATATAATTTTTAAAATTTATTAGAAGTGAATGCAACCTAAAATACTTTGTAACACACTACAACATACATTTGATAAGCCTTTAGACTAAGCATATGCTGAGTATATTCCCTTAAAAATAAATCTAAATGGTAAAATGTCAGTAGATCATCATCCACTCTAAATTGAAATAAGAAACTTTCTACAATTATTTTTTCATAAAAAAAATTACAAGACTTAATCCAACCTCAGTATATATAAATAGATATTAAAAATAAATTACATATTGACAATAATACATATCCATAGCTCTCTGCACACTAGTTCGTCCCAAACACTGATCTGACCTCTTCGAACACTCGGATTTTCTTCTCTCCTCTTCCATTTTAATTAATAACTTGAGTGGGTTTCTGAGGATTTCGACACTTCAGGATTTCGAAGATCTCAGATCGAGAATCATGGCATCCGAAATTCTGGATTTTGTCTTGGTGGGGCAATGCGAGGCAGCAGAAGCCGCAGCAGAGTGATGGATTTTTTCAAAAATCTTCCGCCCATGAGCAGTTGCTTTCATATTACAGATGCATGCCCACTGCCATGTTCTTTCCAAGGCCTCCCATTAAAGCAATAAAAGAGCCACGTTTATGCGATTTTTATTTCCTTTGTACACAAAACAGAGTTTCTTAGTACCTATGTCTAAACAAAACGTACGTATTTCAATTTTCACTAGAAAAGGAACCAAGAAAAAATGATTCAGACTATAAACCTCCTTCTTTTGCTGGAAACGATCCCAGGGCGATGAAGCAAACTGGAAAATGGTCGAGAGGATTAATATTAAAGATTCTAAGTTTTGAAGATTAAAGACTTAAGCCTCCTAGAAAGCAATAACATATACGGACTTTTCTTGGAGCTTTTTGGTGTTTTTTTGAGATGAATCCACATGCATGTGTTGAAGTCTTCTTCCGTGCGTACAAAGATAGATCGATGTTTTGTCTGCTTTCTATACCTTCGGTGGTTGATGGCTAACCTCAATAAAGCTAAAGCTATAATATTCAATGCATCAAAGGCTATTCCATCAGATTTCCATTTCTACTTTTGAGAGAAAGAGACTAAGATCACTACAATTAACATATTTGAGTGGTCAGTTCACAAAAGCTCTTTTCAGCATGCAACATGCCCTCTAGAGTCTAGCCTCCACTCAATAGGAAATGGTTCTTTTTGGCTTCTTAAGAGACAATGCATGGGAGGATTTCATAACTGATTAATACCTTCTGTAATGTTTTCATGTTTAGTTTTAATTATTTTGTTGTAATTGTTTGTTTTTGTAATGTTTTCATGTTTTAGTTTAACTATTTTGTTGTCACTGTTTTTTTTTTTAATATTTGATGGTACACTTTTTTTTAGTCCTTTAACATTTGAGACAAGTACACTGTGGTAGTTGGGGGAGTTGGCTTAATTATTTTGTTGTAATTGTTTGTTTTTTAATGTTTTAATGTTTTGGTTTAATTATTTTGTTGTAACTTTTTTACTTTTTTTTTAAATCTCATGGTACACCTTTCTTCAATCGTCTAACATTTAATCTGATGGTGCAAATAAGTACACTGTGGGAACTTGGGGAGTTGTTTTCAAAGAAGACTAGGGGAGTTGTTTTCAAAAAAGAACGTCTTACAACATAAAATATTTTCAAAGAAGAATGCCTTACAGCGTAAAATACATTTATCCCTACTTTACCGTGGAGATTCTTAATTTGTAAATAGGCTTTGTTATAATGCCATGGGTCATTATTATGGATTATCAATACTCCATGCCTAAAAAACCATAACTCATTTCATATGCCACTTGTTCATATAACATTTTTTAATTAATTAATTTAATTAAAAAGATAAAAAAATACATAACTACTTTGGAGATAAATCTCAATCATTGATTTGTGTATACTACTATGAAAATTCTAGAATATTTGATGGAGGATATGCTCACCATCCACCCAATGATTATTGATAATTAAATTAAAATTTTGAAAACCATTCTAAAATATGCATTTAAGGTGGATGAGGATTTGTTGACTTTTTATTTTTATTTTTTTACTTGAGGGCCTAAATTGATTCTCAAGGGAAATTAATTTGGAGCCATTTTCTTTGAGCCATTAATTCGAGTTTTAAATTTAAGTTTAAATTTTGTCTAGCAAAGATTTGTTGGAATTGCAAATTTATGTGGTGTAGTTTACACAATCCAAGTGTCCAAGTAAACTTTCAAGGCATTGTATCCATTTATGCATTTAAAAATATAGTTTAAAAAATGAAAAGTTACACATGCTATATGCATATATAGAACCAATATAGATCCATTTTGAAGATGATTAAATCTCTTGAGGTGCATACTTTTTTTCAATTTTTGCACTCTAAAAGAGGTCCCATATGTTATCGTTAGCCTTGTGGACGTTAAAATTTTCTTTCTTTCTTTCTCATGTTTTTAGGTGTAATTACTGCTGCCTTTGCACAACTTGTGCCAGTCCCACAATAACAAGTGGTCGTGTAAGTTAATCGTAGTTAAAAAGTCTTTATGTTAGGGATGATCATGTTCCTAATCAAAAAAATATCCAATAATGTCTCCACTTGAACATGATTTAAGGTGGGACATTATCATAAAGGTTGAACACAATTTAAGGTAGGACTTTATCATAATTAGTTAAAGCAATTTTGTGTGAGAGTTATATTAAGAATTTTGATTTGAAGGAGTACCTACTAAGTATATGATATACACATTTATAGTTTGGAAATTTTTCACATGATTGAATTATTTATTTTACATATATTTGTTTTTGATGTGGAATGGAGAAATTATAAATCTCAATTCATATAAAGGAGATAAATTTAATTTGTAAATAAAACTTAAGAGTATATGTTTCTTTAGTAAAATGTTACAGATTCAAATTCAAAGAGGATTAAAATATATATACTTTTATAAACTTTAAATGAAAAAAATTCATATATCAATTTAATATCTAATTTAGCCATAATCTAAAAATTAAATTATCATTATTATTATTAGTCTTTTTCAAAAACATTAAAAATAAATAAATAACAAACTTAATTTTAATTTAGATATTAAAAATTAATTAAATATATTTATCCTACTTTATAGTGGAGATTCTTAATTTGTAAATAGGCTTTGTGATAATATTATGGAGTTGTCTTTAGTGTGACTTTTTGAAGGCTTTTCCGGTGGATTTTTCCAGTCTAATTTCTTTAAAATCCCGCAAGAATTTATTGAAAACAGAAATTTGAGGTGTAACTTGCAAAATCGAAGTGTCTCAGGGGTTTTTTAGAGTGCTAAATCTATATATACAGTAAAAAAAACTAGTTTAAATAACATAAACCAATATTTTACCTCAATTTTTTCACCGGATTCAGGCACCGAAAACTCCAAAAAGTCACACTAAAGCCTACTCCTAATATTATGGGTCATTACTATGGCTAATCAATACTACATGCCCAAAAAACGTTAACTCATTTCATATGACACTTGTTCATATAACATTTTTTTGATTAATTAATTTAATTAAAAGGATAAAAAAGACATAACTACTTTGGAGATAAATCTCAATCATTGATGTGTGTATAATACTATGAAAATTATAGCATATTTCATGCAGGTTAAATCCTTACCATCAACACAATAATTATTGATAATTAAATCAAAATTCATGCTTATCCAAATAATTAAATTTTCAATTTTTAAAATTAAATAAAATTTTGTTAAATTTCTCACAATGTAATAAAATTTCTATTTTTTAAAAATATATAAACCTAATTTAATTTCTGAATGATTTTTATTTCAACTTAAGGTGGATGAGGATCTGTTGATTTTTTTTTTTAAATGAGGGCCTAGATTGATTCTCAAGGGAAATTAAGTTGGAGCCATTAATTCCAGTTTTAAATTTAAATTTAAATTTTGTATAGCTAAGATTTGTTGGAATTGCAAATTTATGTGGTGTAGCTTACACAATCCAAGTGTCCAACTAAACTTTCAAGCTATTGTATCTTGAACAGTCAACAAAAAATGTGTGTCTAATTTAATTTTCCCTTAGTTAGATTGGACAATAAATTGTAATCTTATCTCATAATCACTTGTAATAGTTAACTGAGTGTGATAGACTCAGTTAGCTCATAAAATTCGAGTTGAGGGTGGTTGGTGAGGCATGTAGAGTGATTCTATTTGTTTTAGAGTCTAAGTTGCAGTTAGTGTATTGGTTTAATGTACAAGAAATCAACTAACTCAATTAAGTGAGTTAAAATCAGTTTAAGTAGTGGTAACTGATTGTTGCACTAGTGAGAGGTCAAGTCAATTAAATCAGATTTAATTCACATGTAGTGATATGTCAAGTGACTGATGATTTACTATTAATAAGTGCATGCATGTCAGTTCTGATGAAGACCCAATTGAGACAAAGGTTAAATGGATGTTAACTATTAGTTGTATTATTAACGGATTGTAGAGCACAATCAAAACATCCCTTTGGATGCCCATGATGTATTGCACAGTTTTGGAAGGCTGAAATTCCTAAATAATGGGGATTTAATTCTCTTATAATTGCACAAGCATGACTGGATGAGCAGTAGAGAGCAGCAGACTCTTGTGAGAAGAGTGCATTGTATTGTTTCATGATTCCTTGGTTGAATATACAATAGAGATAGAGGGGTTTTGAGTAGCAAGCTTTCCCAAGGAAAAATATCTGTGTTGTGGATTGATTTTCTTCTTTCTTTTACTTGGTGTGATTGTTCGATCGTGTTTATTTTCTACAATTAATTTGTAAAAGGATTTAGTATCTTGCTTCAACATATCGCATGATCGGATTGAATCCATGGGTATACATATTGTTTGTATAATTTCTACATGGTATCATAGCACCATAAATCACTATAGTGGAGAAGAAATTGAGTTTGTGTTGAATTCCGCAAGAATTTATTGAAAACAGAAATTTTAGGGGTAACTTACAAAATCGAAGTGTCCCAGGGGTTTTTTAGAGTGCTGAATCTATATATACAGTAAAAAAAACTAGTTTAAATAACATAAACCAAGATTTTACCTCAATTTTTTTCACCGGATGCCAGCACCAGAAACTCCAAAAAGTCGCACTAAAGCCTACTCCTAATATTATGGGTCATTACTATGGCTAATCAATACTACATGCCCAAAAAATGTTAACTCATTTCATATGACACTTGTTCATATAACATTTTTTTGATTAATTAATTTAATTAAAAGGATAAAAAAGACATAACTACTTTGGAGATAAATCTCAATCATTGATGTGTGTATAATACTATGAAAATTATAGCATATTTCATGCAGGTTAAATCCTTACCATCAACACAATAATTATTGATAATTAAATCAAAATTCATGCTTATCCAAATAATTAAATTTTCAATTTTTTAAAATTAAATAAAGTTTTGTTAAATTTCTTACAATGTAATAAAATGTCTATTTTTAAAAAAATATATAAACCTAATTTAATTTCTGAATGATTTTTATTTCAACTTAAGGTGGATGAGGATCTGTTGATTTTTTTTTTTAAATGAGGGCCTAGATTGATTCTCAAGGGAAATTAAGTTGGAGCCATTAATTCTAGTTTTAAATTTAAATTTAAATTTTGTATAGCAAAGATTTGTTGGAATTGCAAATTTATGTGGTGTAGCTTACACAATCCAAGTGTCCAACTAAACTTTCAAGCTATTGTATCTTGAACAGTCAACAAGAAATGTGTGTCTAATTTAATTTTCCCTTAGTTAGATTGGACAATAAATTGTAATCTTATCCCATAATCACTTGTAATAGTTAACTGAGTGTGATAGACTCAGTTAGCTCATAAAATTCGAGTTGAGGGTGGTTGGTGAGGCATGTAGAGTGATTCTATTGGTTTTAGAGTCCAAGTTGCAGTTAGTGTATTAGTTTAATGTACAAGAAATCAACTAACTCAATTAAGTGAGTTAAAATCAGTTTAACTAGTGGTAACTGATTGTTGCACTAGTGAGAGGTCAAGTGAATTAAATCAAATTTAATTCACATGTAGTGATATGTCAAGTGACTGATGATTTACTATTAATAAGTGCATGCATGTCAGTCCTGATGAAGACCCAATTGAGACAAAGGTTAAAGGGATGTTAACTATCAGTTGTATTATTAACGGATTGCAGAGCACAATCAAAACAACCCTTTGGATGCCCATGATGTATTGCACAGTTTTGGAAGGCTGAAATTCCTAAATAATAGGGATTTAATTCTCTTATAATTTCACAAGCATGACTGGCTGAGCAGTAGAGAGCAACAGACTCTTGTGAGAAGAGTGCATTGTATTGTTTCATGATTCCTTGGTTGAATATACAATAGAGATAGAGGGGTTTTGAGTAGCAAGGTTTCCCAAGGAAAAATATCTGTGTTGTGGATTGATTTTCTTCTTTCTTTTACTTGGTGTGATTGTTCGATCATGTTTATTTTCTGCAATTAATTTATAGAAGGATTTAGTATCTTGCTTCAACATATCGCATGATTGGATTGAATCCATGGGTATACATATTGTTTGTATAATTTCTACATGGTATCATAGCACCATAAATCACTATAGTGGAGAATAAATTGAGTTTGTGTTGAACATCATTCGAATTTGCAAAAATATTCTTTGGTGCGAAATGGTCGTGTATTCACCAAGTACATGAGTGAACCCACAAGCTGCCTGTAAACAATAGCATCCACTACCTTGCCTAAAGTAGCACCCTCCTTCCTCGTGTTTCCTGCAAGAGGAGTCTCCATGGTTTTACAACTCTCCATGGGGAACTTCCTCAAAATATCTTTAGCATACTTTCCTTGAGAAACAAATAGCTCCCCATCCCCGTGCCATATCTCCAAACCAAGGAAATAGTGAAGGAGTCCCATGTCCTTCATCTCAAACTCTCTTGCAAGATCCTCTTTGCAAGAAGTTATGTGTTTCTCGTCACCTGTCAGAATAATATCATCAACATAAAGTACGATAATCAAAAGCTTACCATCAACCACAATCTGGTACAGGTTCGCATCCGTTTCACTGTTCGTGACGCCCAACCTAGTGAAATAGTTATCAATACTGGTGTACCAAGCACGAGGTGCTTGATTCAGCCCACTTGAGTCTGCATGCATGTGAATCCCTGTCAAAGGTCTCAAAACCTTTTGGTTGCTCAATGTACACTTCTTCCTTAATAACTCCATTGATAAATGCAGTCTTTACATCCATCTGATGTATCTTCCACCCCATCTGCGTTGAGAATGCAAGGATAGATCTAAGCAATGAGTATCTCGCAACCAGTGCAAAATTCTCCTCATAGTCAATCCCCTCAACCTGTGAGAGTCCTCGGGCTAAAAATATAGCCTTGTACTTCTCCAAACTCCCATGTGCTGCCTAATTCACCTTATAGATCCATCTATATCCAAGCACTGACTTCCCGAATGGTCTTGGGACAAATTCCCATGCACTGCTCCTGACGATGGAGTCATACTCCTCAACCATGGCGTCAACCCAAGTTGGTTGCTACACTCCTTCCTCAAAAGAGGATGGTTCTGTCGCAATACACTTGCTCATAAGAGCCATGTATCCAATATACCTGTCTGGTGACTGTGTATGTCTCCGCAGTGATGTAGGTGATCCTACATGTTCTACTGCATCAAGTCTCAATCTGTCAGCCTCTGTGGTGTGCCTCCTACCATGTCTAGTGGATGGATCTACATGAGTGGTTTCTGCCACTCCATGATCCTCCACATGTGGCTGCTCCACATATTGAGGTTCATCCTTTGGAACCAAGGGTTCCTCATCTGCATGCAAATCAAGCTCCCTCTCAAGGGAAAATCACATGGCTTTCTCCTCCTCAAATTTTACATCCTGTCTGATAACTGTCATCGTGTTGTTCGGAAAATACACCCGATAGTTGCGGGGATTATCATTGTACCTCACAAATATCCCAATCCCTGATGTCGGTTCTAGCTTCTTTCTTGAATCTTTGGTCACGTGGAAATAAACACATGAGCCAAAAATTTTAAATTATGAAACATCAGGTTTCTTACCAGAAAAAGCCTCCTCTAGTGTACTCATGCCAAGTATTTGATGAGGACTACAGTTCTGCACAAATATCGTTGTGTTGCATGCCTATGCCCACAGATGCAACGAGAGGCCCTGATCATGTACCATAGCTCATGCCACACCCAAAATTGTTCCATTCTTTCTTTCTGCAACCCCATTTTGTTGTGGGTTATGAGGCACAATCATATCTCTCCAAATTCCTTCTTTGCCACATAGTTCTTGAATTCATTGGAGATGTACTCACCACCATTTTCACTCCTCAGAGCCTTCACTTGCTTCCATGTATCTTTCTCAACCAGTGCTTTGAACTCACAAAATTTTGAGAACGTCTGATCTTTCTTCTGCATGAGGTAGATCCAACACTTTCTAGAAAAATCATCAACAAAAATCACATAATACATGTGATTTTCTGTAGGATCTATAGAGAATGGTCCACACACATCTAAGTGAACTCTCTCAAGGATTTTCGCTGCTTGATTCTCCTTCTCACGAAAAGTGGCCTTTGTATACTTCCCCATGGTGCATCCCTTGCATGTGTCTATCTGTGTAAGAGTACCCTTTGGAAGCCCCATAGAAATCTATTGCATGACCTTCAAAGCACTGTGGTGTAGATGGTTTGATCTCCTGTGCCATAACTCACCCTCATCTTTGCTCACCACTCTGTCTGCTTTACTCGTCAATGTTGCGCAACCATCTACATCAAGTTTGTAGAGGTTCTTCGCACGAACCCCAATCTTCTTAACTTGTCTTGTGGCTTTGTGACAAAGGAATGCTTTCCCTTCACTGAAAACCAAATCATAACCTCTATCCTCCAATATAGCAACTGAAACTAAATTCTTTTTCAAGACTGGTACACGCATGACATATTTTAATAAGAAAGGTTTACCTGACTGTCTATGGAAAGTAACTGTACCAATCCCGATAGCGTTATGCCTCTCATCCTCACCCATCTCGTTGTGCATTTGAATATCCTTCTCCTCTAAGCTACTAAAAAGTTATTTGTCTCTCGTTATGTGGAAATATGCAACACTATCCAAGTACCACACTGATCCCATCGCACTAGACACCATGCATGTGATGAGTGAGAATTCAAAATCGAACTGTGAAGCCAAAGCATCACCCGTTGTAGATCGTGAAGCCTTCATGTTGTTCTTCTTCTTTTGTGGACAATTAGTGGCATAATTTCCATGCTTGTGATAGTGAAAACATTTCACTCTGGACATGTCACGCTTCTTGCCTTCTTTGTCAGTCTCAGATTTGGAATATGGTTTCTTTCCCTTCTCCTTATTTTCCTTACCAGCCAAGGCGTAATTTTCCTCATCATCTGTCTTGGATGAGGATTTATCCCTGGTATTTCGCCTGAATTCTTCTTGTACCAAATATGACCAAAGTCGCTCCCAATCAGGTAGCTTCTCCCTCCCATTGATAGAGTCCTGATAACTATGCTAGCTCTTGGGAAGGCCTAGAAGTGCTAGTCTCACCAAGTCATCATCCTCTACAAGAATCCCGACATTTCCAAGCTCATCTCGACATTGGATGAACTTGGTCAAGTATTTCAGAATAGTGTCACGTTTCTCCATTTTGATTTTCTTGAGATTGTCCTTTAGTGGCAATTTTTTGTGTTCACTATTGTTTTGAAACAAATATATCAAGGCATTCCACATTGAATATGGAGCCGCCTTGCCATGGAGACTTGAGACAATGTGATCTCAAACTCCCTCTAATAAGATCCTCCTCACCTTTGCATCCTTCTTCTTCCAAGCATCAAGAAGAACGATGTCTGCTACTGCAAGCCTTGGAATATCAGTGTCGATAAATTATTTCAACCCGTAGTCCTCCATAACTGCTTCCATTCTGTCTTTCCATGAAATATAATTATAACTGCCCTCAAGTGCATATTCCAATCTTAATCCATGGAATATGCACTTGAGGGCAGTTCTAATTATATTGCATGGAAAGACAGAATGGAAGCAGTTATGGAGGACTACGGGTTTAAATAATTTATCGACACTGATATTCCAAGGCCTGCAGTAGCAGACGTCACTTTTCTTTATGCTTGGAAGAAGAAGGATGCAAAGGTGAGGAGGATCTTATTAGAGGGAGTTCGAGATCACATTGTCTCGAGTCTCCATGGCAAGGCGGCTCCATATTCAATGTGGAATGCCTTGATAGATTTGTTTCAAAACAATAGTGACCACAGAAAATTGTCACTGAAGGACAATCTCAAGAAAATCAAAATGGAGAAAGGTGACACTATTCTGAAATACTTGACCAAGTTCATCCAATGTCGAGATGAGCTTGGAAGTGTCGGGATTACTGTAGAGGATGATGACTTGGTGAGACTAGCACTTCTAGGCCTTCCCCGAAGTAACGTATTCTGGGAATATATCGATGGGAGGGAGAGAAACGGTAGAACCTTTGGTCATATTTGGTCTGAAAGGAGTCGGGGGGAATACCAGGGATAGATCCTCATCCAAGACAGATGATGAGGAAAATTACGCCTTGGTTGGTAAGGAAAATAAGGAGAAGGGAAAGAAACCATATTCCAAATCTGAGACCAACAAAGAAGGCAAGAAGCGTGACATGTCCAGAGTGAAATGTTTTCACTATCACAAGCATGGAAATTATGCCACTAACTGTCCACAAAAGAAGAAGAACAACATGAAGGCTTCAGGATCTACAATGGGTGATGCTTTGGCTTCACAGTTCGAATTGGAATTCTCACTCATCGCATGCATGGTGTCTAGTGCGATGGGATCAGTGTGGTACTTGGATAGTGTTGCATATTTCCACATAACGAGAGACAAATAAATTTTTAGTAGCTTAGAGGAGAAGGATATTCAAATGCACAATGAGATGGGTGAGGATGAGAGGCATAACGCTATCGGGATTGGTACAGTTACTTTCCATAGACAGTCAAGTAAACCTTTCTTATTAAAATATGTCATGCGTGTACCAGTCTTGAAAAAGAATTTAGTTTCAGTTGCTATATTGGAGGATAGAGGTTATGATTTGGTTTTCAGTGAAGGGAAAGCATTCCGTCGTCACAAAGCCACAAGACAAGTTAAGAAGATTGGGGTTCGTGCGAAGAACCTCTACAAACTTGATGTAGATGGTTGCGCAACATTGACGAGTAAAGCAGACAGAGTGGTGAGAAAGGATGAGGGTGAGTTATGGCACAGGAGATCATACCATCTACACCACAGTGCTTTGAAGGTCATGCAATAGATTTCTATGGGGCTTCCAAAGGGTACTCTTATGCAAATAGACACATGCAAGGGATGCACCATGGGGAAGTATAAAAAGGCCACTTTTCACGAGAAGGAGAATCAAGCAACGAAAATCCTTGAGAGAGTTCACTTAGATGTGTGTAGACCATTCTCTACAGATCCTACAACAAATCACATGTATTATGTTATTTTTATTGATGATTTTTCTAGAAAGTGTTGGATCTACCTCATGCAGAAGAAAGATCAGACGTTCTCAAAATTTTGTGAGTTCAAAGCACTGGTTGAGAAAGATACATGGAAGCAAGTGAAGGCTCTAAGGAGTGAAAATGGTTGTGGTCATCTCAATGAATTCAAGAAGTTGTGTGAGCAGGAATTTGGAGAGATATGATTGTGCCTCAAAACCCTGTGAAAATGGGGTTGTAGAAGAAAGAGAATGGAGCAATTTTGGGTGACCTGAGCTGTGTTGCATGATCGGGGCCTCTCGTTGCATCTTTGTGGGCATAGGCATGCAACCTGACGATATTTGTATGTTGTAGTCCTCATTAAATACTTGGCATGAGTACACTAGAGGAGGGCTTTTTATTGAAAACCTGATGTACTATATTTTAAGTGCAGCTTCACTCTTTATTTGCATATGACCAAAGAAAACTGAACGACATCAAAGATTAGGATATTTGTGAGGTACAATGATAATCCACGCAAGTATCGGGTGTATTTCGAACAACGGGATAGCGGATTATCAGACAGGATGTAAAATTTGAGGAGGAGAAAGCCATGTGATTTTCCCTTGAGAGGGAGCTTGATTTGCATGCAGATGAGGAACCCTTGGTTCCAAAGGATGAACCTCAATATGTGGAGCAGCCACATGTGGAGGATCATGGAGTGGCAGAAACCACTCATGTAGATCCATCCACTAGACATGGTAGGAGGCACACCACAGAGGCTGACAGATTGAGATTTGATGCTGTAGAACATGTAGGAGCACCTACATCACTGCGCAGACATACACAGTCACCAGACAGGTATATTGGATACATGGCTCTTATGAGCAAGTGTATTGTGACAGAACCATCCTCTTTTGAGGAAGGAGTGTCGCAACCAACTTGGGTTGACGCCATGGTTGAGGAGTATGACTCCATCGTCAGGAACAGTGCATGGGAATTTGTCCCAAGACCATTCGGGAAGTCAGTGCTTGGATCTAGATGGATCTATAAGGTGAATTAGGCAGCAAATGGGAGTTTGGAGAAGTACAAGGCTATATTTTTAGCCCGAGGACTCTCACAGGTTGAGGGGATTGACTATGAGGAGAATTTTGCACCAGTTGCGAGATACTCATTGCTTAGATCTATCCTTTCATTCTCAGCGCAGATGGGGTGGAAGATACATTAGATGGATGTAAAGACTGCATTTATCAATGGAGTTATTAAGGAAGAAGTGTACATTGAGCAACCAAAAGGTTTTGAGACCTTTGACAGGGATTCACATGCATGCAGACTCAAGTGGGTTGAAGCAAGCACCTCGTGCTTGGTACACCAGTATTGATAACTATTTCACCAGGTTGGGCGTCACAAAGAGTGAAGCGGATGCAAACCTATACCAGATTGTGGTTGATGGTAAGCTTTTGATTATCGTACTTTATGTTGATGATATTAGTCTGATAGGTGACGAGAAACACATAAATTCTTGCAAAGAGGATCTTGCAAGAGAGTTTGAGATGAAGGACATGGGACTCCTTCACTATTTCCTTGGTTTGGAGATATGGCACGGGGATGGGGAGCTATTTGTTTCTCAAGGAAAGTATGCTAAAGATATTTTGAGGAAGTTCCCCATGGAGATTTGTAAACCCATGGAGACTCCTCTTGCAGGAAACAGGGGGAAGGAGGGTGCTACTTTAGGTGAGGTAGTGGATGCTACTGTTTACAAGCAGCTTGTGGGTTCACTCATGTACTTGGTGAATACACGACCATACATTTGCTATGTAGTTACCCAACTTAGTCAAGCTATGGTTAATCCGACCAAGCTCTTTTGGAAGGAAGAGAAGCATGTCTTGAGATATCTCAAGGGCACTATAGAGTATGGATTATGGTACAGACGGACAGAGGGAGTGAAGCTTCAAGGCTTCAACGATGCAGATTGGGCAGGCAGTCCATCAGACAGGAAGAGCATATCGAGAGGGATCTTCAGCATAGGATCGAAAAATGTTTCTTGGTACAACATGAAGCAGAGATCAGGTGCACTTAGTTCAGTCGAGGTATAGTACATAGAAGCCAGTTAGGCAGCATGTGAGGCCATCTGGATGAGGAAGATACTTGTTTGTTTTTTTGTTCATCAGATGGATCCGACAGTGATACATTGTGATAACAAGAGTTGCATAAAACTCTCGGTTAATCCAGTATTCCATGACAGGTCCAAGCATATTGACATCCGGTACCACCATCTCAAAGATTGTGTTCAGAGACGCATTATGTTACTTCAGTACATTCCCACGAAGGATCAGGATGCAGATATTCTGACGAAGGTGCTCGCCAAGAGAAAATTCGAATACCACAGAGGTAGGATAGGGGTCGCTGATAATCCTTTTCTCGCTGAGAGGGAGTGTTGAAAAGTCAACAAGAAATGTGTGTCTAATTTAATTTTCCCTTAATTAAATTGGACAATAAATTGTAATCTTATCACATAATCACTTGTAATAGTTAACTAAGTGTGATAGACTTAGTTAGCTCATGAAATTCGAGTTGAGGGTGGTTGGTGAGGCATGTAGAGTGATTCTATTTGTTTTAGATTCCAAGTTTCAGTTAGTGTATTAGTTTAATGCATGAGAAACCAGTTAACTCAATTAAGTGAGTTAAAGTCAGTCTAACTATTTTTAACTAATTGTTGCACTAGTGAGAGGTCAAGTGAATTAAATTAGATTTAATTCACATGCAGTGATCTGTCAAGTGACTGATGATTACTATTAATAGATGCATGCATGTCAGTTATGATGAAGGCCCAGTTGAGACAGAGGTTAAAGGGGTGTTATCTATCAGTTGTATTATTAACGGATTGCAGAGCGCAATCAAAATAACCATTTGGATGCCCATGATGTATTACGCAGTTTTGGAAGGCTGAAATTCCCAAATAATAGGGATTTAATTCTCTTACAATTACGCAAGCATGGCAGACTGAGCAGAGGCGGGAAATTGGCTAAGTGTTGATCGATTTTGTCTGGATCAGTGTGAGAAAGTTGGTAGAGTGCAATAGACTCTTGTGAGAAGAGTGCATTGTATTGTTTCATGATTCCTTGGTTGAATATGCAATAGAGATAGAGGGGTTTTGAGCAGAAAACTTTCCCCAGGAAAAATATCAGTGTTGTGGATTTATTTTCTTCTTTCTTTTACTTGGTTTGATTGTGCAATCATGTTTATTTTCTGCAATTAATTTGTAGAAGGATTCAGTATCTTGCTTTAGCATATTGCATGATCAGATTGAATCCATTGGTATACATATTGTTTGTATAATTTCTACATTTTATCAATTTATGCATTCAAAAATACAGTTTTAAAAATGAAAATTTACACATGCTATATGCATATATAAAACCAATATAGATCCATTTTGAAGAGGATTAAATCACTCGAGGTGCATACTTTTTTTCAAGTTTTGCACTCTAAAAGAGGTCCCATAGGCTATCTTTAGTCTTGTGGATGTTAAAATTTTCTTTCTTTCTTTCTCATCTTTCCAAGAGTAATTACGGTTTCCTTTACACAACTCGTGCCAGTCCTATAATAACGAGTGACCATTTAAGTTAATCATAGTTAAGAAATCTTTATGTCAAGAATTTTCATTCCTAAACAAAAAATACCCAATAAAATCTGAGGTTGAACACAATTTAAGGTGGGACTTTATAATAACTAGCTAAATCAAATTTGTGTGGGAATTATCTTAAGAATTTTGATTTGAAGGAGTACTTACTAAGTGTATGATATGCATTTATAGTTTGGAAAATTTTCACATTATTGAATTGTTTATTTTACATATATTCGTTTTGTATGTGGAATGGAGAAAATATAAATCTCAATTTCATATTAACAAAGAATAAATATAAAGAAGAGAAATTTAATATATATATATATATATAACAAACAATGATTAAGAGCATATGTTTCTTTGGTAAAATGTTATTGATTCGAGCTCAAAGAGGATTAAAATATATATACCTTTATAAATTTTAAATGAAAAAATTTCAGATAGAAATTTAATATATAATTTAGCCATAATCTTAAAATCAAATTATCATTATCATTATTATTATTATTATTCAAAAACATTAAAAATAAATAAATAAAAAACTTAATTTTAATTTAGATATTAAAAATTAATTAAATATATTTATCCCTACTTTATCGTGGAGATTCTTAATTTGTAAATAGGATTTGTTATAATATCAAGGGCCATTACTATGGCTTATCAATACTAGATGACCAAAAAACCATAACTCATTTCATATGACATTTTTTCATATAACATTTTTTTAATTAATTAATTTAATTAAAAGGATAAAAAAGACATAACTATTTTGGAGATAAATCTCAATCATTGATTTGTGTGTACTACTATGAAAATTCTAGAATATTTCATGGAGGTTAAAACCTTACCATAAACACAATAATTATTCATAATTAAATCAAAATTCTAAAAATCATTCCAAAAATCTAAATAATTAAAATTTTAAATTAATGAAAATTTTGTTAACTTTCTCATCATGTAATAAAATGTCTATTTTTTTAAAATATATTAATTTAATTTAATTTCCGAAGGCTTTTTATTTAGAAAAATGGTATATTAATTTTAAGAAGAAGTCGATGGGGCTTGGAGAAATCAAACTGGAGACACTTGAGCAGTTCGATTTTATTGGGAAATCGATTTCTAGAGTAGCAACGTTTTGTTGCCGGAAGTGATGTGCTAAGCATGGGTATGCCTCCCTAAGAAATGGTGTCATGATGTAAATGTATTGTAACAACAGATGATCTCGTCGGTTGTTCTTGATCCTGACTTGCCACAAGGTAAAGCCCTTCAGTCATTAAATGTCATTTCTGGATTTACACTTTAGGGGGGAATATTTTATAGGCCATTTTTTCGCATTTGGTCAATAGGCCTTAAAACATGATCATTCACATCCTTTGAACACTTTTTCATTCCCCCTACAAAAATCCCTAGGCATAGCTCTCTCAAATCCTTGATTTTTTGCCTGAAACTGCTTCATTTCGGTGATTTTTATGCCCAACGCGCTCTGGTTTTTCAGAGGCCAATGTTCACCAGTAGGTTGCCTCTCTCTAGACCTGCGTTGATCATCAATAGGTTCCCCTTGCTGGGGATGCGTTAATTCTAGAAATTCGGGAAAAATAAAAAGAATCATGAAGCTTCCTCTTCCAGAAACTTCTAGGAGTTGTTATAAATATTTTCCTTGGATGAAAGTCTCTAATCATATCCTATCCTACCTTGGATATTTAACCCCTTATCCCTTGAGCTTATCCTCCCACCAAGAGTGTATCTCAAGCCTAGATTGGTAAATGGATAAGAACTCTTAACTTACCATCCTCTTCTATATATTTGTGGCCATCCACAAGCTAGGGGATGGATTTTGGAGATATATTCTACCTTTATGTTGTTGTTGTGAGAATCATTATTCCATTCATTAGAGTGACATAGAGGTACAGAAGGTGGAGAGTCAAGATATCATCCAGTTATGGCACAGAAGATTGGGCCATCTACACCATGGCACTTTGAATATCATGTAACATATTTCTACAGGACTTCCAAAGGATGCACTTGAGTAGCGAGATACATGCAAATGGTGTACTTTGGGGAAGTATACCAAAGGCACCTTTCATGATAAGGAAAGTTGAGCAAAGGTGATTCTTGAGAGATTTCACTCATACACGTGTGAACTATTCTTGATAGCTTCCACAACAAAACACAAGTATTATGTGATTTTTGTAGATGATTTTTCACACAAGTATTGTATTTTCTTCATGCAGAAGAAATATCAGATGTTCTCAAAGTTTTGTGGGTTCAAGGCACTTGTCGAGAAAGATACAGGAAATAAGGTGAAGGCTCTAAGGAGTGACAATGGTGGGGAATATGTATCAAACAAATTTAAGAACTTTTTTTCTTCAAAAGGAATTTGACGATAATGATAGCACCTCATAACCCATAGTAGAATGGGGTTGCAGAAATGAAGAAAAAAACTGTTGTGGGAGCGGCACGAGTGATGTTGCATGATCAGGGCCTACTGTTGCATCTATGGGCGGAAGCATGCAACAGAAAAATATTTTTGTAGAATATAACTCCACATCGAATACTTGGGATGAGTACACCAGAGGAATATTTTTCAGGTGAGAGACCAGATGTGTAACATTTTAAAAATTTAGGTTCATCATTTTATTTCCATGTGACCAAAGATGTCAAGAAGAAGCTAGAGCCAACAATTGAGTTGGGAATATTTGTGGGGTACATTGATACACCTCACAACTATCGGGTTTACTTGCTAGAACACAAGATGAAAGTGGTCAGAAGAGACGTTAAATTCGATGAAGAGAAGGCTGTGTGAATTTCCCTTGAGAGGGAGCTTCAGTTACATGAAGTTGAGGAGCTCTTAGCTCCAAAAGAAGAGCCTCTAGATGTGGAGCAACCACAAGCAGAGGAGTAGAGGGTAGAAGCACCCACTCATGTAGAGACATCGCGAGACAGAAGGAAGCGTACCAGAGAGGTTGATGTTGGCTCACTAAGATGTCTATTTAAAAACAATCCTAATGCCTACATTAATCATCAACCCAAGGTAAGTCTTTTTATTTCAAGATTTTTCAGCACAGTTTATGCAAGTGAAACTAGAGTTTATCAAATTGAAATTGTTGTAGAAGTAAAATCTAATTCTTGAAGTTCAATCAAAGCAAATCTAAAAGAGATCATTAAGCAACTCAACAAATTAAATCAACTTAACTCTGGTATGTTCTATGAAAACAAATGGAAATGCAAAGCTTAAAGGAATTCACAATGAACCATAATTACAAACTAACATCTACAACAATCTATTAATCAGGCGGGGAATACTGAAGTAACGAAACAACAAGTAACACAGTCACGTTTTTCAATTGAAAATCTCAATGGTTGATCAACCAACAAGCTCACTCAGAATGAACAACAATCTAGTTATTCAAATAACTCTAGTAAACTCGAAAAGTAACATTCACGAGGAACATGAAAGCGATTAAGAATTTTTAAATCAATAAGATGAAAACCACTCGATGCTGATGAAATTCAAATCAATTATAAATTTTATAAAACACATAAATGATTAATTGAAAAATAGGGAAATAAGAAATATATAACACAAGACAATAGTAAAACTCCCAATGACTGGGCCTAGAGCCTCCAGAAGTCTTTACCAAATTATATTTAGAATATGATTATGGAAAAACCAATATCTCTTTCATTAAATTTAACAGTCGGGGTACAACATCGTTGAGCGCGAAAGCTTCTGTTCCGAAGGAGTGCAAATAAAATACAATTACAACATTCGTATTAACAACCTCTATTCTATTCCATCTACTGATCTTTTATATCTTTACAGAAAAATAGAACGAACAATGGCGAATCCTTAGGATTAGGGGATCCTGAGGATTTTGCAGCTGTATAACAATTTTTGTTATAGAATAAGTGAGGTCCTCCTTGATTGTCGTTGGTCTGTATAAACAGAAACAAGATCTTTTTCCTTTTCTTGGCCATTGTTGTTCAATCAGTCAAATAACAGTTAATCAGTTTAGATTTCTTGCACATAAAACAACGGAAGTTAGCCTTTTTTCCCATAATTACATTATTTATTGATAATTTTTTTTACCCTTTGTTTATAATTAATTCTTCCATATTTACTCCCAAAATGAAGGTAAACACATGAAAGTTAATAATAAATCAAGTTAATCATGAGGGTAAAACATACCTTTTTCGTGGCCCAACATAATCCCCTACTCGCCTTATTGGATGTCCTCATGCAATGAGATGGTTGAGGTGTAACAATGTCAAAGAACAGATAGGGTAAACTTCCTACTTATACAGTCTGAAACCATGTTTTTGTTTGACTCTTGCAAAAGCCCAATGTTCATGACCCTCTAGAAGATCATAATTATGGTGATAGCCCTCAGGAGGGTACCATATGATAGGACACTTGTAGCGGCACCCTATCCATGTAGGACCCATGCATAAAATTATGTTACTGTATGTGAAAACAAAAACAACAACTACTTTAAAATTTCTATAATTAAAAGGCTCTCGATTCTTAACATTGTTGGTGGATGCTTGTCATCTTTGCTTAGCTGCTAACAAGGCATCTTCTCTGATCTCTTGAAAGCATTCTCTCTCAGCTTGTACAATATCCTAGTGGAGTGGTCCCAATTTGGCTATAACCCCTTCCTTTTTCATAAATATTTTGTGTTGAGTGAAGAGATACATAGGTTTAGTGGGTTCCCCTCTGACCTAGAGATCTAGACCATGTTCTCTTTTCTGAAAAAAATTATAAGATTTAGCGATTTAGCCCACTTGATTTGATTAATAGAAAAATAGATGAATGCTTCAAACTGGATGTCTCCTATAAAGGGACTTGGGTTATTGTCTCTTTCAACCCCCCAAAAGAATTTTTGCAGATATAGTTCATACAAGAGATGCTGGAATTTCTCATTCTGTTCCGCACAACACTGGAAAAATTCTGTAGTAGTCTTAAAATCGGTGGGTTTCCCTGCCCTAATGGCCTTTAATTTTAATAACATATATCTTTCTAATAAGAACAGAGAATAATTAGTAGCAGGTGATCTACAAGGCAGGAAATCTGAGTAAATCGAGCAAATAGTATTTGTTTGTTTTGTGGCTTCTTCAAGCCGAGCTTGAGCTTTCTTTACCTTCTCCTGAACACTTCTGAAGTTGGAAAAAGTGTCATATTCAGTTGCAGTAAGCTTATTGAGTTTTTCCAGCAGCTCCTGATGTACCTGTAGTGGTACCACTTCTCTCTTATAATTAGCCAATTCTTGCTGGGCCTGTGTTAAAGTGTCTTGAAGTCTTGAAATAACAGCGTATTTTACCATAGGAGTATAAAAATGTGTTTCATATATATGAATTTCCACTGTTTGTGTTTCTAATTATGTTTGGGTTTCAACAGTGTGTGTCTCTACTTCTGTCTGAGTCTCAGCAATGTTTGTTTCTTTCTTAGGCTTCCAAGCCTTATCTGCCTCTTTTAACCATTCCCTTAATTTCTTGACTATTCTTTTCAACTTTTTGTACTTCTTGTGCAATTTCTTCAACTTGGCCCTTGCTGACTTACTTTTCTTTGTAGGGCTTCCAGTAGAAGAGGGCATAGTACCTTTTTCAGGCATAGGGGGAGTTGTATCAATTTCTAGGCCATAATCTAGTAAAACATTATTTTTTTCAGGCACTGAAGGGGCTGTGCCTATATCATTATTTTGATCCAATGGGACGGAATTTTGTTCAGGCACCATGGGAATTGTGCCTACATCAATATTTTGGTCAAATAGGACAGTGTTTTCTTCAAGCGCCATGGGAATTGTGCCTATATCAATACTTTGTTCTACTGGGACGGTGTCATCTGACTGGTTTTTGGACCTAGGAGTTCTTTCTGCAAAGTTTTCTTCCTCCAAATATTCACCACCACAGGGTGCTAAATCCCTTGAATTTTACATTTCCTCCTCAGATGGTAAAATCTCAGTGTGACCAGAACTACTAGCAGAAGCAATCTGGTCTAGAGGACAAATATGTCCCTCAGAATTCTCGAAGGGGTTTCTTTCTTCGTGAAATGCACTCATACTTTCCAGCACTCTGGCCATTTCCTCCTCATATCCTTGTATAATTCCTTCTTCTATGTTTAGAGAAGGTGTATGAGATTGTCCTACCTCATCGGCCAAGGTTGAAGCGTTTTTTCGTGAACTTAATCGCTCAGAGTGTCTTCGTTTCACCGAACCCAAGGTCAAGGGATGGTTCCTTTTTCCACTGGCTTTCCTTGGAATTAATATTTCCCTTCTTGGCTGTTCAATTTCTCTATTGTCTGGGTTTTCTTCTATTGGGGTTAGGACATGGTTTACAAAGTTTTCCTAAGTTAATTGTTGCTCAGTTAATCCATGGGTGACAATCAGCTTTATTAGACCATGATGGCTGATAACTGTGTGTGGATTTTTATCCCTCCTAACCTGACTAGATATGTCATGCAACAAAGAATTCAAGAAAAATGGAAAATTAACTGAAATTTTCTGCTTGATTATGGCTAGAAGTTTGAGTTTTCGTGGTTTTACCACATCTTGGCACCCATCGCATGTAATATACTTCTAAACGATGATTTCCAACTCCTGTCATTGTTCCTTCAAATTCACAGGGTGAATCCCTTTTCCTTTGCGTACCAAATTCTCGTCTGGATCTTGGAACACTGCGACTGCTTCATGTAGCATAACGTGCTTATCAGTACACTTTGTCCCTTCTGTAGGAAGTCTAGAAACCTCAGCTATTATAGTTTCTGATACTATTATGTCTTTTCCTTTCACAATTGTGTGTCCATTCTGCAGATTCTGCAGGAATTCTAATGCTATCTCAGTGTGGAATCCCTGTAATTTTTCCAAATATGAGGGCCAACTAGCATTCTGCAGTATAGCATGAGCTTCTTCTATAATATCGAGTATTGTGGACTCGTTGCGGATAGATATTCCACCCATGAATGATGTGTCTCAGAGGCTAAATTTTACTTTTGCATGCACTACTTGCGACTTCATAAATTTAGAACAACACAAATACTGCATGCAAATACTTTGAAACTATTAAAAAGGGTATAAATGCAATTATATGTTTGTCAAATTGGCAGGTTTCAATGGACTTTGATTATTAGTTAGCATGCTTTCTCATCATGTATACCTATGTACAACTTTTCCCCCTCTAATGAGAGAAGGGCGTCCATGCCCTTAGAGCGCAGAAAAAGAGAAAGACATTGAGGATCATTAATGCATTAGAATAATAACCAGAGTGACATACATTGTGGAAGAAATCAATCAAATCAGCTCAAATCATGAGGATGGTGTGGAATGGAAAAAAGGAAAAACGGAGAAATAATTATTATGAAAAGGATTTTTGCTTTGATGGGAAATTGTGATAGAACATGACATGTAAAAAATGGCAACAACTGCAGGAATTAAGTGATCATACATAATTAAGTTAATTCATATGTAGTTTGACCATGCATACTGGTTTTTATAAAAATAACACTATTCAAATGATAAATTCTCCTTTGGGAATGGGTTGGTAAGAATAAGTGAATATAAAATGATTGGATGTTTAACATTAAACTCCAAAGCCACAAGCAGAGCCACTGCTGCCAGCAGGCATCCATGGTCTCGACAGGGTTGCTTTTTAACCCAAAAATGAGCCAGAATCCTCTATTTAGTGTTTATATAATTTAATTATTATCATAGAGACACCATTGTGCTAGCATGGTAACCAGATAACCACAATGCAATTCAATAGGTTCTAACAAAGTAACCAGGCTGGTTCGTGATGAGACCTCTTGTCCTTCAAGCATTTTTTGGCTAGAAGGTCATTACCCTAGTGTGGTGGCCATAATGGGAATGTCACTTGTTATCTCCTTATGATCATGGTAGGCTGGCTCATGATGCGACCCCCTATCTTCTCTAAAATATTTGCATATTATTTTCATATTTGAATCATAACTAGAGGGAGGCTCATCAACTCCTTAAGAGTTAGGGATGGTGTGAGGAATGAAAAGAAATGCCAATAAAAGTTATACACTTATTCCTAAGTCACCCTACCCTAGAAGATCAACCATTGATAGTGTAAAAAGATAAACCAACATGATATTAAGAAATGATTTTTTTTCATAAGATCTCTGAAGAAAAGATATCCAGCAAGCCATTATATAGTTTGATCATATCAATGTCTGGAAATAAAGATACCCATCAAAGGTAAAAAATATCATAATTGTTATTAATATCACTGTTTTTGTCCTTCTTAGATGTGTATTCCTTATCCACAAGATGATTCCCATGACAAAATGTATGAGAAAATGGCAAAAATTCATTCAGACAACTAATTATTACAAAAGTGTGATTGTTCATTTGACTGAACAGCGACTGTTCAGCCCATTGAAAAACAACTATTCAATCGATTGAACAACAAAAACATTCAAAATAAAATCCATTGTTCTTTTGACCGAACATCAGCTGTTCAGTCAATTGAACATCAGTTGTTCAATTGATTGAACAACAAAAACACTCAAAATAAAATGTGTTGTTCTTTTGACCGAACATCAGTTGTTCAGTCGATTGAACAAAAACTGTTCAATCGATTGAACAACAAAAACACTCAAAAATAAAATCTGATGTTCTTTTGATCGAACATCGGCTGTTCAATTGATTGAACAACAAAAACACTCAAAATAAAATCCGTTGTTCTTTTGACCTAAAAACGACTGCTCAGTCAATTGAACAGTAGTTGTTCAATCAATTGAATAGAAAAAACACTCAAAAATAAAATCCGTTGTTCTTTTGACCAAACAACGGCTGTTCAGTTGATTGAATAATAGCTGTTCAAACGATTGAACAACAAAAACACACAAAAATAAAATTCATTGTTCTTTTGATGGAACAAAGGTTGTTTAGTTGATTGAACACCAGTTGTTCAATCAATTGAATAGCAGTTGTTCAATCGATTGAACAACAAAAACTCCCAAAAATAAAATCTATTGTTCTTTTGACTGAACAACGGTTGTTCAGTCGATTGAACAACAACCGTTCAATCGATTGAATAGAAAAGACACTCGAAAATAAAAATTCATTTTTCTTTTGACCAAAAAGAGGATGTTCAGTCAATTGAACAGTAGTTGTTCAATCATTTGAACAACAAAAACAAAAAATAAAATCTACTGTTCAATCAGTTGAACAACAGTTGTTCAGTCAATTCAACAAAGAACCATAATTTTTCATATTTGTACAGTGATGGAATCACAATCAAATGCAAGATAGTATATACATTACTACAAAACTGAAAGAAAAAAAAGGGGATTTTTACGAAGGTAAAGCTATCGGTCATTACTCCCTGTAGCTAAAATTTTCATGGTGGGGTCTTCACGTACCTGCTGGCAGAAAGACTCCTTTTGAGTGGTTTATGATAAAGACATACCTAATGTCCGTTTACTCGGAAGGAAGATTCAGACCCATCTATAGTGGTCAAAGTGAGAGTTTTATTGTTATGCACTTCTTGAATTGCATATGGGATGAGCCACCTTGTCTGTGGTTTACCTGGGAAGTCTTGAAATCTGGAGTCATATAGGAGTGCCCAATCTCCTTCCTGAAATGTATTTTTCTTGATAAGGTTGTCATTCCACTTAGCCCGTTGTTGCTAAATTATTGCGGTGCGTTGTAAAGAAAGTAACTGGGCTTCATCTAATTCATTTATCTGCTGAAGTCTTTTAATTTGAGCCTCTGCCAAGTCCAGTCCCACTTCTTGCGTTGTTCTGAGAGTCTTTATTTCAAATTTGATGGGAAAAATTGGCTCCTTGCCGAATACCAGTTGGTATGGAGAATATCCAATAGTATTATGCCAAGTTGGGTGGTAAGCCCACAAGGCCTCTGGCAGTCTGGTAGCCCAGTCCCGTCAATGTGTCGAGATCGTTTTATTTAGAATTTCTTCAGTGACTTTATTGGTACTTTCGACCTACTCATTCGCCAATGGGTGATATGGAGAAGTGATTCTATGTGTGATGTGGTGGTTCCATAGAGTGGCTATAATATTATGTCCTATGAATTGTGCCCCTCCGTCTGTTATCACTTCCCTGGGTAAACCATACTGCACAAATATCTCGAAAATAAAATTAATAACCGTTTCCTCTGTAGTTCTCGACAGTTCTACTCTTTTGACCTATTTTGTTACATAATCTGTGGCAACCAGTATGTAAGATTTATGGTTTGAGGGTGGATTGAATGAACCAACAAAATGCAATGCCCACATTTCAAAAGGTTCTATCACCAATTGTGGTTGTAGGGGAATTTCATCAGATTGACCGGGGCGACCCATTCTTTGGCAGCTATCATAGGCCTACAAATATTTCTTAGCATCCTTAAAAATAGTGGGCCAATAATAGCCCATTTGTAATACTTTGTGCCCGGTTTTTAATTCTGTGAATTTTCCACTGCAAGGTTCATCGTGGCAGGCCCTTAGGATGTCAAAAATTTCATCTTCCCAGATGCATCTGCGTATATTCATACCAGCCCCTATGTGGAAGAGATACCCACCAATCCAGGAAAAGCGAGCACTGCGTTGTATGATCAACTTCCTTTCTTTTGTTGTTAACTATATGGGTAGTTTTCCTACGACAAGATAATTTGCCACATCTGCATAACACGATGCTTTCAATGCTACAAAAAACAAGTGTTCATCAGGAAACTTCTCCTCCACTGCTAGCAGATCATTTATCTTTGGGACCCAAGACAGAAAATCTGCGACTGGGTTCTCCTTCCCTGGACGGTCTTTAATAGTGATATCAAATTCCTGCAAAATTTACAGCCACCGAGTCACTCTCCCATTTGTAATTGGTTTATTAGTTAAGTACCTAATGGAAGAATGATCAATATACAGAAATACTTGATAGCCAGTTATGCAATGTCTAAATTTATTTATGGTATATATGACTGCTAGAAATTCCTTTTCTGTTACTGTATAATTTAATTCGGCAGGGGTGAGATTTTTGCTGATATAATAAATAGCATAGGGCTTTTTATCTTCTTCTTTACCGAGGACAAATCCTATCGTTGTGTCTGATGAAATATGAAATGGTATTTCCCAGTTGGGTCCACACAATACTGGTGCAGTCGAGACTTTCTTTAAATCTGTAAAAGCAGTGTCACACTTATTAGACCATTTAAATTCAACGTTTCCAATTAAATCATACAAAGGAGCAACAATTTGTGAAAAAATATTTATGAACCTACGATAATATCATGCATATCCAAGGAAACTACGTACCTCCATCTGAGTACAGGGTGTGGATAGTAAGATAATTACCTCTATCTTTTCTGGATCAACCTGTATTCCAGTTGCAGAGATATAGTGTCCTAGGATTACGCCTTCCGTCATCATCATGTGACACTTTTCATTACTCAAACATGCCCTGGTGGTGATACATCATTCCAATACTTTTTCCAATGTTTGCAGTGCTTGTTAAAAATCATCCCCATATGGGGTGAAATCATCCATATAAACCTCAAGTCCTTCATTGATTAGATCGGCGAAAATGTTGAGTATGACCCTCTGAAATGTAGCTGGAGTGTTACATAAGCCAAAGGGTAACACTCTATAAGAAAACGTACCCCATGGGTAGGTGAATGTGGTTCTGTTTAGATCTTCAGGGGAAATTTGAATTTGATTATAGCTGCTGAAGCAATCAAGGAAGGAAAAGAATCGTTTCCCAGCCAATGTATCAAGGAATTGGTCGATAAATGGAAGAGGGAAGTGGTCCTTCTACGTGGCTTTGTTCAATTCTTTGTAATCCACACAAATCCGCCACTTTCCATTTTTCTTAGGGACAACTACTAGCGAAGAGACCCATTTACTATCTGAAATAGGATAAATAAAGTCCACATCCAGCAACTTCTGTATTTCCTCCTTCATGATATCTTTAAGGTGCGGGTTTAATCTTCGTTGAGGTTGCTTGATGGGACGAGCATCTTTTTCGGTATAAATGTGATGGGTACACAATTGAGGATCTATACCCTTCATGTTTGAATAGTCCCAAGAAAAATCTCCCTTGTATTTTTGTAAAGCTTTAATGAGCTTCTGTTGTTGGTCGTTATCCAAATTGTCATTGATGTTCAAATTTTTGCCCGGTTCAATTTCAATAGGTCTGCTATTAAGAACGACAGTTGTGGGTATGTGCTGGTCATCGTTATCCCTTAAAGGGTCTTCATGTGCCTCATTATCGAGAATTTCTTTTAACATTTGGCAGTTCACATTTTCTGCAGTAGATGGTTGATTAATAAAATTATTAATTATGTCATTTTCAGTATGATTTTTGAATTCAAGTGCTTCTGATACTGTGAGTGGTGAACCAGTGTTTTCTTCCAAGTATGCAGGTGGGTGTTTGTGAATTTCTACAATGGGAAGACTTGGTTTGGCAGGGGGATATAGAACAAGATTTTTTACAACATCTCCCATAGCAATGGCCATACTTTCTATCTGACAACCTATGTAAGCGTCAGCTGTGGCCAACCAAGGTCGACACAAAATCAAGGGATGTCCGTCCAATCGGATTTTTGGATTAATGACTAGGAAATATATCGGGTACTCCCATGAGTCAACAGAAACCGTGATGTCTTATAAAGTTCCTTCTGGTTTGACAACTAATCGATCAACGAGTTCCAGCAAAGTGGAGGTTGGTTCTAAAGCAGTAATGCTAAGAGTTTCACAAGTTTCTGTAGTCAAAATATTAATGGTTGTGCCTAAGTCGACTAGCGTGTTTGGGAAAGAGCGGCCATATACTTAGAATGTAACTACAGGACTCCCTGTATCTTCATACTTTATGGGTGTCTCCCGACCCAATAATAAATCAGACAAGGTTCCTATGACATGGACGGTTGGCGGAGTTTTTGTTTTCCTCACAAGTTTTTTTGTACATAGTTCTTTAATTGTCTTAGCATAGATAGGAATTTATTAAATGGCCTGGAGGAGAGGAATTTTAATAAAAATATTTTTAAGTTCCCCCAAAAGATCAAAATCTGGATAGACAATTGTTTTAGGTATCACTAATCTTTTAGCGAACGGGGGAGAAGCACTAACAAGTTTCCCATAGTGTTCTTGTTCACTCATGCCTTCTTCCTAACTTACTTTTGTATTGATTACTGTTGATGGATTAATTTCAGTTGGGGGTTCTGATTTGTCTTATTGCATATCTGTGACTTCCCCCAGGGTTATAATGCACCCAGATATCAGCCTAAGTTCACTACATTCTTTTTGCTCGATTTCAAGGTCTGGATTTTCAACAATTTGGATCAACTGCACTGGTCTATTGTTGGGATTCAGGTTCGATTGAGCTGGAAGTTGAGGGCGTATTAAAGGCTAAGAATTCGGTGGTAACAGATATGGAGCTAGTAATGTGGGTTGAGGTTGAGGATCCGTTCCCATAGGTGGATTATTTATTCCCAGGGGTTACTGCCAGTTTTGGGACAAGTTGGTATTTTGTGAGGTAGAGGCAGGCCAGTGGGATGAATATGGATTTTTTTTTCAAAATGGAGGAGAGAAAGAAGAATTTGGCCAACTTCTTCTTGGAAAGGATTGGGTTGACCAAGGGGGCATTGAGAATGGTTGGGATGGCCAGGTAGAAAAAGGTTGTTGATTTTTCCATGTCGTCCCAGGGTTTTGCAGTTGATTAAATTGCGAATAAGGAAAGAACTAATATGGGTCTTGTGACATACTTGTAGCTCGGGCTTGCCACTATTGACGTTGATTCATTAAATATATTGGTTTTTTTTCCTCTTATGCTTCCTTGAAGATTGCTTTCAACCCTGGTAGTGACGGGCAATGTTCAGTGGCATGGTCTTTTGTACAGAAGGCGCATGTTTGGACCGGGTCCAATGGGCATTCTCACTAGCTGTGCTTCTTTCGACAACGTGGGAAAATGACAGCCAAGTTCTGCTCTGCTAATGATTTCTTCTGCTTGGCCTACAAGACGTCTAATTGTGTCGTAAGGGTACACAAGATGTCAGTATTGAAATCTTCCAAGAGATTGTCGATTTATGTTCTCATTATGTTGCCACCTGAATTTTTGTTATTTTTGACAGCTGAATCCATCCTACTGGTTACATGTGCGTGCTACCTCTAGAGAACTTGACACATAATGAAATAATATCGTCATAAATTTCCTGATAGATGTCTCCCTTCCCCATTATATGTAATGTTTATATCCATTCATATTTCATTCCTTTTATCATCGTTACTTTTAAGACATCTTTAGACAATGCAGTATAAGGAGACCTTTGAAAATTGTATTGGAATCATTCAACATATTCCTCTAATGTCTCGTTATATTTTGCAGTCATGCTGAAGATTTCATCTTTTAATTCTCTATTCTGGCAACAATCTTGGTATTTAGCAAGAAAATAATTTTTCATTTGATCCCAATTATTAATGGTTCCTCCATCGAGCCCCATAAACCAGCGTAAAGCTTTCCCTTTCAATGTAGAGGGGAACAGTTTCAATTTTTGAGGGTCAGTGGTGTAATCGTATCCCCTACACAAAACATCAAATTCAAATAAGAACGCATACGGATCTTCCGAAGTCAATCCATCGAAAGTGGGGATGTTTTGTAATGGAATAACTTTCATAGGGGCATTGGCGACTGGGTAAACAATGGGGTGTTCCAATGTTGATGTTTGTCCCTGGGGTTGATTGTGCACCATCTAATCAAAGATGTGCCAATAACCTTTAGGGATTTCCTAGTCTGGGAGATTAATTCGGGCTGCACTAGAAGTCATTTTTCAGAAAGGTCTTACAGTACTACCACGGTTTGGGATGTCAGGTGTTTCTTCTTCAAACAATATTTTAGGAGATCCAGGCTCTGAGGATTTTAGATTTGTTTCCACAACACCACTGGTTTCCCCCTCTCCTTCTTGCAATTTGCAAGAATTTCTCTCTTGCGAAGGGCCAGGACTTAGATGTTCTGTTATCTGAAAAATTTGTTCAGACTCTTTCGTTTCGCTATGGATCTCAGCGTAGGCTGCAGATGGTGAGCCTGATGCCTGAGGGATTATAGTAGAACTCTTTTCAGAAATGATTTTGGGTCCTACAGATGCCTGAGATTTAGCTTTTATTATAATTTCATCTATAAATGTTGTTCTTCCAAGGGTCACCGGTCCCTTGGATTTCTTGGATTTGGATGGAGGGTTCAGATTTGTTTCTAACTTTTTCTTTCTATTCATTCATAAAAAAACTACTTCTATTCAACCTCTATATTTTTTCTGAAAAGTGAGACAATGGACAAGCGTTTTTCTTGCTGGTATGCAGGTTCTTACCTTCCATTTTTAATACCTAATTCTTCTTCAACAAAAGAAAAATAAAAACATCACTTGCAAACACTCTCCCCGGCAACGACACCAAAATGTTGGCTCACTGAGATGTCTATTTAAAAAAATCCCAATGCCTACATTAATCATCAATCCAGGGTAAGTCTTTTTATTTCAAGAGTGTTCAGCACAGTCTACCCAAGTGAAACTAGAGGTTATCAAATCGGAATCATTGCAGAAGTAAAATCTAATTCTTGAAGTTCAATCAAAGAAACTCTGAAAGCAATCATTAAACAACTCAACTGATTAAATCAACTTAAATATGATATGTTCTATGAAAGAACATGGAAATGCAAAGCTTAATGGAGTTCACAATGAACCATAATTACAAACTAACATCTACAACATTCTATTAATCAAGCAGGGAATATTGCAGTAACTGAACAACAAGTAACACAGTCACGTTCTGCAATTGAAATTCTCAATGGCTGATCAACCAACAAGCTCACTCAAAATGAAAAACAATGTAATTATTCAAATAACTCTAATAAATGCGAGAAGTAACATTCATGAGGAAAATGAAAGTGATTAAGACTTTTTAAATCAATAAGATGCAAACCACTTGATTCTGATAAAATTCGAATCAATTATAAATTATATAAAACACATAAATGATTATTTGAAAAACAGGGAAATAAGAATATAACACAAGATGACAGTAGAACTCCCAGTGACTGGGCCCAGGGCCTTCAAAAGTCTCTGCCAAATGATCTTCAAAATACGATTATGGAAAAACCAATATCTCTTTCATTAAATTTAACAGTCGGGGTACAACATCGTTGAGTGCAAAAGCTTCTATTCAGAAGGAGTTCAAATAAAATACAATTATAACATATGGATTAACAACCTCTATTATATTCCATCTATTGATCTTTTATATCTTTACAGAAAAATAGAACAGATAATGGAAAATCCTTGAGATTAGGGGATCCTAAGGATTTCGTAGTTTGTAAAAAATATTTCAGTAATAATCACATGCAATGGAACATTGTCAATGCGTTTCGAACCAACTAGTGTGGTTCATCATCAGGACTAGGTTGTTGATGAACCACACTGGTTGGTTCGAAACACGTCGACAATGTTTCATTGCATGTGATTATTACCGAAAGATTTTTTACAATTTATATGATGGATCACAGAAGCATAGATTCTGAAGATTTCATAGTTGTCTAACAGTTTGTGTTATAGAATAAGCGAGGTCCTCTTCGATTGTCGCTGGTCTGTATAAACATAAACGAGATCTTGTTCCTTTTGTTGGCCGTTGTTGTTCAATCATTCGAACAACGGTTAATCAGTTTAAATTTCTTGCACATAAAAACATCGAAAGTTAGCCTTTTTTCCCATAATTACATTATTTATTGATAATTGGTTTTACCCTTTGTTTATAATTAATTCTTCCATATTTACTCCCAAAATGAAGGTAAACACATGAAAGTTAATAATAAATCAAGTTAATTATGAGGGTAAAACGTACCTTTTTCGTGGCCCAATAGATGACAGGTTGGTTCTTAATGCTAGAGAGAATGTGGGAGCACCCACATCACAAAGTAGGAAGAGAAGGTCCCCAGAGCGGTACACTGACTACATGGCTCTTATCAGTGAGAGTGTAGAGATAGAGCCATCATATTTTGAGGAAGCAATCCAACAACCAATTCGGTTGATGCCATGGTTGAGGAGTATGACTCCATTATCAAAAACAATTCATGGGAAGTTGTCCCAAGACCAAAGGGGAAGTCAGTTGTAGGATCTAAGTGGATCTACAAGGTGAAGCGGACATCAGATGGGAGTGTGGAGAAACAGAAGGCCATATTTGTGTCTAGATGGTTCTCTCAAGTGGAGGGGATTGATTATGATGATACCTTTGCACCAGTTGCAAGGTACTCATCAATTAGATCCATCCTTGCACTTTTAGTGTAGATGGGATGGAAGATACATCATATGGACATAAAGACAACCTTCCTCAATTGAGTGATTGAGGAAGAGGTGTACATTAAGCAGCCAGAAAGTTTTGAGACCATAGACAGAGAGTCACATGTGTTTAGACTCAAGAGAGAACTGTATGGGCTGAAGAAAGAACCCTGTAATTGGTACACCAAGATTGACAACAACTTCACCAGGTTCAGCTTCACCAAAAGTGAAGCAGATGTGAACCTTCACCATATTGTGGTAGAAGGTAAAATTTTGATCATTTTACTTTATTTCGGTGATTTTACACTGATTAGTGATGAGCAGCTCATCAAGTCTTTCAAAGAGGATCTTGCATGATAATTTGAGATGAAGGAGATGGGGCTCTTGCATTATTTCCTGGGATTGGAAATTTTCCAAAGAGATGGGGAGATATTTGTATCTCAAGGCAAGTATGCCAACGATATTCTCAGGAAGTTCCACATGGATGGCATCAAACCCATGGAGACTCCTCTAACAAGAAATTGGAGGAAGGAGGATGCTAATTCAAGTGAAGTAGTAGATGCTACCATCTACAGGAAGCTTGTGGGTTCACTCATGTATTTGGTGAACACATGACCAGACATATGATATGCGGTTAACCTGCTTAGTCAAGCTATGGTTAAGCCTACCAGGCTATTTTTTAAGGCAAGAAAGCATGTGTTGAGATACATCAGAGGCACTACAAAGTTTGGGTTACGGTACAGATAGATAGAGGGATTGAAGCTTTAGGGCTTCACATATGCAAATTGGGAAAGGAGTCCATATGACAAGAAAAGCACATAAGGGGGCATATTTAGCATTGGATCAGTAGTAGTTTCCTGGTACAATAGGAAACAAAGATCAGTTGCACTCAGTTCAGCAGAGGTAGAGTACATGGTTGCCAGTCAGGCAGCATGTGAGGCCATTTGGATGAGGAAGATACTTGTTGGTTTGTTTGGTCGACAGACAGATCCAAAAGTGATTTATTGTGATAACCAGAGTTGCATCAAACTCTCGATTAATCTAGTTTTTCATGACAGGTCCAAGCATATTGATATTTTGTATCACCATCTCAGAGATTTTGTGCAGAGGAGTATTATGTCATTAGAGTACATTCCCACAAGGGAGCATCATGTAGACATCTTGATGAAGGCACTACCAAGAAGCAAATTCGAGTTCCATAGAAGCAAGGTTGGGGTAGTAGACAATCCCTTTCTTGTTGAGAGGGAGTGTTGAAATTGGAAAAAATAATGGAATCTAATTTAATTTTCCCTTAATTAAATTAGAAGGGAATTGTAATTCCACATCACATGACAGCTTGTATGAGTTAACTGAGTCATTAAGACTTATTTAGCTCAGTTAATTCGAGTTGCAGGTCAAATTGGAGGCATGTAGAGTTCTCTCTAATTTTTCGGGTGTCCAGTTGCAGTTTATTTATAGTTGTAATTGTCTAACTTAATTATTTGAGTTAAAATTAGTTTAACTAGTTCTAACTGATGGATGACCTAGTGAGAGGTCCAGTGAATTAAATCTGATTTATTTCACATGTAGTGATCAATTAGATAATTGACAATTTTCTATAAATAGTTGTTGCATGTTAGTTCTAAGAGTGACCTAGTTGAAATTGGAGTTAAAGGGAAGTAGATTATCAGTTGTACTATTAGAAAATTGTATAGTTCATGCATGAGGTCAGCAGGACGCCTTATATGAATTGCGCAATAAATTCCTGAGAATTTCATAATTAATAGGGGCTCAATTCATCCAGGAATGCGTAAGAAAGGCTAAGCAACCCACAGGCAGGAAATTAGTTAAGTATTGGACCATTCTTGTTGGGATCAGAGTGAGACAATCAGAGATAGTGCAGAGAGGTATCAACCCTAAAAGAAGCAATGTATTTTTTCATATTCTTAACTTAATGCAATATAGATATAATAGGGTTTTAGCTGATACTTTCCCCATATACATCTTTGTGTTGTGCGATTGAAATTATTTATCTTTCTTGTTCATGTGATTTTGTGATCGTATTTGGTTTCCACAAATTTGTAGAAAAGATTCAAGTATTTGTTGAATCTCTAATTAAACTGAGAGGGGGGGGGGGGGTGAATCATTTTAATACATTCCTGATCTTTTAAACTTTTCACTAAACTTATTTACACCTTCATTTCAAACTCTATTTGATGTGAGAGTAATTTTAGAATGTAATCAGAAAGTATTAGTTTAATAGAGCAGTAGACTTAATATGAGGGCAGCAGGTATTAAGCAAATAATACATATCAGATCAATACATAAATATCATGCACAGAGACACCAGATATAAGTGGAAACCCATAAAGGGAGAAAACCACATCTTATTATTGTTGTGATGCAAAGGCAAACTCCAACTCCCTCTCACCACTGTTTTTCTGCAGGCACCAACCTACAGGAGGCTCCTACCTCAATTCTGCAAGCTACAACTTGCAAGGAAGCACCAACTCCCTTCAGTTTTCTGCAGGCACCAACCTACAGGAGGCTCCAACCTCGGTCAGCTACAACTGACAGCTATCAGGCTGCAACTTGATAGGGAAGCTCCAACTTCCTCATTTTCTAAAACTGAATGTTTGCTGATTTACCTCAGATATTAGCTCTGTTCTGTAGCTTCTCTTAATCTTCTCTGCCTTCTATATTCTGCATTCTCTCTCTATATGCTCTCTCCCTTGCTCCAAAAAAAACCACTCTGCATATCAAGATGATATTATTTATAGATTTCCTCACATGACTGTTTGTATTCTGCTTGGAATTCGAAATGGAAAGTCATGTCTCTTTGCCTTCTGCCTTCTTACTCCTTTTATCAGCTTACTCATAAATTATAACTGTAGGCGTCAATTTTAACATTACAGTGGGAATTTGTTTTCTCTCGGAGACTTGCCAATGCATCACAACAATATAAAGTTAAATAAAACATTTACATTCAAATTTAAATGAGAACTCCAGCTCACTCATTTTGTCTCTTGGCTTGCTGCGCATTTGTCTTTTCTCTAACTGTCTCTTTGTCCCTTTCTCTTCTCTGTATGCCTTCCTGTTTATGGCTGCTGCGTAACTCCTGAATTTATGAACTGCATTTTTATTTTATTTTTATACCAGCGCTTTATATATAAATGAATCTGCTGACTGTAATTCAATCTTTTACACGCAGCAAGTGTCTTGTTGATGTGGCGAGTTCCGCAGGCCGGAACATACATATATTCCAATTGTATCACATTAATAATCGCCCTCCCGTTAAGCTGAGGCCCGTGGGTCTACAGACCACGCGGCATGTTTTAATACAACCGCAACCATGTTTTATATATCTCACAGCAAATATTTTATATAAACAATTGCCCTCCACCTTAAGCCGAGGCCCGTGGGTCCACAGACCACGCGGCACTTTTCAATACAATCGCAACAACTTTTTATATATATATATTTATATATAACAGCGCCTTCACAAATTTCCGTTTGCGATTAGAACTGGAACTCAAACACTTGTTAATCATAGTTAATAAGCCCATCGGGTCCGGGCTTCAATCAAATGCAATCGGGGTGCATAATAGAAAAGTTCTGATTGCGATCAGAACACAAATGCGATTTGCATATATCAACTCCCGCTTATAAATGGATCAGGTCCACCACTTCAATCGCAGCGTTTTACAAATTCGTGCGATTGGAACTCGGATGCGATTATCAATTAACTGTGGTACATAACTCGATCGGGTCCGCCACTTCAATCGCAGCGTTTTACAAAGTCGTGCGATTGGAACTCGGATGCGATTAGCAATTAACTGTGGTACATAACTCGATCAGGTCTGGCATTTCAATCGCAATCGCAACTTTCTGTTGCGATGTTCTGCTGCCCTTGCGATCTCCGATTGCGATTGGGTGAGGGTCCCACTTTATATTACTTCCTTTCCATTGATCATAACACGCTCCACTTAAATATATATCAATGTATATGCCTTGGACCATTGCAGAATATGAAATGAGTGACATTTATATGTATTGTGATGGATATTATATATATATATGTGTCCGCCAGCTGGTTAGGCGATTCCTGGAATAATGTTTATGAATTATGTTAATTCTATACCGCCGGTTGGAGTGTGTGATTCCTGGAATTTGGTTTTGCATTATATGCGTAACGCTCGGCTTGGGGTATGACTCTCGGAATTATATATCTGTCCTCCGGGTTGGGCGATTCTCGGAATTATAATAGCTCTATGCCTCTGTCTCTCCTCTGCTCCGTCGGTTGGAGAGTGCGATTCCCGAAATTTTGTAACTGCTCTCTGCCTCTGTCTCTGCTTCTGTCACTCTGCCTCTGATAACGGTTCTTCACTGTGCTTCTATGACTGTTACATTTTGACTTTCTTCTTGCTGCCTCTATTGCTTTCGTTGTGCCTCTTTTGCCTTCCTTTGCTACATCGCTACCTCTTTTGCCTGAGTGCTGCCTCCTTTGCCATCATTGACAATATTTCCAACAGTATCCCCCTTTGGCATTGATGGCAATCCACTTTCTCTGTTTTCTTTCTCTTTCTCTTGTTGCTTGCTCTTCCTGTTTGCTATTTGTTCTTCCTCCCCCTTTGACATCAATGGCAAAGGATGACTCCTCATCCCTCCATATGGGTTCTGTCATTGTATTTCCTTTCTCTGAGTTACGTTTAGGTCCTCTTCTGCCGAAATTGGACTATGCTGTGTTTCATTTGTAGTGCCTGTAATATGTGCTAGATTGCAGACAAAGATGATGCATTTTACGATTGAAAGGTTCTTGTTGCTTCTGAATGCTGATAATATTGATAATGTTGATCCTGTGGACTTGTTTTATGCTTATCTTGCTGGCTATTCTCCCCCTGGAATGATATCTTCGTTTTGTTCTCCCCCTGAGACTGTACTTTCTCTTCATATTAGAGAATAGTATCTACAGATACTACCCCTAGTTTGTCTCTCAAGTATTCGAATGGTTCTCTGTCAAGTGGTTTGGTAAATATATCTGCTATCTGTTCTTTCGTTGATACATAGTCCAGTTTAACTATCTTCTGAGCCACTTGTTCTCGGAGAAAATGATACTTGATTGGTATATGTTTAGTTTTTGAATGAAGCACAAGATTTTTAGATATACTTATAGCACTTGTATTATCACATTTGATTGAGATAGGTTCATTAATGCTTACCTTCATGTCTTGAAGTGTCTGCTTCATCCACATGACTTGTGTGCAACATGCTGCTGCTGCTATATATTCTGCTTCAGCTGTAGACAGAGATATGGATGTTTGTTTCTTGCTTAGCCATGCCACCAGACTTTCTCCTAGATAGAATGCACCTCCACTTGTACTCTTCCTGTCATCCACACAGCTGGCCCAATATGCATCTGTGTATGTTGTTAAGGTGAAGCTTTTGCCTTTAGGATACCAAAGCCCATATTGTGCGGTTCCTTGTAGATATCTGAGTATTCTTTTTACTGCCAGAAGATGGTTTTGTTTAGGTGCTGCTTGATATCTTGCCACTAGTCCTACTGCTAGCATGATGTCTGGTCTTGAAGCTGTCAAGTACATCAGGCTTCCTATCATGGATCTGTAGAGTTTTTGATCTACATCTGCAGACCTATCATCAGCACACAGCTTGCATCCGTGATCATGGGGGTTGTCATTGGTTTGCAGTCCTCCATTTTGAATTTTTTCATCATTTCTTTTAAGTATTTTTCTTGAGAAATGAATGTGCCTGTGTTCTTTTGCTGAATTTGCAGTCCCAAGTAGAAACTGAGTTCTCCAATCATAGACATTTCAAACTCTGTTTTCATCTCATTAGCAAACCCTTTTGCTAGTTCATCTTTGTTGCTTCCAAACATAATGTCATCAACATATACAACAACAATTAGGAGTTCATTTTCATGCGCTTTTATGTATAGATTGCTGTCTACTCCACCTCTCTTAAAACCATGTTTTTGCAAATATTTGTCCAGTCTTGAGTACCAAGCACGAGGAGCCTGTTTCAGTCCATATAGGGCCTTCTTCAGTCTGCACACATAGTCTTCTTTGTCTGTCAATGAGAAGCCTTTTGGTTGTTCCATGTACACTTCTTCTTCTAGATCTCCATTAAGAAAAGCAGACTTTACATCCATTTGATATACCTTGAAGTCTTGATAGCATGCAAATGCCAGGAACATTCCGATAGCTTCCATTCTAGCTACAGGGGCAAATGTTTCATCATAATCAAGTCCTTCTATTTGTGAGTATCCTTTGCAGACCAGCCTTGCTTTGTTCCTGATTACTTGTCCTTGCTCATTCATTTTGTTTTTGAATACCCATTTTGAACCAATGATATTTTTCTCAATAGGTCTAAGAACTAGTTCCCAGGTATTGTTCTTCTCAATTTGGTCCAATTCTTCATTCATTGCTTTTACCCAATACTTGTCCTTGCTGGCTTCTTCAAATTTCTTTGGCTCTATTTGTGATAACATGGCTATGTATACTTCTTATGTTTGTTCTGTTAGCTGCCTTCTTGTCTGAACTCCTGCTTTCTTGTCTCCTATGATCTGATCTTCAGGATGATTCTTCTGAGTGTATCTTGAGGGGGTTTTCGTGCTCAGCTCTGCATTATTTGTTGTCTTGCTTGTTTCATCATCATCCTTGTCTTCCTCTTCAAGGTTGTCTGATGGACTGCAGCAGTCTGTATTTCTTGTATTGTTTGGAAGTTCTTCATCAAATCTCACATCAATACTTTCAACTATCTTCCGAAGGATCTTGTTGTAGCACGTGTACCCTTTGCTTTTGGAAGCATATCCTAGAAAAATCCCTTCATCTGCTCTTGCATCAAATTTCCCAAGGTTTTCATCATTATTCTTTATGTAACACTTGCTACCAAAGACTCTGAAATGTTTTATTGAAGCTCGCTTTCCATGCCATAGTTCATATGGAGTTTTGTCACTACTTGGCCTTAAGTGAGCTTTATTAAGGATATGTACTGCTTCTGCCCAGAAGGTTTGAGCAATATTATTCTCTTGCATCATAGCTCTGGCTATTTGTTGTACAGACCTGTTTTGTCTCTCTGCTACTCCATTCTGCTGAGGTGTCCCTGCAATAGTAAATTGTTGCTTTATTCCATATTCATTACATAGGTCTGCAAAGTCATAATCTGTGAATTCTCCTCCTCTGTCTGATCTGATACATTTCAGCTTGCATCCAGTTTGATTTTCTGCTAATGCTCTGAATATCTTAAATTTTTCCAATGCTTCTGATTTATTTTTGAGAAAGGCAACCCATGTCATTCTGGAGAAGTCATCTATTATTAGCATGAAATAGGATTCTCCACTTGGTGTTCTAGTTCTAGCAGGTCCACATAGGTCCATGTGCACAAGCTGGAGTGGTCTTCTTGTTGACAACTCCTCTTTAGATTTAAAGGATGTGCGAGTCTGTTTCCCTAATTGACAAGATTTGCATATAGTACTAGAAGGCCTTTTTATTTCTGGCATGTCTTTGACAGCTTTCTTCTTGCTCAATTTGATGATATGGTCAAAGCTGAGATGTCCCAATCTCCTATGCCACAACCATGACTCCTCAAGTTTGCTAAGATGGCAGGCTTCATCTTCCTCTTTCACTATGTATACATTGTTCTCTGTTCGAACACCTTTGAGCAAAGTCTTTCCTGTTGTGCTTGACCTGACTACACAATTTTGTGCTCTAAAAAGAACTTCACGGCCTTTGTCACACATCTGACTGACACTCAGTAAATTTGCTTTCAGTCCATCCACAAATAGTACCTCTTGGGCTTTTCCTCTGCCATTGTCTATGTTGACTGAGCCTTTTCCTTTGATCTTTCCTGATTTATCATTACCAAAAATAACATTGCCAGATTTCTTTTCATCAAGAGTTATAAACTTGCTTCTGTCTCCAGTCATGTGTTTGGAGCAGCCACTGTCCAAGTACCACTGGCTTTTCAGATCTTGAGCAGTTAGAGCCAGGTCACATTTATTCACCTTCTTTATCCACTAGAGGCCCCCTTTTGAACATTTGATTATAGTTTTTGCATAATTGTGAGCATGAACAAAATTTCTTTGACTCATAAACCTCCTTGAGGTATTGAACATCGATCTTTGTCTATACTTTCTACATTCAATAATTTTATGGCCAAATTCCTTACAATAAAAACAATAACCATAGAAATTATTTGCATACCTGATGTAAGGTTGTTTTCTCCATTTGTTTGTTTGAGATAGCCTCTTTATTGTTTGCATCTTTTGCAGGTCTGAATTACTCTTCCTTGCATAACAATATGTAGCAATGTGCCCTGGCTTGTGGCAGACATAGCAGGTGGCATTCTTCATAGGAGGGAAGAATTTCCTCTGATGACTTCCAAATTTGATATACTTAGGGGCATATGATTCTTTTTCTGCCATCTTAGTATTCATTATATTCTTTGTTACTAGAGGTTTCTTCTGCTCTCTGTCTCTCTTATTGCAGATATCTTGTTTTGTAGGAATTATTTGAGCTACTTCCTCATCCTTCTTTGCTTTTACAAAAGTAATCTCTCTGTCAACCTTTTATTTTCCTTTACTTGATTCTCCTTCGTAGCTTATTCCAGTCTTTATCATAGGGGATCTTTGAGCAGCCAAAATTTCATTCAACTTAATAGAGCTTGTTGTTTGAGAAGGGTATATAGAAACTTTCTGTTGAGCCTTTTCTAATTTCTTTCTCAGACATAGAATTTCTTCTTCCAGCTTCTCTTGTTCTCGAGATTTATCTTTAATTTGTTGAAGTAACATATCTTCTATCTTATTGGCTTCTTCAAGCCTTACCTTCAGCAGCATGAGGACTTCTGAATTTTGTTCTTCTTTAACACATTTGAGGAGAATATCTTTTTGTTTTCTACATTTTAGTTTGAGTCTCTCAATCTCCTCCAGAGCACTTCTTAGCTCCCCCTCAAGATCGACTTCCCCTTCTTCTTCTTCTTCTAGCAAGAGTCCTTCAGGATCTTCTATGGCCATTAGTAGAAATTCAGATGTTCCCTCTTCTCCTAAGGGTTCATCTGAGTCTTCAGATGCACTGCTGTCTTGCTGTGCATAGAAGGATTTTCTGTTGAATTTCTTTCCTTTCTGCCAATTATTTGATGTGTCTTTCTCTGATTCTTGAGCTTGATTTCTTACTTTCTTGTGAGGACATTTAGCAGCATAATGTCCAACTCTTCCACAGTTAAAGAATTTGAAGGGAAGTTTACCTTTGTATCTACCTGAGCCTCTATCCAGTTTCTTGACAAATTTTGCTTCTTCTTCATCTGAGCAAGAGCATATTTCTTCCTCTTCTTCTTTCTTCTTTTCTGTTTTAAAGGCTGCTTCCCTCGAACTTGGTTTCTTCTGTGGGAGCCTCATTTCACAGGCTGTTAGATTTCCAAGTAGCTGGTTCATGGTCAAAGTCTCCCAATCCGCTGTCTCTTCTATTGCAGACACCTTCGGATTAAATTTGGATGGGAGTGATCTCAGAATCTTTTGCACAACTATACCTTCTGGTATGGTTTCTCCAAGAGCTTTCATATTGTTAACAATTTCTGCAACTTTTAAGAAGAAGCTGCCAACATCTTCATCATCATTCATTTTAAAGTTTTCAAACTGGGCTCTATATACTTGAAGTTTGGCAGTTTTTACTTTCTGGTCTCCCTCATGTATGTCTTCAAGAGTATCCCATATTTTCTTGGCAGTGTCTTTGTGCATTACTTTAATAAACTATGCTTCACATAATCCATTCAGGATGGCATTCATGGCTTTTGCATTAGCCACAAAATCTTGTTTTGAGTCCTTTTCTGAGTCAGTTGCCTTCGGGGCATATCCTAATTGCACAGCAGCCCAGACTTCTATTCCTAGAGACATTATGTATGTCTTCATTCTGATTTTCCAGAAAGCATAATTTTCACCGATGAAGAAAGGGGCTTTATTGGTTGAGCATCCTTCTTTACTAGCCATCTTGGGAACCTAGGATCTCCTTTCAATTGTTAGACTTGTACAAAGGAACCCGCTCTGATACCAATTGTTGAATCTCTAATTAAACTGAGAGGGGGGGGGTGAATCAGTTTAATACATTCCTGATCTTTTAAACTTTTCAATAAACTTATTTACACCTTCATTTCAAACTCTATTTAATGTGAGAGTAATATTAGAATGTAATATGAAAGTATTAGTTTAATAGAGCAGTAGACTTAATTTGAGAGCAACAGGTATTAAGCAAATGATACATATCAGATCAATAATAAATATCATGCACAGAGACACTAGATATAAGTGGAAACCCATAAAGGGAGAAAACCACATCTTATTATTGTTGTGATGCAAAGGCAAGCTCCAACTCCCTCTCACCACTGTTTTTCTGCAGGCACCAACCTACAGGAGGCTCCTACCTCAATTCTGCGAGCTACAACTTGCAAGGAAGCACCAACTCCCTTCAGTTTTCTGCAGGCACCAACCTACAGGAGGCTCCAACCTCAGTCAGCTACAACTGACAGCTATCAGGATGCAACTTGATAGGGAAGCTCCAACTTCCTCATTTTCTAAAACTGAATGTTTGCTGATTTACCTCAGATATCAGCTCTGTTCTGTAGCTTCTCTTAATCTTCTCTGCCTTCTATATTCTGCATTCTCTCTATATATGCTCTCTCCCTTGCTCCAAAAAAAAACTCAATTTGCATATCAAGATGATATTATTTATAGATTTCCTCACATGACTGTTTGTATTCTGCTTGGAATTCGAAATGGAAAGTCATGTCTCTTTGCCTTCTGCCTTCTTACTCCTTTTATCAGCTTACTCATAAATTATAACTGTAGGCGTCAATTTTAACATTACAGTGGGAATTTGTTTTCTCTCGGAGACTTGCCAATGCATCACAACAATATAAAGTTAAATAAAACATTTACATTCAAATTTAAATGAGAACTCCAGCTCACTCATTTTGTCTCTTGGCTTGCTGCGCATTTGTCTTTTCTCTAACTGTCTCTTTGTCCCTTTCTCTTCTCTGTATGCCTTCCTGTTTATGGCTGCTGCGTAACTCCTGAATTTATGAATTGCATTTTTATTTTATTTTTATACCAGCGCTTTATATATAAATGAATCTGCTGACTGTAATTCAATCCTTTACACGCAGCAAGTGTCTTGTTGATGTGGCGAGTTCCGCTGGCCGGAACATACATATATTACAATTGTATTACATTAATAATTGCCCTCCCGTTAAGCTGAGGCCCGTGGTCTACAGACCACGCGACATGTTTTAATACAACCGCAACCATGTTTTATATGTCTCACTGCAATTATTTTATATAAACAATCGCCCTCCACCTTAAGCCGAGGCCCATGGGTCCACAGACCACGCGGTACTTTTCAATACAATCGCAACAACTTTTTATATATATATATTTATATATAACAGCGCCTTCACAAATTTCCGTTTGCGATTAGAACTGGAACTCAAACACTTGTTAATCATAGTTAATAAGCCCATCGGGTCCGGGCTTCAATCAAATGCAATCGGGGCGCATAATAGAAAAGTTCCGATTGCGATCAGAACATGGATGCGATTTGCATATATCAACTCCCGCTTATAACTGGATCGGGTCCGCCACTTCAATCGCAACGTTTTACAAATTCGTGCGATTGGAACTCGGATGCGATTAGCAATTAACTGTGGTACATAACTCGATCGGGTCCGCCACTTCAATCGCAGCGTTTTACAAAGTCGTGCGATTGGAACTCGGATGCGATTGGCAATTAACTGTGGTACATAACTCGATCGGGTCCGCCACTTCAATCGCAGCGTTTTACAAAGTCGTGCGATTGGAACTCGGATGCGATTGGCAATTAACTGTGGTACATAACTCGATCGGGTCCGCCACTTCAATCGCAATCGCAACTTTCTGTTGCGATGTTCCGCTGCCCTTGCGATCTCCGATTGCGATTGGGTGAGGGTCCCACTTTATATTACTTCCTTTCCATTGATCATAACACGCTCCACTTAAATATATATCAATGTATATGCCTTGGACCATTGCAGAATATGAAATGTGTGACATTTATATGTATTGTGATGGATATTATATATATATATGTGTCTGCCAGCGGGTTAGGCGATTCCCAGAATAATGTTTATGAATTATGTTAAATCTATAACGCCGGTTGGAGTGTGCGATTCCCGGAATTTGGTTTTGCATTATATGCGTAACGCCCGGCTTGGGGTATGATTCTCAGAATTATATATCTGTCCTCCGGGTTGGGCGATTCTCGGAATTTTGTAACTGCTCTCTGCCTCTGTCTCTGCTTCTGTCACTCTGCCTCTGTCTCTATCTTCCGATAACGGTTCTTCACTGTGCTTCTATGACTGTTACATTTTGACTTTCTTCTTGCTGCCTATATTGCTTTCGCTGTGCCTCTTTTGCCTTCCTTTGCTACAGCGCTGCCTTTTGTGCCTGAGTGCTGCCTCCTTTGCCATCAATGACAATATTTCCAACAGTATTTTGTTTTAGCATATTGCAAGATTAGTTGAATCTATGTGGATGTTATACATTAAGGGATAACCTCACTCTGGTAGAGAATAAAATGAAACAACATGCAGATCAACATCACAGTGAAAGAAGTTTTGATATAGGCAATTGGGTATTTTTAAGACTACAACCATACAAACAAATGTCCCTCAAGCAAGCTAAGAAGGATAATAAATTATCACCCAAGTATTATGGTCCTTAAAAAGTTTTGCAAAAGATTGGTACAATGACATACAAATTGGAGTTGCCTGCATATTCCTGAGTACACCCAATTTTCCATGTTTCATGCTTAAAGAGGATTATCAATGACAAGCTCCCAATTCAAACAATATTTCCAAAACTTGACGAAGAAGGAAAAATCATATTGGAGCATGAAGCGGTCATGGAAACAAGAACCCAACCACTACAGAATCAATCAATTTTAGAGTATCTCATTAAGTGGAATAACTTTCCTGTTGAACATTACACATGGGAGGATGATATTTTTATACAAAAAGCATCCAAAACTACTCAAGTGTTATGGACACCACTTTTGAAGGAGAGGGGCATGTTAGGTCCCTATAATACTAGTGTAACCCCCTTATTGTTATTATTGTTGTAACCCCCTATTGTTATTTTTGTACCCATGTAGCCCCCATATTGTTATTGTTGTGCCCCATAAAAGCCCACTATTGTTATTGTTGTGCCCTTACATTATTATTTTTATGTAGACACTAATTATATTGTGACCCCTTAGACTCCTATATATACCAAAGAGGCCTTTTCATTTGTATCATCCAAGAATTTTTCATTTATGTGATGTAAAGGGGATTCCTCCCTCAAAGAGGCTAATTTTCAAGTTGTTGATCTATCTGTTCTTATATTTTGTGATCTAGTTGAATAACATTCCTCCTGAAGTTAGGAAGGAATTTCTCCTCCTAGAGTCAACGGAATTTGATTATCACACTTATTTCTCTGATTTTGAGATCAGAGGAGGCAACCTCAAATGGATACCTGACATGGGGAGGTTCAGAAAGCATAGACTCCATTTCCTTCATTCACTCACAATGAACCAACACATGGAAACCCTGCTCTGCATGGTTCTTCGAGACAAGTAGGTAGAAAACTATAAATTGTTTGTAGGATAGGAAGACATCAAGTGGATTCTCCAGAACATTCGCTTCAACTTGGATGACATTGTGGCCAAATTAGAAAGGGTGGAGAAATGTGTGGTCTCTGACTCGAACACTGAGTCAGATGAGTTGAATGATTCCCAAATAGTCATTAACGCTCCCTCAGTCAATTCTTATTCTCCTGTTGTCAGCGCTCCACCGGAAAACTCCTCTCCCCTCTCTCTGGTCATTATATCTAACTAATGGGATTTGATGGTTTCTACACTCCTCTCTACAGGTGTTTATCAACATGCAACTTTGGGATGCAGTTGAATATTCGCTCTGGACTCATAGTGATCAACATATTATTGTTTTATTGTTGTGTAAACCTTCTTTTTGCTTTCAGTAGGTTGGAAAAGGTTGCACTTGCAATTTTGGTTCAGTATGGTTGTTTTATTTTCATCTTGAGTTTCTTTTTGTAAAATTTAAGAGCAACAGTGGACACATCTGGTAGACATAGTTGGGTCTCTTTGGTTCAATTACCTTGACAATTTTTGTATCTTAATTTTGAACTGGTAAAAATAGTGTTATTCTGGGTACATATGGTTGAAGTAATGGCCTCCTAGGGTAGTCTTTTTGGAGCATGTAATATGTAAAGCCCCAATGTAATATCTTATCTTAATAATGGAAACTAGTTACAAAAGATTTAAAAGAAAAAACATTGTGGATAACAAACAGTAATGATTATCTCACGACTGGTTTGAAGATTGAATTATGATAATTTTCACATTGTATAAAAAAAATGTATATGCCAAATGAAAATTAAAATGAAATGAAATGATATTTTAACATCCACGAGATTAAAAATAGTCTATGGGACAATTAGTTCCCTGTTTTTCATCTTTTTCAATTCAGTCCTTTTCGTATTCAAATTGATGATGAGTTAGCCCAACCTTCCATAAATCCCCTCGTTGAAAAGACAATGCCAAGAAACCAATGCTAACATATTCCCATAAATTTCTCTAATGCCTTTGAACGAATCACATTCCAAAATGAAATAGTTTTTCCGATTCCACTGCCCCAGATGTGCACAACGTACATACATTTTCTTCCCAAGCTTCTTTAGGCCTTTTCCACCGTCTTATTTCAAACTAAAGTTGATGCGATTTGGTTCTTAATTGAGCAATAAGAACCTTTTCCCTCCACAAAATGTTAACTCCAATGTATTCTTTTTGTTGGAGATCACACGTAAGGTTTAATTCTTCACTGTAGTGCTTCTTCCTTCTACCCAACTCTTTTCCCCATACTCGTTTACGAAACTTCTCCATAACAAAATTCTTTATCTCCTTGCTATTTTTGGGACAAGCATTGAGGTAGATATTCCATTTTTTCATCCTTGTGTAGTTTTGTCTCATCCATGTTTTCTTTCTTTCACTCATGCCTTCCTTGAAGATAACATTAGGCCATCTACCTACTCCCATTTTCTCAATTCTTTTTAGATATGTTATGAGCCACACCATAGAAATTTCTTCGATGGGAGTTGCTCCTGTTTCACTCAACATTATCTCATAACGTACCAAACTTTTTATTTTGAACTTTCTCATGATCAAGCGTTTTTGGATTTTCTCAATTTGTTTCCATTTTGAGACAAGGGTGCTGCTAGCCCACAATTCACACCCATATAACATCGCAGGAAAACTAGGAGTCCAAAAATCCCTTTAATCGTTTTCAAATCCCATAACTCTGCCTCTCTACATTTGTTTTGAAGAGCATATAATGCTTTCCACCCTCCTAAAATTCTCTTCTTTCTGTAGTCCTCCCAATTAAGTTTGTTATTGAAATCAATCCCGAGGTACTTGTACTCATTTACTTCTTCAAGAATGTTGCCTTCAAAGAAGAATGTATGATGGCTCTACTTCATTTTAATAGAAAAAAATACTTATTTTGGTCTTTCTAGTATTAACTTGCATCCCCACTGCTCTGCAAAAATTCTCAAGGGCATATAGGTGCATCTGCAATCCATGGACTGATTTAGAAATCAATACTAGATAATTCCCATATAAAATAACCTTTATCACAAACTCCCCAACCGAACACGATCTCCACCTTGCATATTTAGTCACTGTTCCAGTTTATTATTAATAAATCTAGTTAAATCTAACATTGCAAAAGTGTCTTAAGCTCAATCAAACATCATAAGTTTTAGAAGTGAGAAATTTGTTTTTCCAGAAATTTTTGACGAATAGGTCCACCGAGTGGGAGAAATGCCACTCTCACCACATTTTATGCTCCTTCAACAGATGAAATATTGCTAGTGTTGAAAATCATGGAAGTCCTAACGTAACCATGGTGCATGTTGTTAACACATGCCTTCCCTTTCAGCTCCCGAGCCAGAAGGTGAGTGTATGCATTCAAAATCACTTTAGATAGAGAATATGTTGGAACCCTAGCCGGCCACACGTTGTCCTTCATGTCTGCACCTCTCTCAATATCCTCCATGTACTGCTTAACATTGTAATCTATGAACTCTTCACTCAATCTATGAACTCTTCACTCATGTTTTCAAGGTAAGTTGCCTCTACAATGTCCCGCTTCTCAAAATAAAATATCAATTTGTTAGGTTAAATATTTACATAATACTTCACAATACAATAATCCCCAAAATCACTAATTAAACAAATGACTTTCTACTAAAGAAAAAATTGTTAATTAGTTATACCCTAAGTAGGCCCAAGACAAAAGACACGTTGACTATACATGGTCCAACAGTAGAAGGCTTTAGAAGTGAGGAATGATGGTGGTGGTTAAAGTCTATTAAAATTAAAATTGATTTATCAGAATTTTAAAAATGTAAAAAATTACTACTATGATTTTAAATTTTATTTGTGTACTTTAAAAGCATTAAGATAAACATTTCAAAATTACCATAATTTTGATGAGTTAAAATGTGAAAATTGTCAATGTTGTGATAAATCTTTTGAAATTGAAATTTAATTTCCATATAATCAAGGCATTGTAAGAGAAAATATTTTTTCATATTCAATAATTTTTAGTGTCACAAAAATAACAGATTCATTTATCCCATCTTAGTATCACAAAGATGGCAAATTCTTAAGAAATTGTCCAACAACTAATGTTGCTATGGAACTTATGAGATTGGGTTCTTATTTTAATGTTGTTGACTTTCTTTTTTATACTAGTCAAAACATAAAAATAATCACCATTGTAAATCCATCTTAAATTTCTATGTATCATGGGTTAATAGGGATCAAATCCCTCTATGTGCAAATCTCTTTTCATAATGTAGAACTTAAGAAAAGTGTTTGTATTTCAAGGAATTTTAAATGTTATGCATCAAATCCATATTAAACAATGAAGTACATAATCACACTCATTGTATATTGTTTTTACTTTTAATTAATTTTGCACACATGCGTATACATACAATTGATATTGAAATGCATTTTTTCCTAAATATTTGTTTTTACTCAAAGAAATATTTTTATTTTTCAGTTTTCATTTTTTATTGTTGTTATATGTATATTTTAAAAGAAACTCATCAACTTATCTTAAAAAATGAAAGGTATTACATATCTCTTTCATTACTATCTTTTTCAAATGTCGCTTGTTAACTTTATGCTTAGTACTGAAGGAATTACACATCTCCCTTGTAGCAAATATTAAGCACCATGTAGAAAAGTGGCTTACTACTTTTTTGTCTTGTCCATTGAATTAGAATAATGTAATATTTAATGGACAAGATGAAAACAAAATAAACCAATCATTGGTTTAGTGCATGGTGCTTAAATTAAAACCTCATAAACACACTTGTATTAATCAAATAATGTTACAATATAGATACATGAATGCTTTGTCAACATAGAGAAATTATCTTGATTGCACAAACAACTTGGTTGAACAAATCTCTCAACCACACACTAATATAGATGCTACTTAGTTGGAGAATATCTTTCAACTTGACTAGATGTAATGAACTCCTAAATACTAGGAACAAATTCCTTCTCAGACCATTCATCACATGTAAGAAAAGGAGTTATATTCTCTAACACTCCCTCTTAACGACTACTTGTCGTAATTTTGATTAGCAAAGTCTAGCTATGGTAACTAGTTGTTGCAACCCTCAATCTACTAAGATGTCCTTCATGTAGATGTTTCATTTAACCATCATACTTTCATACCAGTACATGTACAGTTAACTCCCTCTACATCTCCATCATCATCATCATCTTGGGTTTTCTTGGCTCAGTTGTAACCATGCTCTTGGTTTTGTCGACTTACTCTCATCCATGCCCTGGGTTTTGTCGACTTATCCTCAACCATGCTCTTGCATGACACTCCCAAGGAACTACATCCTCATGTGGTTTCTACTTACCACAAACAACACATCAAGTGGTTTCGGCTTACCACAAGCATACAGTTACAAAGTGATTTTAAGATTACCATTAACTACACAAGTGTACACATGCCTCATTAGGCTTACATCACAATTGACTTAGGTACATTCAATGTAAAATTCCATTCACAAAGATACTAGGTACATACATCTCAAGGACCACTACATCAAGCCAAACATGAAACTATAGACTTGCTACAATGTGCGACTCACATTAAAATATGAACACGAGTTTGTTATTATTCAAGACACCACACAACCTTGTCCAACAACATTTAATCTTTGCTACTACCATGACCATTATTCGTTTTTTCCATAGTGGTTCTAAATGCATGGTCTTTGATGTCTTTACTATAAGTATTGTCACCTAATTTACTTGGACAAGTATCCAACAATATTTTTTTTTGTAGCGAGGACCTCTTTGTCCTCCCTACTACAAATTTGTCATCCCTCTCCAAAAATCTAGCCTACAACCAATCTTGGTTTTCTCAAACGAGAACAATGGAACCCACTTCCATCCCAAAAGGTTTCCATGCTCCTCCTTCATTTGAAGAACTATTGTCATGTACCAAATGGAAAACAAATGTACCAATGATATCTCACATTGGCCAAAAACCTATTTTACTCCAAGGCCTACCATCAATTTTACCATGAAGACTGATTGATTGACCATCATATGGACCTACTTCCATGTACCAAGATACATGGGTACCGTCTGTTGTATTCACCAGTTCTCTACAGAAGTAGTATATATACAAGATGCATTCATTTCAATCTTACATTTTTTATGCACATGACAATCAAGACTTGGGTGCACCACTCAACATATAATTCATGGGGTAAACCACATAGCTAGAACTCCCTTCCAGCTATAACACTTCTTATTGTGCAGACTAGGGAATAAAATTTACATCACAAATTTGTAGCATTACTACATACATGATCAAGAGTTAATAACACATGACATATATGATTGGAATGTCATCTTCCTCCACAATTATTCATATACTAGGCCTCTTCGTTTAGAAAATTTGCATCTTTGTTCAATTTTCATCTTGGATATCAATACCTTATCTATCATTTGTTAGAGTAGCTAATTCTATTACAAATAATTATACCTGTATTGAGTTATATATGATCAATATACTCATCCAATATTTTAAAGACAAACTCACCATCTTGCACACATTAAGCACTTTCTCAGTAGTAAAAATACTTGTGTCAATCCACTTTAGCTTTGGTCGTTTCACCAACAACTTTGTTAGCAATTGTTGACAATGATTGTGTACAACAACTTTACATATATAGCTCTTCTTTCAATAGGAAAAAAAATAGCTTCTCACACTAACAGCAAGAAAAGCCTTCCATGCCAATAATGACTCCTTCAACTACAAACACCATTTGGCAACTTACCCCTCACAAATATGGTTGATCATCATCTCCTTCATGTAGATATAATGTGGACAACATGACAACTCTCTCTTCAATGTCATTATGTTTCAATACCTTCGTGCAATAGCACTACTCTACTCCATGCAAATCTAATACCAAATTGGCATAAGGTTTGAAACTTGTCTACAAAATGGCCTTCTCCTCAACATCAACACTTTTCACACGATAACAGTCTTTACTTTTCACACGAAAACCGTCTCTCTAACACTTCATAGACCTCACAAATGGTTTGGAAAATACTGGTCAAGATCTCATCATCCTTAAGCAATGCTAAGGTGGGGTTTCTTTCTTCTAACATAGCTCGGCCTTCCTATCTAATGACCATGCCTCCTGGAAAAATGTAATGAAGGTAAGTGAAACAGATACAAAATATTCACCTTAACCCACGATAAGAGCCTAGTGTAATTTTGTAGGGTCACTTCTCCTTGTGTGTAAGATTTATACAAGTCTAGATATCATATTCGATTAACCATTAACTAAAATAAGACTCCATTGTCAATTTCTCAATACTCAAGTCGCTATCCCCTTCAAGTTGTATTTTATTTGGAGCTTCAAACCTAAAAATTTAGCACAGTTTGGGTGGAGGTATCAGACTCCAATACATCCACAGGGACGACTTGAGTCCTCGAACCTGTTACCTTGAGTGGTTGAACATAGGACACATGCAACACAGTATATGGAATAGAAGATCATAACTTAGTCAATGGAAAGACTGCTGGTCATCAGTGCAAACCCTAAAGCCACACTCGAAAGCCATTGAGATGATGGTAATGCGAATATTACCATGGACGTTGCTACATAATGCTTTTTTTTCCTTCTGGTACCTAGCACACATCAGCACATTACAGAGCATCCCCTAGCCGTGAATATATTTGGAAATTCTTAAGAAATGGCACATTGGATCACATTATATTTATTATAATAACAAAATTCAATGGCCATTCTTTGTCACCGTAGGCATGATAGCTACTTGTTTGATTTCTTCAACACAGTCTTTTTCCATTTCTTCATGTTCTTCTGGTTGAAGTCACAATTATACTGACATGGGGTGAAACATTAGAAAATGATAAAATATCAATTTTACAAATAAGCAAGTAGCACATGATACATTTGGAAACTCTTATAAGAAAAAACTACAAAATTTCTATATATGAAAGATCTTATAAGCACTCACTTACAAGAAACATCAATCACCACCACTACATTTGTAAAAACCAACCTACAAGAGACACCAATCCCCAGTACAACAAATATTTGTAGGAACCAACCTACTTCACTGGATTTTCTTGCTTCTTCATAATGTTTATTAGTTGCTTTTTCTTTCACCAAGTCTTCTTGCTACTTCTTCCTTAACCAGGTCTGTTAGTTTCCTCTGCCTTCAGAGGTCTATCTTCTACTTCTTCTTTCATCAAGTTTACTTCCCCCAAAATTTGTTTATTTTGACTTCTTCCCAAAAATGAATTTACACAACATACTAATTGTTCTTAAATATCTACCATAAGTACCTAGATATTTCTTCTAATTTCTTAATTTAAAATATCTAATTTTAAAAATCTAGTTCCTAAATATCTACCATAAATACCTAGATATTTCCTATTTATCCCCTCCAAATTTCTTATTTTGAAACATCTCATATCCCTCCAAATTTCATATTTTGAAACATCATAAAAAAAGTTATAGAAAAAAATACCCAATTGACTTATCCCAATAGAAAGTCTAGCATGACTCCATAATGATACAGAGTGACATCTAACACAGTTATTTTCTTTCAATTTAATATGCTATCTATAAGTCTATTTAATCAACCATGTTTATAATTTTGGAATCCGCATAAAGACCAAGATCTCATTATTTCAGGACAAATATGAGCTTCAGTTCAATCTAGCATCGCAACAGCGCATAACTTTTCTGATAAATTCTCTTACACTCAATCTAACAGAGCATAAAAGAATTTAGAAGTGAGCAATTTGTGTTTCCAGAAAGTTTTGGCCAGTAGGTCCACCGGGTGGGAGCAAGGCCACTCTCACCACATTTTCTGCTCCTTCAACAGATGAAATATCGCCAGTGTTGAATGTCATGGAAGTCCTGACGTAACCAGGGTGCACGCTGTTAACACATGCTTTTCCTTTCAGCTCCCGAGCCAGAAGACGAGTGTACGCATTCAAAATCACTTTGGATAGAGAATATGTTGGAACCCTAACCGGCCACACGCTGTCCCTCAGGTCTGCACCTCTCTCAATATCCTCCATGTACTGCTTCGCAATGTAATCTATAAACTCTTCACTAATGTTTTCAATGTCTGAAAGTTGCTTCTGCAATGTCTCGCTTCTCAAAAACTATTAAGAAAAACAAAACAGATCATTGATTTGTTAGGTTAAATTTTTACATGATATTTCACAACACAGCAATCACTAATTAAACAAATGACTTTTTACTAAAGAAAAAACCGTTAATTAGTTATACCCTAAGTAGGCCCAAGACAGAAGACACATTGAGTATACGTGGTCCAGCAGTAGAAGGCTTCAGAAGTGGAATCAGAGCTTTGGTTATTCTCTTTGTACCAAAGTAATTTGTGCCCAGGCCTTCTTTTGCAGTCTGGCCGTCCTCTGTAATCCCCTCTGCCCACAAGCCATCTACCTGTGAACCAATTGTATGGTTGGGGAAATTAATTCTTAGTTGTTCTAATAACATTTAGAAAGTAATTACACATTTTAAGTGGGTCCAAAAGAAAATCAAACTCCAATAACATTACAATACAATTATCTTTCTAAAGTCCATCTGGTGCTTCTCCAGCAGATCCCAGTCGAAGTTCGTTCCTCCTACTGCCGCATTGTTGATCTGTAATTTAGCAAAGAGATCTCTGTTAATTCTATCGACACCCACTAGAGAATTTAATGGTGACTCATTAATCCCTAAATAATGGGCAGAAATCACAAAGAAAGAAAATTTTCATGATCTCTCTCCCCTGAGTTATATCCTGCTATGGAAGTTTGAATATAGAGATGCCTTGAATGAAGATTTTTTCTTTTTTATAAACAGTTGACAGGAATAAGAGCTATACAATAAATCTGTAAAGGATTTGGATGGCTATAAAAGACCTTTTCGAAAAGAGGACAGTGATCAAGGATCAACTTTAAGAAACTTCAGAGATGTGTTTATTTTTCATGGATATAAGGCTCCCACTATTAGCATGTTGTTCAAGATATACGATTCAGTCAGTTAGGCAGTGATCCAGTAGTGCATGTAGTTCGATTCTCAGCACATTTATATATCAGATTTACTTGAAAACCCCCCAATGACATTTTTCAGAATTTGGATTCAGCTGCACCCAAAAATTGGCATCCAACATATACTATGTAACTACAGCATTTGCTCAGTGCTGTACTACATTTGAATTGCATAAAAGATAATGCCAATCTGTATATAGGAATATAGGTTTAGACCTTTCATTCTAATGATAGAGTAAGAATTGCATAAAAGATAATGCCAATCTGTATATAGGAATATAGGTTTAGACCTTTCATTCTAATGATAGAGTAAGAAAAACAAGAGGAGAGAAAAATTCAGAATTTGGATTCAGCTGCACCCAAAAATTGGCATCCAACATATAGTATGCAACTACAGCATTTGCTCAGTGCTGTACTACATTTGAATTGCATAAAAGATAATGCCAATCTGTATATAGGAATATAGGTTTAGACCTTTCATTCTAATTATAGGGTAAGAAAAACAGGAGGGGAGAAAATTTGAAAATTTGATGTAAAAGAAAGGGCTAATGAATGATGGGAAAAAGAAGGAATATGGTACCTCATCTCAAAGAAAAGAATATGATATCTAATTTCAAATTTATTAAACATATGAAGATATAAATAAACTAAAACTTAATACAAACCCTTCATATACATCTCCATTGCCAATTTTTCAAGCACTTAAATATTTTCTACCATTTATTGAGCATTTTTGAGTTGAAATTTTTCTAAAATTTGAAACAAAATGCATATTTTCAAATCTTCCAGATCTATACCTTCATATAGAAGTTATACTAAAATTTCCCGTTACATATTTTCTATACTAAATTAAATTTATATTGATATTACAATTTTGTTACTACAATTTATTGAGTGTTTTTTAATTGAAATTCTTCAAAAATTTGAAACAAAATGCATATTTTCAAATCTACCATTTTTGAGTTGAAATTCTTCTGAAGTTTGAAACAAAATGCATATTTTCAGTTGACCAATTTTGAGTTGAAATTCTTCTAAAATTTAAAACAAAATACATATTTTCAAATCTACCAAATTTATATTTCCATATAAAAGTTATATTAAAATTTCCCGTTACATACTTTCTATACCAAATTAAATTCATACTTTCTATACCAAATTAAATTCATATTGATATTACAATTTTGTTACTACAATTTAATGAGCATTCTTAAATTGAAATTCTTCGAAAATTTGAAACAAAATGTATTATTTTCAAATCTACCAGATGTATACTTCATACTAAATTTTTCCGTTACATATATTCTATACCAAATTAAATTCATATTGGTATTATAATTTTGTTACTATATTGTATGATTACAAACCACTCAGAGCATCTAAAACTAAATTAAATTTATATTGATATTATAATTTTGTTAGTATGATGTATGATTGCAAAATATTTAGAGCATCTTGCTTTTTAGAGCATTCGAGTTTGATCTCAATGGAGGTTAATCATCATCATCATTTAGCAATATTAACTTTAACTTTTTCTATTATTATTATAACATCTAATTACATATTCACTTAAGGTATACAATGTCCATGTAAGTACATATTCACTTTGTTTAACAAATAGATGATTTCAGATCTTGTAAAACAAAAAGGAAAAATAAGAGGGAAAATTTTTAGTAATGGAGGAGAGGGTTAATGGTTAAAAGAATGCAATTTTGAATATTTGTGTACCATATTCAATTGCATCGTGTTATCATTATCCCATCAAGATATCCAAAGGCTTCAATTATTCTGAGGAGTTTTTATTATTCGAGCAGGGCATGTGGTTAACAGATAAACTGTCCAAGCAACTAGCTGTCGGCCTAATATAGTTTCCTGGTTTCAACTCTTCTTTGATGTTCTGTCACACTGTCTAGATGTCATACTGCATTGTTCCTTATCAACAAGTATTATAGTCAGTTAAGGATAAAATGTTTAATAACAATATTTCTTAGGTCATTATCTCTAAGACTTTGCAAAGCTAGTGATAATGAGAAGGCTGGATATAAAAGGGCTGAAAATAATTGTAAAAGTACAGATATCTAAGGGGCTGAAAATAATTGTAAAAGTACAGAATTATAGATTTGAAGACTAAAAACATAACTTGTCATTTTAGATGTCAAAACTACTTATTTTATACGATAGTGAAGTCAACAGCCAAAACATACTAAATTGAAACATTAAGATTTATTAAGATCTATTTAAACATTAATGCATATATTGTTTTTTGGAAAATTTTAGGGGCTAATATTTGACTAATTTTTCAATGTTTTTATAAAAAATAAGTTTGGCAAATTTCTATTCTTTTTAAAAATGATTTGCCTGAACTTTATAGTATAAAATTATTTTACCTTAAAAGTTGCCAACATTCTGTATAGAAACTGTAAATTTAAATATTTTTACAAAAATATCCTCGAAAATTTTACAGATTGCATATTACTAACTATTGAGATTCGCCAAATTTTCTAAATTTTAAGATAAATTTTCATCCTTAAAATTTTCCCAATTATTTTTTAAAAACAAAATCATTTAGCTTCTAGAACAAACTTCAAAGACTCAAAACAAAGATTACAAAGAAAAACATAAATTTAACTCCAAAAAATATGCTGAGAGGTAGTGAAATTGCCTAACATTTAAGCCATGTTAAGCAAAGGGAAGGAATTTTATATGAGTATACAATGATTAAATTTGCAACCAACAATGTCAGGTTATTGAAGGTGAAAACATAATCTTGCAATTAAATGAAAAGCAAATTGCTAAATTCTTCTGGCGTAGGAAGCTGGAAATCTTGGCTTTCAGGTGAAAGCATAATCTTTCAATCAAATGAAAAGCAAATTGCAAAATTCATCTGGCATAGGAAGCTGGAAATCTTGACTTAGCTCTCAATGAGAATGCTGGTCTTATCTCATGATTGTTGTTGTATCATTTTTCCGAATCCAACAGAGTAGTAATTTCTTCTGACCTTCACATTCCCTACGGTCACCCTCACAAATCAACGACTATGTCTCATCCTTTTCCTGTATCATGCATTTTAACTAAATATATTAGAGGGTTCTCCTCAAATCACGCCCTCCAGGTACGAAAGATGCTTTTGATTTTAAAACATCACTTTCAAATGCTACTAGATCAAAAGCTGTCTAAATGAAAAGAATAGCCTAAAAGCATTGGGTTCCTGATTCTTGAAGTGAGCACCAAAAGGATCAACAAAAATAACTCAATAGTACGGACAGAAATACAAAATTCAATTGGGGTTATTTTCAATGGTTCATGTTAAAATGTGACAACGAATATTGTAAATTTACCTATGTAGTTAGAATAACTAAAATGTAGGTTGAATAACGAAATATGGTTGTAATAACGAAATAGACTAAGTTTAAAGAGATGGCCCGAGAGGCTTGTAGATACGGAGAATTTCATTAATAAAGTCTCCAAGTGATTCTATCCTTTAGTTCTTTCAGTTTCAAATTCAGTTTCTCCTATTATCTTTTCTCATTTCTTGTTTTCCCCACAACAAGTGGTATCGGAGCTAATCGAGAGAGGCTGCCTGAAGATTGAGCCCACTGTCCACTGTACGAAGCAAGCCGTGACAGAGACAAAAGGCCGTGAGCACAGCCGTCAGAGAGATGCAGTCGAACAAAACACTGTTGGAGAAGAGGAGCCGTCCGCCGTTGAGTTTCCATTGATTTCGCTGCTGTAATAAAAATTAACCAGCTGCCGAATGCAAAGGGAGGCCGACAAGCCGCTGAAGAAGGGAGGTCGATTGCACTTTAGAGAAAGGAGGCTGCTGCATGTGGTTTTGTCTGCACTTGTTGAAATTTGAAAGGACCGTCTGCCCAAATTGTGAAGAAAGGAGGCCGCTGCGTGGAAAGAGAACCCTCACTGCTGTGTGAGAGAAGGAGCCTGCTCGAGTTCAAGGAAGAATCTGGTGCAGAGGGAAACCTGTTGTTGCATTACTAAGAAAATGGGTACTATTTTTCTTATAATTTTCGTGCTCAGAAACCGTGCTTTTTTGCTGTGCAAAGAAATCTGAAGGTGCTTTCTTTTGCTGTGCGAAGAAATCTGAAGAAATTGTTTTTTTTACTACGGGAATATATATATATGGTTTTGGTGCTGCGGGAATTTATATTTTTTTTCAAGAAGGAAAAGAAATTGGTAGGGGAGAGTAGGGTTTGAAGTATTTTTTGTGATATTTCCCTGAAGAAAGAGTTGGGTTTTGTTTTTTTTAAAGAAATTGTGGAATTTTTAAAAAAAAAGAAAAGAAAAGAAGGAGGTGTTCAGTTTTATTTTCAAGAATTGTTTTAATTGAAGAGGTGGAAATTGTATTTCTTTAAGTAGTAGAAAAAGAAAAAGAAAATCTGAAACTTTTTAAAGAAGAAAAAAAAAAAACCTAGAAAAAAGGGGGGAAATATTTGTTTGAAACCCTAGTTGGAAAAAGAAGAGGAAACCTAGGAGGGAGAAATGGCGAAAATAACAAACGCAAGATTTGAGGTGGAGAAATTCACCGGAAAAAACAATTTTTCTCTGTGGAAACTGGAAGGTTAGGGATTTTCTTGTGCAACAAGGGTTGCACAAGGCACTTGACGGGGTAACTAAAAAACCAGCGAGCATGTCAAACTCGGACTGGGAGGACTTGGATGCCCGAGCTCTCAGTACCGTTCGGTTGTGTTTGGGAGACGAAGTACTCTTCAATATTGTTGGAGAGATTACAACCGCAGGGTTGTGGAAGAAATTGGAAACTCTCTATATGACAAAATATTTGACTAACAAAATCTATTTAAAGAGACAACTGTACAGCCTTCGGATGAAGGAGGGTACGAAAATTGCAGATCACTTGAATGTTTTTAATACGCTTATTTGTCAGTTGTCCGATATGGAAGTAAAGATGGAGAAAGAAGACAAGGCAATAACCTTGTTGTGTTCCCTGCCTGAGTCATGGGATCACTTCGTGACGTCAGTCAGTTTGAGCACTGTCGATTCATTAAAATTTGAATCTGTTGTGGGTGCTCTCTTATCTGAAGAGGTACGAAGACAATCTAGCATTGAGACTTCTGCACCTGAAGCCATGGTAGCTAGAGGTCGCTCAAAGGAACGGGGGGAGAAGACAAGAGGTTCTTCCAGATCGAAGTCAAAGGGCGGCAAGAAGAGTAAAGCAAAATGCTGGTACTGCAACAAACCGGGACATCTCAAAAAGGATTGCTGGAAACGGAAGGAGGCGGAAAACAAGAAGGAAGCAAATCAGGTCGATTCAGGGATGGATGATGAGGTTTTAATTGCTGAAGCACTCCCTGTATGTGATATCTCACAAGATGTTGACTATTGGCTATTAGACTCTGGTGCTTCTCATCATATGAGTCCGCACCGAAATTGGTTTTCATCATATGAAACTGTAGATGGTAATTCTGTTTTCATGGGAAATAATGCATCTTGTCAGACTGTTGGGATTGGAACTGTGAAAATTAAAATGTATGATGGTCCAATTAAAACTTTATCTGATGTTAGGCATGTACTTGATCTAAAGAAAAACTTGATTTCCTTGGGAGTTTTGGATTCGAATGGTTATAAGTTTACAGGTCAGAATGGAGTGCTGAAAGTCTCGAAAAGAGCCTTGGTTGTTATGAAGGCTGAAAAGGTCGGAAACCTGTACAGACTCAAGGGAAGCACTCAAGTCAGTGAAGCAGCGATCGCGTCAGATAAAGCAGAAGAAGGTTCTCATCTATGGCATCAGCGGTTAGGTCACATGAGCGAGAAAGGTCTTAAGGTACTAATGAATCACAAGCTACTTCCTAATTTGAAATCCTTGAAGTTGGATTTTTGTAAATATTGTGTGTTTGGCAAACAATGTAAACAAAGATTCAAGTTTTGCAATCATAATAGCAAGCAGATTTTGGACTATATTCATTCTGATCTGTGGGGACCATCTCCTACTGTGTCCTATGGAGGTGCCTTGTATTTTTTAACTTTTATTGATGATTTCTCCAGAGAAGTTTGGGTCTATATGTTGAAAAAAAAAGCTAATGTGTTTAATGTGTTTAAACAATTTAAAACAATGGTGGAAAAGAAAACAGGCAAATCAATCAAATGTTTAAGAACTGACAATGGCGGTGAATTTACCTCTTTAGAATTTGAACAATTTTGTAAGGATGAAGGGATAGTTAGACATAAAACTGCTGTTTATACTGATCCGGATTTATGCAGGAACGCAACAGAATAAACATATAAACATAAATACAGAGATGCAGCGGAAATAACACTTCATTTCATTAATATCAAAGAACTGAAATTTGCTTACAGACAGAATGGAAATAAAACTAGCTAGGGCGCTGGTAGCTATCTCTGAGAAGAGATGTGGCGGCCACAGGCCTCTGAACTGAGTTACAATGAGGCTCGAGGGCCTATTTATCATTTAGAAACAATGGGAAATCCTAAACAGCCAAAACCCTAACCCTAGGAGATGAAGCGCCAAACCTCTGGGCCCCGTTTGGGTAAATTGGTGTTTCAACTTCCCAGGGGCGTAACTTTGGCATACGATCTCCGTTTGACGCGTACCATACCTCGTTAGAAAGATCTATCCGAGAACTACAAATTTGGAATGGGCAACATCGGTCCATGGACCCATGTTGCCCTCCGTTTTCCCAAAAAACGTCGTTTAGGGCCTCAAAACGGCTCCGGAAGTTTAGGACCCGAAAAACTGCTAAAAATAGTAAACTGTGCCGAAACTGAAAAACTGAAATAGACAATGGTGGATCCCCAAGTGGAATAGGCAGGTGACCACCAATATCCACCTGGATCATTCCTCCCCCCTTAGGAAGCAATGGTCCCCATTGCGTTAAGTTCCTCCATGAGATGAGGAAATTTCTGCTGAACTTGGTCCCTGGTGAACCACTTTCCTTGGTGCAGGAGTTGGCCAGCTTTGACAATCCGATATAGTTGGATCTTCTGCTGGCGAGTGTTCTTGATTTGCATGTCCATGATGCAATCTGTGGTGGCCTGTTCCATGCAGTCTGGATTTAACTCAGTTGGTGTGAGTTGTTCTGCAATGTCTGAGGTGTCCAGTAGAGGTGGGAAGTAAGGACGAAGGCGATCCACATTGAAGATTGGGTGCAGACCAAGGAATGGTGGAATACTGAGCTCGAAGGCATTGTTCCCTATAGCCTTGGTGATGGTGTATGGCCCGTATCGGAGCGGGCGAAGCTTGCGGTGGGGTCCAGTGAGGCGCTCCTTCTGCAAATGTAGCCATACTTTGTCACCCACCTGGAAGTTGTGTGGCACCCGGTGTTGATCATGGCGCTGCTTGTACTTGGCATTGGCTCTGTCCAATATATCATGAACCTGTTGGCGGATGTGTTGAATGCGCTCGATGAAGCTACTGGCTTTGTCAACTTCAGACTGGACATGAGCTGAATTGGCCTGAGCAGCTGCAAATGGCATGGCTACGTCAATGGGACATAGTGGCTGGAATCCCAAGCCCACCCGAAAGGGGCTATGGCCGATTGAACTGTGGAGAGCCCGATTATAACTATGTTGTACATAAGGGAGGCTCTCGTCCCATGTGCGTGGATGCTTTGAATTGTACATGCGTAGAATGTGTACAATCATTCTGTTGACGACCTCTGTCTGGCCATCTGTTTGGGGATGGAAAGTTGTGGACTTGGTGAGCTTGGTATCCAACATCGACCAGAGGCTGGACCAAAATGTGCTGAGGAACCTGCTATCTCGATCTGATATGATAGACTGTGGGATCCCAAAGTGCACCCACACTCGTTCAAAGAAGAGTTTAGCAGTGGCTTCTGCTGTGATATTCTTCTTGCAGGTCGCCATAATGGCCATCTTCGAGAATCTGTCGACGACCACAAAAACACAGTCATTTCCCTGCTTAGTAGAAGGCAGGCCCGACATGTAATCCATGGAGATGGATTCCCAAGGTCGACTAGGGGTAGGTAGAGGAGTACATAGGCCTTGCTTCTTGATGGTCGGTTTGGCAATGGCACAAGCAGTGCAGGATCTGATGTGCTTCTCGACATCCTTTCGAAGGTTCGGCCAATAGAAATACTTCTGTAGTATTGCTACTGTTTTCTCGACCCCGAAATGCCCAGCGACTCGACTGTAGTGTGCTTCCCATATCATCTTGGCACACTCACTTGAAGGAACACAAAGGTGTCCCAGGTGACATAAAAGTGCATCTTGGAGGTGAAAATTTGGAACTTGCGTGCCCCCCAAGAGTGCCTTGTAAGTGTGGCCGAATTCTGGGTCACTCTCATAGAGAAGCGGCCAATCAGAAGTCTCGTGCCCACAAGAGTTGAGCACAATGGTGAGCGCCACGATCGGTGGTCGGCTGAGGCAGTCTGCAACATGATTGGTGCTACCCTTCTTATACTTGATGTTCAAATGAAACTGTTGCAGATATGTAGACCACTTCTGATGGCGATCATTCTGCAACTTCCCTTGTGTCTGTATGAACTGCAGGGGCCTGTGGTCTGTATGGATGATTGTTTCCTTCCCCAACATGTAATGCTTCCATTGTCGACAAGCTTGCACAATGGAGTACATTTCTTTGTCATATGTGGGGTACTTGCGAACTGTGTCAGACAATGTCTCACTGTGAAATGCCACCGGATGTCCCTGTTGAGTAAGAACTGCCCCAATAGCATAGTCAGAGGCATCTGTCTCGATCTCAAATGGCTGTTGCAAGTCTGGTAAAGTGAGCACTGGGGCAGAACAGAGGCGGTTTTTCAGTTCTGTGAACGCCTTCTGTTGAGGTTCCGACCAAAAATTTTTTGCTCTTGCTCCTCCCTTGGTGACTTGACTCAAGGGCCAAGTGATATGAGAGAATCCCAACACGAACCTCCGATAGAAATTAGCAAGACCCAGAAAGCTGCGAAGCTCTGTTATAGTGGTTGGGGCTGGCCAATCCCGAATGACTTGGATCTTGGCTGGATCCACATGCACCCCCTTTCATCAATAATGTATCCCAGATATTGAACCTGGGTCATGCCAAACGTGCACTTCTCCAAATTGGCACACAACTTGTGTTGCCGCAGTGTTTGGAGGACTTGTCGGATGTGATGAAGGTGCTCTTCCCAAGCCTTGCTGAAGATCAGAATGTCATCCAAGTACACCACTACGAATGAGTTGGTGAATGGCCGCAAGATGTCGTCCATCATCCTCATGAAGGTTGCGGGAGCATTCGTCAATCCGAAAGGCATGACCAGCCATTCAAAAAGGCCTTCCTTAGCTTTGAAGGCAGTCTTCCACACATCAGAGGGTTCAATTGGTACCTGGTGATACCCAGACTTCAGGTCGATCTTACTGAAATATTTTGCACCTTGGAGTTGGTCCAGAAGGTCATCAATCCGTGGGATTGGCTACCTATTCCGGACAGTGATCTTGTTCAGCGCCCGATAGTCAATACAGAGTCTCCACGTCCCATCCTTCTTCTGTACCAACACGATCGGGCTCCCACAGGGCGATGAACTTGGTCTGATGTGACCTTTCTGCAACAGCTCCTGAATCTGGCTCTTGATTTCATCATTCTCCAGAACAGAGCGCCGATAGATCGGTCCATTAGGTAGCGGCGCATCGGGGGTCAGATCAATCGGGTGCTTGACTTGACAGTGCAGAGGAACCCCTGTGGGTGAGGTGAATATGTCCCCGTACTCCTCCACAACCTTATCCATTTGTTGTTGTTGTGCAGAGGAGCCCTGTCTGGAGGTCGTGGCCACAGTCTTCTTCTTGCCCTGGGGGCGGATCATCAGGAAAATGAATTTCCCGGTTTGGGAAATGAGCTTACTGCATTGTTTTGCAGTAACCAAAGAGATAGCGGCAGGAGGTGGTACCTCTGGTATCCTGTACAACTTATTTCCCAAAGTAACAATAACAGCACGAGGCCGAGACTCATACACAGCATGACGCTTCCACAAGTATGGTTGTCCTAATAATACATCAAAAACATCAATAGGAGCAACGCCACATAATACCTCATCCGTGAAGGGCTTGATGCTATAGGGAAGGCGGCACTGCTGGCTGACGCGGAGATCTCGTCCTTGGTGAAGCCACCCGATGGTGTATGGATGTGGGTGAGCTGTGGTCGGCAAGCCCAACCGCTTCACGGCGTCTGCTGAAATGAGGTTCTTTTTGCTCCCATTGTCGACAATGAACTGTACCGGGGAGCCCTTTACCCACATCTGGGAGTGGAAGAGACGTTCCTCCTCCTCTGGATCTTCCGGCTCCTCCTTTTGGATCTTTGCAGTGGCAACAGTGGCGTTGGGCTCCGCATCAATAATCTGTTTCCCTTTTTCATTCGCCTTTTCAGGTTCTGATTCGGAGTCAGAGCATGCATCTGACTCAGAAGCCCTCATCTCGGCCATTAGCGACTGCTTGGCCCGACACTCACTTGTGTTGTGAGTGGAGCTCTTATGGAACTCACACCACTTTCCCGTGTCCTTCTTTGGCTTTGCGGTGCTGTTCTTTTCTTGTGGCTTCGATGAGTTGTCTTTAGCTGCCATGCCTTGGCTCTGTCCTTTGTTCTGCGGTTTGGAAGCACCTTTCCCTTGCTTTTGATTCACAGATCCAAAGTCTCGCTTCTTCTGCTTGAATTTCTGCTCAATCTTGGCAGCATACCGGTATGCCGTACCAAGCGAGGAGATGTCGAGGAACTCCATTTCCTCCTGAATGTATCTGTGCAGACAAATGCGATACTTTAGCACCAAATGTTTCTCTGAATCTTTGATACCCAACTTTGTGCGCAGGGTATGGAACAGATTCGTCAGCTCGTGCACATCTTGATCCCTTTGTTGTCGCACCGTGGTCCATTGTATGTACTTGTCCTCATAGCTCCCCACGGGATAGTACTGTTCCTTGACGGTGTCTCGGAAAGAATTCCAAGTTGGTACGGCCGAGAACAGAGAGGGTTCTGTCTGGTCCTTGTTCTCACAGTAGGTTTCCCACTAGTCCTTAACATGGGGGGTAGCTTTGAGGAGTGCAAAAATAATCTTCTCCCGGTTTGAAAAGTCATGAACAGAGAAATATCCTTCTAATAGATTCAACCATCTATCTACGGCATCAGCGTCTATTTGACCCTCAAATATGGGAATGTCAAAATTTACTTGTACCTTAAAAGGAGTCGCGCCTCCAGAGTGGCTGCTGGATGCAGATGCGCCGCCGATGGGTAGCCGTTGAAGGATCTGAGCAAAGTTATCCATCATCACGTTCCTTTGTCTTTCGAGGCCCTCCTCGAGCAATATTTTGATAGGATCTCCTGCTCCCTCATCTTTCTTTTCGTCCCCCATGGGCGTCCGTCGAGGTTTGCGAGGCTGATCTTGCAAGGGTTCCACCAGATCGAGCCCTAGCTCCTTATACCCTGACCTCGTTGGGGACATGCAAAGAAGGATCGAGAAAAAGTAGACCCCTCTGATACCACTGATCCGGATTTATGCAGGAACGCAACAGAATAAACATATAACCATAAATACAGAGATGCAGCGGAAATAACACTTCATTTCATTAATATCAAAGAACCGAAATTTGCTTACAGACAGAATGGAAATAAAACTAGCTAGGGCGCTGGTAGCTATCTCTGAGAAGAGATGTGGCGGCTACAGGCCTCTGAACTGCGTTACAATGAGGCTCGAGGGCCTATTTATTATTGAGAAACAATGGAGAACCCTAAACATCCCAAAAACCTAACCCTAGGAGATGAAGCGCCAAAACTATGGGTCCCGTTTGGGTAAATTGGTGTTTCAACTTCCCAGGGACGTAACTTTGGCATACAATTACCCCGCTTTGAGCAACATACCCGTTAAAAAGATCTATCCGAGATTCACACTTGAACGAGCAACATCGGTCTATGACCCAGTATGTTGCTCTCCGTTTCCTAAAACGTCGTTAGGGCCTCAAACAAATTAAGTTTAGGACCAAAACTAAAAATAGTAAACCGTGTCGAAACTGAAAAACAACAGACAATGGTGGAGCTCCCAAGTGGAATATATGGGTGACCACCAATATCCACCCGATCGCCTTTGGGTCTATATGTTGAAAGCTGTTTAATGTTGAAACAATTTAAAACAATGGTGAAAAGAAACAAAGTTAATCAATCAAATGTTTAAAACTCACAATGAAGTGAATTTACCTCTTTAAAATTTGAACAATTTTGTAAGGATGAAGGGATAGTTAGACATAAAACTGCTGTTTATACTCCTCAGCAGAATGGTGTTGCTGAACGGATGAATCAGACTCTTATGGAAAGAGCCAGAAGCATGATTAGTAATGCTAATCTGCAAAAGGAGTTGTGGGCAGAAGCAGTACCTACTGCTTGTTATTTAGTTAACAGATCACCTTCGGTTGCAATAAACTGTCAAATTCCTGAAGAAGTTTGGTCGGGTTAGTGTTGTGATTATTCGCAGTTGAAGATTTTTGGTTGTGATGCCTATGTTCTTATTCCTAGAAATCAACATTCAAAATTAGATCCAAAATCAAAATGTTGTGTCTTTGTTGGATATGATTATTCAGTGAAGGGATATAGGTTGTGGGATCCTACTTCACGGAAGATAGTCATTAGTAGAGATGTAACATTTGATGAATCATCTCTTTTAAAATCAGATGTTGAAAAAGTTGAACAGAAGCAGGTATCGCCAGGTCAGTAGATTCAATTGGAGACTGTACCTTTTCCAGAAAGTCGAAAGGAAGGAGAAACTTCTAAAAAAGGTGGAGAAGTACAGGAAACTGGAGAAATTCCAGAATCCAGTCAGCAACCAGTCACTCTAAAAAGGTCTACAAGGGAAAGAAGAACACCCAAAAGGTATGAAGACTCTGCTTCATCATTTGCATTGATTACTGAAGATGGGGAACCATCTTATTATCAGGAAGCAGTTGATGATGCAAGTAGCAAGATATGGAAAAAGGCTATGGAAGAAGAAATGGACTCCTTAGCCAAGAACAATACCTGGGATCTTGTAGAACTTCCTGAAGGGAGAAGCGTTGTTGGGTGCAAATGGGTCTTCAAGTTGAAGAGAAAAGTTGATGGTAGTATCGAAAGGTATAAGGCGAGACTGGTTGCAAAAGGGTATTCTCAGGTTGAAGGTATTGACTTTCATGAGATCTTTTCACCAGTAGTTAAACTTGTTTCTATTCGTACTTTGTTAGCACTAACTGCTTTACTTGACCTTGAGTTAGAACAGTTAGATGTTAAAACAACCTTTCTTCATGGTGATTTGGATGAAGAGATATATATGGATCAGCCAGAAGGTTTTGTACAAGGTCGCAACAGAAGATTAGTTTGCAAGCTCAGGAAATCATTGTATGGCCTGAGGCAGTCGCCCAGGCAATGGTACAAGAAGTTTGATTCCTTCATGATGAGCCAGAATTTTATCAGAAGTGAGTATGATCATTGTGTATACTTCAAAAGTTTCAATGGCATATTCATTATCTTGGTGTTGCATGTTGATGATATGCTTATTGCAAGCAAAAGCATGGAAGAAATCAGCAGGTTAAAGGCTCAGCTGTCTAGGACGTTCGAAATGAAGGATCTTGGAGCGGCAAAACATATCTTGGGCATGGAGATACACAAAGACAGGAAGAATGGTAAGCTTTGGTTATCACAACAGAAGTATGTGGAGAAAATACTTGAAAAGTTCAGTATGAACAATGTGAAACCTGTTAATGTTCCACTAGCTTCCCATTTTAAGCTTTCTTCGGATTTGAGTCCTAGAACTAATGAAGAAAAGCAGTATATGTCTCGTGTACCATATGCAAATGCGGTAGGCAACTTAATGTATGCGATGGTATCTACAAGACCTGACATTTCACATGCAGTTGGAGTTGTCAGCAGGTTCATGGCAAATCCAGGGGAAGAACATTGGCGAGCAGTGAAATGGGTGCTTCGGTATTTGAGAGGCACAAGTGACCATTGCATCAGCTTTGATGGTCGTGAAGGTACAGTTTGCGGATATGTGGATGCTGATTATGCATGTGATTTGGACAAAAGGAGGTCTACTACAGGTTATGTTTTTACTCTTGCAGGTGGAGTAATCAGTTGGATGTCAAAGCTTCAAGAGACAGTTGCTTTGTCCACTACTGAAGCAGAGTATATAGCTGCTTCAAATTCCTGTAAAGAGGCAATCTGGTTAAAAGGTCTGCTTGATGAGATTGGAAGGACGCAGGAGAAAGTGAATGTGTTTTGTGACAATCAGAGCGCTATTCATTTGGCCACAAATCCAGCCTATCACAGCAAAACCAAGCACATTGATGTAAGGTATCACTTTGTGAGACATGTAATCGAAGGCGGCAAAGTAGTCCTCAAGAAGGTCCGCACACAGGAGAATCATGCAGATATATTCACGAAGCCAGTCATAGTAGAGAAGCTGAGATGGTGTTTTGCTTCTCTCGGCTTGTAGAAAAGATGATGAATGGACAATTTGTTGTCAAGGTGGAGTTTGTTAAAATGTGACAACGAATATTGTAAATTTACCTATGTAGTTAGAATAACTAAAATGTAGATTAAATAACGAAATATGGTTGTAGTAACGAAATAGACTAAGTTTAAAGAGATAGCCCGAGAGGCTTGTAGATACGGAGAATTTCATTAATAAAGTTTCCAAATGATTCTATCCTTCAGTTCTTTCAGTTTCAAATTCAGTTTCTCCTATTATCTTTTCTCATTTCTTGTTTTCCCCACAACAGTTCAATGGAAGGATTGTTATTTTATTTATCTAGGTTGAAATCCCTGTTAATGATATGTTGAACTTTGATGTATTGAAAAATATTATTGTAATAGTTTCAAGTCTAAAAATTAATGATATGTTGAATTTTGATGCATTGTTGTTATAGCTTCAAGTCTAAGAACTAATGACATGTTGAACTTTGATGCATTGAGGAGTATTATTGTAATAGCTTCACGTCTAAGAACTAATAACATGTTAACATGTTGAACTTTGATGCATTGAAGAATATTGTTGTAATAGTTTCAGGTCTAAACACTGAATATAATTATGAGCTGGCCTGATACCAATAACCTATCACCTAGGCTGTGAGGAAGATTTTTCTTAGGCAAAAAAATAAATATACAAATCTAATAAATATTCAGTAAATTATTTTAACTGAAAAGGTTAACGAACTTGTAGATGACTTAGAATGAAGCAGAAAGACAGGAAATAGAGATCCACATACTAAAATCAGAACTGGCCAACCATGCAACACAGACAAAGTAGAAGATGAGCAGCACATCTAGTTACTCAATTGATCAACTTGCAAACAGCACATTCCAAGCAGCAGAGTCATAGAAATTATAAATCAGAGAAATGCCAGTAAACTCTACTAATCTCTGTCTCATAATTACTTAGTTTATCCATTCCAAAATGCCCCTGCCATTGTGAAAGAGCATACATTCCATTGGTATATGGGGGATGAAGTGGATCAATTATAGCCAAAATGAAGAAAAGAAACAATACCAGGATGTCAAGGCCACCGAATTCATTCTTCAACCATTGGGCAAATGCGGTTACACTGTCATCTCTCTGTATATCAAGTGTATGAAACACCACGTTTTTTCTTCCTTCTTCCATGAGAGCACGAGATTGTGGAGACAAGTCTTGCTGCAGCCTGCAACGAGCAGTGAGAACAACAGTGATGCCTTTGTCTGCAAGTAAACGAGCGATCTCCAACCCTATTCCTCTGTTGGCCCCTGTTACCACACCCACTGTCTCTTTCATCCACCTTTCCTCTGTTGCTGCACATGAGGATTTATCCTATCATCACAAATTAACAGTTTGTTATATATCTAATCGACATGATATGCCACGAACTAACTGTTTGTTGTTGAAAGCAGGAACTCACCATTTCTGCTCCACCTTGATCTTCTAAATGCTTAGAGATAGAAAGAAAATTGATGAAAGAAATTAGGAGACTGGAGAATATAAAATGAAAGGTAGCTATTATGCTCTTAAAAAAAGTGGTGGGTGGATGGGTGAGGGGGCCGTTGGAATTAGTAGCAACTCTCTTTTGGGGGAGGGAAAAGCCGCCATCATGCGTAAGCATGACTTGACCACCGCCATCAAATTGAGTGGGTGGAAAAGCCGCCATCATGCGTAAGCATGACTTGACCGCCGCCATCAACTTGAGTGGGTGGATGTGGGGCGTTGGAATTAGTAGTGTGCAGGGCTCTCATAACTTTCGATGGAAGTAGTTCCAAAATATTTGTGTGCTCCAGTTTCAGTTATGTCGCCGAATGGGTTGTTCCAACTATTTATTGGAAGAACCACTTGCAGTTGACACTGAAATGTGTTTAAATGAATGAAAGAAGTAATTTATAAATGAGTTGTCTTTTGTGAGTTGTCTTTTTTGGGTGGATTTTTCTGGTCTAATTTCGGTAAAATCTGGCAGGAATTTATTTAAAACAAAAGTTTGATAGGTAACCTTGTACAATCCAAGTGTCGTAGGGGTTTTTTAGGGTGCTGAATCCATATATACAATGAAAAAACCAGTTTAAATAACAAAAATTAAGATTTCACCTCAAATTTTTTCACCAGTTTTCACCAGATTCTGACACGGGAAAGTCCAAAAAATTGCAAAAAACAACTCCATTTATAAATAAGCAAACAAAAACATTTAATTGGTTTTATTCATTAAATTTATTTGCATTTTCTATTTGAAACAGAAATGAGCTCAATTTTTCGATCCCAGTCCTGCCATCCAATTGCAGAATACCCCATTTCTATGAAATTTTGGAACTCTTTTCTAAATAGGTTTGTTGAGTTTTTGGAGTGTGTTTATTGTTCATTAAAGGTAAATAAACATTATACACTTGTGTTAGGTGTATTCTTCAGTGATTCTGCTGAAAGTCAATATCACTGAACCATTCTCTTAAAAGTAAGAAAAAGACTAATCCATCCCACCAGTATGAAAACTTAGCCATCCATGTGAAAAATTGATGATACATGTGACTACGATTCTCCTAAAAAGTTGAAAAACAGTGATTTTATCCCTCCGGTACGAGAACTTTGCATCCAGCCACGGAATTTGACTTTAAAATTTTGGAATTTGACGATCTAATTGTCCGTCAAAGAATGATTTGCATAGTTTAATGATCAAATTACCGGTCACGGAGTGATTTGCATGTTAAATATAGCTAAAATAGGTGTATCCTAGAGTTATTTTGTTAAAAGTCAAGATCACTGAACCATTCGATTAAAAGTAAGAAAAAGACTAATACATCCCACCAGGATGAAAACTTGGCCATCCGTATGAAAATTTGACAATACATGTGACTACGAATCTCCTAAAAAGTTGAAAAAACAGTGATTTATCCGCCGGCATGAGAACTTTGTATCCATGGAATTTGACGATCTAATTACCGTCACATAATCATTTGCATAATTTGATAAGTGATTTGCATGTTAAATAGAGTTAAAAGTTTCTCACACTCTCGATATATTATTCGATTTGTTTTTAGTGTCATTCTCTAAAGAAATTTTTTTGGATTTTTTTTCTAAAATCAGGCATGAGTTTATTGAAAATAGTAGTTTGATAGGTAACTTTGCATAATAGAAATTTGTTAAGAGGTTTTTTAGGGTGTTGAATCTATATATACAATAAAAAACTTCAAATTTTTTCACCAGATTCCGAAAACTCCAAAAAGTCTTACTAAAGACAACTATATTATTTATGAGCCCAATTAATTAATAAATGTGATTGATGTAAGCCCAACTTTATATCAATCACATTATTATTATTATAATTATTAATATTATTATTAATTAATCCTATTATTTTTAAGATTAATTACCATTATTAATTAATTTTACTATTATTAATATTATCAATAATAATAATAATAATAAATTTAATTAATTAATTATTTTTTAATCAAATATATATATATTTTTTAAATTTATTTTTAATCAAATTATTCATTTTATTAAATATTTATTAATATAAATATTGTTAATAAATAATAATAATATTGTTTTTATTTATTTATTAATACAAATATTGTTTTTATATAATTTCTATTAATTATTATTAATTAATTAAACTCAATAATTTATATTTAACCCAAGGATTATACTAAAAACTTTATGAAAAACATTATACCCTAAGAATATGAACTTTTAGATTAATAAACTCAAGGATTTATACTAAAAAATCTAGGGATTAATAATATTATAACCTAGGAATATGAACCCTTAGATTGATAAACCTAAGGGATTGATATTATAAATCCAAGAAATTGATATTATAAATTCAAGGGATTAATGCTAAAATTTCAAAGTATTATAAACTTAAGGAAATAATATTAAACACAAGAGATTAATATTATAAACCCTAATATAAATATTATAAGTCCAAGATAATAATAAACCCAAGGGATTAATATTAAATCCTATGAATAATATTACATACTAGGGTTTATATTATAAATCCTATGAATAATATTACACCTTAGGAAAATGAACCTTTAGATTAACAAGACCAATGGATTAATATTATAAACTGAAGGGAATAATAAAGCCAAGGGATTTGTTGGACACCTAATCCTCTAAGGGTTGGTGTAGAAGGCGAATGGACATAAGAAGTCCAAGAGGCCTTGGAATATGGAATCCAAGGGTCACCTAATGTACTATAAATATATATCATTGTGAATAATAAATTAGCTCACATTTTTCTTTCATGTCTTCTTATGTGTGCACCGTGCGTGTGTTTAACATGGTATAAGAGCTAGTTCTTTCCTGCCCTGCTGAAATTTGATTGTGCAAAATTGTCCCTTTCTCAACCATTTCTTAACTGGTCTTTGTGCTCTCTACATTCTCAAATTAGCGAAAAGTGTGTAGTCTCTCTCTCATTACTGCAACATCTGCGCTCTCCAATTTGAGCCATATTCCTGACATACTCCATATACGTTTTTGTGCATTGTCCCACACCTCAGCACTCGACTGGGCATCACACCGTCACTTGGTATCCTTGCATGTATACCCACTCCTATATGCGTTGCCTCCTGGATAATTTTGAAATGCCTTTCTATTTCATCCTTCTTGGACTGTTTGGCTTCATCTGTTTCTTCAACTAAAAGAATAGAGACCTGCTTATCAGGATGGTATTTGAGAGAAACTTCACGATAGCTTTTACGAATTTGATGTTTAGTTGCAAGGTAACGTCGATGGCCTAATCCTCCATATTTCTCAGTTCTCCCTCACCGCAGCCTCCCATCTTCCTGGACAAGGACAGGAACAATCTTTAGACTTTCCTATCACTCATGGTTAAGGTCGGCCCTCTTTCTCGGCCTTCCCTCCGTCGCACTCCTCCCTTCGCACCACTACCCTCTTGGCTCCCACAACCACGTTGCCTCGACCTCCACAGTATTCCTCTATATGACCTCGACATCGAGTTCCATTAAAATGTGTGTGAGCTGCCCTTTGTGGGTCTCTCGACCCTTAAGTTCAGTAATAAAACATGAAAATATGCGTGCGCTGAGTCCTCTGAGTCCCTCGACCCTTTAGTTTTCTTATTAAGCATAAAAATATTTCTTTCGAGACGTACGCTTTGCTCGCTATTCCCTGCTCGCTACTCCCTACCGCTGCTTATTATCGAATCTTTTTATGTCCTGCAACATTCTCTCGTCATCTTTGGTAACAAAGTTTATGGCCACACCCTTCCACATTGTATTGGTCAGAGTGGACGATTTGGTAGGAAGGCTATGATCGCCAGCTTACGTTTGATCCATCAGCCAATCTACCTTTGTCTTGGTATTGATGAAAATCACACTCTGTGTGATTTCCAAAGTTTCATACATATCACATAGTGTATCAAGCTTCCAATCCTCTTGCTCTACATTAACATATAATTATTTAATACCCTCCAGCGTAAGCTCATCTCTTTTCAAAAGAATTCTAACTGGATTAGTCATGAACTTCCTCGTAATATCTAAGGCCTTAGGAGGCATTATGGCAGATAAAACACCAACTTGGAGATTTGCAGGTAGCAATTGAAAGATATCATATATCTAATCCTTAAATCATCGTGATAGAATTTCATCTGCTTCATCAAGCACAAACATTTTGATTGAATTTGGACGCAAGACACATCGTTGCAACATGTCATAGACTCTACCTGGTGTCCCCACAACAACATGAACACCAACTTGGAGTATATGGAGGTCCTCTCTGATGCTTGTCCCACCAACACATGCATGTACTCTTACTTGTAGGTAATCACAAAGTGCCCTCATAACTTTCTCTATTTGTTGGGCTACTTCTCGTGTCAGGGCCAAAACTAGAGCTTCACACTTCAGGATACTATAGTCCAATTGTTGTAGAATTCCTGAACAGAGAGTTGCAGTCTTTCCGGTTCCTGATTGTGCTTACTGGATAACATCAAGACCTTGGGCGCCTCTGATGCCTGGAATGAAATGTATTCATTTTAAAGTGTGTATTACGCGTTTCGAGGCCTCATGGATGGGGCCTCGAAACGCGTAAGGTTGCTTATTAAGCCTTTGGGTTGATTATTTCAATGTAAGGGTGAAATATGTAAGCGAGTTTTGATATTTCTATTTTGGAGTAATCTTAGGGGATAGGTTTAGTTTATATTCATTTGTGTAAATGTGCATACTATTGGAATATTGGAAGACACGTGGAACCAAATTGTTAAGTTTACTAGTGGCATTGTGGCTTTTTTGTTAATGGTCAAATTTAAATTTTTTTACGAACGTGCGGTGTATGTTCATTCATGTCTTCACATATGCATTGATAATTCAAAGATTGTCCCAAATCTTGACATCTTGAAGATTGTAAAAACAAAAAAATGTTGAGTTACCAAAATACCAAGAAATTTTAAGAAAATTTTGAAGTTTTTAAATGGCTCTAATTGGTGAAGTGTTAGAGTTTCACAAAACCTTGATACAATCTAATGTTGAAGACACAGTTAAACTCAGCAAGGACGCCATTTCCGATATTCTTACATGTTTACAAGATGCACATGACAAGATTGAATTTGTGCAGCTTGAGTCCGAGCTACACCGAGATGAGCTTCAACAAAAGAGTTGTTGTTCTGAACTTGTTTTTGTTCAGAACATTGATACAAACTCTCATTAGCAACGAAAAACTGTTCAGATCACTAAGCCCAATACAAGAGCAGATTTGAATGCAAAAGCAAAAATATAGCCTACACTTCCCAAGCCCATCATCGAACCTTGGGAAGAGCTTGTCCATAGCAAGCATAGAACAGGTCTTGGATATGACAAGGAGGTGTCCTTTCATATTACAGACTACTCCAAGCCCATCAAATTTCAGAGTGCCAGATTTCTTCAAGATAACTCACCTATAGTTGTTTTAGATTCTACTCCTTTTCCACAACAACAACAACAACAACAGATTGTAAAATGTCAACACTATGACCAAGTTGGCCATATGAAAGATCACCGTTTCGATTTTCACCCATGCAAGCACTGTGGTCGGCACACTTATTCTTCACACAGATGCTTCAGAAACAAGTCTCCTGCAAGAAAAAAGATTCATCTTGGATGGATCATTTCTTGTCAATGGGCATCAACATCCAAGGAGATGTTTAATTCATATGTCAGAACTTGTTCTAGAGTATTGAACAATCTTGTAGTTGAGTTTTCGCCATCATCTCACCTACAAGCTTCAAAGCCACATCAAGGGAGCCCGAGCCACAACTTTTCTTTCCAAATTCAGAGTTGTAGCCAGAGACACAGAAGTGCAAGCGAGCCTGAGCCACAACATGCCATTCCAGATTCCGAGTTGTAGCCAGAGACACATAAGTTCAAGCGAGCTTGAGCCACAATCTGTCATTCCAGATTCAAAGTTGTAGCCAGAGACACAAATTCCCATGAGCATGTCTTTGGTTGGTGGCCAGCCTTAATCCATCTATGCCAGGTTGATATTCTTCCTCTTCAAAGAATTCAGGACACTTCCTCTAGTAGAAGACTTCGACTTCTTTATAGTTTTGGTAGAGTTACAGGAAATGCATCAAGCATTCCAGAGTTGTTGGTCATCCTTAAACCATCGCAGGTTGTAGACCTCCCTTCTTCCAGGTTGAAGGTCTCCCTCTTCAAAATATGAGGAGCACTTCCTCTAATAGAAGACCTCAACTTCTTTCCAAATTTGGAAGAGTTCCGGGAACTGCACTAAGCGTTCCAGTGTTGGTGGTCATCCTTAATCCACCACCTTATGCCAACATTTCAGAGATCTCATTTAGCCTAGTGCGGTCATGCATACTTTGTAGATTTGTATCACATCTCTCTTCTTGGAATCACATATACCCCTTCAGATTAGGGGGGGGGGGGGGGGATATTGGACGCCTAATCCTCCAAGGGTTGGTGTTGAAGGCGAATGGACACAAGAAGTCAAAGAGACCTTGGATTGTGGAATCTAAGGGTCACATAATTTACTATAATTATATATCATTGTGAATAATAAATTATCTCATGTTTATCTTTCATGTCTTCTTGTGTGTGCACTATGCGTGGGTTTAACATGATTAATACTAAAAACCCAAAGGATTATAAACCCAAGGGATCAATATTATAAACCCTAGGTATATAAACCCGAAGATAGATGTTTATATAATATTGAGACAATCTTTGTCGCAATGTGACAATGGACCATGGTGGTGCATAACTGACCATAGTTATAAACCTAAGGGATTTATATTATAAACTCTAAGATTAATATGATAAACCTTATGAATAATATTATACCCTAGGAATATGAACCCTAAGATTGATAAACCCAAGGGATTGATATTATAAACCCAAGGGATTAATTTGAAAACCCCAAGGTATATAAACCCTAAGATAAATATTATAAACCCAAGGGAATAATAAACCCAAGTGATTAATACTAAAAACCCAAGGGAATAATATTAAACTCAATGGATAAATATTATAAACTCGAGGTATATAAGCCCTATAATAAATATTATAGACCATAAAATAAACATGGTTGAGCATGGTTGATCACTGTTGATTTTCCTATTAAGGCAATCTTTGTCACAATGCGGCGTTGTACCATGGGCCCAAGGGATAAACATAAGGGATTAATATTATAAACTATAAGTATATAAACCTTAAGACAATTAATATAAACCCCAAAATAAACATGGTTGACCATGTTTTACCGTGGTCATTTGATGATGGTTGATTTTCATATTGAGACAATATTTCTTACAATGTGACATTGGAACATGGTTGCACATGGTTGACCATGATTATAAACCCAAGATATTTATATTAAACCCTATGATTAATTTTATAAATCTTATGAATAATATTATACCCTAGGAATATGATCCCTTAGATTGACAACCCAAGGTATTGATATTATAAACACAATGGATTAATTCTAAAACCCCAAGGTATTATAAACCCAAGGGAATATATTAAACCCAAGGGATTAAGATTATAAACCCATGGTATATAAACCCTAAGATAAATATTATAAACTCAAGGGAATAATAAATTCAATGGATAAATACTAAAAACCCAAGGGATTATATACCCAAGGAAATAATATTAAACCCAAGGGATAAATATTATAAATTGAAGGTATATAAATCGTAAGTTAAAAATTATAAACCCTAAAATAAACATGTTTGACCATGGTTGACCACGGTTTATTTTCATATTGACAAAATATTTATCACAATGTGACATTGGAGTATGGTTGACCATGATTGATTTCCACACTGAGACAACCTTTCTCACAATGCGACGTTGGACAATGGTTGACCATAGTTGACTTTCATATTGAGATAATCATTGGGTTTAATATCACTCCCTTGGGTTTATAATCCCTTGGGTTTTTAGTATTAGTCCATTGGGTTTATAATACCTTGGGGTTTTATAATTAATCCCTTGGGTTAATAATTATTATTAATAAATAAAATTTAATTAATACTAATAATTATTAATTAAGAAAATTAGTTACTTATTATTATTATTTATTAATTAATTATTTAATGAATATTAATAAAATTTACAATAACATATTAATAATATTAACAATATTTACATTAATAAAATAATATTAATTAATAATAGTAACAATATTAATATTATAAACCCAAGGTCAAGTCCCATTAGCACAACCAGTTGAGGATGGACCTCATCAGCAAGGCGACCAAGGATCAAACCTCATGGGGGGTGGTTGTGCCCTGTGCTAGGGGGAGGAGACATGCTAAAAATCCAGTCAATTAAAGGGCTGGTGTGGCCCAGTCCAGGTGTGATCCCCAGGTGACTTTGGTGGCTTAGATGCCCCTGGGTCGCAGCTCCTCAAGTCATAGGTCAAGCCTGGAGGATCACAGACAACTTGCCAGACAAAAAAAGAAAAAATATTATAAACCCAAGGTACATAAACCCTAAGATAAATATTATAAGCCCAAGGGAATAATAAACCCAAGGAATTAATACTAAAAACTCAAGGGATTATAAACCCAAGGGAATAATATTAAACCCAAGGGATAAATGTTATAAACCCTAAGATAAATATTATAAACTCTAAAATAAACATGGTTGACCATAGTTGACCACGATTGATTTTCATATTGACAAAATCTTTGTCACAGTGCGACATTGGACTATGGTTGACCATGATTGATTTTCATATTGAGACAACCTTTCTCACAATGCGACGTTGGACAATGGTTAACTACAATTGATTTCTCATATTGAAATAATCTTTGTCACAATGCGATGTTGGACCATGGTTGACCATGTATGGCCATGTTGCCACAATGTAACGTTGGACGAAGAGACAACCTTTGTCACAATGTGACCATGGTTGGCCATGGTTGTCACAATATGACGTTGGACCAAGAGGCAATCTTTGTCACAATGTGACCATGGTTGATTTTCATCCCTTGGGTTTATAATATTTATCTTAGTGTTTATATACCTTGGGTTTATAATATTAATCCCTTGTGTTTAATATTATTCCCTTTGGTTTATAATATCAATATCTTGGGTTTATCAATCTAAGGGTTCATATTCCTAGGGTAAAATATTATTCATAAGGTTTATAATATTAATCCTATGGTTTAATATAAATCCACTGGGTTTATAATCATTGTGAACTGTACGCAACCATAGTCCAATGTCACATTGTGACAAACGTTCTCATGATATGAAAATTAACCATGGTCAAATGTCGCATTGTGACAAAGATTGTCTCAATATGAAAATCAACCATGGTAAAAAAAATGTCAACCATGTTTATTTTAGTGTTTATAGTATTTATATTAGGGTTTATATACCTAGGGTTTATAATATTAATCCCTTGGGTTTTTAGTATTAATCCCTTGGTTTTATTAATCTAAAGGTTCATTTTCCTAGGGTTAATATTATTCCTTTGGGTTTATAATACTTTGGGGTTTTAGAATTAAGCCCTTTGGTTTATAATATGAAACTCTTGGGTTTATCAATTTAAGGGTTCATATCCCTTGGGTTTATCAATCCCTTGGCCCAACGTCATATTGTGACAACCATGGTCAACCATGGTCCAACGTCACATTTTGACAAATATTGCCTCAATATGAAAATCAACCATGGTCAACTATTTTCCAACGTCGCATTGTGCCAAAAGTTGTCTCAGTATGAAAATCAATCATAGTTAACCATAATCCAACGTCAAATTGTGACAAAGATTGTGGCAATTTGAAAATCAACCATGATCAACCATGTTTAATTTAGGATTTATAATATTTATCTTAAGATTTATATACCTTGGATTGATAATATTAATCCCTTAAATTTAATATTATTTCTTTGATTTACAATATGTTGAAGTTTTAGAATTAATCCCTTAAATTAATAATTATTAATACTTAATTAATACTAATTAATTATTAACAATAAATAAATTATATAAATTTTATTTATAAATTTCAAATATAACAAATAATTTGGACCTTATTAATAAATATGATTTTTCGCGTATTAACTATATTTAACACTATTTAGTAGAACTTATTTTTGAAAAAATAACATCATTAATAAAGTGCACCATGCTAAGGGAGTTAGAGTAAAAAACTTAGCAAATCCTAACGAAACTTGAAAATCAAACTTTCGTGATTCGGCCTTTCATTCAACCTTATGCATTCTTCGTAATAACATGTTTGTCAATATGGTGTTACGTTGGAATTTTCGGCTTTCTTTTAATAGTATATACTGTAGTAAGATTTAAAGGTTTACTTCATGGTAAAGTAAAATCTTTATCAGAATTTTTAGAGGAATACCGCAATTATAAAAATTTGGCATTCAAACCTTAGAAATCAAAGCTTGCATCAATTCTTTTTTAAATGTGTCCCAACTGTCCTATAATCCAATGGCAAATGATTATTTTGTTATAGAAATGAAATAATATTTTAATGTTTATAAAACTAAAAATAGTTTATGGAATTATTAGTTCATTGTTTTTTGCAATTTAATTTTTTTTTTATTCAAATTGATGATGAGCTTCACCCAATTTTCCAACAATTCTCTTGCTGAAAAGACAATATCAAGAAACAAATGCTAACATGTTCCCATAACTTTATGTGATGTCTTTGAACACATCACATTCCAAAATGAAATGTTTTTTCTTTCACTGCTTGGGACCTTCAAAATGAATGTACACACCTGTTCTTCCCAAGCTTCTTAATTAGGTCTTTTCCATCGTCCTGTTTCACACCGAAGCTGATGTGAGTTGGTTCTTAATTGAGCAAAAAGAACATTTTCCCTCTGCGGAATGATGACTCCAATGTACTCTTTTTGTCCGAGATCACACATAGGGTTGAATTCTTCAATGTAGTACTTATTCTTTCTACCCAAAATTTTCCCCATATCTATTTATGAAACTTTTCCATAACAAAATTCTTTAGCTCCTTGCTATTCGTGGGAGATGAATTGAGGTCGATATTCTACTTTTGCATCTATGTGTAGTTTTGTCTCATCTATGTTTTATTTCTTTCGCTCATGCCTTCATTGAAGATAACGTCAGGCCATCTACCTACTCCCATTTGCTCAATTATTTTAGATATTTTATAAGACACACCATAGCAATTGGTTTGATGGAAGTTGCTCCTCTTTCACTCAACATTATCTCATAAGATACCAAACTTTTTTTTAGTGAATTTCAAAGTTTAATACTGATCAATCGTTATAGTAAAAAATTAAGATTTAACAACACAATGTTCCAGTAACTTTATATGAGTTTTATTTTCGCGTGATTCTTCTGTGAATGTTTCAACAAGTTATAGATTTAAGACTGACTTCAATCAAATGATCAAGGTCACTTTCTATCCTAAGTTGAGTTATCGATAATTAACCAAAAATGGTTTATGCAAAAATATTGTATTTTCTTTACATGTAAAACAATGAAAATCGTATTAAACTCACCCAAAACAAATGAACCCAATGCAAGACTATTGTTTTTCCAATCACTGTTCAATATATTGTACATTTGTCTGCAAATAGACGCACCCAGTGCATTCTATATTAATAAACATTGCCATTGTGTTTATTTGTTTCTCATTTTTCTACTTATATTGACCAGGCTAAAGGTGCACAGTCAAATCATTAAAACTAATGATCAAGCTAGTCTCATTGTCTCATCACAGTTAAACATTATCAAAATCTAAAACCATATACAATTTTAGACAAACATTAGTGTTTTCCAGAAGCCTAGGTGTTTCAATCAGGCTAGAGAAGTCTGAAGAAGAGGTGGCTATCAACCCTAATACCCAAAATGAGAAATATTTCTTTTTCTTCTTAAAGCAATACATATTTCTTGGGCTATAGGATATTAAATGTTTTTGGGCATATATTGCTCACAGTTAAATTTAAGCGAATTTAAATCTAACAATGAACAATATATATCCAATCACATTTAATATCCTATAATCCAAAAAATAATAGTCTTATTGCAAATCAACCATCAACACTGATTGATATCTTGGTTGATATCTTAGATGATGCACGCTAGAAGGGATGCTATTAATTCTATGGCTGACCATATCTCAATGTTCGCATCGTCAGTAACTTAGTACTTCAAGAAATCAATAATGGTAGCCAACCCAAAAGAAAAACTATGGCCATCATATATTATTAATGGTAAATTGCAAAAATCCATTTTGAGGAACTGGACACTAAATTCTCTCAATTCTACAGGTTCATTTGGCTGCTTTCCAATGATCTAAGTGCCATGTGGCAGGTTCATAAATGCCATTTGGCATGGGGTAGATTCATAAATGTAATTTGGTGGTTGGATTTGGAGCATTTCAGATTCGACAACTGCCATGTGGTAGATTCATAAATTCCATTTGGCGTGAGGTGGACTCATAAATGTCATTTGGATGTTGGATTAGGAGCATTTCAGATTCCACATTTTTTTTTGTACATTCTGCAGTGACATTTAATATTCTTTCAAGTACTTATACCTGACCTATTAAATAAATTATTAGTTTATGGTCATTTATATCAGTTTAACTAGTTAAAGTGAAATGTCTAAAATACTTAAAGTAGCCATGTTTTGAATTTATTATTTTAACATGAGATATTGTGTTTAAAATTTGAGAAATACTATTTGTCTCAAATTTAAAATAAATATTTATTTGTATATTATTGAAAATTTTAAATAATGGTTAGTAATAATGGTGGTGGTTAATGTTTATTAAAATTAAAATGGATTTATGAACTTTAAAAATTATTTGGATGGTTTTAAATTTTATTTGTGTAGTTGAAAAACATTAAGAAAGACATTTCAAAAGTACCATAATTTTGTTGAATTAAAATATTAAAAAGGTTAGTGTTGTAATAAATCTTTTGAAATTAAGATTTAATTTTGGTATCATCAAGGCATTGTAAAAGAAAGAGCCTTTCATCTTCAAATATTTTAGTGTCACGAAATTAAAATATTAAAAAGGTTACTGTTGTGATAAATCTTTTGAAATTGAGATTTAATTTTGGTATCAGCAAGGCATTGTAAAAGAAAGAGTCTTTCATCTTCAACTATTTTAGTGTCACAGAAATTACAGATCTACTTATCCCACCTTTTAGTGTGACAAAGATAACAAATTATTTAGAATTGTCCAACACCCAATGCCACTATGGAGGTTGTGAGAATGTCTTCTTATTATGCAAATAATTTTTTTATCAATAATAATAAGTTTTATTATTTTAAATAAAGTTATAATTTAAGTCATTCTTGTGATTTTTTTTTTAATTTTAGCAACTTGATAAGTATAATGAAGTATTTTGATGTTTATTATGGATTGATGCCTATAGGCATTTACAGGTCATTTAATTTATCTCTTATATTGACTTTCTTTTTTACACTAGTGAAACAAAAATATACTTACCATGGTAAATTATCTTAACCTTCTATCTATCATGGGCCAATAGGGATTAAATCCCTCTAGGTCCATTTATCTTTTAAGAATGTAAGACTTAAAAAGAAAAATGTTTCTACTTCAAAGAATCTTAAATGTAGACATCAACTCCATTTTAAACAATGAAGTATAAAAGAACACTTATTGTAATATATATATATAATTGTTATTATTGTATGTATATTTTAAGATATCCTGTAGGAGATGGGCGAAGCTCTAAAAAATCTTGCAACAATTAGGTTTCACCCTAGTTGGTTGATCTATGCTCAAATTATGTGGGTTTTTTTTAGATCTCTTCTGCAATATGGTTAATGGAAAATATTAGTGATTTAGCAATGGGGATAGATTTTTTTGTAGGACTGATTGCTAGACAAGCAAGCTCTTCTTCGGTTCCATATAGTTCCATTATGAAATCTGGATGTGTCCTCCTGGTAGTTCGGGAAGTTCCTTCCCTCGATGTTCCTTTGGATGAAGAAGGTTTTAACAACAAGAAGCTTTTTTCCGTGCAAGGTTTGATTTGCAGGTTTAATGGATTTTCGTCGTGGCTGATGGATCTCTGAGACATGGAAACCTCATTTTATGGATGATATGAATATTTATCCCATGGCTCGAGGTTTTCTCGTTGTTGTTTTCGACAATATTGAGGACAAGAAGGCCATTTGTGAATATGTGCTGTGGTAGTGTCGTCTCTTCATGCACCCTGTTGTCCCACTTTTGATATGGTAACGACATTAATCTCCACAGCTCCAGTTTGGGTAAGGATTTCAAACCTATCCTTGCATCTATGGAATCTCCAATCATTATCCTCTACTGGGAATGCTCTTGGAAAGTTTGATTGTCGCTACCCAGATACACATAATTATTATGAATTTACTTATGCTTGAATTTGTGTAGAGATGGACTTCAATAAGTGTTTTCCTGCTATGATCAATTTGACGACCCCAATTTATGTCTTGGTCCAAAAGCTCGATTACAAAAATGTCTCATTCCGGTGTAGAGCATACTATGAAACGAGGCATGTAATTAAAAACTACCCCAAGCGTCATAATTTCTACACCTCATTTTTTCACATCTAATTAAATGGCCCTAAAACTGGATCAATCAACATCCTTTAACACTTTTCATTCATCCCTTGCAAAGCTTAAAACATCTTCTCTCCAAAAATTCCAAGAATTCTATGTTAAACAACTAAAAAACCTAATTTTTAGCCCCATCGCACTTTCCCTTCAGGCAACCTGTACTGTTGCACGTTGTACACACAACATCTGCACTAACCAATGCATGTTTCCTTCATAGTAAGTGTGATGGCTCTTAAATTTCGGTAAAAATAAAAAATAGTTTCGAATCTTATCTTTCTAGAAGCTTCCCGAGTGGTTTTAACTATTTATTGTTAGATCAAGATATCAAACTCCTACTCTTGAGGAATTATCTCTTATCCCTATAGCTTACCCTCCCTCTAATGTGGACCTAAGTCCTTGAATGGTAAATCCCAAACCACCTCTTTTACCCTATAAATTCACTGCCTCCCATAGAGTCTGGGTTGGCTTTTGGAGACTCTTATTTATGGTCTCATGTTGTTGCTTTGTGCCTGGGGATCCATTATCCATCCATGCACTTGATTTGTGATTGAAGGCTTTCTTTGTGGAAAAGAAAGGACAAGATAGTTGGGAGACATCTGCAAGGCCAATATTTGCAAGGACAAGATAGTTGGGAGACATCTGCAAGGTCAATATCTGCAAGAGTTTTTTTTTTTCCTTTTCTGCAAAATAAAAATCGAACTTTCTATTAAGATTATAGAAGTTTACATAGTATATGCACTTCGAATTCAATGAACTGCATGTTTTTCTCTTCTCCATAGGAGAAAAAGAAAAAAGATAGAGTTGCAATTGTTTGGAAAGAACGTTATTTACCATTTCCCCTAGCCTTTTCAAAATTTTCTAGAGAGTATGCGCCTGTTTCGGCCCCTAGGCTTCCCTTTAAAGGAAAAACCGCCCTAAACAGGGATAAAAAACAGGCCTGTCGCTGAGATTTTTACAAAAAACATTTGAATGGTAGGCACCATTCCAAATGTACAGAGTTTATGAGAAAGACAAAAATTCCCCACGTTATCTCCCGGATCTCCTCTTAAGAGGAAAACAATCCGAAATAGAGATAGTTGGGGTTAAAAGTATAGTGCAAGACTGTTTTATCAGTTACACAATAAGTTTGTATCATGAGTTTGTAAACAAAAAACAGAGACAGAATTAAAGACTGGATAAATATCATTTTAGTGAGCAAGAGGAGGTTGTTCTAGGTTCCGAACCAAATCTCCATCAAACTCTTTTGCTATCCAGTTCCCCATAGCTTGCTTTAGGCCCTCCTTAGAAAGTAGGTCTGCATCATTGTTGCGTTCCCTGTAATTGTGACAAGCATAGATTTGATTAAATAGTGATTTTAAGACCAGAACCTCTTCTAATAAAGGAATCAGAATATAGTTGAGGGATCTTTGTGTTCCATTAAACGATTTGATGATATTCATTGAGTCGCTAAATATCTGAGCTTCTCTCAACTCAAGATGAGAAAGCCATCACATAAGTAAATGAAGGTCTTTGAGTTCAGTAAAATTATTGGTTCTAGTTCCAAGTCTGACCGAAGCTTTGTAGATCTTTCTAGAAGGGAGATGTATAGTGAGCCCTACCCCACAGCTGTTTTGTGGGTCAGAAGCCCCATCAATGTAGGCCCATGGGATGTCTCCCCTAATTTCTTCCAATTTGATGATTCTGACCTACTTAGATTCCTTTGGAATAGGGACGTGTTCATAGATTGATTCCCCTCTCGAAGCTAGCAGATTGATAGGAAACATGATGTCTTTAAATATGACGCGGTTCCTTGCTATCCAGGTACCCCATGCAATAATAAGTGGGATGTTCCTCACTCGGTCATCAAGGGCTTCATTCCACCACTTTTGCCAAGCCTCCGACATTGTTGGACCTTCCCATCGCCGGGAGAGGTTTATAAGCCTCATGTTTCGGCCCATAAACTGATGTTAAAAGTACAATATAGAAAGAGGTGTTGCGTAGATTCCAAGTTAGATTTGCATAGACAACACCAACCCAGACCTCTCTTGCCCCTTCTCTGCAAATTTTCCCAGGAGGGAACTTTGTTCTGTAAAATGCACTAGTAGAAGAGTCTCGATTTTGCAAGTCCTTTGAGTTCCCACATAGGCTTGTACCACCATTCCGACTCCGCCCATCCTTTCCACGCCATTAACCATTTGTATCCGAATTTCGGTGAGTACTATCCCATGGGGGCGTGTATCGAATGAAGCTCATCCAACCTCTCCTGTTTATGAACATTTGTTCTGTGAAGCTCACTAATAAATCCTTGCCATTCTTCTCTCCATCGGTCTTCAAGTTGCAGGGCCTCTCCTGACATCCAAGCTTGTTTCCAGATGGTTGACTGGCAAAAATGCACAATATGGCTCAGAGTGCGGATACCTCTGTTTTCAATATGGTTAAGCAATTCTCTAGAGAGCGCATATCCACCACTGCACTCCACCCACGGGTCTCGTCCAAGCCTGACCTGTACACCATTCCCTACATACCACGCCAGTCCTTGTTCAATGGTCTTAATCGAAGCCAACATGGCATTCCAAACGATTGAAGCGTTTTGCAATTTCTTTGTAGGGAGGCCCAACCATTCATCCATTGGCATTCATTGATAAAAAAAGTGCTTTGTTTTCCTATACTTATGTCTCATTTATGCATATGTAGAAAAAATTATTCTTGACTCATATTTTAGAGATATTAGTATATGTTATTTGTATATTTCAGTTTTCTTTCTTGTTTTAATTGTTTTGTAGGTTTCACTTTTAGAATTTGGAGTTGGAGCTTACAAGAAAAGAGAAGAGGAGAGCTTATGTTCGATTCTAGGTAAGTCTTTCCTCCATACTCTAAAATCCTCTAAGGAAAGCATAGTCTTTTTGTCCCTATTGTTTCTAGATCAAGACACTAGATCTAGGGAGTTTGCTTCTATCCGTAGAAGGAAATTATTTTTCAAACAAATTTGCGACCATACTGGGGATCAAAATGTTCCTTTAGTGGTTTCCTTTCCCTAGTCTTTTAGGATTTTTGAAAGAGACTCAAGTTGATTTGCTCATACAATTATTAGTCTTAGGAAAGTATATTCTTGAGCTTGGTAGGGTTTGTTTTTTGTTTTTCGAGCCAAATCAGCCTCAACGCACTTTCTGTTCTAAGACAGAGTGACCCTGTGCACTTTCTGTTCTGAAACAAAGTGACCTATCACACTAGTATCTCTTTGTGAGTGCGATGACTTGCACTGGTTGTCATATATAGCCTGCGATGGTTCCTGTAGGATGCAAAAAAATTCATTTTGATGCCTTACTTTGAATCATGTTTTTTATGTAGTGATTTTCCTAAGTCTTTGAACCGGTCAAAGACTTTGTAAAGCCAACAATTTGTTAAAATTGAGTGTGTTTTCCTTTTTTATAAGAGTTTGCTTCATTTTTTCTTCTTCTTATCAATTTTTGTTTTTAGTCACTTGGCTTGATTATTGATTTGTTAAAGGAATTTCATGTTACAGTTTTGATATATGTGAATGTTTTTTATTGAATAATCTTGTCATTTTTTCATTTTTCTTTGCATTGAAAAACAAAAAGATTTGTTTTTTTTGCGTTTTATCATGCATTAGAGCTTTGGATATTTTCTTTGGAATAGTGAAAGTTGAAAATCTTGTTTGGCAGTTCTTCTCTGCCGCACCATTGTTTGGAACTTATTCCTTCCCTTCGACAAATCTTCATTGAACGAAAAAAGAGTTCTTTTAATCATGTTAGTTGCATTACAGGAAGTTCAGTGAATTCGTTTCGTGAGCCTTGAAATCAAAACTTAATTTTACGTCAACTTTAAACTTATTCAATTATCCTAAGGATCATTTGGAACATTAATGTTAATTTTATTTAAGAATGGTATGTTCTATGCTTAACACGATTACTTCAATGTTCCTTTACTATCCCAATGACAATTTTAGTTTTCCAATAACAATGACATTAACCATAAATCACATTGACAATACCTGTATATAGAACATAAAATAAAATGCAGAAGACAAGCCAAGACAAGAGGAAACCAGATTTGGCGGATGCTAGGAAAAAACCACAAGATGGGGAAAACCCTTTGATAAAACCTTCTTATTATTATCTCAAATGTTCAGCAAAGAAAGAGTACAAAAAGTAAAAGTTGACTTGCCAAATCAAAGTAAAAACAACCTTGTCAAATATGTAGTCAACTATAGTCATGAAATTCATCCATAACCAGAAATTCAATGATGGTCAAATCAGAAACAAAATGTCTCCTTTGAAGCTTGGTCAAAGGAATTCAAACTCAGCCTCTGACAATAGTCAAATTAAACCCAAAATAGTCATAAAATATGTGGTCAAACTTGGTCAATCTGAAGTCAAACCTGCGGTCAACACATGTCAAACAACCCATAAAATCTCTATTTCTGTGTCAATGTGTATGGCCTGCCAAAATAGAATTATGCCTATAAAATCGAAGTCAAAATCTGCATGGAAAGTCAAAGTCAATGCTGGTCAATGCTGGTCAAACTACAGTGAATTCCTGAAATTTTTTGCCCTGCAATTATGTCTTGAAATTTGTTCTCCTTGCCACATGTGTGAGAGAAAGAGAATTCCCAATAGCTATACAAACCAATGAGAGAAGGAGAAATGTGTGAGTGAAGATAATGCTAAATGAGGTGAGAGGACACTTGTATTTATACAAGTTGTTGAGGATGAAGTGTCACATCCATTGGGCTTCATGAGCCTACATGATGATGAGGCTGATCTTGACATTTTGCACATGTGTGGGCATTAATTCAAAAACATATTTATGCTTGTCCAAATTTGATGATCTTTAGATCGATTTTGGTCCTCTCAAAAAGAGGAATTCAATGCAATAATAATATCCATTAAACGAGATGTCCAATAGTGGAATTTGGCCCTAGTTTCCAATTTTAACACTCCCTCTCAACTAGGGAGAATTCCACCTGTCAATCCATATGTCATCATTGATCATCATGCCATCTTCTTGTCATGACCATTTATGTATATTGTCTCAACTCTATTGAACAATGATGTAATAATGAAGAATAATTGATCAAGAGTCAGTCACAAGACCTTGCCACTCTCCAATGGAAAAATTCAATACATGGAAAGAACGCCAATTTGATCCTGAATGATCAATTTGTTGAACACCATGCATCCTACACATAGGGAGTACGACAGTACATGATGCGTCCATCTATAATGCTATGGTCCCTATACGCTTTTCCCAACTCTTTGGCCATATGAGAAGTACTTCCCATGAGTCCTAAACTACATGTGTCGGATGTATGTTGAGGCATCATCAAGAGAAGGTGAACCACTCATCATACTCATATGCAATAGGAGAAGGTGAACCACTCATCATATGAATATTTCAATTCTAGGGGAGGGTGAGCCACTCACCCTACATGCATGTGTCATTAATTGTAGGGGAAGGTGAACCACTTACCCTCCACACCTGTGTTATCAATTGTAGGGGAAGGTGAACCACTCACCCTACACACATGTCAACCATCATGGGGTATCACAGGGGAAGGTGAACCACTCACCATGTACATAACGCACCATTAGGATAACATGAACCACTCACCCTATGGTTGCTCATAGTTCCAAGAAGTAACCGAAGCCCCCAGGAGCTCTAGAGCTCAATGTTCAACTCAAGTGGGACCCTCATGGGGGGGTCTTTCCATGACTCCAAGTCTCTCTCGGAAGGTTAATAATTTGACCTTACCTAAGGGATTCGTGAGGATGTCTATGACCTACTCATCAATTCTTATGTGTTGGAGCCCTATTGCTCCTTGTTGTACCATATCCCCGATAAAGTGGTACTTGATATCAATGTGCTTGGAGAGGTCATGGAACATAAGATTCTCTGGTAGGCGAATCCCATTCTGGTTTTCGTAGAAGATTACAGTGGTATCCAACACATACTCAAATATCTCATTGAAGATATTCCTCAACCAAATAGTCTCACAATAGGCCATACTAGTTGTAATGTATTTGGCATCAGCGGTGCTTAAAGCAACCAATTTATTCTTCCTGCTCATCCAAGAAATCGAAGCAGGCCCTAATGAGAAGAAACATCTTGACGTGATCTTTTGATCCACCACACTTCCATCCCAGTTAGCATCAATATATCCATGTAACCTAAAATTATCGACAATGTATATTAGTCCATAGTTTATTGTTCCACAGAGATATCTCAGGAGATTCTTAACAACAATCCAATGTATGTGGTGAGGATCAACTATAAATTGACTTAGTGTATTCACAGTGAAGCATATGTTCGGTTGAGAGTTTACCAGGAACATCAGGGTGCCCACAAGTTGTCTATATTCAGAAGGGTTTTCCAATTCAAGCCCAACAACATTTCCACATATTTTCTTGAAGTTGAGTTCCATCTAATTAGTTACCGAATTGAAATCCACCATCCCACATCTTTCAAGAAACTTTACAATGTATTTTCCTTGATAAAGGAAAATTTCACCTGGATTTTTCCAGACCTCCAAGCCTAGGAAGTAGTGCATCAACCCTAGGTCCTTCATCTCAAAATCAGAAGCCAACTCCCTCTTTCATTAATAAATGAGAGGGTCTTCACCTGTTAGAAAGAGATCATCTACATAAACGACCAAAATGAGAGGCATGTCCTTTTCAACTTTGAAGTATAGGTTAGGGTCAACGTTGGGTGCCGAAATTTCAATTCAATTCCTCAACACTTAATTTTCAAACCAGGGTTATGTAAGCTTTTAGGCATAGCACAGGTAATGCCAAATATTCATGATTTAACCCTTCAAATCCTACTTCTATTCCTGCAATTAAATCTTTCAAAATATGAAAGAACAAGTTAGAAGAAAACCTTTCAATCCTTACTTGCACTTGATAACATAATGACACCACTCCACTCTGGAAAATGGATTCACTTGAAAATAAAAGTCAAAGAATTTACTAAAATAAATAAATCATGCCACTCAATAATTCAATCGTAAAACTCAAAAGGATTTTGAAAGAAAATTCTTTCCTATACTTTCTTAAAGAGATAGTGCAGAGAGGTATCAACCCTAAAAGAAGCATTGTATTGTTTCATATTCTTGACTTAATGCAATATAGATATAATAGGGTTTTAGCTAATACTTTTCCCAGATACATCTTTGTGTTGTGCGGTTGAAATTATTTCTCTTTCTTGTTCATGTGATTTTGTGATCGTATTTGGTTTCTGCAAATTTGTAGAAAAGATCCAAGTATTTTGTTTCAGCATATTGCAATATTAGGTGAATCTATGTGGATGTTATACATTAAAGGATAACCTCACTCTGGTAGAGAATCAAATGAAACAACATGCAAATCAACATCACAGTGAAAGAAGTTTTGATATAGGCGACTGGGTATTTTTAAGGCTACAACCATACAAACAAATGTCCCTCAAGCAAGCTAAGAAGGATAATAAATTATCACCCAAGTATTATGGTCCTTACAAAGTTTTGCAAAAGATTGGTACAATGACATACAAATTGGAGTTGCCTGCATATTCCTGAGTACACCCAGTTTTCCATGTTTCATGCTTAAAGAAGATTATCAGTGACAAGCTCCCAATTCAAACAATATTTCCAAAACTTGACAAAGAAGGAAAAATCATATTGGAGCATGAAGCGGTCATGGAAACAAGAACCCAACCACTACAGAGTCAATCAATTTTAGAGTATCTCATTAAGTGGAATAACTTTCCTATTGAATATTCCACATGGGAGGATGATATTTTTATACAAAAAAGCATCTAGAACTACTCAAGTGTTGAGGACACCACTTTTTTGAAGGAGAGGGGCATGTTAGGTCCCTATAATACTAGTGTAGTCCCCTTATTGTTATTATTGCTGTAACCCCCTATTGTTATTTTTGTACCCATGTAGCCCCCATATTGTTATTGTTGTGCCCCATAAAAGCCCACTATTGTTTTTTTTCTTTTCTTTTCTTTTCTGAATAAGCTTAATCTATTAGTATACAAAGAATACATTACATGGAGGCCAGGGCCTCAGAAGTTTTGGCCCGAGAAATGGGCATTCTAGTACATCCATGACGCTCTAACAAATTATCAACCCACAATACCAAAACATAGAGACGGCAATGAAGCTCAGTCAGGCAAATCAGTAAAAAAGTGCCGCCCTCATAGGGGAAACCGGCCGTGAAACTCCCACAGTTTATCAACCCACAATGACTAGAACCGGTTATACAAACATATTCGTTCCCATACAAAAAACCCTGCCGCCCACGAAGGGGAAACCGACATTTAGACAAGCTGTAGAACTGATGAAAACTAAACTGAGACAACGAGCAAAAACCAGAGCTGAACCTAGCTCGACGATCATCCAAAAACAAGCTAATATGGAGATTGGCCATTAGTTACCTTGAGAGGAGGGGGGAGACTCGACCACACGACAGGCGAAGGCGTAAGGGTCATCCTCGACCTGCAAATCAGCTTTAGCACTGGAACCGCCATGATTGGTATCTTCCTCACCCGGCTTGTCAACAGGAGCAACAAAACAACCTCGCTTGATGTCGCCCAAAACAGAAGCAATTTTGAGGTCTTGCGAGGAGCTGCCCTCGACCTCTTTCTGTTTCTGACCTCCTCTGGAGGGAGAGCAGGGCCTATCAGCCGCCAATTGCGCCAGTTGAGAACCTGTGAGCTCGACAGTCAATTCAGGAGGCTCTTCTTTGAAATCTATAGTTATGGTGGCTGAAACAGTAGGCATATTAAGCAAACAGGGGAAACAGAACTGTGCCTTATGCTGCTGACCCGGGATGAGACTGGAGATGCCTCTTGCAGGCTGAGAAATCCCACGCCCAGCAAGAGAGCCATGTCCACTTCGAGTCTCAAGGTAACGACCCCGCGGGGAGTCGGAAGGAGGAGATGAGGAGCTCGGAGAGGTGGAGGGTGGGTGGCGGGGAGGACCTCCACGGCTTGAGCCGCGTTGGCACCTCATCCTTTGGCGTAACCAAGGCATGGGAATCATGCGAGAAAGACTGAGCGTGACAAAGCAGGAAGCGGAAGGCAGGGACTGGACTGGCGGGCCACAGCTGAGCACAGAGGGATGAGAAGTGCCGAACGTCTCTGGGAGAGAAACAGAGTGAAAACCGATAAGCTGAGAGCAATGGGAGCTCTGCGAGACGTGCAGACCCGGAATGAGGTCTAAACAACACGAAAGAGAGCATCTGCGTCCAGTAATGGTTATGGAGCTAGGCTCAAAGACCACCGAGGAGCAGCAAGAGCGGAGAGGCGACAATGCCGGCTTGAAACTTCCAGAAGAAGCCATATCCCTGTGGAGCAGACGCAAACATGGGCAGCTTGACGTTAATGCAATTAATGGTCTGGAGGACGAGAGGAAGGGTGGCGGTGGTAGAATCCCACGCGCCAACCCAAAACCTCTGCCACCTTTCAAACATTCTGGACACCTGCATCCGGGGTAAAAGCCCACTATTGTTATTGTTGTGCCCTTACATTATTATTTTTATGTCGACACTAATTATATTGTGACCCCTTAGACTCCTATATATACCAAAGAGGTCTTTTTATTTGTATCATCCAAGAATTTTTCATTTATGTGATGTAAAGGAGATTCCTCCCTCAAAGAGGCTAATTTTCAAGTTGTTGATCTATATTTTCTTATATTTTGTGATCTAGTTGAATAACATTCCTCCTGAATTTAGGAAGTAAATTCTCCTCCTAGAGTCAACGGAGTTTGATTATCACACTTATTTCTCTGATTCTGAGATAAGAGGAGGCAACCTCAAATGGATACCTGACATGGGAGATTCAGAAAGCATAGACTCCATTTCCTTCATTCATTCACAATGAACCAACACATGGAAACCTTGCTTTGCATGATTCTTCGAGACAAGTAGGTAGACAACTATAAATTGTTTGTAGGATAGGAAGACATCAAGCAGATTCTCCAGAACATTCGCTTCAACTTGGATGACATTGTGGCCAAATTAGAAAGGGTGGAGAAATGTGTGGTCTCTGACTCGAACACTGAGTCAGATGAGTTGAATGATTCCCCAATAGTCATTAACGCTCCCTTAGTCAATTCTTATTCTCCTATTGTCAGCGCTCCATCAGAAAACTCCTCTCCCCTCTCTCTGGTCATTATATCTAACTAATGGGATTTGATGGTTTCTACACTCCTGTCTACAGGTGTTTATTGACATGCAACTTTGGGATGCAGTTGAATATTTGCTCTGGACTCATAGTGATCAACATATTATTGTTTTATTGTTGTGTAAACCTTCTTTTTGCTTTCAGTAGGTTAGAAAAGGCTGCACTTGCAAGTTTGGTTCAGTATGGTTGTTTTATTTTCATCCTCAGTTTCTTTTTGTGAAATTTAAGAGCAACAGTGGACACATCTGGTAGACATAGTTGGGTCTCTTTGGTTCAATGACCTTGACAATTTTTGTATCTTAATTTTGAACTAGTAAAAATAGTGTTATTTTGGGTACATATGGTTGAAGTAATGGCCTCCTAGGTTAGTCTTTTTGGAGCATGTAATATGTAAAGCCCCAATGTAATATCTTATCTTAATAATGGAAACTAGTTGCAAAAGATTTAAAAGAAAAAACATTGTGGATAACAAAAAGTAATAATTATCTCTCGACTAGTTTGAAGATTGAATTATGATAATTTTCACATTGTATAAAAAAAATGTATATGCCAAATGAAAATTAAAATGAAATGAACTGATATTTTAACTTCCACGAGACTAAAAATAGTCTATGGGACAATCAGTTCCCTGTTTTTCACCTTTTTCAATTCAGTCCTTTTCTTATTCAAATTGACGATGAGTTAGCCCAACCTTCCATAAATCCCCTCGTTGAAAAGACAATGCCAAGAAACCGATGCTAACATATTCACATAAATTTCTCTGATGCCTTTGAACGAATCACATTCCAAAATGAAATATTTTTCCGATTCCACTGCCCCAGATGTGCACAATGTACATACATTTTCTTCCCAAGCTTCTTTAGGCCTTTTCCACCGTCTTATTTCAAACTGAAGTTGATGGGATTTGGTTCTTAATTGAGCAATAAGAACCTTTTCCCTCCACAAAATGTTAACTCCAATGTACTCTTTTTGTTGGAGATCACACGTAAGGTTTAATTCTTCACTGTAGTGCTTCTTCTTTCTACCCAACTCTTTTCCCCATACTCGTTTACGAAACTTCTCCATAACAAAATTCTTTAGCTCCTTGCTATTTGTGGGACAAGCATTGAGGTAGATATTCCATTTTTGCATCCATGTGTAGTTTTGTCTCATCCATGTTTTCTTTCTTTCACTCATGCCCACCTTGAAGATAACATTAGGCCATCTACCTACTCCCATTTTCTCAATTCTTTTTAGATATCTTATGAGCCACACCATAGAAATTGTTTCGATGGGAGTTGCTCCTGTTTCAATCAACATTATCTCATAAGGTACCAAACTTTTTATTTTGAACTTTATCATGATCAAGCATTTTTGGATTTTCTCAATTTGTTTCCATTTTGAGCCAGGGGTGCTGCTAGCCCACAATTCACACCCATATAGCATCGCAGGAAAACTAGGAGTCCAAAAATCCCTTTAATTTTTTTCAAACCCCATAACTCTGCCTCTCTACATTTGTTTTGAAGAGCATATAATGCTTTCCACCCTCCTAAAATTCTCTTCTTTCTGTAGTCCTCCCAATTAAGTTTGTTATTGAAATCAATCTCGAGGTACTTGTACTCATTTACTTCTTCAAAAATGTTGCCTTCAAAGAAGAATGTATGATGGCTCTACTTCATTTTAATAGAAACAATCCTTATTTTGGTCTTTCTAGTATTGACTTGCATCCCCATTGCTCTACAAAAATTCTCAAGGGCATATAGGTGCATCTGCAATCCATGGACTGATTTAGAAATCTAGATAATTCCCATATAAAAGAACCTTTATCACAATCTCCCCTTGCATATTTAGTCACTGTTCCAGTTTATTATTAATAAATCTAGTTAAATCTAACATTGCAAAAGTGTCTTAAGCTCAATCAAACATCATAAGTTTTAGAAGTGAGAAATTTGTTTTTGCAGAAATTTTTGACCAGTAGGTCCACCGGGTGGGAGCAATGCCACTCTCACCACATTTTATGCTCCTTCAATGGATGAAATATTTCCAGTGTTGAAAATCATGGAAGTCCTAACATAACCATGGTGCACGTTGTTAACACATGCCTTTCCTTTCAGCTCCCGAGCCAGAAGGCGAGTGTATGCATTCAAAATCACTTTAGATAGAGAATATGTTGGAACCCTAGCCAGCCACACGTTGTCCCTCATGTCTGCACCTCTCTCAATATCCTCCATGTACTGCTTAACATTGTAATCTATGAACTCTTCACTCAATCTATGAACTCTTCACTCATGTTTTCAAGGTAAGTTGCCTCTGCAATGTCCCGCTTCTCAAAATAAAATATCAATTTGTTAGGTTAAATATTTACATAATACTTCACAATATAGTAATCCCCAAAATCACTAATTAAACAAATGTCTTTCTACTAAAGAAAAAATTGTTAATTAGTTATACCCTAAGTAGGCCCAAGACAGAAGACATGTTGACTATACATGACAATAGAAAGCTTTAGAAGTGGAATTAGAGCTTTGGTTATTCTCTTTGTACCAAAGTAATATGTGCCAAGGCATTCTTTTGCAGTCTGGTTATCCTCTGTAATCCCCTCTTCCCATAAGGCATCTACCTATGAACTAGTTCTACTGTTAGAGAAATTAATTCTTAGTTGTTCCAGGAACATTTAGAGTTTGATTACACATTTTTATTGGGTTCAGAAGAAAATCAAACTCCAATAATGTTACAATACAATTATGTTTCTAAAATCCATCTCGTGCTTCTCCAACAGATCCTAATCGAAGTTCGTTCCTCGTACTGTTGCATTATTGATATGTAATTTAGCAAAGAGATCTTCGTTAATTCCATTGACGCCACTAGAGAATTGAATGGTGACACAGTAATCCATAAATAATGGGTAGAGATTAGAAATAAATAAAATACCATGATTTCTCTCCCCTTAGCTATATCTATATCTGGCTATACATATTTAAATGTAGAGTTTGTTGAGGTTTTTTGTTACACCAAAATGTGACAACTATTCCAGCACTTCTCAAATGCAACTTGGGTAATTGAATTTGGGCCAAGGCTCCGGAATACCATGTTGAAGTTTTCCATAGCACCAAAACTTCCAACTTAATACACTTCTAAACCCTTACCATTACCTTGAGTGGGAAATTAATCCCATGTTCCCAAAGTGGATCTAAGTGTGATGGTTAGTTTGTGTTATCCATTCCCAATGAGATAAGTATGAAAATTACTGCAACAAAGTTGTCACAAATGAAGAATTTTGCTTTGAATGCCTAAATTGATGGCGGTGGGCAGCTGCTGGCTAGATGGCATCTAGGGGGTGGACAGAAGAATGATTGTTGGCTTACATAGCTGGGATGAATTAGATCGTTGTCTTCAGATTGCTTACTTTGTTGTTGGACCTGGAATTGGTAGGCTCCAAAAGACCTTGTTTAAAAGAGGATAGTGACCAAGGATCAACTTTAACAAACTTAATGTCTTTAGAGTTTGTGCTTATTTTCATAGATATAAGACACTCACTATTAGCTTGTCGTTCAAAATATATGCTTAATAAGATGAGTCAGTTAGGTTGTGGTCCAGTAGTGCATGTTGTTATATTCTCAGCACATTTGTATATCAGATTTACTTGAAAATCCCCAATGACATGTTTCATAATCCAACATATAGTATGCAACTACTGCATTTGCTTAGTGTTGTCCTACATTTGACTGGCATAAAAGATAATGCCAGTCTGTATGCAGGAATATATTAACTAATTTTGTTTATAAATATTTTTAGGTGTGGACCTTTCATTCTAATTATAGGAAGAGAGAAAATTTTATGAGAAAGAGAAGGTGAATGATTGGAAGAAAGAATATGGTATAAATCTATCCTAATCCTAGATTTATTTGAATATTTATTAAATATCTAAAGAGATAAAAAAACCAGTACAAACACATATCAGCTTCATAAATTCAAAGTTAATGTATACCCAAACCATTATTTTGTGACAAGGATGAGGCCATTAAAAACATGATAACAAGATTTGGTCATATTGACCTTCCTTGTACTGAAATGAAACATAAATATGAAATTCTAGAAATTTTCCTTATAATACACATATCATAAGGTCACCTTACTTTTGAATATCTTTTAATACACTTCATGTTTTCAATAGATTCAAACCCATAAATCCCCCCCAAAAAAACCCAAACCTCCAATAAATCTGCATTGGCAATAGATTATTTTTTCCAATTTATTGAGCATTCTCGAATTGAAATTCTTTAAAATTGAAAACAAAATACATATTTTCATATCTACTATATGTCTACTTTCATATTCGAATTATTAAAAAATTGTGTTACACTTTTTCTATACCAAATGAAATTCGTATTGGTATTAGAATTTTGCAACTATATAGTAAGATTACAAAACACTCAAAGCATCTTGCTTTTTAGAGCAACAAAGTTCATTACATGCACATGATGTAATGTTAACTTTAGCTTCTCCATCTCCATCTAAGTACATATTCACTTTGTTTAATAAATAGATGATGTGAGATCTTGCACATGATGTAATGTTAACTTTAGCTTCTCCATCTCCATCTATGTACATATTCACTTTGTTTAATAAATAGATGATTTGAGACCTTGCAAGACAAAAGGGAATAACCAAAAAAAAATTAGTATGAATGGAAGAGAGAGGTAATGGTTAAAAGAACATTATTTTGAATATTTGTATACCACCATATTTTTTTATTTGTTACATCAAGTTACCATTATTCCAGAAATATATCCAATTATTGTCACCAAGGCTTCAATTATTCTACAGAGTTTTCAATAAATAAGCTGTAAAACCAACTAGCTGTCAGCCTGATATAGTTTCCTCGTTTCAACTCCTCTCAGCCTGATATAGTTTCCTCGTTTTAACTCCTCTCATGTTCTATCACAGTCAAGGTGTCATAATTGGTTGATAACATGTTTAATAACAATATTGCTTAGGTCATTATATCTAAGACTTCGTAGAATTAGTGATATTTTGAATGCGGAATACAGAGGGGCTGAAAATAACTGCAGAATTATGGAGTTGAAGATTCTAAAAACATAATTTGGCATTTTGTTACATCAAGTTACTGTTATTCCAGAAATATATCCAATTATTGTCACTAAGGCTTCAATTATTCTAAGGAGTTTTCAATAGATAAGCTGTCAAACTAACTAGCTTTCAGCCTGATATAGTTTCCCGGTTTCAACTCCTCTCATGTTCTATCACAGTCAAGATGTGATAATTGGTTGTTAACATGTTTAATAACAATATTGCTTAGGTCATTATTTCTAAGACTTTGTAAAATTAGTGATATTTTGAATGCTGGATACGGAGGGCTGAAAATAACTGCAGAATTATGGAGTTGAAGATTCTAAAAACATAATTTGACATTTTAAGTGTTAGAACTTATTTTATGTGACAGTGAAATTAAAAGAAAAAACATAGGAGATAACTAAATGTAAAGGAAAACTATTTTCAAAATGGCAGTATATCAAAATTTATTTAAACACTAATATATATTGTTTTTCTAAAAACAAAATCATTTAACTTCCAGAGCTAACTTCAAAAACTTAAAACAAGGATTACAAAGAAAAACATTAGAACTTCAACCAAAAGAAGTGTTAAGAGATAGTAAAATTGCCTAAAAGTTAAGCCAAGTTTAGCAAAGGCAACACAGGTAGTTGAATTGTTGTAGGAATTTTATATTACAAGTTATAACATACAATGATTAAATTTGCAAACAACAATGTCCTTCATAGGTAGGTTATTGAAGGTGGAAACATAATCTTTCAATCTAATGAAAAACAAATTGTTCAATTCATCTGGCATATGAAGCTGGAAATCTTGGCTTAACTCTCAATGAGAATGCTGATACCATCTCATAATTATTGTTTTATCATTTTTCTGAATCTAACATAGTAATTTCTCCTGACCTTCACATTCCCCATGGTTACTTTCACAGAGCAGGGATTATGTCTCATAGTTACCCTCACAGAGCAGCGATTATGCTCAGGGTTCTCCTCAAATCAAGTCCTCCCGTTACGAAATATGCTTCTGATTTTAAAAAATCACCTCGAAATGCTACTGTATAATAAACCCTCCATATGAAATATCTAGTCTTTATCTCATTTGCTGCTGGATCAAAAGTTGTCTAAAAGCAAAGAATAGCCTAATATCATTGGGTTCCGTGTTCTTGAAGTCAACATCAAAGGATGAACACAAATTACTCAATAGTACAATACAAAGAATGAAAAGGTTAAGTTGAATGACTGTTGAATGACCACTCAGGTTCAAATCCAGCTAATAACATGTTGAAATTTGAGGTCTTGAATAATATTATTGTAAGTAATGGCTTGAAGTCTAATCATTTTGTGAGTATAACTGTGGTAATGATTTCAAGTCTAAGCATTCTGCTAGTATTATTGTGGGTTGGTAAATTTTGAGGCTTGAATAATATTATTGTAAGTAATGGCTTGAAGTCTAATCATTTTGTGAGTATGACTGTGGTAATGATTTCAAGTCTAAGCATTCTGCTAGTATTATTGTGGGTTGGTATGATATAAGCATCATTGTAATGGCTTTAAGTCTAAGCATTTTGTGAATATAATTGTGAGTTGGCTTGAAAAAAACATATATATACTATATGGAATTTCAATCGGCTAAGTATTCAGTAAATGATTTGGGCTGGAAAGGTAAACCAAACTGTAGATGATTTAGAGTGAACCAAAAAAAATAGGAAATAGAGATCCACCTACTAAAATAAAAAAGTAGAAGACCAGCACCACATCAAGCTACTCAATTGGTCAAATTGCAAACAGCACATTCCAGGAAGCAGAGTCATAGAAATTATAAAGCTAATCTCTGCAACACAATTACTTAGTTTATCCATTCCAAAATTCCCCTGCCATTGTGAAAGAGCATACATTCCATTGGTATATGAGGGATGAAGTAGATCAATTTTAGTTAAAATGAAAAAAAATAATTAGAGAGAGTAAAGAGAGCAGAGAGAGCGATATTATTGATTATATCATATACAAATATATAAGATATAAGATACAAATTATCGATTTCAAGACATTTAGATCATGATTATGATTCACATATAAGAATTTGGAGTGTAAAATTTAAATTGACAATTATACATGACATAGAAACATTACTTCCAACCATTACTACCAATGCCCCAAATTCACCATTACTACCAATGCCCCAAATTCATTCTTCAACCATTCGTCAAATTCAGTAATACTGTCATCTCTGTATATCAAAGGCATGAAACACCACATTTTTTCTTCCTTCTTCCATGAGAGCACGAAATTGTGGAGACAAGTCTTGCTGCTTCCTGCAACGAGCAGTGAGAACAACAGTGATGCCTTTGTCTGCAAGTAAACGAGCGATCTCCAACCCTATTCCTATGTTGGCCCCTGTTACCACACCCACTGTCTCTTTCGTCCACCATTCCTTTATTGCTTCACATGATGATTTATCCTATCATCACAAATATGTGGAATGTCTTTATTGTTTATTAAAGGTAACTAAAAATGGTAGACTCTGTAGCACAGGATTAGGTGTGTCATTGAGTTATTCTGTTAAAAGTCAATATCATTGAACCATTCTCTTAAAAGCCAGAAAGAGACTAATCCATGCCACCAGTATGAAAACCTGGCCATTCATGTGAAAATTTGATGATACATGTGACTGTACGATTCTTCTAAAAGTTGGAAAACAGTGATTTATCCCTCTGGTACGAGAACCTCGCATCCATGTAAAATATGATTGATTCAGTAGGCGAGTTAACATGTGGACGCTATTCGTGTTCGCGGCCTTTCGATGGTTCGATTTGAGGAGATGGAGCACACCAAATGGGCGACCATTATTTCCTGTGAGGAGATGGGGCACATCAAATGGCTTACTATTATTTTTTGGGTTATAGGATATTAAATTAAATGAGGTTAGCATATATTTTGGGTTATAGAATATTAAATGAGGTTAGACATATATTGCTCAACTTTAGATTTAAACGAATTTAAATTTAAGGTGGTCAGTATATGCCCAACCACATTTAATACCCTATAGCCCAAGGCATATGTATCCCTCACCAAATGGGTCGTTTGCCTCGTGACAGACTTATAAATGACATTTGGTGTGAGGAGATTCATAAATGTATGTATCCCCCACCAAATGGGTAGTTTGCCTTGTGACAGACTTATAAATGACATTTGGTGTGAGGAGATTCATAAATGTATGTATCGCCCACCAAATGGGTAGTTTGCCTTGTGACAGACTTATAAAATGACTATTGGTGTGAGGAGATTCGTAAATGTCATTGCATGGTTGGATCTGGAACATTCTAGAGTCAACCACTTTTATGCACTTTGTAGCGACGTTTAATATTCTTTTATAAAATATTTATATAGTATTTGATATTGGACTTTTGTAATCTATATTGTTTCTTTGGAATTGATTGTGGGAATAATCACATTATCATTATTTGTTTGTTGTTGTCAAACCCTCTAATGTAATTGACCTTTATATATAATTTATTAAATAAATTTATTACTTTCATTACTATTATTTTTATTAGTTCAACTAATTAAATGAAATATCCCTAATATTTGAAGTTGCCATGTTTTAAATTAATTATTTTAAAATACGATATTGTGTTTAAAAATTGAGAAATACTATTAAATATATATATATATATATATATATATATATATATATATATATATATATATATATATATATTTGTATATTGAAAATTTTAAATAATTGGTAATAATGATGGTGGTGGTGGTTAAAGTCTATTAAAATTAAAATTGGTTTATCAGAATTTTAAAAATGTAAAAAATTAGTACGATGATTTTAAATTTTATTTGTGTACTTTGAAAGCATTAAGATAAATATTTCAAAATTACCATAATTTTGATGAGTTAAAATGTTAAAATTGTCAGTGTTGTGATAAATCTTTTGAAATTGAAATTTAATTTCCATATAATCAAGGCATTGTAAGAGAAAGTGTTTTTCATATTCAATAATTTTTAGTGTCACAAAAATAACAGATTCATTTATCCCATCTTAGTATCACAAAGATGGCAAATTCTTAAGAAATTGTCCAACAACTAATGTTGCTATGGAACTTATGAGATTGGGTTCTTATTTTAATGTTGTTGACTTTCTTTTTTATACTAGTCAAAACATAAAAATAATCACCATTGTAAATCCATCTTAAATTTCTATGTATCATGGGTTAATAGGGATCAAATCCCTCTATGTGCAAATCTCTTTTTATAATGTAGAACTTAAGAAAAGTGTTTGTGTTTCAAGGAATTTTAAATGTTATGCATCAAATCCATATTAAACAATGAAGTACATAATCACACTCATTGTATATTGTTTTTACTTTTAATTAATTTTGCACACATGCGTATACATACAATTGATATTGAAATGCATTTTTTCCTAAATATTTGTTTTTACTCAAAGAAATATTTTTATTTTTCAGTTTTCATTTTTTATTGTTGTTATATGTATATTTTAAAAGAAACTCATCAACTTATCTTAAAAAATGAAAGGTATTACATATCTCTTTCATTACTATCTTTTTCAAATGTCGCTTGTTAACTTTATGCTTAGTACTGAAGGAATTACACATCTCCCTTGTAGCAAATATTAAGCACCATGTAGAAAAGTGGCTTACTACTTTTTTGTCTTGTCCATTGAATTAGAATAATGTAATATTTAATGGACAAGATGAAAACAAAATAAACCAATCATTGGTTTAGTGCATGGTGCTTAAATTAAAACCTCATAAACACACTTGTATTAATCAAATAATGTTACAATATAGATACATGAATGCTTTGTCAACATAGAGAAATTATCTTGATCGCACAAACAACTTGGTTGAACAAATCTCTCAACCACACACCAATATAGATGCTACTTAGTTGGAGAATATCTTTCAACTTGACTAGATGTAATGAACTCCTAAATACCAGGAACAAATTCCTTCTCAGACCATTCATCACATGTAAGAAAAGGAGTTATATTCTCTAACACTCCCTCTTAACGACTACTTGTCTTAATTTTGATTAGCAAAGTCTAGCTATGGTAACTAGTTGTTGCAACCCTCAATCTACTAAGATGTCCTTCATGTAGATGTTTCATTTAACCATCATACTTTCATACCAGTACATGTACAGTTAACTCCCTCTACATCTCCATCATCATCATCATCTTGGGTTTTCTTGGCTCAGTTGTAACCATGCTCTTGGTTTTGTCGACTTACTCTCATCCATGCCCTGGGTTTTGTCGACTTATCCTCAACCATGCTCTTGCATGACACTCCCAAGGAACTACATCCTCATGTGGTTTCTACTTACCACAAACAACACATCAAGTGGTTTCGGCTTACCACAAGCATACACTTACAAAGTGATTTTCAGATTACCATTAACTACACAAGTGTACACATGCCTCATTAGGCTTACATCACAATTGACTTAGGTACATTCAATGTAAAATTCCATTCACAAAGATACTAGGTACATACATCTCAAGGACCACTACATCAAGCCAAACATGAAACTATAGACTTGCTACAATGTGCGACTCACATTAAAATATGAACACGAGTTTGTTATTATTCAAGACACCACACAACCTTGTCCAACAACATTTAATCTTTGCTACTACCATGACCATTATTCTTTTTTTTCCATAGTGGTTCTAAATGCATGGTCTTTGATGTCTTTACTATAAGTATTGCCACCTAATTTACTTGGAAAAGTATCCAACAATATTTTTTTTTGTAGCGAGGACCTCTTTGTCCTCCCTACTACAAATTTGTCATCCCTCTCCAAAAATCTAGCCTACAACCAATCTTGGTTTTCTCAAACGAGAACAATGGAACCCACTTCCATCCCAAAAGGTTTCCATGCTCCTCCTTCATTTGAAGAACTATTGTCATGTACCAAATGGAAAACAAATGTACCAATGATATCTCACATTGGCCAAAAACCTATTTTACTCCAAGGCCTACCATCAATTTTACCATGAAGACTGATTGATTGACCATCATATGGACCTACTTCCATGTACCAAGATACATGGGTACCATCTGTTGTATTCGTCAGTTCTCTACAGAAGTGGTATATATACAAGATGCATTCATCTCAATCTTACATTTTCTATGCACATGACAATCAAGACTTGAGTGCACCACTCAACATATAATTCATGGGGTAAACCACATAGCTAGAACTCCCTTCTAGCTATAACACTTCTTATTGTTCAGACTAGGGAATGAAATTTACATCACAAATTTGTAGCATTATTACATACATGATCAAGAGTTAATAACACATGACATATATGATTGGAATGCCATCTTCCTCCACAATTATTCATATACTAGGCCTCTTCGTTTAGAAAATTTGCATCTTTGTTCAATTTTCATCTTGGATATCAATACCTTATCTATCATTTGTTAGAGTAGCTAATTCTAACAAATAACTATACCTGTATTGAGTTATATATGCTCAATATACTCATCCAAGATTTTAAAGACAAACTCACCATCTTGCACACATTAAGCACTTTCTCAGTAGTAAAAATACTTGTGTCAATCCACTTTAACTTTGGTCGTTTCACCAACAACCTTGTTAGAAATTGTTGACAATGATTGTGTACAACCGCTTTACATATATAGCTCTTCTTTCAATAGGAAAAAAAATAGCTTCTCACACTAACAACAAGAAAAGCCTTCCATGCCAATAATGACCCCTTCAACTACAAACACCAGTTGGCAACTTACCCCTCACAAATATGGTTGATCATCATCTCCTTCATGTAGATATAATGTGGACAACTTGAAAACTCTATCTTCAATGTCATTATGTTTCAATACCTTCGTGCAATATCCCTACTCTACTCCATGCAAATTTAATACCAAATTGGCATAAGGTTTGAAACTTGTCTACAAAATGGCCTTCTCCTCAACATCAACACTTTTCACTCGATAACAGTCTTTACTTTTCACACGAAAACCGTCTCTCTAACACTTCATAGACCTCACAAATGGTTTGGAAAATACTGGTCAAGATCTCATCATCCTTAAGCAATGCTAAGGTGGGGTTTCTTTCTTCTAACATAGCTCGGCCTTCCTATCTAATGACCATGCCTCCTGGAAAAATGTAATGAAGATAAGTGAAACACATACAAAAGATTCACCTTAACCCACGATAAGAGCCTAGTGTAATTTTGTAGGGTCACTTCTCCTTCTATGTAAGATTTATACAAGTCTAGATATCATATTCAATTAACCATTAACTAAAAGAAGACTCTATTGTCAATTTCTCAATACTCAAGTCGCTATCCCCTTCAAGTTGTATTTTATTTGGAGCTTCAGACCTAAACGTTTAGCACAGTTTGGGTGGAGGTATCAGACTCCAATACATCCACAGGGACAACTTGAGTCCTTGAACCCATTACCTTGAGTGGTTGAACATAGGACACATGCAACACAATATATGGAATAAAAGATCATAACTTAGTCAATGGAAAGACTGCTGGTCATCAGTGCAAACCCTAAGGCCACACTCGAAAGCCATTGAGATGATGGTAATGCGAATATTACCATGGACGTTGCTACATAATGCTTTTTTTTCCTTCTGGTACCTAGCACACATCAGCACATTACAGAGCATCCCCTAGCCGTGAATATATTTGGAAATTCTTAAGAAATGGCACATTGGATCACATTATATTTATTATAATAACAAAATTCAATGGCCATTCTTTGTCACCGTAGGCATGATAGCTACTTGTTTGATTTCTTCAACACAATCTTTTACCATTTCTTCATGTTCTTCTGGTTGAAGTCACAATTATACTGACATGGGGTGAAACAAAAATATCAATTTTACAAATAAGCAAGTAGCACATGATATATTTGGAAACTCTTATGAGAAAAAACCACAAAATTTCTATATATGAAAAATCTTATAAGCACTCACTGTAATATTCCTAATTAGTGATAGCTAATTGGAATATTCGACTTTGTATAGTTTTGCCGTTTATGGTTTGTAAATAAATAAAAAGTGAGAAAAGAGGGTCTAACTCACTTTAGTAGAATAAGACACCCGCCTAGTAGCACAACATTGTGACTCAAGGGGGGTCAGGGGGGGGCCACACACCACGTAGAGGAGGGAGCCTACATGCACTCTAGAAGCTTCTGCGTAGATAAGGATGAGGATGTGGAGGAGAGGGAGGCTACGACGGGTTTTGGAGGGAAACTAATGCTATAAAAGATGGAGGAGCCTCCTCATTTGGATCATTTTGGATTTGTTGATTTTGGAGTGAGACTTTGGTCTTCTTTCGCACGCTGGCTATTTAGCCTGTCTGCAGCATTGTTTAGTGCACCGAGTGTCTCCGTGCAGAGATCTCACCCTTAGCCCCGGGGGACTTCGAGTGCCTGCTTAGGAAAGGTTTGTTTTCTTGTATTTTGTGAGTTGTTTCATTGTTTGGGTTTGTTGCGGAACTAGAGCTGTTAGAGACTGCGCAGTCACTGGGAGAGAGGAAGCAGTCCATTGTGGAGGAGCTCCGGATTGATGTTTTTGCAGACAATTTCACCGAGATTTCGAGCAGAGGGTCAGCCTTTGCCCGTCGGAGGTTTTTGGTGGAGTTTGTGGTAGTATTCCAGCTGTTTCTATCCAGCTACTGCGCTGTCCCTTGGAGGCCAGCGTAATTCACTGGGGAGGCAGTTTTTGGTGTTTTCGAGGGTTGGCCATTCTTGGAATGGTTTGTGGATCTTGTTCGGGTTGTTGAGGAGAGGAGGTTTGCCGATTTTCAGCTCATTCCGGCGAGGGGATCAACCCTTAATCTTCAGTCGATTCCAATAGTAGCAGCTACACGACATTTCTCCAGCAGCTAGGACACAGTTCATAGAGCAGCCATTTCCTATCTTTTCTGAGAGTGTTTTCTCACTTGCCTTGCGCAAGATCATCTCTTATACTTCATTACATTTCTCAGATTAATAAAATGGCTCAACACTTTCTCTATATGTTTTCTGGTTGAGTTGTCGTAGTTGCTGTATTCTCTTTCTATTTCTATTTTTGAGCACTATAATTCTATACCACTTGGTGTGTTTCTCTTTCACTCCTAGACAGAGTCTGGTAAGGGCCAGGTAGCCTCCGGATCTCGTCCTCTTTTGGAGGTGACATATCCGGTAAATGCCCTCCCAGTCAATCTCTGGTTGGAGTTTGTCATATTTTAGAGATATCCCTGAAATGGGATATTATAGTGGTATCAGAGCATAGTTCTGGCTCAGCCTGTGGTTTATGACATCAGGAAAGAGACCGTACAGAGGTAGGAAGTATAGAGACCGTGAGCGTAGGTTGGAGGCCACCTACGAAGAGGAAGACTGTGCCCAGGTAGAAAACACAGATTAGGAGAGAGAGTCTGTGAAGGACGCAGAGGAGGTAGAGCTTGTAGTAGATTTGAGGTAGGAAGCGCCGATGGCAGATGACACAGAATCCAAGCAGTTTGGAGAGGCACTCCTCAAGTCAGTGCAGGATTTAGCCCGAAAGATTGAGGTGATGGGCCAGAGGTTCACAGCTGTGGAGGCTAGGCAACGTGAGACTCCACGGGTTTTCGAGGTCGGAGAGGGATCAGGTGCACCCCACCATTTGCCAGAGCAGGGTGCTGCTCAGCGTGATGCTCCTCAGCCGACAGCTTCTTGTGCACCTACCCGCTCTACTATGCCCACTTTCTTGGGAGCTGATACAGGGGCAGAAGCCCAGCAGGAGGTAGAGCCTAGGCACTTAGATGAGTACTTTGCAGAATATCAGTCCTACAGGCAGGAGTTCAGGGATGCTCTCACATTCAGAGATTTTGTGCAGCTCCAGCAGGATAGTAGATCGCGCGACCATCATAGAGGGCACCGACATTACCATGATGGAGATTCCCACCGTGCCTCTAGTAGATTTCATTTGCCTACATTTGATGGATCATCAAACAGTTCGGTAAAGTCTTGGGTGGAGAAGTTGGATATCTATTTCCAGCTTAACCAAATGTCGGAGATAGAGGCCATCAAGGTGGCAACATTACATTTGGATGGTGAGGCCCAGGACTGGTGGTTCCATGGGATGGTGACACTCGAGCATTCCACAGTGACGACATATGCCGAGTTTACCAGGAGATTGATAGAGCGTTTCGACCGGAGGGATCCGGAACAACATTTTGTTGAGCTGACGAAGCTCAAATAGACAGGGAGCCCAGAGACATACATTGTAGATTTCTTGAGGGTTTCGGTGATGGTGCCAGATCTATTCGCGACTCGAATGATCTATATGTTTGTGGAGGGAATGGTAGAGCCACTTCGAGGTCTAGTCAGATCCACTAGACCAGCTACACTCCAGGATGCTATTAGGAGGACCAGGGATTTGCAGGATGCATTGCCTAGGACACGAACATCTTACCCCCAGAGACAAGGTTTCCAGCCCAAGGGGAAGGATGTGAAGGTTCCTCCTCCAAAGGGGAATCCAGGACGGGCATAGGTAGATGATGAGGCCAGGAGGGAGTTGAGGAAGAAGCGGCTATGCTTCACATGTCAGGAGCCGTGGGCACCAGGGCATAGGTCTGCTGCTGGCAAAGCACACTTCATTGAGGTCTTCTCCGATGACAGCGGGGAAGAGGATGAGGAGGATGATGAGGAGGCAGGAGATAGTCAAATGACCTAGGATTAGTTGTCGCCTCCACCTCCAGGGATAGGAGGTGCAACCTTTGCACCCAAAGGAGGGGCCCTTGCAGCTTTGCGAGGAGTTCCTAAGTATTTGACGCTGCGCGTATGTGGGACAGTACGTGGCCAACGAGTATCAGTCTTGGTTGACAGTGGTGCAACCCACAATTTCATTGATGCGCAAATGGTCGAGAGGAGAGGTATACCGACCGAGAGTTTTGACGGGTTTTTAGTCTTGGTCCCAGGAGCCCAAACGACGCAGTGTGCCTAGTATGTTCCAGAGTTAGCAATGACGATGGGTACTTACACCGTGACTGATCACTTTTTCGTGGTCAACATACCAGATACCAATGTGGTACTGGGTGTTCAGTGGCTGATTACGCTGGGGAAGTTCACCGCAGATTGGGAGGCCTTAGAGATGGAGTGGGATGAAAAGAAGACCGAGAAGCATGAGAAGACCGCAGGATGCATACTTACCCACCTCAGACAGTTTTGGCACACTGGATGGAGGCAGACTTCCGGAAGGGAAACATAGAGTGGGCAGTTGAGTTGCGGGCATCAGAGGCAGAGACCACCGGTCGAGCAGTTCATCCAGAGATACAGGCTATCCTTGACAGACATGAGGTAGTGTTTGGGGCTATACCACCAGGTCGACCACCAGATAGAGGATTTGAGCATACCATCGAGCTGGAGCAGGGTATCCAGGCGGTGATCACTACACCCTATAGGCATCCCAAAGCCTATCGGGATGAGATAGAGTGGGCCATCCAGGAGTTGTTGGCTCTTGGACACATCAGACCGAGCACGAGTCCGTTTGCTTCTTCTGTAGTGCTGGTGAAGAAGAAGGACGACACTTTGAGGATGTTCATTGACTATAGGGCCCTGAACAAAAAGACTCTGAAGAATAGGTACCCTATACCCAGGATCGATGAGCTGATGGATGAGTTGAGAGGAGCTAAGTTCTTCTCAAAGATTGATTTGAGATCAGGGTACCATCAGATTCGTGTGAGGGAACAGGATATTCCCAAGATCGCTTTCAGGTGTCATTATGGGCACTTTGAGTTTCTGGTTATGCCTTTTGGGCTGACCAATGCGCCAGCTACTTTTCAGTCCTGCATGAACCATATCTTCCGCAGTCATCTGAGGAAGTTTGTATTGTTTTTCTTTGACGACATACTCATATATAGCAGGACGTGGGAGGAGCATCTCCAGCATATAGAGACAATACTACGCATCTTGGAAGAGCAACAGTTCTATGCTAACACTGTTACCGATGAAATAGGTAACTTGACCTCAAAACGAGAACTCTAGCCCAAAAAGACTCAAAAAACATGAAAAAACACCAAAAAAAAAAAAGTGTATTCCAGAACGCACTTGGTTTTTTTTTAAGGTCAAATTTCAACATTTTATAAAATTATGCTAAAAACAAAATTGTTTCTTGAAAAAAGGATTGAAAAACCACCCTCAAAACAAAACCAGTTGATGTTGGAATAACCAAAAAAAAAAAATTTGTGTCATATTTTTAACATTTTTAAAAATAGAAATAACATTTTTTAATTTTTAAAATTCAAACATTAAAAAAAAACCTAAAATTTAAGAAAAAAAATAAATTTAAAAAATAAAAACATTTTAATGCTTAAAGTTTAAAAATACATAGAAATTAAAAAAAAAAAAAAAAAAAAAAAATTCAAACATTAAAAAAAACCTAAAATTTAAGAATAAAAAATAAAAAATAAAAAATAAAAGAAAATTTAAAGATTAAAATTTCAAAATATATAAAAATAAAAACAAAATAAAAATATTAAATTAAAAAAAAAAAAACAAGTTAAAAAAAGAAAGAAATTATAAAAAATAAAATATAGAAATTAAAAAAAAAGAAAATGTTTATTAAATTAAAAAAATATATATATTAAAGAAATATATTAAATTTTAATAAATTTAGAATTAAAAAAAAATAAAAAATAAAAAAATAAAAATAAAAAATAAAAAATAAAAATAAAAAATATTGAAATTAATGGTAAAAAAATGAAAAATTAATTTAAAAAAAATACAATAAAAATATTGAATTAAAAAAAATATATATATATTAAAAAAACAAATAGATTTTAAAAAATAAATTAAATTTAAATTATAAAAAATAAAATAATATATATATATATATATATATATATATATATATATATATATATATATGAACTTAAATTAAAAATATATATATTAGATTTTATTAAATTAAAAAAAAATGTTAATATTAAAATAACAAATTAAATTTAAAAAAAAAAATTAAATTTTAATAAATAAATGAATAAACAAATAAATTTTGAAATAAAAAATAAATTTTAAATATAAAGAAAAAAAAACATTATTAAAATAAAAAGTTAAAAAACTTTAAAAGTCAATTAAAATTGAAAAATTGAAAAAAATAAATTAAAAAAAATATATTAAATAAAAAATAAAATAAAAATCAAATTAATTTGAAAATATTAAGTTTATTTTTTTTTTGGAATCTAAACTTCTGTGATCCATCATATAATTAGTAGAAATTCTTTTGGTAATAATCACATGCACAGGAATGTGGTCGACGCGTTTCAAACCAACCAGTGTGGTTCATCATCAGGACTATGTGAGAGATCAGATCCAGACATTAAGTATAAATAGATGTAGAAATGGCTCAACTAGCCGTTAGGATAACGGCTAGTTTGACTTCTTCTTCTTTTTATTTATTTATTTTTTAAAGTAAATATTCCATTATTTATTTAATTTAATTAATTTTTATTTATTTATTTATTATTATTTTATTTATTTATAAATTCTTTAATATATTTATACAACTAATTAACCAATTAATTAATATAATGGTAATTAATTTAACAAATTGTGGTGTATATATGCATATTTTCCTAATTTAATTGATCAAATTATATAATAATCAATTATGAACACTAATTAATTTTAATTGATTATTATATAATTTGATCAATTAAATTAATAAGGAAAATATGCACATATACACCACAATTTGTTAAATTAATTACCATTATATTAATTAATTGGTTAATTAGTTGTATAAATATATTAAAGAATTTATAAATAAATAAAATAATAATAAATAAATAAAAATTAATTAAATTAAATAAATAACGGAATATTTACTTAAAAGAAGAAGAAGAAGAAGAAGAAGAAGAAGTAGTCAAACTAGCCGTTATCCTAACGGCTAGTTGAGCCATTTCTACATCTATTTATACTTAATGTCTGGATCTGATCTCTCACATAGTCCTGATGATGAACCACACTGGTTGGTTCGAAATGCGTCGACCACGTTCCTGTGCATGTGATTATTACCGGAAGAATTTCTACTAATAATATTAAGTTTAATTAAAAAAAAAATTCTAATTTTAAATACACAATTTTAATTGAAATAAAAAAAAATATAAAAATTTTATGTAATTAAAAAAATAATAAAAAAAAAATAAAAAATTTAAAAAAAATATTAAATTCAAATAAATTTAAAAAAAAATACAAAATTTATTAAATTTTTAAAAATTAAATGAAAAAACTAAACATAAAATTTAATAATAATAAAAAAATATGAAAAAAAAATCAATTAAGTAAAAAAAAAAAAATACAAAATTTAATAAAAATTATTAACAAAATTTAGAGAAAAAAAAAAAAAAATAATAATAATTAAATTTCAAATATAAAAGTTAAATTAAAAGAAAATAATTTTAAATTTTTTGAATTAAAATAATAATAATAATAATAATAATAATAATAATAATAATAATCATCATCATCAAATTAAAAAAAAATAATATTAAAAGTTAAAAAAATAAAAAAATAAAAGAATTTTTTGATCGTGGTGGCGCCGCTAATCGGCCTCCTGCCTAGGTGGCAGCGGAGGCTGGCCGCTGGGCGGGAGGCTGATTCCGGGAATCGCCCTCCTGCAGTGAGAGGCCGATTCTGGGAATCGCCCTCCCGCCGCAGGAGGTTGATTCCGGGAATCGCCCTCCGGCCGCGGGAGTCCGATTCTGGGAATCGCCCTGAGGTCGATTCTGGGAATCGCCCTGAGGCCGATTCCGGGAATCGCCCTCCAGCCGCGGGAGGTCGATTCCGGGAATCGCCCTCCCGCCGCGGGAGGTCGATTCCCGGAATCGGCCTTTTGCCGCGAGAGGGCGATTCTCGGAATTGGCCTCCTGCCGCGTGGAATCGGCCTCAGGGCGATTCCCAGAATCGGCCTCCCCGCCGCGGGAGGGCGATTCCCGGAATCGCGGGAGGGCAATTCTCGGAATCGGCCTTTCGCCGCGAGAGGGCGATTCCCGGAATTGACCTCCTGCTGCGGGAGGACGATTCCCGGAATCGGCCTCAGGGCGATTCTCAGAATCGGCCTCCCCGCCGCGGGAGGGCGATTCCCAGAATCGGCCTCCCGCCGCGAGAGGGCGATTCTCGGAATCGGCTTTCCACCGCGAGAGGGCGATTCTCGGAATCGGCCTCCTGCCGCGGGAGGGCGATTCCCGGAATTGGCCTCAAGGCGATTCCCAGAATCGTCCTCCCACCGCGGGAGGGTGATTCCTGGAATTGACCTCCCACCGCGGGAGGCCGATTCTCGGAATGCTTAAGCTCACTATTGACCACGGACAGCCGCCCCAAATGGGAGAAACTCGGGGTGGGCGCCACCACGATAATTTTTTTTTAATTTATTTTTTATTTTTTAATTTTTTTTTAATTTAATTTTTATTTTAATTTCAAAAATTATTATTATTTATTTATTTATTTTTATTTTTATTATTATTATTATTATTATTTTTTAATTCAAATTTTTTATTTTAAATTAATTAATTAATTTATTTTTTTTAATTTTAAATTTAATATTTTAGATTAATTATTTTTTAAAATTTAAAATTTATTTATTAAATTTATTAAATTTTAATTTAATTTTTTAGTTTATTTAGTTTTTCATTTTTTAAATTTATAAATTGTTTCATTTAAAAAAAAAACAGTATATTTATGGATATTTGTTTTTTAATTATTTGCACGTGGTTTTTTTCATTTTTTTTGTTTTTTAATGATAGTTTTTTTTATTTTAATTTTCTTTTTCAATTTTTTTTTTTTTTTTTGGTTAATTTTAAAATTTGTATTTTTTCTTCTTCATATTATTATTTTTTTAATTTAAATTTTAAATTTAATTTTTTTTTTTTTGTATTTTATTTTTTAAATCTAAATTTAATTTTGTAATTTAAATTATTTTTAAATTTTCTATTTTAATTTTTTTTTTTAATTATATGGTTTTTTTAATAACTTAGAAAAAATGTTTTTGATGTTTTTTTTTTAATTTTTTGGTTAATTTTTGTTTTTTGTTTTTTTTTTTTAATTTTCTATTTTTACGAGTTAATTTTGTTTTTTTTTACTTTTTTATTGGTTATATATATATATATATATATTTTATATAAGTTTTTTTTTTTATTACCAACATGAAAATCACCACTCTAAAGAAAAAGGTTGATGCTGCATCAATACGTTTCAAAATTAGCATGAAAATCACTAACATTTTAAAACAAATATTCATACTTCATAAATAAAAATATTAGAGTGTCAAAAATGTGCTAAAAAAAAAAAGGTGATTCTGCATCACCACTTTTCAAAATTGGGTGCTTTTTATGCTACCAAAAAAAAGTAGGTAACAGTGCGGTTACCTATTTCACCGGTAACAGTGCGGTTACCTATTTCACCGGTAACAGTGTTTGCTAAGCTCTCCAAGTGTGAGTTTGGGATGATGGAGATATTGTATTTGGGTCACATCATTGGAGTGGACGGAGTGAGGGTCCACGAGGAGAAGATTAGAGCCATCAGAGATTGGTCGGAGCCGAAAAATGTGATAGAACTTCGTGGGTTCATTGGGATATGTGCATATTACAAGAAGTTCGTCAAAGGGTTCTCACAGCTTGCTGCACCCCTTACAGATTTGACGAAGAAAGGGGCATTTGGTTGGATAGATATAGCGCAGCAAGCCTCTGATAGGCTTAAGGAGGTGATGAGTAGCTGTCCAATGCTTGTGTTGCCGAATTTTACGCAGCCATTTGTCTTGGAGTGTGATGTGTCGGGAGAAGGGATCGGCGCAGTATTGATGTAGGGGGGACACCCTTTAGCTTTTGAGAGCCGAAAACTCCTTCCGCATGAGAGGTTGTATCCTATTTACGACAAGGAGATGTTGGTCATCATGCATGCATTGGCCAAATTCCGACAGTATCTGGTAGGGAACAGATTCAGGGTGAGGACTGACCACAATAGCCTCAGGTTCTTTTTGGAGCAGAAGCAGCTACAGAAGAGGCAGCAGAAGTGGATCAGTAAGATCCAAGCATATGACTTTGACATTGAGTATGTCAAGGGTAAGAATAACGTGGTAGCAAATTCCCTTTCACGTAGACCAGCCACGTTATCTCTTATGAGCTTGGATGCAGATTGGAGGGCTCGACTTTTAGTTGAGTACTCCAAAGACAGGTTTGCATGTGAGGTGTTGGACGGATGGGTGGCGGATGACCGGTACAGGGTGGTCGATGAGATCATATATTACATGGACATAATCTTCTTGACTGAGGGATCTCAGCTTAAGAAGAAGATACTCCAGGGATCGCATGACTCTCCATTGGCAGGCCATCAGGGGTTTACCAAAACCTACAGGGCCATTAGAGAGAGGTTCTCAGGGAAGGGCCTCAAGGAGGACGTATTCCAGCACATCACGGAGTGCGATGTTTGTCAGAGGAACAAAGGGGAGATGAGCCATCTCGCAGGACTGTTGCAGCCTCTTCCCATTTCAGAGGGGAAATGGGAGAGCATATCGATGGACTTCATCACAAGGTTGCCCATGGTGCAGGGCAAGGATTGTATCTTTGTTGTCATTGATCGACTGACAAAGTATGCGCACTTTTTCGCCATATCCGCGCACTACACAGCAGCACAGGTGGCCGAGTTGTTCTTCCGGGAGGTTTTCAGGTTGCATGGTCTTCCTAAGACCATCATCAATGACAGGGACAGCCGCTTCATGGGCGGATTTTGGCAGGAGCTTTTCCGGTTAGTGGGGACGGAGTTGACACCGAGTACCAGTTACCACCCACAGACGGATGGACAGACAGAGATAGTTAACAAGTGGTTGGAGGGCTACTTGCGTAACTATGTCAATGGGTAGCATCGAGCATGGTTGAGATGGTTGCATTTGGGGGAGTACTGCTACAACTCGACACATCACATGTCTATTAATATGTCACCCTTTTATGCTTTGTATGGGTACCATCCTTTATCATTTGCTGATGTGATGTTCGGTGTGAGTAAGGCTCCTAGAGCCAAGATGTGGATCCAAGAGAGTTAGGATATCCTCCGAGCTTTCAAGGACAACATAGCTTCAGCACAAAACTAGCAGAAGCTGTATGCCGACAAAGGTCGGGTGGAGCGACAGTTTGAGGTAGGGGACTTGGTCTACCTACGCTTACAGCCATACCGACAGTCATCGCTGAAGCAGAAGGGAGCTGAGAAGCTCAAGCCACGTTTCTACAGGCCATACAGGGTGATACGCAGGATTGGGCAGGTTGCATATGAGTTGGAGCTGCCCCAAGGCAGCGAGATCCACAACATTTTCCATGTATCATGCCTGAAGAAGTCGCTGGGACAACATGTGACAGTGACAGAGGAGCTACCGCTGACAGATGATGAGGGGCACTTGGTGTTGCAGCCAGAGGCCATTATTGATACCAGGGAGAGACAATTATGGAGTAAGACGGTCCGGGAATTCTTGGTGCAGTGGAAGAATTTGCCGGATGAGGATGCCACTTGGGAGAGCGAAAAGATTCTGCAGCATCCATCACTTCAGTTGCTTGAGGGCAAGCAACATTTTCGAGAGAGGATTGTAATATTCCTAATAAGAGATAGCTAATTGGAATATTCGACTTTGTATAGTTTTGCCGTTTATGGTTTGTAAATAAATAAAAAGTGAGAAAAGAGGGTCTAACTCACTTTAGTAGAATAAGACACTCGCCTAGTAGCACAACGTTGTGACTCAAGGGGGGTCAAGGGGGGAGGCCACACACCACGTAGATGAGAGAGCCTACATGCACTCTAGAAGCTTCTGCGCAGATAAGGATGAGGATGTGGGGGAGAGAGAGGCTACGACGAGTTTTGGAGGGAAACTAATGCTATAAAAGATGGAGGAGCCTCCTCATTTGGATCATTCTGGATTTGTTGATTTTGGAGTGAGACTTTGGTCTTCTTTCACACACTGGCTGTTTAGCCTGTCTGCAGCACTGTTTAGTGCATCGAGTGTCTCCGTGCGGAGATCTCACCCTTAGCCCCGAGGGACTTCGAGTGCCTACTCAGGCAAGGTTTGTTTTCTTGCATTTTGTGAGTCGTTTCATTGTTTGGGTTTGTTGCGGAGCTAGAGCAGTTAGACACTGCGCAGTCACTGGGAGAGAGGACGCAGTCCATTGTGGAGGAGCTCCGGATTGATGTTTCTGCAAATGATTTCGCCGAGATTTCGAGCAGAGGGTTAGCCTTTGCCCGTCGGAGGTTTTTGGCGGAGTTTGTGGCAGTATTCCAGCTGTTTCTATCCAGCTACTGTGCTGTCCCTTGGAGGCCAGCATAATTCACTGGGGAGGCAATTTCTGGTGTTTTCGGGGGTTGGCCATTCTTGGAATGGTTTGTGGATCTTGTCCGGGTTGTTGAGGAGAGGAGGTTTGCTGATTTTCAGCTCATTCCGGCGAGGGGATCAACCCCTAATCTTCAGTCGATTCCAGCAGTAGCAGTTACACGACATTTCTCCAGCAGCTGGGACGCAGTTCATAGAGCAGCCATTTCCTATTTTTTCTGAGAGTGTTTTCTCACTTGCCTTGCGCAAGATCATCTCTTGTACTTCATTACATTTCTCAGATTAATAAAATGGCTCAACACTCTCTCTATATGTTTTCTGGTTGAGTTGCCATAGTTGCTGTTGTTGCTGTATTCTCTTTCTATTTCTATTTTTGAGCACTATAATTCTATACCACTTGGTGTGTTTCTCTTTCACTCCTAGACAGAGTCTGGTAAGGGCCAGGTAGCCTCCGGATCTTGTCCTCTTTTGGAGGCGACATATCTGGTAAATGCCCTCCCAGTCAATCTCTGGTTGGAGTTTGCCGTGTTTTAGAGATATCCCCGAAACGAGATATTACACTCACTTACAAGAAACATCAATCACCACCACTACATTTGTAAAAACCAACCTACAGGAGACACCAATCTCCAGTACTACAAATATTTCTAGGAACCAACCTACTTCATTGGTTTTTCTTGCTTCTTCATAATGTCTATTAGTTGCTTTTTCTTTCACCAAGTCTTCTTGCTACTTCTTCCTTAACCAGGTCTGTTAGTTTCCTCTGCCTTCACAAGTCTATCTTCTACTTCTTCTTTCATCAATTTTACTTCTCCCAAAATTTGTTTATTTTGACTTCTTCCCAAAAATGAATTTACACAACATACTAATTATCGAATTTTAAAAATCTAGTTCCTTAATATCTACCATAAGTACCTAAATATTTCCTCTTTATCTCCTCCAAATTTCTTATTTTAAAATATCCAATTTTAAAAATCTAGTTCCTAAATATCTACCATAAGTACCTAGATATTTCCTCTTTATCCCCCCAAATCTCTTATTTTGAAACATCTCATATCCCCTCCAAATTTCATATTTTGAAACATCATAAAGATATAGAAAATATACCCAATTGACTTATCCCAATAGAAAGTCTAGCATGACTCCATAATGATACAGAGTGACATCTAGCACAGTTATTTTCTTTCAATTTAATATGCTATCTGTAAGTCTATTCAATCAATCATGTTTATAATTTTGGAATCCGCATAAAGACCAAGATCTTATTATTTCAGGACAAATATGAGCTTCAGTTCAATCTAGCATCGCAACAGCGCATAACTTTTCTGATAAATTCTCTTACACTCAATCTAACAGAGCATAAAAGAATTTAGAAGTGAGCAATTTGTGTTTCCAGAAAGTTTTGGTCAGTAGGTCCACAGGGTGGGAGCAAGGCCACTCTCACCACATTTTCTGCTCCTTCAACAGATGAAATATCGCCAGTGTTGAATGTCATGGAAGTCCTGACGTAACCAGGGTGCACGCTGTTAACACATGCTTTTCCTTTCAGCTCCCGAGCCAGAAGACGAGTGTATGCATTCAAAATCACTTTGGATAGAGAATATGTTGGAACCCTAACTGGCCACACGCTGTCCCTCAGGTCTGCACCTCTCTCAATATCCTCCATGTACTGCTTCACAATGTAATCTATAAAATCTTCACTAATGTTTTCAATGTCTGATAGTTGTTTCTGCAATGTCTCGCTTCTCAAAAACTATTAAGAAAAACAAAACAGATCATTGATTTGTTAGGTTAAATTTTTACATGATATACAAATGACTTTCTACTAAAGAAAAAACCGTTAATTAGTTATACCCTAAGTAGGCCCAAGACAGAAGACACATTGACTATACGTGGTCCAGCAGTAGAAGGCTTCAGAAGTGGAATCAGAGCTTTGGTTATTCTCTTTGTACCAAAGTAATTTGTGCCCAGGCATTCTTTTGCAGTCTGGCCGTCCTCTGTCATCCCCTCTGCCCACAAACCATCTACCTGTGAACCAATTGTATTGTTGGGGAAATTAATTCTTAGTTTTTCTAGTAACATTTAGAAAGTAATTACACATTTTAATTGGGTTCAGAAGAAAATCAAACTCCAATAAGATTGCAATACAATTATCTTTCTAAAATCCATCTGGTGCTTCTCCAGCAGATTCCAGTCGAAGTTCGTTCCTCCTACTGCCGCATTGTTGATCTGTAATTTAGCAAAGAGATCTCTGTTAATTCTATCGACACCCACTAGAGAATTTAATGGTGACTCATTAATCCCTAAATAATGAGCAGAAATCACAAAGAAAGAAACATTTCATGATCTCTCTCCCCTGAGCTACATCCTGCTATGGAAGTTTGAATACAGAGATGCCTTGAATGAAGAATTCTTCTTTTTTATAAACAGTTGACAGGAATGAGAGCTAGACAATAAATCTGAAAAGGATTTGGATGGCTCTAAAAGACCTTGTCGAAAAGAGGACAGTGACCAAGGATCAACTTTAAGAAACTTGATGTCTTCGGAGATGTGTTTATTTTTCATAGATATAAGGCTCCCAAATTGATGTCTTTATTTTTCATAGATATAAGGCTCCCACTATTAGCCTCTTATTAAAAATATAAACATATGATTCAGTCAGTTAGGCAGTGATCCAGTAGTGCATGTAGTTCGATTCTCAGCACATTTATATATCAGATTTACTTGAAAACTCCCAAATGACATCTTTCAGAATTTGGAGAATTTGGATTCAACTGCAGCCAACAATTGGCATCCAACATATAGTATGCAACTACAGCATTTTCTCAGTGATGTACTACATTTGAATTGCATAAAAGATAATGCCAATATGTATGTAGGAATATAGGTTTAGACCTTTCATTCTAATTATAGAGTAAGAGAAAGAAGAGAGAAAATTTGATGTGAAAGAAAGGGTTAATGAATGATTGGAAGAAGGAATACGGCATTTTTTTTCAAAGAAAGAATATGACACCTAATCTCAAATTTCCTAAACATCTAAAGATGTAAATAAACTAAAATTTAATACAAATCTTTCCCATATGCCAAATTTTCACTCTAGGAAATATTTTCTACAATTTATTAAGCATTTTGAGTTAAAATTTTTCTAAAATTTGAAACAAAATGCATATTTTCAAATCTACTAGATGTATATTTCCATATAAAAGTTATACTAAAATTTTCCACTCCATATTTTTTATACCAAATTAAGTTCATATTAATATTACAATTTTGTTACTATATTGTATGATTACAAACCACTCAGAGCATCTAAAACAAAATTAAATTTATATTGATATTATAATTTTGTTAGTAGGCTGTATGATTGCAAAACACTTAGAGCGTCTTGCTTTTTAGAGCAACCAATTTCATTACATACACATTTAGCAATGTTAACTTTAGCTTTTTCCATTATTATTATAAAGTATACAATGTCTATCTAGATTCTAATTACATATTCACTTAAGGTATACAATGTCCATCTAAGTACATATTCACTTTGTTTAACAAATAGATAAGATGAGCTGAGATCTTATCACAAAACAAAACAAAACAAAACAAAGGGGAAAAATAAAAGAGGGGAAATTTTTGAGCCGAAAGGCTCATTCTACAATCCAGTATGAGGGAGATGTTAAGTATGTCACGTCCTCAAAAAATAATAAAAATAATTTAAACAATTAAAAATCTATTAACCCAAAAATTAAGTGTTGATATTATAATTGAGCCAAAAGGCTCATTCTAGAATCCAGTACAAGGGAGATGTGTAAGTATGTCACGTCCTCAAAAAATAATAAAAATAATTTAAACAATTAAAAATCTATTAACACAACAATTATGGGTTGATATTATAATTTTATACAACTTTATAGAAATAAAATATATATATATAACTTAAAGAAAGTGTTTGAATATCCATATTAACTAATATATTTCAGCATGGATTTTCTCTCTCTACAGAAAGTGTGTATATATATATGTGTGTGTATGTTAACCTTAGCTTGAAAGGAAAACTTAATCGAAGGTAATGTAGAGTAGTTACTTTTTAATAAGAGGAAAATGTGTGACTAATTCAATTTTTAATATAAAATATTAATAATGATAAGATCTAAAATTATGCAATTTAAACAATGAAAAATTACCACATAAAACTATATTAATCACAGATTTACGAAGCAGTAAAATGTATTAATTGACATGTAATTTTTTAAAAAAGTTTGATATTGGATCTCTCAAGGCCCTTGGTAGATATGTGGTTAAACTGCATCTATATTGTTTCTACATCCTAGTGTGAGGGCTACATTAAGTATGTTCATTCCTCATAAAATAAAAATAAAATATTCTATAAATAGAAAAACAATGTCGCCTATAATAATAAAAAATATATATATATGCTATGCATTTTTAATTAGTTGTCCATATTACCTAATATCATGTAAAGTAATTAGAAGTAAAAAAAATATGTGAGTAAGATGTTTAAACCTTACGTTTTTAAAAAATATTTTAATAAGTGATATCAACTTTATATAAATCTATATATAGAAAAAAATGTTAAAAGAAAATATTTTAATGTATGATAGAATCAGATATCTAATGTGAGTTATGAATAAAATAATTTAATATGAATTAATATAAAATGTTTCAATACACATGTTATGTAATCTCTATAACAATCAAAAGTGAAATTTAAACAATAAAAAAATTTTGTATTCTAAAATAAGTTTGCAACAAAAGGAATTTGATCCCTTTCGGCTCATGTTAGAGCCATGTTTTAGATGGATCTATGCTGGTTAGTAATGGAGGAGAGGGTTCATGGTTAGAAGAATGCAATTTTGAATATTTGTGTATCATATTCAATTGCATCGTGTTATCATTAACCCATCAAGATATCCATTTATTGTCACTAAGGCTTCAATTATTCTGAGGAGTTTTTATTATTCGAGCAGGGCATGTGGTTAACAGATAAGCTGTCCAAGCAACTAGCTGTCGGCCTAATATAGTTTCCTGGTTTCCACTCTTCTTTGATGTTCTGTCACACTGTCTAGATGTCATACTGCATTGTTCCTTATCAACAAGTATTATAGTCAGTTAAGGATAAAATGTTTAATAACAATATTTCTTAGGTCATTATCTCTAAGGCTTTGCAAAGCTAGTGATAATTAGAAAGCAGGGGTTGAAAATAATTGTAAAAGTACAGATATCCAAGGGGCTGAAAATAATTGTAAAAATACAGAATTATAGATTTGAAGACTAAAAACATAACTTGCCATTTTAGGTGTTAAAATTAATAAGATAATGAAATCAACAGTAAAAATATACTAAATAGAAAAGAAAATTGTTTTCAAAATAATAGTATATTAAGATTTAAATTTTCAAAATAATAGTATATTAAGATTTATTTAAATATTAATGTAAATATTGTTTTTTGAAAAATTATAGGGGCTAATATTTGATTATTTTAGTATTTTTTGAATATTTTTATAAAAAAATTTGGTTAATTTCTATTTTTTTTTAAATGATTTGCCAAAACTTTATAGTATAAAATTATTTTATCTTAAAAATAGTCAACATTCTGTATAGAAACTGTAAATTTAAATATTTTTACAAATATATCTTCAGAAAATTTTACAGATTGTATATTATTGACTATTAAGATTCTCCAAAATTCTAAATTTTAAGATAAATTTTCATCCTTAAAATTTTCTCAGTTATTTTCTAAAAACAAAACTGGAAATCTTGATTTTCAGATAAAAACATAATCTTTCAATTAAATGAAAAGCAAATTGCAAAATTCATCTGGTAGAGGAAGCTGGAAATCTTGGCTTGGCTATCAATAAGAATGTTGGTCTTATCTCAGAATTGTTGTTGTATCATTTTCCGAATCCAACAGGGAAATGGAAATCTTGGCTTAGCTCTCAATGAGAATGCTGGTCTTATCTCATAATTGTTGTTGTATCATTTTTCCGAATCCAACAGGGTAGTAATTTCTTCTGACCTTCACATTCCCTACGGTTGCCCCACAAATCAACGACTATGTCTCATCCTTTTTCTGTATCATGCATTTTAACTAAATATATTAGAGGGTTCTCCTCAAATGACGTCCTCCAAGTACAAAAGATGCTTTTGATTTTAAAAAATCACTTTCAAATGCTACTATATCAAAAGCTGTCTAAAAGAAAAGAATAGCCTAAAAGCATTGGGTTCCTGATTCTAGAAGTCAGCACCAAAAGGATCAACGAAAATAACTCAATAGTACAGACAGAAATACAAAATTCAACTGGGTTATTTTTAGTGGATGAATGGAAGGATTGTTATTTTATTTATTTAGGTTGAAATTTTGGCCAATGACATGTTAAATTTTAATGTAATGAAGAATATTGTTGTAATAGTTTCAAGCATAAAAACTCATGAAATGTTGAACTTTGATTTATTGTTATAATAGTTTCAAAGTCTAAGAATTAATGACATATTGAACTTTGATACATTGAAGAATATTATTGTAATAGCTTTGAGCCTGAAAACTATGATGCATTATAATAGCTTCAAATCTAAGAACTAAAAACTAATGACATGTTGAACTTTGATGCATTGAAGAATATTGTTTTAGTAGTTTTAAGTCTAAGAACTCTTATATGAGTATAATTATGAACTGGCCTGATACTAATAACCAGTATCACCTAGGCTGTGAGGAAGATTTTTTTGGGAAAAAAAAAATTATATAAAACTGATAAATATTCAGTAAATTATTTTGACTGAAAAGGTAAACGAAATTGTAGATGACTTAGAATGAAGCAGAAAGACAGGAAATAGGGATCCACATAGTAAAATCAGAACTGGCCAACCATGCAATAAAGACAAAGTAGAAGATGAACAGCATATCTAGTTACTCAATTGATCAACTTGCAAACAGCACATTCCAAGCAGCAGAGTCATAGAAATTATAAATCAGAGAAATGACAGTAAACTCTACTAATCTCTGTCACATAATTACTTAGTTTATCCATTCCAAAATGCCCCTGCCATTGTGAAAGAGCATACATTCCATTGGTATATGGGGGACAAAGTAGATCAATTATAGTCAAAACGAAGAAAAGAAACAATACCAGGATGTCAAGGCCACCGAATTCATTCTTCAACCACTGGGCAAATGCGGTTACACTGTCATCTCTCTGTATATCAAGTGTATGAAACACCACGTTTTTTCTTCCTTCTTCCATGAGAGCACGAGATTGTGGAGACAAGTCTTGCTGCAGCCTGCAACGAGCAGTGAGAACAACAGTGATGCCTTTGTCTGCAAGTAAACGAGCGATCTCCAACCCTATTCCTCTGTTGGCCCCTGTTACCACAACCACTGTCTCTTTCATCCACCATTCCTCTGTTACTTCACATGAGGATTTATCCTATCATCACAAATTAACAGTTTGTTATATATCTAATCGACATGATAAGCCACGAACTAACTGTTTGTTGAAAGCATGAACTCACCATTTCTGCTCCGCCTTGATCTTCTAAATGCTTAGAGATAGAAAGAAAATTGATGAAAGAAATTAGGAGACTGGAGCAAATATAAAATGAAAGGTAGCTATTATGGTCTTAAAAAAATGGTGGGGGCCGTTGGAATTAGTAGTGTGCAGGGCTCTCATAACTTTCGATGGAAGTAGTTCCAAAATATTTGTGTGCTGTCAGTTTCAGTTATGTCGCCGAATGGGTTGTTTCAACCATTTATTGGAAGAACCAGTTGCAGTTGACACTAAAATGTGTTTAAATTAATGAAAGAAGCAATTTATAGATGAGCAAACAAAAAAGTTTAATTGGTTTTATTCATTGAATTTATTTCCATTGTCGATTCTGAAACAGAAATGAGCTCAAATTTTCGATCCCAGTCCTGCCATCCAATTCCAGAATACCCCATTTCTGTGAAATTTTGGAACTCTTTTCTAAATAGGTTTGTTGAGTTTTTGGAGTGTGTTTATTGTTCATTAAAGGTAAATAAAAATTATACACTTGTGTTAGGTGTATCCTTTAGTGATTCTGCTAAAAGTCAATATCACTGAGCCATTCTCTTAAAAGTAAGAAAAAGAGTAATCCATGTGAAAAATTGATGATGCATCTGACAGTACGATTCTCCTTAAAAAGTTGAAAAACAGTGATTTTATCCCTCCGGTACGAAAACTTCGCAACCAGAAACGGAATTTGACTATAAAATTATGGAATTTGACGATCTAATCGTCCGTCAAAGAATGATTTGCAGGATCAAATTACCTGTAACGGAGTGATTTGCATGTTAAATATAGCTAAAATAGGTGTATCCGAGAGTTATTCTGTTTAAAGTCAATAGCACTGAACCATTCAATTAAAAGTAAGGAAAAGACTAATCCATCCCACCAGGATGAAAACTTAGGCCATCCACATGAAAATTTGATGATACATGTGACTGTACGATTCTCCTTAAATGTTGAATAACAGTGATTTATGCCCTCGGCGTGCATCTAGGGATGGAATTTGACGATCTAATAGACCCTCACAGAATGATTTGCGGAGAATGATTTGCATGTTTAATATAGGTGAAGAAGATTGGTTTAATAGGCCAATAAGATTCGAAGTGCGGTAGATGGTAGGGAATTGAGAGCAAATATGAGTATGAGTAAGGTAGTCTAAAAGGAAGTGTTTTTCATCCTCCATTTGTTTAGAATTGCAAATCTAACAGATCCTATGGTTCCAAGGGGTCTTGGGAATAGACCACCCTCCTGTCTCTGAAGCTCATGGGAATTAGTTCTTATTTTAGCTATGTTTATTTTTTCTTATTGCTAGACAACAGAGAGATAATTCTAATATGGTTAATTAATATAAATATTTGTCTTGATGATGGGTCTTGTTCTAGACCCGAAACGTAGACGCAAAAATGTTCACTGTGGAAATTCCGAACTCAACAACTCAAAACTCACATTACAGAAATATGAAATCTATAATATAAATATTGTTAATAAATAATAATAATAATAATAATAAAATATTGTTTTTATTTATTTATTAATACAACTATTGTTTTTATATAATTTATTATTAATTAATTTAATTCAAGGATTTATATTTAATTTCAAGACTTATATTAAAAACTCTAGGAATAACATTATACCAAAGCCAAGAGATTTATACCAAAAATCCAAGGGATTAATAATATGATACCTAGGAATATGAATCCTTAGATTGATAAACCTAAAAGATGATATTATAAACCCAATGGGTTAATGCTAAAACCCCAAGGTATTGTAAACTCAAGGGAATAATATTAAACACAATGGATTAATTATTATTATTATCCAATTTTAAGGTCATGGCCAAGCCAAACACCAAATTGGTGTATGAGACCCCCTTGATTGTGGGACAAGAGACCCACCTCCGTGCAATGATTTGACGCTAAGTCTACGAAGCATACATACTCTACGCCTCTCTGGTTTTGAACCTGTGACCTCTTAGGAGGAAACACATACTTTTAACCATTAGGCCCACTCAAGCTGTATAAACCCAAGATATATAAACCCTAAGATAAATAGTATAAATCCAAGGGAATAATAAACCCAAGGGATTAATACTAAGTCCTATGAATAATATTACATACCAGGGTTTATATTATAAACCCTATGAATAATATTACACCTTAGGAAAATGAACGATTAGATTAACAAGCCTAATGGTTTAATATTATAAACTGAAGGGAATAATAAACCCAAGGGATTAATGCTAAAAACCCAAAGGATTATAAGCCCAAGGGAGTAATATTAAACCCAAGGGATCAATATTATAAACCATAGGTATATAAATCCTAAGATAAATTAAAGTGTGTATGTTTCCACAGTGAGAAACGCAATGTTGTTGAGAACCCTAATATAAATGTTTATATAATATTGAGACAATATTTGTTGCAAAGTGACAATGGACCATGGTGGCACATGGTTGACCATGATTATAAACCCAAGGGATTTATATTATAAACCCTAAGATTAATATGATAAAACTTATGAATAATATTATACTCTAGGAATATGAACCCTTAGATTGATAAACCCAAGGGATTAATTCTAAAACCCCAAGGGATTAATATTATAAACCCAAAGATAAATATTATAAAACCAAGAGATTAGTATTAAAAACCTAAGGGATTATAAACCCAAAGGAATAATATTAAACCCAAGGTATAAATATTATAAATCCGAGATATAAAACCCTAAGATAAATATTATAAACTCTAAAATAAACATGGTTGAGCATGATTGACCACTGTTGATTTTCATATTAAGACAATCTTTGTCATAATGTGATGTTGGACCATGAACCAAAGGGATTAATATTATAAACCCTATGTATGTAAACTTTAAGAAAAATACTATAAACCGTGTTACAGGTCAATTTGGGCATCATCCTCTAAGACTTGGTCAAACTTGACATCATCCCCATGACCAATGAATAGGGTCTATCATCCCCTTATATATCAGTTGCTATATGCCCTAAGTGAAGACATTTCATTCATGGCTTCTATTGTGATATTTCCAAGGTTTGAAGTATATATTATATAACCCACTGACTCACCAATGCTCATCTATAAGGGACTAACTGCGTTGTAGTGCCAATTCTTCCATGCAAGGGTGCACTGCAGTGCACTTTGCGATACTCAAGAGTGCGTTGGTCACCTGGGAGCGGAATTCTCATTGTTCCGGGAATCTCCACATGGCCAGTGTCTTCTAGAAGGGTCCATAGGTGTCATACTTCGAATCCAAGTGTTTATCTAACACCTCTGAACTTGGAAACATGCCTTGCTTATTATTAGAAAGTCATTCATTGAGAAACTACCATCAATTTCCCTATAATTTGAGCACTCATCCTAGTGTTGGGGAGGAAGAATTTTGTGCAAAGTTATGCTGTTGGATTCTCATTTGATAAGATAGTGAAAGTATTGATATGTTGCTGAGATGATGATGGATGTGATGAGGCTGGAATGAAGTTGGAGCAGGTTGACGACAAATCGATCCACTGGTTATAATATTCTCCTCCTACTCTTTAATAAAGATATCTGTTCATTTTCCCATACATATGTCTATATTTTGTGAAATATATTCTTGAATGATGTATGTATTTCAGATCTAATCGGTTTGATTTGATTAAGATAAGTATATATTTGTACATTGCATGTTGTTTGTTGTTCTCTCTTTGTGTTTGCAGGAATCGATCTAGCAACTTGAGTTGGATTGAGAACGACGGTAACAACGACAAAAGGAGAAGGAGGGCAAAAGAATCAAAAGTAGGCTCTTTCTTATTTTTGTATATCTGTTTGTTTTAGAGAAAATAGTAGTTATCTTTCCTCTGTTGTTCTGAGTGAAGAAACACCACACTCAGGGAATTTGATTTATCCGTAGATTAAAATTCCGTATAACAAACTCTAAAATAAACATGGTTGACCATGTGTTACCATGGTTTATTTTCATATGAAGACAATATTTGTCACAATGCGACATTTGACCATGGTTGATTTTCATATTGAGACAATATTTTTCACAATGTGACATTAGACCATGGTTGCACATGGTTGACCATGATTATAAACTCAAGGGATTTATATTAAACCCTAAGATTAATATTATAAATCTTATGAATAATATTATACGCTAGGAATATGAACCCTTAGATTGATAAACCCAAGACATTTATATTATAAACCCAAGGGATTAATTCTAAAACTCCAAACCATTATAAACCCAAGGGAATAGTATTAAATCCAATGGATTAATATTATAAACCCAAGGTATATAAACCCTAAAATAAATATTATAAACCCAAGGGAAGAATATTAAACCCAAAGGATTAATATTATAAAAGGTATAAATCCCTAAGATAAATATTATAAACCCAAGGGAATAATAAACCCATTGGATTAATATTAAAAACCCAAGTGATTATATACCCAGGGGAATAATATTAAACCCAAGAGATAAATATCATAATCCCAAGGGATAAATATTATAAACCGAAGGTATATAAACCCTAAGATAAAAATTATAAATCCTAAAATAAACATGTTTTATCATGGTTGATTTTCATATTGACAAAATATTTATCACAATGCGACATTGGACTATGGTTGACTATGATTGATTTTCATACTCAAACAACCTTTCTCACAATGCGATGTTGGACAATGGTTGACCATGGTTGACTTTCATAATGAGAAAATGATTGGGTTTAATATCGAGTTTCCTTTAATGCAACTTTTTGAAAAGTTTTTCGATTTATTTTTCCGATCTAATTTGTCTAAAATACATAAGTAATTCATTGAAATCACAAGTTTGATGGGTAAAATTTGCACAATAGAAGTGCCCTAGGGGGTGTTGAATCCATATATGCAGTCAAAAAACAAGTTCAAATAACACAAATGAAGATTTCACTTCAAAATTTTCCACAGGATTCCGGTCAGAAATTCCACTTGAAACTCTAAAAGGTCACATTAAAGACAACTCCATTTAATATTACTCCCTTGGGCTTATAATCCTTTGATTTTTTAGTATTAGTCTGTTGGATTTATTATTCCCTTGGTTTATAATACCTTGGGGTTTTAGAATTAATCCCCTGAGTTAATAATTATTAATAAATAAAAATTAATTAATACTAATAATTATTAATAAATAATAATAATGATTACTTATTATTATTATTATTATTTATGAATTAATTAAGTATCTAGTGAATATTAATAATATTTACAATAACTCCCGATGCAGGTGATAGAAGTAGCACGAATGACAATCATCTCTCCCATGCCCATGAGGATGGAGATCTACAGCGCAGGGCCTCACTCGATGCGGATCCTCAAACCGGTAACCATCCGCACGAGATGAATGGGATAAGGCATGATGAAGATACGTTTGGACAACGTCACCCCCTCCTGGGTACCCCTTCGCAGCAATCATCATAAATGATTACCAGGACTGATATGACAACCAACCATAACTCTTCCCTCGAGCCTGCTCAGGAAATCGGTTATGGCACATAGCTGCATGCGAGGCTCACTCATGACCTTCCCCCTCGCATGTGTCACAGACCTTATAAAGGTATGGCCCCTCAGCACAAATAGACACACAATCAGTTCTTCCAGTATTTCCTTTCGATTCCGTTTTTGCCCTCCTGGGCCACCAATCCACCGCGCAGCCCTCTTCCTAGAGTTGTGTTACGCATACCCCTCTGGGCTACGACTATCCAGCTTGCGCATCTTAGCCCAACCCCATCTTCTCCTCTAGTCTTGATTGTCTATCCCCCTACTGTGCATCCTTCCATCAACGCCATTCCCCTGCTTCAGCAAGCAATGGCTCCTAGACTGTGCCAAAGAACCATCTATGGTGGATAGAGAGGGGCACTCCGTGGTCGCTACCACCGTGGGATGGACAGCCATCTGGAGTCTGTTGAAGACTCCTGCTCAGGAAATTACGCTAGATAGAGGCCCGATCTTGAGCAGGAGGAAGAGGCCCCTGTGCAAGCTGCGCATAGAGGGAGATGTGGTCTTCAGAGGTCTACTATCGCGCATTAGGTGCAACCCCTACCTCACAAGATTGATCCTCTTTCGGCTCAGGAGGATGAGGATGATGAATTAGATATATGGATTATGGATTCTAAAGGCACTTGGACGCGCATTCCTGACGTTGATTATCCGGTGTCTCCCATCCTCTGCGCACTGGTCCCCAAACCTACGTGTCCATCAGCTAATATAGAGGAAGTAGCTGCGCAGGCGTACGCCTACCCCATAGAGGAAGAAGAACCTGACAATAATGATGAAGCTGAAGACTAAGGGTTGCGATGCTGCTCAGTTCTTCCTTATTTTTTGTTATGCTTGCTACTACCACGAAGTCTCAAGTTATACTTATGCTTCTGCACATTTTGTAATATCTGGGCACAACAACGCTCCTGCGCATTTTGTAATTTTCTATTTCAAGTATTTCTCGAGCTGGTTTCCTCCATGGAGGAAGCCCCGAAACTGTGCAACTAAGGCAGGGATTGGTTAAGCACAACTTACCAACCTCGCTTGTAGAATATGTAATGTTTCTCTTTTCGAATTAATATAGAGTAGCCTAATTTACCAATAATAATAATAATAATAATAATATTAACAATATTTATATTAATAAAATAATATTAATTAGTAATAGTAGTAATCTTAATATTATAAACCCAACCCATGGGGTGTAGCTCAATTGGTTATCGCCTTGTTCCAAAGTCGTGCAAAGCAAGAGATTTTATGTTCAATTCCCTGTGGGTTAGACAAAAATAAAAATAAAAATTATAAACACAAGGTACATAACCCTAAGATATATATTATAAACTCAAGGGAATAATAAACCCAAGGAATTAATACTAAAAAGCTGATGGATTATAAACCCAATGGAATAATATTAGACTCAAGAGATAAATATTATAAACCCAAGGTATATAAACCCTAAGATAAATATTATAAACCTTAAAATAAACATGGTTGACCATAGTTGACCACGATTGATTTTCATATTGAAAAAATCTTTGTCACAATGCGACATTGGACTATGTTGACCATGATTGATTTTCATATTGAGACAACCTTTCTCACAATGCAACATTGGACAATGGTTGGCCATGGTTAACTACGATTGATTTTCATATTGAGACAATATTTGTCACAATGTGATCATGGTTATTGACCATGGCTGATTTTCATATTGAGACAATCTTTCTCACAATGTGACCATGGTTTATTTTCATATTGAGAAAATCTTTGCCACAACGTGACATTGGAACATGGTTGACCATGGATGACCATGCTTGTCACAATGTGATGTTGGAACAAGAGACAATCCTTGTCACAATGTGGCCATGGTTATTGACCATGGTTGATTTTCTTCCCTTGGGTTTATAATATTTATTTTAGGGTTTATATACCTTGGGTTTATAATATTAATCCCTTGCATTTAATATTATTCCGTTTGGTAATCCACAGGGTGGCGACTTGTTGGTGATTGAGTGTTCTGTTAATGCACTTGTTTGTAAAGGTCACCGATTCAAACCCTGTGGGTGCCCGTCAGGCGTAAGCCTGTGAAAATTGTTGTGTATTGTTAGCGAGGGATGATGCCATCCATGAGGGTTTTCATTGGAAGCAGAACAATGTGATCTTGGGTGGCAGCTATGATTATATGGTTCTCGTTACCGGTTTCCCTCCTGCTACAATATATATATATATATATATATATATATATATATATATATATTATTCCCTTTGGTTTATAATATCAATCGATTGGGTTTATCAATCTAAGGGTTCATATTATTAGGGTAAAATATTATTCATAAGGTTTATAATATTAATCCTAGAGTTTAATATAAATCCCTTGTGTTTATAATCATGGCCAACTATGTGCAACCATGGGAAAGTGGTTGACATTGTACCTTTAGTACTGAAGCTTCTTTTTTCAAAAGGCGAAATGATCAAGGTCAAACGACGATTAACAAACACTACAAGGAAAAGACCCTCTAGCGGATGTTTTTGAGGAACCCCTTATAAAAACACCTCAGACATCCGTTTGTAGCGAAGGTTACTAGAGGAGGTTGGCGGGTGGAGGTTTTTGCAGATGTTTTTCGTCCAGTGCGCTTATTATCCCAAACTGCACCAGTGCGTTCAACAAGAGAAAGCACTGGTGCGCAAAAAACATTGGCACACCGGAAATCCGTGTGCTCCGTACAAACCCACCCGGTGCGTCTTATTACTGTAGTGCATCTATGCTTTAAAAAGATTCTGCACCGGTGCATCCTAAAACTTCGCGCCAAAACTGAAACTGTTCGGTGCGATCTTAAGAAACCGCACTGGTGCACCTATAAAATCCCACGCACTGGAACAAGGTTAAATAAAAAAAAAATTATGGCCAAAAAACTACATTTTTCACTTTTCAGTGCTCTAGAGCTCTCAAGCACTGGTGCAACTTTTCCTTGTCTGAGGCGCCTAGACATCGGTGCTTCCATTGCACGCACTGCTGCTGTGCATTGCTCACTATCTCCATTTTGAATTTTGCAAAACGGTGGGCAAATTTAGTTTTGCAAATTCTACAGCTAATATGCCTCCTTGACGGCCAAATGTACATGCATTTATTTATTTATTTATTTTTTTTTTTCCATAATTAAGCCTTTTAGCGGATTAGAATTGTAAATAAGCATAAAATGAACCTTTAAAAAAAAAATATCTCGCACGGTGCGCTCGAGCCATTCGGAATGCACCAGTTCACAGTGCTGCCTGTAAATTTACAGGCCGCACTGCCATCGGTGCTAACGATATCAACACCGGTTCCTAGGCGGTATTGTAAAAAGCATCGGGATTTTTTAAAATTGAAAAAAAGTGCGGTGCGGTCAGTTACCCGGCCGCACCGTTGACCCTGTTGAGAATGTGGTGCATTGACGGAGATATCCACCCCAGGGCGGGTAATTTTGTCAGCATACTGCATTCCGACATTTCGACTTGGTCAACGGTGCGACATGGTAAAAGACTGCACCATTGACTATGTACTGATGTCAGGATAGTGGTGCACTGACCAAACTATACGCCCCGGTGCGGCCTGGTAAGAGACTGCACCATTGACTATGTACTGATGTCAGGAGGCTAGTGCGCTGACCAAACTATATGCCCCGCCCCAATGTGGCCTGGTAAGAGACTACACCATTGACTATGTATTGATGTCAAGAGGCTGGTGCATTGACCAAACTATACGCCCCGCCCCAGTGCGGCCTGGTAAGAGACTGCACCATTGACTATGTATTGATGTTAGGAGGCTGGTGCGTTGACCAAACTATATGCCCCATGGCGTATAGTTTGGTTAGCACACTGGCCTTCTGACATCAGTACATAGTCAATGGTGCAGTCTTTTACCAGGCTGCACTGTTGACTTTGGAACAATGCCAGGAGGGCAGTGCACTTAAAATTTGCAGGTGCACCGCCTTTGGTGCGTTAAATATTTTATGGTGCATCGCCTCTGGTGTGTGACAATAAAAGACGCACCATGTCCAGTGCATGGCTATTTTTTGTGGCGCACTGAATGGTTAAAAAAAAAAAAAAAACTATATATGTATATTCCTAAATACATGTTTCGTTTAATAAAAAAATTGTATTTAATATGTCAATCATTTAGAGACGTGAAATGAGAGAAAAGAGGGAACACCAACAACAACAGGTGAATCAGTATAACATGGTTCGCCTGTGGGAGGCATGAGAGAGGGAGAGAGATGCATACCCTCGACCTATTACAGTAGTTAACCAGGGGCTTCTAAGGCAGGTAGGCCTCCTCAAGTTCTATGAGGAGGCTCTTCCCTAAAGGGCCATGGTTTGTTTTTGCGACATCTTATCCGCAAGTGGAATGCCCACCTACAGGGTTTCGGGTTGGTCCTAACCAGTGGTACGCGCCCACTGAGGAGGAAATCTATTTCATTACAGGGTATTGAGGTGATGGGTGGATTTTCCCTTGTTCCCAAAGGTTCTAGTTGGCTATGTAGTAGGGAGTTAGTTGGTGTACTCCCAGAGATACATTGGCGCGGATATTCTGTCTTCTTTAGATTTTCAGGTCTCCGGAGGTCAGTTACGTATCGCTGCATTTGGTAGTGAAGAGGTGAGGTGCCTCTCACTTCTGATTTCGACCATTTCACACAACACCAGCGACCGACAACGCATTAGTTGCCCGCTTCTATATTATGTTGATTCTTTAGTACAGGGGCCACGACTTGTCAGGTGGTCTGCAATTTTTTTACGGCCGTTCTGTACAACCTTAGATAGATGCCGTGCTCATGCACAAGGGAGGGTCAACCTTCCTTTTGCTTCAGAGCTATTTTGTTTATTTTTTGATAGGTTTCCAGGGACGAGGCCTACTTTTGTTCAACATCCTCGTAGGCCGATGCTGGATGCACGAATGCACATGTGTGGACAGATGCTGCCCAAGAGGGGCAAGATTTAGTTTTACGCAAGGATATCACATGATGCACTAGAGTTGCTAGCCAGTGTTGACGAGCATCCCTTCATTATGGTCCCATATCCTTATGCTGGTTTTGATTGGCGAGGGTGTGCCATCATCCTCTTCACAGATGACGAGTCGTCGGATGATAGAGGTAATATTATTGTTTTATTTAAATTTATTCTAACATGTTATTTAGCTTGTTTTTATTAAACTGTTTAATGAAATTGTCTAATTATTGTTGTGTACTTGTATATATTTTGCATACATTGGGTTTTTTGATGGCGATGACATGCCTGCTCCACTAAATAATCCAGGTGTGGATCCTGATGACGATTAGGATATGGGGGATGCTGAGGATCACGAGGCCAGTGTAGATAGACCTACTCCTGCTGGTACCACCTTTTTCTAGGCACGGTAGGCTTGATAGTAGATTGAGGATGGAGTTGGGTGATTAACTCTGTGCATTGTTTGTTGAGACAGGATTCAGACCTGTTGTCTCTTTGTAATTTCAGCAGATTGGCAAGACTAAAGCTGCAGGGAGGACATTTGAACCACTTTGGGATTCTAGGATCTAGCCCTCCTGAATCCAGAGAGGGATCTCTCTACAAGTGCAAAGATTGGTTTATCTTTAAGGCTTTTGAAATGATATTAGGCTAGTTATGAAGAACAAGATTTTTGTTTGTTTTGGTTGGGCAAAGATATGTGAAGGTGAAGGAAGTCTAAATGAAGGGTGAAGGTGAATGCAAGTTGAGGAATGATTAAGCTAATAGGATAGGCTAGGAGCAGCTTCAATCCATTGGACTATGGAGTCATAATAAGATTTAATTGAAACAACAAGGTTCAAGAGTGGTCCATGGGGCAAGTCATCTATGTCTAAGGATCTCTTTAAGTTGATTTTATGGAATGAAAACAATAAGAAATGAAGATGAAACAGACGAAGAACAAAGAGTAGCCTAAGATCAAGTAAGTACTTTGAAACTATCCTGCTTTTGGCATGCACTTGAGAAAAACATAAAAGTAATTTAAGATCAGGTAAGTACTTTGAAACTAGCCTGCTTTTGATGCACTTTCGATAGGAAACATTTAAAACACTAAAAGAATAGCTTAAGATCAAGTAAGGACTTTGAATCTATCCTGCTTTCAGCATATTCAAAGGGAAACTTTTCAAAGCAACTGTTGGAGAAGAAACTAGAGGACAGGGCTAACCATAGACTTCCCTTGTTCGACTTTAATTAGCAAACTTTTCAAGACAACACTTAAGATAAACAAAAGAATAGTCTAAGATCAGGTAAGGACTTTGAACCTAGCCTGCTTTCAACATACTCTTAGAGAAACTTTCAGACAACCTTTGAAGGAGAAACCAGAGGACAGGACTAACCATAGACTTCCCTGGTTCAACTCTACTTAGCATAGACTGAAAATAACATTCAAAAACAATGTTTGAAGTTCAGACAGTAAGACGTGGGAACACCAACATTTCTTAATTGCTTAGATTGTATTAAATCATTCTCAAATACACAATTTGGAGGAAAACATAAAGATAAAGCTTATCAATGAGAGTAGGGTACTTGTAAAAGTAAATCCTAGCTATTTATCAGAGAAAGTGGACAGAATGGAAACAAAAAGAAAATAACAATTTACAATAAGAAACACATCACCGTTGACATAGACCAGGATCCCATAAATCAACTTGTATTTGATGTTCAAACCAGTTACAATCATCAAGTCCAGTGGTTCTCTACAACTTCAAAATTCTCATCTCAACTTAGGTATCTTCAATTACAAACAAAGCTTACAGCAGTTTCAGGAGACTATTTACATGCATCAGATATTCAATGACCAACCTTTTTCTCATCTTCTACAGAAGTATTTATAGAAGAAATGAGGAGGTGGGATGAGAGAAAAGATCTCTAGGCTCAATTAATACAGTTGAATGATTCTCGGCCTTTGAGGGGCTCAATGGAGAAGTTTTCTGATATTTCCTCTGTATTAATTGATTTTCATTAAGTGTTAAGCTTGTTGGGTAGATTTTGTTGACTTAAAAACTCTTGAGGCGAGTTAGCAATAACTCTGGCCGCCTTTTAGGCAAAATATCACTGACTGAGGCAATAACTCTGCCTTCTTTGATTTATGAGGCCACAGGTGGCGCTTTAGGTAGCTGGAGAGGATTTAATTAGCCTCTGATGTGGCAGTGGAGGCTTTTTGGACTGATAGATATCTTTGTTTTTCCCCTAAAACACTGTTAATTTGCTTTAATCATGTGTTCTAGGCCTAATTTGGCTTAATCTCTGTCTTCTATTCTTCATACTATCTTTAATTGAGTGGATTGGGCTTTAGATAGTCGATTTTCGGCTTTGATCCCTCAAAACTGTGTTAACGATCTTTGATTCTTCATCTCTGCTGTGACTAGATCTTTTAACACTGATACTCTTTGTTTGATTAATGTTTGTTGTGTTTTGTTGCTGCACAGGCATTACAGAGAGTTCTATAATGTCGCCAGTGTTCATGAGGCACCGGTAAATCATGATGTGAAACCCTGCAGAATGATCCTCCTTATGAATAATGGCCTGAGGGATCGTCATCCCTGGCCTTTGATTTTATTTTAAAACAATGGAAAAACCATTAAAACCTGCACAAACAAAGAAAAATTAAGAAAATCCTGCGGGGATAGGTTTAAACTTCTTCGAAGGTTTAGGTTAGATCGTGGTAGAGATTGGATAAACGGTGGTAGAGATTTAGTCCGGGCCGTTGATCTGCAAAGATCAACGGTCGAGATAAATCGGGTTTATATAACGCAGAGGGGGTGACTTTATAATGAAATGGAAGAATTTACAAAGGAAATGGGCGAAAAACCTCAGGCGGAAGGGAAATGGGGTTAAATGAAATTTGGGGTTTCTAAACGATTTTGGGCCGTCGGATTCATTTATAAAGTCCTTTGGAAGAATGGTGGAGGGTGATGGTCTAAATGGCAAGATTAAAGTATGACCGTTAGATGTCAGAGATCAACGGCGGAGATTTATTATAAGAAAATGTAATGGAAATGTGAATGGTGGTTTTGACCATAAAAACCATTAGTGTTGCGCTGTTCAAAGGCGGTTTTCAAAATTTCCCAAAAAAACGCGATATGGTTCCCTGGCCGACACGTGTCCTTTAGAAACTGCCCATATCGTGTAATTTTTAGGAGTTAACTCTCGGACTCAAAATTACGTGATATGGAGTCTTAGCCGTTGGATGAAAGACGTGCAGATCCAACGGTGGAGATGAGAGCGCGATAAGACGAGTTGTGTGGGTGGAAGAAGGGGGTAGGGTTAAGGCGGTTTTGATCTAGGCCGTTGGATCAGGGAATGGATGGTTAGGGTTTATTGATGGGGAGGTAGGTCCCAAAGGAGTTGGGCCTGCTGGGTTGAATATGGACCATTAGATATTCAAGATTAACGGCTTAGATCAAATCTTGGGGAATTGAAAGCAATATGAGACGGGGGTTTGGGCGGAGATTGGGTAAATGTGGACCATTGATCTGCAGAGATCAATGGTGGATCTTCGCAGAAGAGTTTAAACTGCAGGACTTTTAATATGACGGAGGAAGTCAAGGTTTGATCTGGACTGTTAGATCGGTGAAATGAATGGCTCAGATGCGATTGCAAGATCGCCAATCGACGGAGGAGAGAGGAAGGCGTGCATAAAAATTTGCGATGCGATTACATACTGACTGTCGGATCTGGGAGTCAGATCGACGGTTGAGAGTTAATCTAAGGGACAAACGTGGAGAAATATGGGCAGAGTTTTGATTAATCTGGGCCGTCGGTTCTTGTGGGTTCGATGATCCAGATTGAATCGCAAGATTTTCAATTGGCGGAGGAGAGAGGAATGGTACAAAGGATTTTTGTGATGCGATTAAATCAGAGCCGTCAATCTTAAAACCAGATCGACGGTTAGGAATTAACTGTGAAGGCCAAAGGCGAAAATGTGGGCTTTGGAATGGAGCGACGGGGGTCGTCGGATCTGGGCATGGTATAGAGGATCAACGGTCGGGAATTGATCGTTGGATCGCCAATCAAAGAGGGGTAATAAACCATTTAAAATACGTCCAATGAAAAATTGCGATGTGATGTGCCAACGATCGTTGATCGGTCTAGATCAACGGCTGACATTCACCAAACAATGAACTGTCGGGTTTATAGAAAATCAAAGGGAAAGTTGGGTTTTAATAAGAAAAAGATTTAATCGCAATCGGAGTTTTTAAATGCAAAGGGTAACAAGACAAAAAGGAACGTCCGATTGCGATTGCGCGATTAGGCCTTAGCGCTTGGTCTTGGTGCTGGTATTTATGCAGAAAAAAGGAAATGGGGTCTAGGGCCAAAGGGGCTTAAGGCCTTAGTGCAACAAGACTCATTTTTAGGATTTTTTAAGGATTTTCAAAGGATTTTGGAAGTTTCCGATAAGGTTAAAAAGGAGTTTGAAACCTTATAAAAGAGAATTTGTGAAGGAAATGATGGAAAATGAAGGAAATGGAGGAATTTCATGAGGAAAAAGGAGATAAAAATGGAGGTTAGTTATGAGTGAAAGGAGGGGTAAAAATGAAGGAAAAAATGGATTTTGCAGCAGTATTTCTCCTTGCAAACAACAGATTTTTCAGGTTTACGAGGAAAACAACATGAAGATTAACTCAAGGATTAGTTATATTCATAAGGCTTTAAGAACTCACAATTTGGCCAAAAATTGTTTCTTGAAGGCTTTAAAAAATGATTTAGCCACCATTTGATATGACAAATTTTATAGGTGGCTAACAGCGGCTCCAACTTGGGATGGCAGCTCCATGGAGGTGTCAAGAACCTTAGACATGTCTTCCCTGAAAGCTGATCAATGCCTCATCCATTGGGCTGCAACTTTCTTTCCTTTGCTGATCTTCTTTTTCTCTGACAATGTTAGCAGCCATTAAAACAATGGAATTCTATCAAAACAAGCTTTCTATCTACCCAATCTTAATGATCTAACATTTTTTCTTCTTTCAGAGTGTATTTGGATTGGCAAACTCTTTTTACAAACATTTTATTCTTTTGAAAGCATAAACTACCTATGTCGACCCTTATTTCTCTATGAACTCATATTAAACAGTTGAGTTCATAAGCTTCTACCTAACTACTATCTGTTAGGATTGGACTGTCCAACATATTTTTATTCTCTAATTTCTAAAACAAGGAATTTAAAAGCATACAAGTCAGGATTGAATAGTGTAACTTGTTGCTGATCTATGGCATAAAAACAAGCTGCACATAGATAATTATTTACAAAAAATTAAATCAAAATGGTGAAGGCTTACGATCTGAAAGTTTTAAGAACATCATTTTCTTTTCTTCAGCTCTTTTTTTAGGCTTGTTTGAGCTATTTTTCTTTGTTATCTGGTTCAAGTTTTGAGCATATTAGAACCAGTTTACTTCTATCCTTGGCTCAAGGTTTGATTTAGTTAGAGCCATTCTTTCTTTTGGAATCTATAGGTTCATATTTTGAGCTTGTTTGAACCTTTATTTTGCTATCTTAACCTACCTAACTGATAAGCCAAGATTATGTTGTTTGGAAAATTTATTTCACTAACTTACCAGCAGTAAATTGAAAACTAATTAGTCATGATTAGACTGTATGACTAACTAGGAGTGTGTTTCTTAGGAGTGGCATTTGGGCTTGCACACTTTCAGATTTTGTTTCTCTTTTTTGGTATGGGGCTGTACCTTTCTTGTTTTTACAATCTACTCTATTTTTTCTTTCTATTGTTATTGTATTTTTTCATTTTGTAACTTTGAATGCAATGATGAGTATGATATTCACAATGAGAAAAAATAAAAGGCTTCCAAACTGATATGGTCAAGAGAAGTAATGTTTGAGCATCTTGCCATTGACAGGACCCCCAAACAGTTCAGCTTCATTCAATTCCTGCAAGAAATAAACATTGTTACTAGCAGTAGAATGAATGAGATAAGGGCCAAGCCATAAGTTATCACATTTCCCATGCTTGCCCTTATCTTCTCTCCTTGAATTCCACTTTAAAATTTTGTCACCAATATTGAAATTACTGGCCTTTTTTCTTCTATCAAACAACTTCTTGATGCTTTCTTGCTTTTGTAATGCTCTGTTGTAGACTTCTTCTCTGGTTTGTTGAAGGTGTATAATCTGATTTATTCTTCTTATTATGTCATTGTCTTCAGATTGTACTTCTTGGATCAACTTCATGACTGACACCCCTAGGCTGGTTGGAAAAATTGCATCTATCCCATAAACAAGCTGGTAGGGTGACATCCCAATTGATTTTTTAAGTGTTAATCTGTCAGCCTAAAGTGCATGCATCAGCTTTGTGTGCCATGATTTCTTATTGTCCTCCAACAATTTCTTGATTATGTTTACCAAACTCTTATTTGAGGATTCTGCCAGCCCATTACCTTGATGGTAATAAGCAGTAGAATGCCCCAATGTAATCTGATATTTGTGACAAAATTCAACCATATTTTTGGATCCAAATGCAACAGCATTGTCAGTAATAATCTTCCTAGGGCAGCCAAATCTAGAGAGGATATGATTTTCAAGGAATTTTATAATGACAGAGTCATTGACTTGCCTAGAAGGGATGGCTTCTATCCATTTGATAAAGTAGTCTGTTGCAGTGAGAATCTATCTATGCTGGGTAGATGAGGGTGGATGGATTTCTCCTATGATATCTAGACCCCACTGTTGAAAAAGAGCTTCAACAGTGATTGGATGCAGGGGTAAAGGAAACAATTTTCTTTTGCCTTCAAAGAGTTGACATTTATGACAGGCAATAATCATTTTATGGAAATCATAAAAGAGGGTGGGCCAATAGTAACCAGCTCTAAGGATTTTGTTAGTAGTTGTCTTCCAGTAGAGGTGGCCTCCACATTCTTCTTCGTGGAACTCATGTTTGATTTTCTCTGCATTATTCTCAGGCAAACATTTAAGCAATAACCCACTAGCATTTTTCCAATATAGAAATTTATCTAAAATGCAGTAGTTAACAACTTTTAACTTTAAAAATCTTGCCTTCGTCTTAGACAAACCAGGAGGGGTATTCAAATTGAGCAAAACATATAAAATATTAGCACACCAAGAGGAATTCATAAATGGTCTTCAACGATGGGAGTTGATAATTCCTCTTGTTCATCTAATGCATTTATCATGTTTATATCAAGAGCTTCAAAATTAGACTCAGCCATTAATCTTGTTAGTCATTGGCCTTTTATGAGTTTAGTGGGCTTGATTTCTAAATCATATTCAAGTATCACAACTATCCACTTTCCTCTCTTGCCATCTGGGTCCTGTGTTAGGATGTCTTTTACAACTGAGTTGGGCACAAATGCAATTATGTGGGAGTGTAGAATATAAACTTTGAAGTCTTTCAAGGCTTTGACTAAAGCAAAGGCTTGTTTTTCCATGATGTTATACTTCAGAGGTGCATGTCTCAATGCCTTGCTAAAGAATGCAATGGGCTGCTCTTGTCCTTGAGGATTTTTCTGCAATAGGACAGTAGCCACTGTGTGTTCTGATGCAAATGAAAAAATGTAAAAATCTTTTGTGAAGTCAGGACTTATAAGAACTGGTGTTTTGGTTAATGCTTGTTTTACCAGTTTGAAAGATTTCTTTACTTCTAAGGTCCATTTGACTCCTCCTTATTTCTTTAACATGTTTGTTATGTTTCTAAGGAGTTCAGCTAAGTTGGGTATGAACCTTCTCAAGAAATTAATCTTTCCGATGAAATATTGAAGTTCCTTGATGTTTCGAGGATGATTGATTTGCAATATACCTTCAATCCTCTTTGGGTCTATCTTTATCCCCTCTTCTGATATGATGTGTCCAAGTAGTTTACCTTCTTGGAGACCAAAAATTGTTTTCTTTGGATTTAAAGATATCCCAAACTTTCTGCATTTCTCAAAGACTTTTCTCAAGTGTTTTAGGTGTTCTTCATCTATATTCGAAAAAACAGTGATATCATCAAGGTAGATAATGATGAAGTAGCCTAATTCTTTCGAGAATGCAATATCCATGGCTCTCTGAAATGTAGCACCAGCATTCATTAAACCAAAAGATATTTTCACATACATGAAAGTGCCCCAAGGTGTAGTAAAGACTATCTTTAGTTGATCATCAGGATGTACTTAAATCTGATTGTATCTTGAGAAGCCATCTACCAAAGAAATTCTTTTAGAGTCAAATACCCTTTGTAAAATGTGATCCATCTTGGGTAAATGGTAGTTGTCCTTTAATGAGGCTTTGTTTAAGTCTCTAAAGTCAATACAAAGCCTTATTTCTCCTGTCTTTTTCCTTACTGACATAAGATTAGACACCCACTCTGAATATCTAATAGGGACAATAATTCCAGCTTCATACATTTTCTTTATTTCCTTCTCAACCAAAGGTAATTGAACAGGGTTGATTTTGCGCAATTTTTGTTTAAAAGGTTTTTGGTTTTCTTTGAGAGGTATCTTGTGCTGTATTATTTTTATGTCATAGGACTTTAGATCCTCATAACTCTATGCAAAAACATCAAAAAATTCTTTAAACAGCTCAATGTATTTCAGTTTGATGTGAGTTGGTAAAGTCTTAGACAATTTGATCATTTTTGGTTTTAGTTCACTGCCTATGTTACACTCTTCAACCTCAACTTCAACAAGCTCCAGTTTTTGTTTCTTGGCAACATCATTGAAATCAAACAAACTCTTCTAAAGGGACCAGACCTTTTGGCAAACTTTGTGTGTCAAATTGCAACGTTTCTAAGTCTTCTTTTGGTAAATCTGCACTAATATTTGTGTTATGTTCAAGTTCATTAGCTAACAGATTGATAACAACAATCTTTGGAGAGTTTTCTTCTTCATCAAGCAGATTTTCCTCAGTAGAACAGTCACCTTCATACTCTGAATCCGAACTTGGTAGCTCAAATTCATTTTTGGACTGAAGGAAGTCTTCTATTTGTTTATCTCCATCAAATACTTGCCAATATTTTTCATTATCAAGGACAACTAGTCTAAATCTGATTTGAGTTGTGCATTGTTTGGTTTCATAAGGAGTTAGGCATGTTCTAGCAGCAAAAACTAAACCATTAGCTTGAATATTTTGGTTTCTTGGGACAAAGATAAGTTTGAATTCCTCAAATGTTTTCAATAAATCTATGACATCATTTCTATAGGCTCTAAGACTGGGATGTTTTGCAGTGTATTCCCCATTCACTTGCCTAATTATTAGTTCAGAATCACTATGAACCTTTATTCTTTTGGCCCCTAATTTCTTCAATAAGTGCAGGCCTAAAAAGAGGGCTTCATACTCCGCTATGTTATTGGAGCATTGAAAGTTTAATTTGCAAGAATTCCTTTTAGTATGATTGTTCATTTTATTGTGAAGCTACACTCCTACACCTGCATCATTCTTGGTACAAGATCCATTAAAATTCATACTCCAAAGAAGACTAGTTTCAGATTCACTAGTTTGGTTACTATCCTCTTCATCTAGTGTGCTTTTGGATTGTTCTTGTAGATCAACACTATGTTGAATTTGTTTTATTTCCTCATATTTTTCATTGTGTTGAGGACTCTTCTCTTGAATCTCAAGGTTGAAAAGCAATGGATGACGGATTTGAAGCTCTAGACCTGTGATTTATTTGCTATGATTTTTAGATTTAGCAAACTGTTTTGATGGTTCTGTCTTGCCTTCCTCTTTTTCAATATCTGCCACTAATTCACTTAAAGTTTCTTGTTCACTGAATGTTTCATCATTGAACAGGATAAATGAATCAAGGCCTGTATGTATAGAATAAAGAGGAGAGTTTTGTGGTCTCTCTTGGCTGGTAACCATGTATTGCATATGAGATTCCCTATAAAATCTTTTTGTTTGATTGAAAATAGGGATAGTAGCATATGTCATGTCCCTCTGCATTGTTCCTTGTAACTTAGCTTCCCAGGATCTTGATAACAACATACCATACTTGGGGGGTACATCAGCCACTACAATATCCATTACTAAACACTTGGCTGGAATTTGTGCTAAGTTTACATAAAGGTCTTTGATTAAACCTAAACATTTCACTCTGCTTGAGTCAAAGGAGTAAAGATCTTTGTATGGTCTAGTGATTTCAAGGCCTAGGCTCTCCATTACAGTTTTGGACATTAAGTTATGAGAGGTCCCTGAATCATGCATAACGTTGTGTAAAATTTTGTCATGAATCTTTAAACTAACATAAAAAGGAGGAATTGGTCCTTCTTGATATCTACCTTCAATCTTAAGACCAAATATGAGTTCTGGTTGGTCATCATTAAGATTGACAGTGTCATTGTTTTCTTCTATGTTAAAAGCCTTCAAAATTTGGGATCTATACATATCTTAGGTAGCTAATTCCGTGAGAGGAACATAGATTTTGATTTTTGCAATTTCCTGCTCCAAACTAAAAGGCATCTGATTTTTGAAAATGCTTGTTTCAGCCTTATTAACTACCACTCTATCATCAAAATCATTTTGTTGATTTCCTCTATTTACATTTGTCAAAATTGTTTTAACAGGAGCACTAGCTGAGGTGCTAATGCTACTAAGGTCTGCACTCTGTTTTTCAGTACTTTGAGTGCCTTTTTCTTTGTTTTTATCAGAATTTCTAGCCACTGTTTTGTTTTTCTGTTTTGTAACTTTTGGTTTATTTACAGGGTTGTTTTTTACAGAATTCTCAGAGGTCTTAGTCTTGGGAGTTTCCTGATTGCTTTTACTCCTAAGGTCGTATTCTTTTGGGGTTTCTATGATGACATTTTCCATTTCTTGATAGTAAAACTCATCTTTTGTTCTTTTATCATCATAGGGTGTGTATAGACCTTGTTTCCTATTTTAATGAACTTCAAAATCCTCATTATCTACTCCCAACATGTTTATGTTATCTTCCTCTGTTTGTTCTATTGTTTCTTCAACCTCACTTACATAGTTTTGATGAAAAGGAGGTGTAATCTGTTGATCATCCTCCCTTGGTCTGTTTTGAGGTTGATTCCTCCTAAAATTTTGATTTTGATTTTTATTTCTGTTCAGAGGAGCTGATTGATTTTGACTTGCTTGTGCTCTCTCCAGTATGTTCATATTTTTCATCATCTCCTCCATCATTATTTCCATCTTTGAGCTAGAAGTGGAAGGTGTGGATTCCTCTCTAAAAGACACTTTCTTCTCACTCCTCATTTTTGCTCTTTTCTCCATTAAATTAACTTCCACAGCAAGAGCTCCTTTTTGCATATCTTCAAGAGTCAAAGGATCTCTCTCTCTCAGTTGATAGGCCATTTCAGGATCAAATCCTTCAGGAAAATTGTTTAAAGCTGAGCCTTGTGGAGGTTTGAGATCTGGGGGAAGTGCATTATACACACTATTAAACCTAGTGCAATAAGCTTGTACACTCTCCCCGGTGTTTCTTTGGAGGTTCTTGTAATCAGAAAGTATTTGGAGAGGGTTTTTCCTGACTTCCCATTTGTTTAAGAATAACTGATGGAAGGCTTGGAGATCATTAATACTGTGAGGGGTTAAGCCTTTAAACCATTTTCTTGCTTCTCCCCCTAGACTTTGAGCAAATAATCTAAATTTGACAGTTTCATCATCAATCTCATTTCTGTCGTAGTCATTCATCTTGTCCACATGTTGTGAAGCAGTAGTAGCACCACTGGCATCATACAAAGGTATCTTGGATTGATAGTCCTGTGGAAGATTGACTAGAGGTAAACGAAGGACTAGGGGAGCATACCATGTTGCCATGATAGGAGGTTGTGGAAAAAGTGGGGAGTTTACAAGTGGTGGGTTGACAAGAGGGAAAGTGGGTTGGAATGGAGTGGTTTGGACAATGGATGTATGAAGAACAGATGCATATGGACCAACAATAGATTGTTGAGTAGATCTAGTATGAGAGAAACCAAAATTATGAATGAAATGTGAATTAGGTGGAGTAGTTTCTTTGCTACCAGGATGTTCACTTCTGTCTTGGGATGAAAGTGAAGGCTCTAAATCTATCTAATCTATATCATCAAGTGACCTAGTTCTGAATGGGTTTCTTAAGTCAATTTGTGATTCTTGTAGAGCTGCAAGGTTTTCAGGAACATAATTAGCTCTCTAGAGTGATCTGACAATAGTTGAAGATTTGGCCTTAGGAGACTTCCTAAGTATTCTTTCAGGATTATCAACTATCTCAGGAGTGTTTGGATCAGGATAGGCTCTAGTATGAATCCTTCTAGGAGCCACTATGCTATTCTTTTCAGACCCAACTTACAAGAAAATTTTAACCAAATATGACAATCTTTAGGAGGCTAACTGATCTTTAAACAAGAAAAATTTATCCTCAAAGTCTTCTTAACTGAGTTTAAATGATGTTATGATGATAATGGGTTTCCCAGTGGAGTCTTAAGGTCTGTTTAGGATTGTGGAGTCACCAGGTGGAAATTTTTTAGCTCTTTTGGAGGTAAAAGGTTTTATGGTCCACCACCATGTTTATTTGAATACCAATCTGATTTTTTTTTTTTTTGAGTTATTTCAGTCCTATGGGTTCTAAGAGTGTCCTAAATCTGTTTCAACACTTAGCTAAGGTGATGAGACAAAGAAATTTTACTCTTATGGCTAAGCTAGCTGATTCTTTCAAGATTTGATAAGCTCTTATGAGAATCCTAAGGTTTACTTAGTTTGTCGCTGACTCAAATAAGTTTTATCATGATTACCATTTTCTTTGGTAGTGCTTAAAGAGTGCTACTTGTACTCAAGGGGTTTTTGAGGTCTTAGGGGTGTCTAAGATGAAATTTCACTCAGAAGTCCCCAGCAGAGTCGCTAGAAATGTTGGGTTCTGGTGGCTCAACTGGCTAACACACGAAATGTTCTTGAATCAAGGTGTTTTTTGAGGTCCTTAAGACTGTATAAGATGTAATTTCACTCAGAATTCCCCAGTGAAGTCACCATAAATGTTAGTTCCCTGTAATTTCAGCAGACTAGCGAGACTAAAACTGCAGGGAGGACATTTGAACCACTTTGGGATTCTAGGATCTGGCCCTCCCAAATCCAGAGAGGGATCTCTCTATAAGTGCAAAGATTGGTTTATCTTTAAGGCTTTTGAAATGATATTAGGCTAGTTATGAAGAACAAGATTTTTGTTTATTTTGGTTGGGCAAAGATATGTGAAGGTGAAGGAAGTCTAAATGAAGGGTGAAGGTGAATGCAAGTTTAGGAATGATTTAGCTAATAAGATAGGTTAGGAGCAGCTTCAATCCATTGGGCTATGGAGTCATAATGGGATTTAATTGAAACAACAAGGTTCAAGAGTGGTCCGTGGGGCAAGTCATCTAAGTCTAAGGATCTCTTTAAGTTGATTTTATGGAATGAAAACTATAAGAAATGAAGATGAAATAGATGAAGAACAAAGAGCAGCCTAAGATCAAGTAAGTACTTTGAAACTATCCTACTTTTGGCATGCACTTGAGAAAAACATAAAAGTAAAATCAGGTAAGTACTTTGAAACTAGCCTGCTTTTGATGCACTTTCGATAGAAAACATTTAAAACACTAAAAGAATAGCTTAAGATCAAGTAAGGACTTTGAACCTATTATGCTTTCAACATATTCAAAGGGAAACTTTTCAAAGCAACTATTGGAGAAGAAACTAGAGGACAGGGCTAACCATAGACTTCCCTAGTTCGACTTTAATTAGCAAAATTTTCAAGACAACACTTAAGATAAACAAAAGAATAGTCTAAGATCAGGTAAGGACTTTGAACCTAGCTTGCTTTCAAAATAATCTTAAGGAAACTTTCAGACAACCTTTGAAGGAGAAACCAGATGACAGGACTAACCATAGAGTTCGCTGGTTCAACTCTACTTAGCATAGACTGAAAATAACATTCAAAAACAATGTTTGAAGTTCAGACAGTAAGACGTGTGAACACCAACATTCCTTAACTGCTTGGACTGTATTAAATCATTCTCAAATACACAATTTGGAGGAAAACATAAAGATAAAGCTTATCAGTGAGAGTAGGGTACTTGTAAAAGTAAATCCTAGCTCTATATTTGCTGTTCTTTATCAGAGAAAGTGGACAGAATGGAAACAAAAAGAAAATAACAATTTACAATAAGAAAAACATCACCATTGACATAGACCAGGATCCCATAAATCAGCTTGTATTTGATGTTCAAACTAGTTACAATCATCAAGTCCAGTGGTTCTCTACAGCTTCAAACTTCTCATCTCAACTTAGGTATCTTCAATTACAAACAGAGCTTACAACAACTTCAGGAGACTATTTACATGCATCAGATATTCAGTGACCAACCTTTTTCTCATCTTCTACAGAAGTATTTATAGAAGAAATGAGGAGGTGGGATGAGAGAAAATATCTCTAGGCTCAATTAATACAGTTGAATGCTTCTCGGCCTTTGAGGGGCTCAATGGAGAAGTTTTCTGATGTTTCCTCTGTATTAATTGATTTTCATTAAGTGTTAAGCTTGTTGGGCATATTTTGTTGACTTAAAAACTCTTGAGGCGAGTTAGCAATAACTCTGGCTGTCTTTTAGGCAAAATATCACTGATTGAGGCAATAAATCTGCCTTCTTTGATTTATGAGGCTGCAGGTTGCGCTTTAGGTAGCTGGAGAGGATTTAATTAGCCTCTGATGTGGCAGTGGAGGCTTCTTGGACTGATAGATATCTTTGTTTTTTTCCCTAAAACACTGTTAATTTGCTTTAATCCTGTGTTCTAGGCCTAATTTGGCTTAATATTTGTCTTTTGTTCTTCATACTGTCTTTAATTGAGCGGATTAGGCTTTAGAGAGTCGATTTTAGGCCTTGATCCCTCAAAACTGTGTTAACGATCTTTGATTCTTCATCTCTGCTGTGACTAGATCCTTTAACACTGATACTCTTTGTTTGATTAATGTTTGCTGTGTTTTGTTGATGCGCAGGCGTTACAGAGGGTTTTATAATGTCGCCAGTGTTCATGAGGCACCGGTAAATCACGATGTGAAACCCTGCAGAATGATCCTCCTTATGAATAATGGCATGATGGATTGTCATCCCCGACCATTTATTTTCTCTTAAAACAATGGAAAAACCATTAAAACCTGTACAAACAAAGAAAAAATAAGAAATTCATGCGGGGATAGGTTTAAACTGCTTCAGAGGTTTTGGTTAGATCGTGATCGTTGGATGAAAGCTACCAACGGTGAGGATTTCTCGCTGGGGTCAGATGGGGAGGCGGTTGGATAAACGGT